>OY756938.1:13812500-14520642 GCA_963580275.1 Crataegus laevigata
AATTAATATGAGGTAAAAAAAAACCTAAATTTCAATTGATATGAAATTGGAGAACAAAATTTTAGAACAAAAACCCAAAATTTAGTGCACATAAAAAAAAAAACTCAAATTTCAACCCAAAACCCAAAAGCCTAAAACCAAAAATCCAATCCCGAAATACCGAAAACATTTCAGGAATCCCAAAAATTGGAAATACCAAAATTTTAGTTAGAGATTGGTCTTCAAATTCCCGTCCTGAAAATTTTTCAGTTTGGGATTCGGGATCCCACTTTCAGTTTAGGATCCCATACCGAACCACCCCTAATTTAGATGTTAAGGTGCATGAAACCACCTCTCTTGCCTATGAGTCGTTGTTGTGTAAAAACCAGTTGATCATGTCTTGGTTGCTTAATTCCATAGAGCGTAGAATTGCTAAAATATTCAGCTATTCAAAATCATATATGGAACCAAGTCAAAGAAATGTATGGCAATGAAAATAATGATGCATGTGCCTTTTAGCTCAAGAAAGACATCTTAAGTTTACAACAAGAAGGGAAGCCTTTTGTTCAACACCTTGGTAGCCTGACAAGTATATGGAATGAGCTCGATGTTTATTGTCCTCGTACCACTAATGCTACTATTTAATTAAGAGAGTCGAGGAAGATAAGATCTTTCAACTTTTGGCAAATTTGGGTCCATAGTTTGAAGATATTAGAAGCCACATTTTGATGAACTCTAAGTTCTCTTCATTCTCTCGTGTCTGTGCGACCATTCAAAGGAAAAAAGTGAGGAAGAAAGTGATGAGCCTAAAGACTAAGGCTAGTATTCTTGAAACTAGGGTATATGTTTGTAGTAACAATCGCATTGAAAGCAGGGTCTACAAGGGAAAAATAGTTGATCTAAAATGCAATTATCGTGATACTAATGGGCACACCAGAGATAGGTGATGACCCCTTCACCTAGAGTTAAAACCCAAGTTCTCAAAGGAGACTAAAGGTCCATAGAAGAGTCTGAATAACTCTCTTTATAAGGCTAACCTTGTAGCAACTTCTTTAATTGAGGGAATGTTGAACTTCACAACTAATCTTACTGCATTGATCAATGAGTTTACAACTTATCTTCGAAAAAAGAAACTGAATAATGACTATAAGGAAGCTCCTGTGTCTCAAGGAAAGAATCACACTGCCTTATTAGGAAAATTTGCTAGCTTTCTGGCTGAGAATGATCGTGTCCCACATAGAGATATCCTAGGTATATTAAGTGCTTTCTTATCTGCCCTTAATGCCAATGGTGAAAATGATTATTGGATTATAGATTCAGGTGCCACAAATCACACGACAGATTAAATCACTAACTTGCATGATTTTAAAAAGTTGTCCAATCCATCTCAAGTGTTAGTAGTTAATAAAAAAAGGTGATTCAATTGTAGGGAAACGAAAAATCAACTTGCTTTTAAACCACATAGAGTCAGTAGCTTTTTATGTTCCTTCCTTTCCTTTTCAACTGTTATCAGTTAGAACCATCACAAACTCTATAAATTGCCTAGCCATTTTCTCCCCTTACAATGTTGTTCTTCAAGACATCACCAAGAGGGCGATTGGTGAAGGTATCATTTTTAATGGACTCTATTACATAGCTAAAGTCTCCAAAGACCCCAAGGTTTTTCAAGTTAGTTCCATTGTATCTTAAGACTACAACCTTTGGCACCAATACACCATTCTGAGAAAGTGATGTCTTTTTTGTTCCAAAAAATGTATAAAGACTAGTTACACTATGATGTGTGTCACTTGTCTAAGCTTGCTAGATTGCCTTTTGATTCCTCTATGTTAGAGCTAGTAATCCTTTTGTAGTCATTCACTCGAATATTTGGAGTCCAATACTAGAGTCCTTTGATGGATATAAGTATTTGGAGTCCAATACTTGAGTCCTTTGATGGATATAAGTATTTTGTAACATTTGTTAATGATTTTACAAGGATCATTTGTTGTATCTTTTGAAACATAAGAGTACTTGGAACTATTTTTTTAAGATTTTCATGAACTTTTTGGTACTCAATTATAATCTAAAATTCACATATTAAGGTCCGACAATGGCACTGAATATATATCCCATAACATATCTCAATATCTAAGCACCCATGTTATCTTACATCAACACATCTTGTGTTGGCACACCCCAATAAAATGGGATTCTCATGTTTCATATGCTTATACCAAAGAAATTCTCGTCACAAGGAGTACTTACAACCACCTATCTTATCAATAGACTTCCTAGTAAAATGCTAGGTTCCAAATCTCCATATGAAGTGTTGAAGGATAGAAAGGTTGACCTCTCTCTCACTTAAGGGTGTTCGGATTCACATGTTTTGTTCACACTCAGTCATTTCACTGTGACAAGCTTGATCCCAAAGCAACTAAGTGTGTTTTTATGGGTTACTCTTTTACCCAAAAAGGGTATAAATGTTACAATCGAGTCACTAGAAAACTTGTGGTCTCAAGGGATGTTTGGTTTGATGAAACAACTCCCTCATTCTCAAGAAAATTGATTGCTAAAAGTCAGAGTGAGTTCTTACATGGCTTGTTTCCTTTGCCTAGTGTTCATCGTTACCAAGACAACCAAACAATGCGTGACACTGTAACATCCCACATCGCTCAGGGGAGAGGATCCTATAAGCCTTATATGTATATTCCCATCTCTACATAGCACGAGGCCTTTTGGGAGCTCACTGGTTTCGAGTTCCATCGTAACCTTGAAGTTAAGCGAGTTCACGCGAGAGCAATCCTTGGATGAGTGATCCACTGGGAAGTTCTTGTGTGATTTCCCAGAAACAAAACCGCGAGGGCGTGCTCGGGGCCCAAAGTGGACAATATCGTGCTAAGGTGAAGTTGAGCCCAGGTTGTGGTGGGGGTCTGTGCCGGGATGTGACAATTTGGTATCAGAGCTACTCCCGGGTCAGAAGTGTGCTAACGAGGATGTCGAGCCCCTAAGGGGGTAGATTGTAACATCCCACATCGCCAAAGGGAAATGATCCTGTAAGCCTTATATGTATATTCCTATCTCTACCTAGCACGAGGTCTTTTGGGAGCTCATTGGCTTCGGGTTCCATTGGAACTCTGAAGTTAAGCGAGTTTGCATGAGAGCAATCCCAAGATCGGTGACCCACTGGGAAGTTCTGGTGTCAGTTCCCAGAAACAAAATCGTGAGGGCATGCTTGGGGCCCAAAGCGGACAATATCGTGCTACGGTGGAGTCGAGCCCGGGTTGTGGTGGGGGCCCGGGCCGGGATGTGATAACACTCTAGCCTTGTCCCTGAGCCAACATCTCAACTCCTAGAGCCACCATCTCAAGTTCCAATTCGAAGATAGGAAACCCATATCCTTGTTCTACAATAATCAAGTTGCCATGCATATTGCCTAAAATCCAGTTATTCATGAGAGAACAAAGTATATTAAAGTAGACTGTCACTATGTTCAAGCACAAGTCTAATCAAAGGTCATCAACAGACGCTACACACGCAGTCATGATTAGTTAGCCGACATTTTTACCAAGTCACTTTCGACTGTTCAGCTTCTTAGCATTTTGTTCATGTTTGGCTCAAGGAATCCCCTCGATCTAGCTTGAGGGGAAGTATTGGAAGTTGGAGGCTATTGGGAGACAACTCATTCATTAGTCATAGTTCTTAAGGGTTTTACCCAGTATACAATACAAGGCTACGGACTTTGTCCAAATACCTTCTTTTGTTGTGTTTAGCCTACAATTGAAGAACCATGTTCTTTTTGATATTGTAAATAGATTAGGAGTAATTTAAGAAGTGATTATCGGAATGGGTTGAAGGTTGTTTCCCTCATTCTTTCCTCCTATATTAAGTCACCTTCACGTACATGGTTAAGATATGAAATATACACCCCAAAAGTTCAACATTAGCCAAAGATGGTCTCACTTTCACCCTTAAGCTTTGGGTGGTTGAGATGGGTGAGGATAGCAAATTAGACCATAGCTCCACTTCCTGTCGTGCTCTGCAATTACAACCTGTTCTTTAAAATATTGTATCTTATTCCCGAAATATGTGGAATGACTATTTTACCCCCTAAGTGGGTGTCCTAATTAATTTTTGAGCCTCGACTCGAACACCAAATTCTTATATTTTCTTGAGTTTTCTTAACCACATTCATGTACGTGAATGTAACGTCGAAAATGAAATACGAATCAAAGTTATGAGGGCATAATTATAATTTTAACAATTATGGAGGGTGATTTTGTAATTTCACTTACATTGGGTTTAAGTGGGCTTACATTAATTCTTGGTCTCTCTCTTCCCTCAACTGAAAACACGCTCCCTCTCTAAACTCTCTTTGCACTTTCGAACTCACTCTCTCTACAACACTGAGAGAGAGAGCCCTCACTTCCACCTAAATTTCTTCACAAATCAAACTCCAAACCTACATTTTCGAGATCAATGAGACTCATGGAACGTGATGATGGTCTTTCATGCGCCATCGGTGCACGCTGAGGTGCAGTTCCATTGAAATATGAGAGCTCTGAGCTCTAACCTTAAATTCAGGTGAGGTTCTTCCTTTCTGGGGTTCCATCTTGATTGGGGATGAGTTTCTGTTATTTTGGACTGAAATTCGAGGGTTCTAACCTTTGTAATTCATCCGTGCATGCATGTTAATCTCCGGCGACGAATTCCGGCAATTGTCGGGTGCACTAATGCAACTATAATCCATGCATGCATGCTTATCTCTGTTTTCAGTCTTCGACAAGAGAAGGAGGACGAACTCCGGCGATTTTAAAGCCCATTTTTTCCCAAAACCTCATGCAATGCAATTTCGTGAGTTCCCAAAGTTAATCGTGAGGTTTTTGAGATGAAATTCATTTTGGCAGCATCTGTTTTGATGCATGCATGCTTTCCGTTTTTCCCTGCAGTTTTCGACGAGTTTTTAGGAGCAAAAACCATCGAATCCAAGGTGGATTCGACCTCCACTCCTCCTAGAAAGTGCCTAGGTGAGTTTGTTGATCTTTGGGATCAATTTTGGATTGAAAACTTGTAAATTGGAGCTCGGGAAGCCCCTGATCGTCCTTTGATATGACGAGCTATGTGATATGAATATTATTACTGTTGTGCAGTATTGATGATGGCCAGCACATCACGGTGTGTCTTTTCCCACGTCTTAGCTTCAGGGCGAGATATCTTTTGGTTTCCCCCGTCTTCTTTTTCTGTCTGGTGCTCTGTTATGTTTCTTTGTTTATTTCCTTTTCCTTGTATGTATTTTCGTTTATGGGCTTGTCCCTAATGAAGCTTCCTTTTGACTAAAAAAATAAAATAAAAAACTTGTTTTGGAAATGAGCAAGTTTACTCAATACAAGTAACTTATATTATGAAATCATTGAATTTCCCTTTGATGTAATTATTCAAGTAATTCTTCTCACAAAAATTGGAAAATTACTATGCCCAACAACGGAAATTCGTACAAATTTTCCATGACAGACATGAGACATGCATGTTTTAAGTAACAACTCTTTCTCCCTGGAATATGAAATGATAATTCCGTAGCTATAACACTTTGAACTTGTGAAATGATCCAATTTTAACCTCAAAGTAACATCAAGTTGTTTTGGTTAAATTCTAACTGGAATAACAACTCTCCACTGTAATTCGAGTATTGTCATGATAACTACTTACATTCATTTATTTGTAGTTTGATTAACATTGAGGTTATATCACAAGTCTTGCTTTGCATGATGACATGATTCTTACCACACACGTAATAAGAGTTAAAAATACCTAAAATACTTGAAGATAAAGAAAGTAATCGTAGTATAAATGACTCTAGCAATATCATTCTTCACATGAATTAATAAAACAATTCATATTAACCAAACCCCAATTAATTATTTTAAATTTTTTTTTGGAAAGATTGATTTATGACCTAATTTAAAAAAAAAAAATTTAATTAAAAAGATTAGAAAAATCAGCAATATTAAAGAAAAGGAAAAGAAAACAGTTTTTAGAAATTAAGTTGTAAAAGCACTAGGGTTCCGCTGACACACCCTGACCCGAAAGTGGGGCGTGTTGGCCGTCACGTGAACGTGACGTAACCATATGCACAGTGCGGAAGCAAGATTGATTAGAAAGATACGAACCAACTAAAACCAAACCACTAGCAATCCAATAAAAGAGGGTGTGCTAGTGCGAGAGTTTATAGTGCTTATACAAATTCAGAGCATAAATGACTAAGTGCAGTCCAGCAGAAAGTACTAATTGCAATTGACACTCGAAGGTGGTCCTACATGAGTGAATTCTGTCAGAACGTCCGGGAGATCCTCGTATGCCACCAACGAACACTACTTAATACCTGGAGGGGCGAAAAACAAAATTGAGTGGGTCAGGAAAACAAATCTTTTTCAAAACCATTCTTTTCTCAAATCACTGTAACCCCTCTCCGTAAAACCTGTATAATTTCCCAAAAATAAAATATACTCATATACATATATATCTCAAAATCATGCTGAAAATATCTGTAGGTATGCCATGCAAAAGTATCAACTAATATCTCAACTGTATGCTCATATCGTAAATATGTGATGTGAATAGTATCTGATAATCATCTCAGCCCTCGGCTACATATATATATAGCTCATAACATCTCAATCTCATCATATATATACTCTGCACATACATCAATATCCTCATGAGGTCACAATCATATCACTGTATCAATATAAGAATGCTCTAGTGCTACAATCACGTGAAGACTGTACGAATGATTCGCGGGTCACCTACGAGTCAAACCCACCTATAGTGGTCTATACGACAGGACTGTGCACCTACTTGGATCCAAGGCGAGCATGCGGTGCGGGAGGTGAACGACACGTGAAAGACTGTGCCCCTAACTCTGGGCGGGAGCACTAATATCAATGTGCAGGTGTATGAGCTCAAATCACATCATTTCATTCATTCGTATCACATCACATCACATCACATCATTTCATTCTCATCATAACTAGTATATAATCTTACCTGATCCTTACTTGTGTGTCCGCAGCACCACCACAATTATATGCAAGTACTAATGCATAATTAAAATAAATAGATACTTGCATGGCATCTCAAATCATTTCATCGTTTAAATTCATTTTCTGGGAAAATAGCAATATATATAGGTATGTACAAAAAATAAACTGCCCATTCATTGATAAATAGCCGGATCGTAGCCCCCACGCCTAGCCTGGCTACGCTCGTCCTCGGGATAGGCCTCGCTTATATGAGAAGTAACTGAATAAACGTTATTTAACGTACATAAATGGAACTTTAGAAATAACTTCTCATACGTTGATCAATTTTGACATACGAATATACCAACGCGACCTACTCGATGTCACGGACGTCGAAATTTTTTTGGAAAAATTTTTCTCGGGCCCACGCGCGTCTTCTTCTTCGTCCAGACGCCGGAAAATCTCGTCGGCGCCGGAAACTGGGCAGACCTACAACTCGGGTTTTCTCACTCATTTCTTCACAATTTTTTTCGTTTTTCTTCCTACATGCTCTAAATTAAGTGAGGAAGAGGGCTATACCCTTCAAAAACCTCGAAAAACGGCTGAAATCTCGTCGGGAAATTCTCCAAAACTGGCCAAACACGAACTGGGCTATCTCGACGTCCAAACTCCGTCAACGTTAGTCTCCGAGGTTCATGGGAACCTTCTAAGGTTCGTGGTGTTTTGCCTAAAATGCAACCAACAAAAACTTTGTGAACAGTACATAACTCGGAGCTCGAGTTTTCAACGTGAAATCGTAAGAGTTCTTACCTAAAATGCGTGTCTTTGAGTTCGTATGGACCTCAGGATTATGAGTATGGTCTTTGCAGCGTCAATCCGTGAAGAGTTGGCCTCCTTTGGCCTTGGTCCGTACGTGAGAGGCGAGAGACACGGGAGTGGGGTGAGAGAGAGTGCTGATTGGTTGTGTGGTCTAAAAGCCACCAATCAAACAAATATCTCATTGATTTCTAATTGGTCCCAAAATGCATGGAGACGTATAATTGGACCCAAAAACTTAACAAAATTCACAAACGTACCTCAATGTTCGAGGGCAATTCCGTCAATTCACAACCTCGTGAATAATATTTCGGGACGGGCTGTCACATCCGCTATAACCTTAACAATCCTACACAGTGTTATCAATTACTTATGAATTACACATGCAACTTTGAAGGTTTATGGTTTCTTAAATTCATATTCTCCCCGTAATATTCAAGTAAGAACGTATATGTAACATGCAATCCGTCTGTAGTATTTAGATCAAATATGAACGTGTGAGACTCATTAAGTTTTGTGAAAACACTGAAAAATGCAATCCCTAAGACGTGATATTCATCCTAACTGAAATTGCAATTATTGACCAAAAGAAGCAATACTCAATCCTTTGGTGATATTTCGACTAAATTGCATCCCAATTACTTATCTAAACATCCTAATGGTCACGAATAAGTAAGACATAAAAGAAAGTTTAAACACAATGATTAATAATTTAAAGTATGCATGCATAATATCATAAGTAATTAAATGAAAGACTGCATATTCATGCTAAAGCTCATGGCTTCGCTCTAAAAAAGCGGTTAGTTACGCATATTCATAATTAAAATCAAAATGAATTTTATTGAAATAGAAAAAAGATTGAAACACCTTGAATGTAAAAGTCTGAAATCTTCTAAACTTTGGCAAAATTCCTTTTCTAAAACATCGCACAAGGAAGAAAAGCTTGGACAGGCCATAATGACTTATTTATACTACATAGAATATCAAATCCATCCTAAAAAAGGTCTTAGAATAAAACTAGAAAACCAAATAACTCAAAATAAAGTAGGAAACATAATCCTAAAGTGATGAGGAAAATCTGCCATGGAGAAAACAGCCACGTTTTGGACCCTAGACAGCTCCAAAACAGGCCCAAAATAACTCTTGTTGAAGCTTAAGTTGTGCCAAACACATTCCCAGAAGGCCCTTCATCAAAATAGACCTTCTTGGACACTAAAAGCCCAATTAAACCAAAAAACGTCACTTTAGCTGCACTGCACACTGAAGCTTTATTTCATGACCATAAATTGACTGTTTGGTAGAAAAATCTGAAACTTTGATACGAACAAGCTAAGAGACTCACGAACATCTCCCAATTGGAATTACTCCAAAATTCGTCTGTTTGATCACTTTTTGCTCAAGAGGAAGTCGCATGTCCTACATTGAAAACATAAAGCAAAATATTAAAATTTCACCAAAATAAATATGAAAACATACTAGAATAGAGTTAAATATGTAATATTTAATCGACTCATCACATGATATTGTGACATTCCGGCAACCAACATAGGTTTCCTTATAACTTCATACGCTGTTGAAAGGAGCTAAGTCTGTGATGGTTTTAACTTTTACTCAATTTTCTTTACTTTTTTAGTTTGTCTGCACTCAGCTGGAGATTGGAAACAGATTGTTTTCATAAAGAGGATTGTTGCGAAAGCCCCAGACTTGGTTGAGGTATATACCATTTACAATTTACACTCCTCTGCATTAACACTTTCATTTTTATGACACGTTTTCCTCTAAATCCTCGCAACTTCGTAATGAATGGCTCTATGTTAACGGAGTCGTGCAGAAGGAAGACTTTATCGCATAACCAACCACAAATCTATTGAACTTAACCGTGAGCACCAAACTAGCTAATTTTCATGTTAATTAATTAATTTCTCTTCAGGCCACTATTTGCAATTGCTGCTTCACGCGTACAATGAACTATTATGGTTGAAATCGTATGTGCCTAAAGGCAACGTTTACGTTGGGTGACAACGGTAATAACATCTTTGATTCACATGTTTGGTTAGAAATCTTGATTATCAAGTGAAAATATTTGGTGAATAACTTTTAAATATATTCAGTAACAAGGCTGCTGCCTTCTTATATACAAGTTATACAACTTAAATCCCAAACTAAAGCCTATAATCAAGCTCTGATGTAAACCAGAAAGCCAAGTAAATAACTAGGCTAATATACAATGTGGAGAGCAATCTTGATATGCTTCGTTCGTTCATGAAAGACCAGGTTTGAGGCAATGTGGAGAGCAGTCTGGTTATCACAAAACAACATGACTGGTTGTGGATGTTTGATTTCCAAGTATTTCAATACATTCTTCAACCAAGTGATTTCACAACATGTAGTAGCCATAGAACGATATTCTGCCTTAGTAGTTGATCGGGCCACCGTTGTTTGCTTCTTTGTTTTCCAAGAAATAGGTGATTGTCCAAGAAAAACACAATATCTTGTCACTGATCTTCTTGTGTCCTTGCAACGAGCTAGCCCAATCCACATCACCAAATGCGCTTAATTGAAGTGTGCTTGTGGAAGATAAAATAATACCTTGCACTAGCGTTTGATTCAAGTATCTTAGAACTCTATGTGTTGCCTCAAGGTGTGGTACACGTGGTTTGTCCATAAACTGACTTAAAACATGGACAGAATAGACCAAATCATGCCTAGTAATTGTCAAATAGATTAATCTTCCCACAAGACATCTGTATGATGAAGGGTCACGTAGGAGTTCCCCATCAGATTGTGTAAGAACCCAATTTTGTTCCATTGGAAACCTTGTTTGTTTAGCTCCCATAAATCTAGCGTCTTCTAGTATTTCTAGTGCATACTTTCTTTGGAAGAGAGATATGCCCTTCGAGGACCTTGCCACTTCTATGATAAAAAAGTATTTGAGTTGTCCAAGATCCTTAAGCTTGAAACGAGTAGATAAAAACTGTTTTGCAACTTCAATATGTTGAAGATTATTGCCTGCTAAAATCACATCATCAACATAAACAAGAATTGTCTTGAAGCTACCTTTATGAGATCAGATGAACAGTGAATCATCCACCTTTGATTGCTGAAAACCAGCGACTTTGAGGGCTAATGATAACTTCAAAAACCACTGTTGAGAAGCTTGTTTCAAACCGTATAATGATTTGTTAAGTTTGCACACTCGAGTGTCCCTCTTTCGTCCAAATCTAGGTGGTAGAGACATGTAGACATTCTCATCAAGGTCACCATGCAAGAATGCATTGTTGACACCAAGTTGATGAAGATGCCATCCTTGAATGGCGGCAACACTAAGTAGGACACGCACAATAGTCAGTTTAGCAACCGGTGCAAAAGTCTCTCGATAATCGAGCCTGTGGCTACTAAACGAGCTTTGTAGCGCTCAATAGTCCCATCAGGTTTGAGCTTTACATTGTAAACCCATTAACATCCAATAAGTTTCTTGCCTCGTGGCAGAAGGACAAGTGTCCATTTTTGATTCGCTTGCTAGGCTAGAATTTCATCATGCATAGCTTGACACCAATGAGAATCTCTCATGGCCTGTAAGAAACTAGTTGGTTCTTTGACAACAGTTAATGATGTGGTGAACGCTCTATATGATGATAACAATCAATCATAGCAAAGAACTTGGGAGAGAGAATATGTGGTACCTGATTTGGTGACCAAGCTAAGGATGAATGACAGTCCAAGCCTTGATAGGAGGGTTGTTTCCACATGAAAATTTTGAAGAAAGGCAGGTCGTGTGGTTGGTCGATTGGAATGGTGAAGCACATGAGGTGTTGGAAGACGTGGAGGAAGCATTGGTTGAGAAAGAAACAGAAGGTGGTGTTTTAGTTTCAGTAGTAATTGGCTCGAGATTTTCTAAAGGAGAAGTATTAGTAGAGTTTTGTGGTATGGGTGTGACAAGATCATCATCAAAGGTGGGGTTCATGGGAGAGGAAATTATAGGGCTCTCATTGGCACCGAAAGTATGTTTAAAAGGAAATTCATTTTCGAAGAAAGTGACGTCCTGAGACATAAACACTTGTGAAGTTCTATATCATATACTCGATATCCCTTTTTCCCATAAGGATAACCAAGAAAAATGCATCGAGTTGCACGTGCATCAAATTTGGATGGCTTTTGAGCATGAGTGGAAGTAAAACACAAACACCCAAATATTCTTAAATGTGAGTAAGTAGGTGTGACATTGAACAACTGCTCTAAGATATTTTACCCTTCAAAATTGGTGTGGGTGTGCTATTTATGAGATAAGCTGCAGTTAAAATGGCATCCCCCTAAAATTATTTAGGAAGGTGGGCTTGAAAAAGCAAAGTTCGTGCCATTTTGAGTAAGTGTCTATGTTTGCGTTTAGCGACTTCGTTTTGTTGTGGGGTATGATGCAACTAGTTTGGTGGATAATACCTTTGGACAAGTAATAGGTTTTTAATGTAATTCATGGCCATTATCATTACGCACAAACTTAATTTTTGAAGAAAATTGTGTTTCAACTATGCTAATGAAATTAGTTAGATAAGTTTGAGTTTCGAATTTGTGGTTCATCAAATAAACCCAAGTGCATCTGGTAAAATCATCGACTATGGTAAGAAAGTCTTGAGCCCAGAGATGGTTGCTACGTGGTAACCCCCCAAATATCAATATGCAACATTTCAAAAGGCGATTTACTAGAAATTTTATCCAAAGAGAATGGCAATCTAGTTTGCTTAGCTAATGGACAAACCAAAAAATTGTTCATTGAATTGGACTCAGCGACATAGCCAAATTATTCTTCTCAAGTTCCCTAACTATGAAGAGCATGATAGAGATACATCTTGAAGATCATTAAGTTCTGTGAAAATCATAAACATTGACAAAGCATTCGTAACTATGAAAAGCATGATACTCTTGTCAAGAATTTACTTAACTTAATCATGACTAGTGACTTTTACTACTTGCAAATATAAGTTCAAAACGATTAGGTGAAATTCCCTTATATTCTAGCATCAAATCCCTGCATGCAAACTAAGTGTGCACCCTTAATAAACATACAAGAATAAGTTCTCTATAAAGTAGATAAGTAAATCACATTCATATTTTATGAAACAATAACTGGATGTAATCAATTTATATAAAACATATGATCATGGCTTCGAATTCACCTCTAGCTAAAAAGAAACTTAGTTACTCATGTTCATCATAACTAAAAAGCAAACTAAAATAAACATTAAAACTTAAAACAAAGAGAGAAAGAACCCAGAAAACTCCAGCAAGTTCAATGGATGAATGGTAGACATGACACACTTAAATTGTTGCAGAAATTTCATATATATAGGTAGGGAATGGCTGAATTCAAGGAGGAAAAGGGTTAGGTTGTTTGATTTATCTTAGAACTTCTAGAATTAGATAGGAAGTATTTAGAATGTGATAAGGATTCCTCTTGTAGCTGGAAATTGAAGGGAAATTATGATATTTAAGAGGGATTTCTAGTGACTAGCATGCATATACAATTCAAAATTTATATACATAAGCAACGGAAGCATATTATCACATATTATCAAAGCTATAGTCATGCAAATCCCCTTCAAGAAGCATAGGTTCATAGTTGATGCATCAAAACAAAATATAGAAGAACAAAGTGTAGGTGAAGTTTTATACCTCTTGATCTAGACTTTAGACCAAGGATGGACCACCTCCAAGCTCTTTGTTCTTGGAACTCCTTGAGCCTAGCCTCCCTCCTTGATTCCTCCACCTTGTTGAAGTATGAGCTCCTTGGTTCTCCTCTAGTCCCCAAGGTAGAAGACCTCTAAAGATCCACACCCACTAGTGTAGTGAGATGGATAATGGAGTAACCACAAGGAGGAAAGATGGTTAGTGTTTCCCCCTATGGTGGCCGGCCTTGTGTGTAGAGAGAGAGAGAGACTTGTAATTTTTCTTTTGTTCAAAACAACACACAAAACCCTAATGAACTTTTTCATTAAACTTCCTTTATAAATGAAAAAGAAGCTAGTCAACATTTTGACCTTTCTCTCTCATTCTTTCTTCCCTTTGGCCGGCCTCATTATGTTTGGTTTGGGCTTTGGGCTTTTATTATTTTAAGTCATCTTATGCTTGAATAAAATCCCAATGGGTTTGGGCCCAATGGGCCCGAATGAACCTGAACTTTTCTTTAAGCCCGAAACGATCCTTTATCGCTTCTATGATTTCTTTAGACTTTCTAATTAATCATAACACTTAATTAATCCAATTAATTAACTCCATCATCCTTTAGTTATCTCATCACAAGAGTGTATCGGTGTACAATCGTTTTAGGTTCCAATTAGCAAGGCAGTAAGGTGATTGGAATCAATCCAATTGATTAGCATTTAACCAATCACTTAGTGAATTAAAACTTACTTTTAATTCTCCTTCTTCTTTGATGATTACATATTTAATCATCTAGAAGAACTCACAAGCCATGAGTGACATCTAACCATATATCATGGCTACCCAAGCTAATGTAGAATTTTGTCGGAGAACCTATTCAGTTGGAATTACAATGTAATTCGATCATTCTCTAATACAATACTCACAAACACATTACTAGGGTATGGATACTTAATGTCAAACCCCTAATGTGATTATACTTAGTTATATGATTCAATTGAGTCGTATAGGAACGCCTTCCATCATTACGCTCGATACTTCGGCCGAAGATTCCCGAATCATATCTTAGAGTATTCTTTCCTTTCGTAACAAGGATTAGAGATCCCTTGTTGATCATTCACATGCCTCTGAGAATAAATCACTGACCCCAACAATGCATAGAAGACATCCAAGATGAGATGTGGTCATGTCTCATTATCAAATGATCAGCAACGTATCCTCAAGACAACTATGATGTCTCAGGTCAAATGATTACTTACACATTCCAACCAGTAGAGTTACTTGCTTGACATGTGAGTAGACCTCCATGCAAGTGCTCTCTTTTGATTGTGTTCAGTGAACTCATTCCCTTAATGAGCACCTACATACTTGTCTTAGTGTCACTACACGAATGGCATGAGACTTTCCATTCTTCCTATTTGAAGGGGACATAATACGTACTGGTCTATGTATTGTCAGTATCCCTCTGACAATCCTACGACCAGGAACCTTTTGAACATCATGGTTATGTGAAGAAGGTCTCTGTAGTCTAACATCATTAGATTACTTCTTCCATCGATCCATTGTCCATGGATTCACTATTTTGGACCTATATCATTTATTAAGATAGTCCTAATGAGTGACTTTGCCTTTTGCTGTATTTAGAGTTATCTATACATATAGACAATGTCCTGAAATGTTTCTTCCAAAGATTGACTTTCAGGGCATACCTCCAACATAAATAAGATGAGATAATGTTGGATAAAGTGGGATAATATTGGATAAGATTAGATAAGATAAGGTAAGACTGGATAAGATAAGATAAGTTTGGATAAGATTTTGTATTTCCTTGTCCTCCAAGCTTTCAACTTTTCCAGATCTTAGTACATGTTCAACACCTTTTAAACACCAAAAACGTCCAACCCATATGCTATCCACGCATGCTATCCAATCCAAGTCCAAAACTGCTCCAAATTGCTCCATTTGGCCATTTATTTTCATCTTTACCAACTGGACCTACAATAATATGAAAATAACTTAAATTACTAAAATAAATGGAAATTAACTAAGTAAATGCAAAGAAATAAGATAACAAAGTCTCATAAATACGCTTCTATCAAATTCCCCCACACTTAGTGATAGGAGCATATTTATGCGACTTAGTTAGCTTGTTTCCTTGCATTTACTTAGTTAGTATCTGTTTATTGGAGTGTTTTAAGCTACTTTCGTGTGTTTGTAGGTCCAAGGGGCTAAGGTGGCAAGAAAGTGCATTTTGATGCATTTTGGAGCAGTTTTGTGCTTGGAATGGATAGCACATGCATGGAGCAAGGTGGATGGACGTTTTTGAAGTTAAAAAGGCTAGGAATATGCTAAAGATATCTTGAGGAATTAATTGAAGATTTGGAAGATATGGAATCAACTAAAGAGAAGTAATATTGACCAAATCTTGGTCAAATCTTGACTAAATCTTACCCAATCTTAGATTTTCCAAATCTTATCTTTCCTTAATTCCAACTGCAAGGGAGGATTATTTTTCAGATTAGGAGACTTAAAAATATAGTTCTAGAAGTCCTAAACCTTTCCCTAAAGGGTGCCGCACCCTACTTGCTCTTTCCTTTTCCTTGTCGCAACTTTACCTTCCCCTTTTCTTCAAATCTGTTAAGTATCTCCTTCCCTGATTTCCTTGACTTTTGTTAGCCTTTTCTTGGGGATTTGGAAAGCTAAATCCTTCTCCAAAACAACTCCAAAACCGTGCCTCTAGTCCTATAAATACATACATATGCCGCACCATTCAGATCACCACCCGCTACCATCCATTCCATCCATTCATTCATGTATCCATCCACACAACACCACAACGCACTTATATTAGAAAATACAGCCCTTTGTGCCGCGTGTTTGCAAGAAAGAAGAAGAAGAAAAAGCTTGGAGGTGTGCTAGCCGTTCAAGACTTTGGATTGCTGGAAGATTCTAGATGTATTCAACTTTGGTTTTCAATGTTTAATTTCAATTGTTTTTGTTTAATTGCAAATATGTGGAACTAAATTTGTTTTAGCTAGGGGGAAATTCAAAGCCATGAACATATTTGCAATATGAATTGATTACTTCCAGTTGTGATTTCATAAATTGTGAATGCAATTTACTTAACTGCTTGATTGATAACTTATTCTTGTATATCGATTAAGGATGCATACTTAGTTTGCATGCATGAATTTGGTGCTAGAATATAAGGGAGTTTCACCTAATACTTATGAACTTATATTCACAAGTAGGGGGGGTTGCTAGTCACAATCTGATCGGATCATATTTATATATATTTTACATCAAATTCTCTCGTCTTTTCCTAGTTAGTTCCTTATATTTTTGAGCTATTTATGTTGTTTTTGTGTTTTTAGGATTTGTTAGGAAAAGAAAATAAAAATAGAATAATCGAAATTTTAAGTGCCAAATTTGTCAAATCTACCTTACTCATTTTTTTTCTTTGTTTATGTTTTCGATTCGAATCGGAATGTGCAAGGCAGTGGGCAACTTATATTCATGAGTAGTGGAGGTTGCTAGTCACAATCGCGTTAAGTAAATTCTTGGCAGGAGTATCATGCTTTTCATAGTTACGAATGCCTCGTCAGTATTTATAGTTTTCACAAAGTTTAATGATCTTTGATTGTATCTCTATTGTGCTTTTCACGTAAGGGACTTTTAGAGAATGTGTTGAATTGTTGTATGCTGTTCATCCAATTCAATAACTTAAGGAAAACTTGAAGATTAAAAAAGTGCTGTTCACGGTTAATCTGGAATATTGAGATTTATAACTTATTGAAAGAACAACTGAAAATCAATTTAGATTGCATTTGTGTCATGTGTGGAGAAGAACCCTCTAGCCAGTCTGTCACCCATCCATTCGCTTTTATTTTATGTTTTTGTCAATTCTGCAATTTATTTAAGTTTAATTTATGTTTCGTCAAAACCAAACCCCCCCCCCCCCAATTATTAAATAATATTATTTAGTTAGTTTTCATTATTTTTAGTCTTTTAATTCAATTTCCATCCAATTGATTTCCTAGTGTCTAATTTGATTGTTTTCATTATTTTGAGTCATTCTAAGTGTGTCTTGAATTATTAGAGTTTTTAGCCTAGTTTTGTGTCCTTGAGTCTTGTTTAATTATTTTTAAATTAATTTAGAGTAGATTAGCAATCCCTCCTAATCCCCGGCCTAGACTGATACCCTACTTACACCTATACTACAATTGTCAAAAAGAGGGTTAAATTTGTGTGCGGTTTTACAACCCGTCACAATCGTGTTAAGTAAATCTCTGGTAGGAGTATCATGCTGTTCATAGTTACGAATGCTTTGTCAATGCTTATGACTTTCATGAAACTTAATGATCTTTGATTGTATTGCTATTATGCTGTTCATGTAGGGAACTGTTGAAGAATAATTTGGTTGCCAATGCGTTTTCCATCCAATTCAATGACTTAAGGAAAATCTAAGGGTTAATTAGTGCTGTTCACGGTTAATCTGGGGCGTTGAGGTTCATGGTTTATTGAAAGAGCAACTGGAAATCAATTTGTATGCAAGTGTGTCATGTGTGGAGAAGAACCCTCTAGCGAGCCTTTCAACCCTTGATTCACCCTAATTTCATGCCTTTGTTTAAATTCTGCAAGTTACTTAGTTTTAGTTTTAATTTTCGTACAAAACAAACCCCCCATTATTTAGTTGTGTTAGTTTAGTTAGAATCTGTTTAAACTTGTTCCTAGTTGGTCTTTTGAGTCTAGTTACTTCAATTTTTGTCCAAATCACTCTCTAGTTTTTGTTTTGAGTCAATTTGTTTGTTTAGTGCTGTTTTGAGTCATTCTAGTTTGTTTTGAGTTATTAGAGTCTAGTTTAGTATTTTAGAGTTAAATTTGTGTAGAATAGCATCCCTCCTAATCCCCGGCTTAGAACAATCCTTACTTTCCTATACTACAATTATCAAAAAGAAGGTTTAAGTTTGAGTGCTGTTTTAAACTGCATCAAATTTTTGGCGCCGTTGCCGGGGATTAATAAATACTAATCTTCCCCTTTGTTTCTGTTTTTGTCTTTTATTTTGATATTTGATTTAGTTTTATTTCTTTGATTTCAGGTACTAGAGAAGTAAGACATGACAATTGCAAATATTCAAGCTCAAATAACGAATCTTACTTCTCAATTGTCGCAGATTGTCGAAAAGACCACAATGCAAAGTGTCCCAACATTTGGTATGTCCTATAGGCAAGGATATCAAACTCATCAACGTCCTCAATTCACTGCGAATGGAGGTGCTTGGGGATATCAAGGCCATAACCAATCAAGGAATGACTTGTTTTCCGACACTTACAATTCAGATTGGAGAGTTCATTCAAATTTTATGTGGAGGGAACCTCAATAATTTCAACAAGATGGGTATTGGCAGCAAGATGAGGAGTTCTATTCAAGACCTATGCAGCCACCACAGCCTCCCCCACTACAATTCCAATCGAATTCAAGTATGTCCATGGATTATGATGAAATTCTCGATGTACTAACTTCTTTGACGCAAGGCTCACAACAAGAAGAATATTCGCAGCCATCTGAGGAGTTCTATCAATGGCCATATGCACCACCACAACCTCCACTACAATCTTCCCAACCAAATTCAAGTTCGTCAATGGATAATGATAACATGCTTCAAATACTAACTTCGTTGTCGCAGTAATTACAAATTCAAGCCAAAAAGACGGACGAATTGAATAATCAAATGAGGGCAGATGGTATAATTCATGGCACAAATTCAAGAGCCAAGTGAACTCTCCAACTCAACTATTGTCAATTCGAAGGGAGATTTTGAAATCACTGAAGCTATCACTTTGGGAAGTGATATTGAGGTTGGAGCCGACCCAAAAACGTCTAAACAAAGCCAAGAGGAGGACGAACAATTGCTGCTCGAAGAAGAGGAGGAGGACAAGGCCACGGCAAGGGAAGAACAACCCTTGCCGCATGCTCTTAAAGCTTCTACGCCATGCAATTCAGATAATGTTGTTTCAAATTCAATACTTTCTAACCCCATTCCACCAAATGTCCCTTTTCCTAGCAGGTTTTTGCAATCCAAGAAGGAAGAGAGTAAAAAAGACATCTTGGAAGCCCTTCCAAAGGTGCAAAGTAATATCCCAATTCTTGGTACACCAAAACAAGTTCCAGAATGTGTTGAATTGTTCAAAGAACTTTGTACAACAAGAAAAATGATTCAAGAGAAAGAAGTGGCTGGGGGATATTAAGAATTCATCAAAGATGATGTACTTAAGACAACCATTGCCAAAGAAGTTGAGTTTTATGACACGAGACAAGTCACTGCCCTCACACCAAATCTGGCCAAGACTAACATTCCTGAAACTTTTGAAGTAGTGTTTGTCCTTGAGTTCTTGTTGGAGCAAGCAAGTAAGCCATCATCTCCAATTTCAATTTTGTTTTCTACTAACATGTTGATTTTAATGATTCAGGCACATACCCTAGAATTTAAACCATTGCCATTTCAAGTATCACCTTCCATTCAACGATTGCCGTGGGTTCCAATGAAGCTTAAGTGAAGGTATCGTCTGGCTGGAAGACGTTAAAGCAAACGCTTCTTGGGAGGCAACCCATGCATTTGAATCAAGAAGACCTAGGATTCTCTGGCTCCAAAACCCAGATTTGCGTTCCTCAACCCTACTCTTTAATTAATTTTACTTTGCCATATTTGTCATGTTTGTTAGTTGTGTTATTTGCTAGCTTGTGTGCGACAATGTTTGGTTTAAGTGTGTGTGTGTGTGTGGGGGGGGGGGGCAGGGGTAAACAAAGTGTTTTTCATGCAAATTCGTGGGATATAATCACCTATCACTTTTAGAGTTGTTACTCACTGTTTTTAAGTGTTTTAGTGTGTTTTGAAAGTAAAATACAAAAATTTGAGAAAAAATTCAAAAAAGTTTTGAAAAATACAAAAAAGAGTTGTTTTTGTGTGTTTGTGTCTTAGGGTACCTTCCAACACAATGATGAGGATTTGGTTTTTAATTGCATGACTATTAAAGAAAGTTACAAACATGGATGAAAGTTTGATATGCTCTTGGTTTATGCTTAGTTGTAGTTGTAGTTTACAAATTCACATGTAATCACAAAAAGAAAAAAAAAAAAAATCAGTTTTTGTAACATGCTTGAAGGAAGGAACTCAAACCAACACTACAACCCTGAGAGACTTGAGCCTATACTTTCTTTAGAGAGTTATTAATTTGTGATGTTTTTGTGTTCTAAAGTTGTTGCATGATCTCATTATTTCTTTGCTTGGTTCCTACTTAGAATGCGTTTTCATCATTATAGATCCAAATACTAGAACTCATGCCCATTTCATTCAAAGCATGAAATTGATTGCATAACAAATAACAAGATGAAGTTGTTTAGTTACCACTAGAGCCAAAAAGCCTTATCGCTTTGCATATGTATGGTAGGTTTAACCCTTTTGAGCCTTTTTTTACCTAACTTAGTATAGGACTATCCATACCCTTGTTCTTAAAGTATAGTGAAGCATGGCTTAGAAGGAATTCCTTTTGATATACAATATGCAAAAAATCAAGTGTGGGGGAAGGTTTTTCGTTGGAAATTGGTGACGTTTGGTGTTTCAAAAGAACAGAAAAAAAAGAAGAGAAAAACGTGTAAAAAGAAGAAAATTAACTCTAACTTAAACCCTCTTTTTGATGCGGTTTAAAACACTAAACTAGACTCAAAAACAGAAAACTAGACTAATTGTAGTATAGGAAAGTAAGGATTGTTCTAAGCCGGGGATTAGAAGGGATGCTATTCAACACAAATTTAAATCTAAAATACTAAACTAGACTCAAAAATAGAAAACTAGACTCTAATAACTCAAAACAAACTAGAATGACTCAAAACAGCACTAAACAAACAAATTGACTCAAAACAGAAACTAGAGAGTGATTTGGATAAAAATTGAAGTAACTAGACTCAAAAGACCAACTAGGAACAAGTTTAAGCAGATTCTAACTAAACTAACACAACTAAATAATGGGGGGTTTGTTTTGTACGAAAATTAAAACTAAAACTAAGTAACTTGCAGAATTTAAACAAAGGCATGAAATTAGGGTGAATCAAGGGTTGAAAGGCTCGCTAGAGGGTTCTTCTCCACACATGACACACTTGCATACAAATTGATTTCCAGTTGCTCTTTCAATAAACCACGAACCTCAACGCCCCAGATTAACCGTGAACAGCACTAATTAACCCTCAGATTTTCCTTAAGTCATTGAATTGGAAGGAAAACGAATTGGCAACCAAATTATTCTTCAATAGTTCCCTACATGAACATCATAATAGGAATACAATCAAAGATCATTAAGCTTTGTGAAAATCATAAGCATTGACAAGACTTTCGTAACTATGAACAACATGGTACTCTTACCAGGAATTTACTTAACACGATTGTGACTAGTAACCTCCACTACTTGTGAATATAAGTTCATAACTATTAGGTGAAACTCCCTTATATTCTAGCATCAAATTCATGCATGCAAACTAAGTATGCATCCTTAATTGACATACAAGAATAAGTTATCAATCAAGCAGTTAAGCAAATTGCATTCACAATTTATGAAATCACAACTAGAAGTAATCAATTCATATTGCAAATATGTTCATGGCTTTGAATTTCCCCCTAGCTAAAATGAATTTAGTTTCGTGTATTTGCAATTAAGCAAAAACGATTCAAATTAAACATTGAAAACCAAAGTAGAATACACCTAGAGTGTTCCAGCAATCCAAAGTCTTGAACGGCTAACACAGCTCCAAGCTTTTTCTTCTTCTTCTTCTTTCTTACAAACATGCGGAAGAAAGAGGTGTATTTTCTGATTTAAGTGTGTTGTGGTGTTGTGTGGATGGATAGGAGAATGAATGGATGGAATGGATGGTAGCGGGTGGTGATCTGAAGGAGATACTTATGGATAGGTAAAGTTGCGGCAAGGAAGAGGAAAGAGCAAGTAGGGTGCGGCACTCTTTAGGGAAAGGTTTAGGACTTCTAGAACCATATTTTTAAGTCTCGTAATCTGAAAAATAATCCCCCCTTGCAGCTGGAATTAAGGAAAGATAGATTAGGAAAATCTAATTTAGTCAAGATTTAGTCAAGATTTGACCAAGATTTGGTCAATATTCCCTTCTCTTTAGTTGATTCCATATCTTCCAAATCTTCAATTAATTCCTCCATATAACTTTAGCATATTCTTAGCCTCTTTAACTTCAAAAACGTCCATCCACCTTGCTCTATGCATGTGCTATCCATTCTAAGCCCAAAACTGCTCCAAAATGCACCAAAATGCTTTTTTTTTGCCACCTTAGCCCTTTGGACCTACAAACACACAAAAATAAAATACTCTAATAAACAGATACTAACTAAGTAAATGTAAGGAAACAAGCTAACTAATTCGCATAAATATGCTCCTATCACTTAGCTTTTGCTAGTCCCCGAGCAAAACAAAGAAAACAAAACAAAACCTAAACCTTCCAACAGTTGCCTCAGGGATTTCCAATGAAGCATGACATGTTAAAAATCATTACTTACATAGATTTTAGCCATCCTTACTATCACATCTCGGCCCAGGAAGTGGTCGAGCCCGGGCAACTTGGAAGCCAGTGAGCTCCCAAAAGGCCTTGTGCTAGGTAGAGATGGGAATATACATATAAGGCTTACATGATCCTTTTCCCTGGGTGATGTGGGATGTTACAGTTACTCTTGAGCTTATACTTAACCATAGTAATCACTCACTAGCTCTCATTAAATCAATTAAAACAACATTTGAATATAGTAACATGCCTTAGAGAATCCACTCAATTCCTCACCAAATATACTCTTTATTTTCACACAGATTTTCTGACTACACTCCCTATACTAAGTATATGTGAGAAGATTGATGTAAACATGTAGACTAGCACTCACATATGTTATAACAAAGAAGGCACTTTCTAGAATTATTAATACAAACATGTATATGATCTCATGAGCGGAATGCCACTATTTAGAAGCGAGAACCAGGGATTCCATATGCTTGTACCAATCTCAAACCCCACATATTGAAACACATAACAATCAAGATAAAAGTCTAAGGGTTGTAATGGGGCTAAGGTATTGGCTAACAAAGAAAGGTCAAAGATAAACAAAGGTTCTTAGAGCGTGTTTACTAACCCGGAATCAGAATGAAAGTAAGGAGTTGGATTCTGATTACGGATTATACTTATGTTTACTAAAATTGTGAGGAATCAACCGTGCGTGGGACCCACACAAAAAGTGGAATTCAATTCCTAAAATGGGAGGAATTGGACTCCCTACATCGATGTGGTAATTGAATTTCCTAGAGGATGAGGGAATTGGGAATCCATTTGCTCTTCCTATTATGCCCTCCTATCAATCTGCTGTTTAACCTAACAAATTAATCTCACAAGCTCGAAATCTAGTAGGGTGAGGGAATTGGAAATCTACGGGTTGCATTGCATACGAGATCTTGTCCCCGAACACCGGATCGCCGTCGTTCAGGAAGCGATGGTCCAACCGCTTCGACACCGCCAACACGCACGCGTGGACGTAGCCTTAGATGATGACTCCAACGTCAGTATCTCACAAATGTGCTTCTCGATCGCCGGTCTTCCTCCTGCGACATCGCTTTGACGATCGCGACCTCAAGGTCTAGGGCCAAATTCCTCATGTTTCTGAATTTTTTCTTCTGCGAGGAGGGAAGATGAATGCGGCTGGGTTTTTTCTTTTGCGGGGAGGGAAGATGAATGCGGTTGGGTTCTTTATTTGGTTTTTACACAATTGTGGATATTTAATTCTTTAATTTAACTAAATAAGTAAAAATAAATAGTTAAAACATCTTTTAAAAATAAATACATAGCCCTTTTCAAAATAAAAAATAAATACATAGAATAAAATAAAACAAAAAAAATGGTATTTTAGTAATCACATTAAGTCTTATTCTGATTCAGCTGAATTAGTAAACAACTTCTATGAACTCAGTTTCATTTTTTCGATTCCTGAACATTTAAGTAAACAACTTCAACAGGAATTTGATTCTGATTCCTCTCCAATTCAATTCCTCCTCAATTCAATTCCTCCATAATCCAATTCCTTCTATTTTGATTACGGTTACGTAAACGAGCCCTTAAAGTGATAGTTCAAAGTAATGAAATCAACACTTAAAATTCAACTTTTGATTGCATCACCCAACTTCAAACAACTTTAGAGTCAAATTCATATTCTTGGACCCTTCTTCAACAACCAACACTTATGAACTGATTCCTACTTCTTTTCAAACATTTTTTTTCGTTTTTCTTCTTTTTTTTTTTTTCAAAACATAAAGCATAAACACTACTTCACCAAATTCAAAAGAACAAATCCTTCCCCCACACTTGTTTTTATGCAAATCATAGATCAAAAGGATTTGCCAACAAGTTATGCTCCACTATTCTTTAAGAACAAGGGTGTGGATATTCCTATACTAGGCTAGGTAGAGATAATGCAAGCTAACAAAGAAAATAAGCTAAATAAGGCTCAAGGGGGTTAAACCTACAATACATAAGCAACGGATAAGACTTTTTGGCTCTGGTGATAACTAAACAACTTCATCTTGTTATTTGTTATGCAATCAATTTTATGCTTTGAATGAAACAAACATGAGTTCTAGTATTTGGAACTAAAATAATGAAAAAGCATTCTAAGTAGCAGCCAAGCAAAGAAATAATGAGATCATGCAATGACTTTAGAAAGCAAGAATATCACAGATTAATAACTCTCCAGACAAAGAATAGGTTCAAGTCTCACAGGGTTGTAGTGTTAGTTTGAGTTTCTTCTTTCAAGCATGTTATAAAAACTAATTTTTTTCTTTGTGATTACATGTGAATTCGTAAATGACAACTACAACTAAGTATTAACCAAAGAGCATATCAAACTTCCACCCATGTTTGTAACTTTCTTTAACAGTCATGCAATTAAAAAACTAAATCCTCATCATTGTGTTGGAAGGTACCCTAAGACACAAACAAGCAACAAAAACAACTCTTTTTGGTTTTTTTCTCAAGCTTTTTCGATTTTTTTTTCAAATTTTTTTATATGACACATAATAAAACACTTTAAAACAGTGAATAACAACATTAGTAGTGATAGGTGGTGAGATTCGAAGATAAGTCACGAAAAGCAATCTGTTTACCCCCACACTTAAACTAAACATTGTCCTCAATGTTTCAAAAGTAAACTTAAACAAGAACGCAACAAAAAATAACTAGCAAACAAGACAATAATGGCAAAGTAAAAATAATAAAGATAAGGGTAAAAGAGAGCAAATTTGGTTGCAGGAGCCAAAAATTCCATTGTTTCTTTATTTGAACACATGGGTTACCTCCCGAAAAGCGCTTACTTTAACGTCTTCCTGTCGGACGATACCTCCATTTAATCATCACTAGGACCAGCGGCATGAAGTTGACCTTTGAATGGAAGGTGATACTTGAAATGATCCGGTAATGGTTTAAATTCTAGTGTGGGTGCTTGAATCATTGAAATCAACAACATTTTAGTAGAAAACTAAATTGAAATTTGAGGAGGTGGCTTACCTGTGTGCTGTGACAAGAACTCAAGGACAAACACTACTTCAAAATTTTCAGGAATGTTGCTCTTGGCTAGATTTGGTGTGAAGGCAATGACTTGTCCCGTGTCATAAAATCCAACTTCTTTGGTGTTGGTTGTCTCAAGTACATCCTCTTTGATAAATTCTAGATACTCCCTAGCCACTTCTTTCTCTTGAATCCTTCTCCTTGTTGTACAAATCTCTTTAAAAAATTCAGCATATTCTGGAACTTGCTTTATTGTACCAAGAATTGGGAACTTGCACATTTGGAAACGTTTCCAAGATGTCTTTTTCACTCTCTTCTTTCTTGGATTGCATAAACTTGCGAGGAAAAGGTACATTTGGTGGAATGAGGTTAGAAAGAATTGAATTTGGACCAACCTTACTAGAATTAGATGGTGGTGGAGCTATATAAGGCTACGGTAAGGTTTGTTCCTTCCTTGTCGAGGCCTTGTCTTCCTCCCCTTCTTCGAGCAGCAACTGTCTGTCTACTTCTAGGATATGTTTGGACATCTTCAGTTCAGCTCCAACCTCCAAACCACTTCCCAAAGTGATAGCTTCAGCGATTTCAAAATCTCCTATTGGATTGATAATAGTTGTGTTGGAGAGTTCGCTTTGTTCTCGAATTTGTACCATGAATTCTGCCATTTGATCCATTTGATTCTTCACTTCGCCCATCTCTTTGACTGGATTTTGTAACCCCAAAATCAAATAAGTTAATGCTTGAAGAATTTTATCATAATCTATTGACGAACCTGAATTTGGTTGGGAAGATTATGGGAGAATTTGTGGTGGCTGCATACATCTTGTTGAACTTGTTGAGGTTTCTTCCACATAAAATTTGAATGATCTCTCCCACCTGGATTGTAATTATTGGAAAACAAGTCGTTCCTTGATTGGTTATGGCCTTGATAACCCGACACTATCCCAACCTCCATTCTCAATTAATTGAGGATGTCGATTAGTTTGATATCCTTACCTATCGGGCGCACCAAATGTAGCAACAATTTGCCTTGTGGATTTTTCGATATACTGCGACATAAGAGAAGTAAGATTCGTCATTTGAGCTTGAAGACTAGCGATTGCCATGTATTACTTCTTTAGTACCAGAAATCAAAGAAATAAAACTAAATTAAATATCAAAAGTAAAATAAACAAAAAAATGAGGGATTAGCAATTTTACTAATCCCCAGGAACGGCGCCAAAATTTGATGTGGTAGAAACTGACACACAAATTAAACCCTATAAATTATGCAACCGTAGTATGAGTAAGTAGGGATCGTTCTATTTTGGGGATTAGAAGGGATGCTAATCAACACAAACTAAACTTATAAAACTGAAAACTAAGTTAAACTAACAACAAAACAATGACTGGGGGGATTTTAGACGAATTTAACTAAAACAAAAGTAAACAGCAGCAAGTAAATTAAGTTGTTAATGAAATATGGATGAAAGGATAGCTAGAGGATTCGTCTCCACACATGAAACATATGGATATAAATCAATTTTCAGTTATTCTTCCTATAAATCATGAATGACAATGCCCCAAACTAATTGTGAATAGAACTGATTAACTCTCAGATTTTCCTAAGTTCATTGAATTGGACTTAGTGACGTAACCAAATTATTCTTCTCAAGTTCCCTAACTATGAAGAGCATGATAGAGATACATCTCGAAGATCATTAAGTTTTGTGAAAATCATAAACATTGACAAAGCATTCGTAACTATGAAAAACATGATATTCCTGCCAAGAATTTACTTAACTCAATCATGACTAGTGAGTTTTACTACTTGCAAATATAAACTCATAATGATTAGGTGAAATTCCCTTATATTCTAGTATCAAATCCCTGCATGTAAACTAAGTGTGCACCCTTAATAAACATACAAGAATAAGTTCTCTATAAAGTAGATAAGTAAATCACATTCATGTTTTATGAAACAATAACTGGATGTTATCAATTTATATAAAACATATGATCATGGCTTCGAATTCACCTCTAGCTAAAAAGAAACTTAGTTACTCATGTTCATCATAACTAAAAAGCAAACTAAAATAAACATTAAAACTTAAAACAAAGAGAGAAAGAACCCATAAAACTCCAGCAACTTCAATGGATGAATGGTAGGCATATCACACTTAAATTGTTGCAAAAATATCATATATATAGGGAGGGAATGGCTGAATCCAAGGAGGAAAAGGGTTAGGACTCCTAGAATCAGATAGGAAGTATTTAGAATGTGATAAGGATTCCTCTTGCAGCTAGAAATAAGGTGAGATAATTTTGGATAAAGTGGGATAATGTTGGATAAGATTAGATAAGATACGGTAAGACTGGATAAGATAAGATAGGTGTAGATAAGATTTTGTATTTTCTTGGCCTCCAAGCTTTCAACTTTGATTTCTCCAGATCTTAGCACATGTTCAACACCTTTTAAACACCAAAAACGTCCAGCCTATATGCTGGGGCAGCGGAACTTTCGGCTGCCTTCGGTCATGACCTGTGGGTTTGGGCCAATCTTCCCTATGCTCGACTCGTCTATGTCGCGGTTGCATTGCATGTGGCACGTTCTTGGCAAGTGAACAAGCTGCTCGTAGGTTGTCATTTGAACTTGAGTCGAATTGAGTGACTGCTTTTCTCCGTCTGTGGTGCTGCCTATTTCGATGTGAGGTGAAGAATGCTTCGGAAGTTTGTCCATGTTGATAATCGGAGTGAGGCCTCAACCATGAATGTATGTTCGTCTGTGAGCTCGATCGGGAATGCACGCTCTTCTGCTCATTAAGGCGAGAGTATACGCTATCCCAAGGACCCAGGTGAAAGTATAAATTGCCAGAACACTCGGATCGTGGCTGGTTGAGGGGCTGCTTGCGGTGATGCTGTTGGAAAGGTTTGTCTACCTTTGTCTTACTTCGAAACTCCTCATCCAGGGTAAGTTGCAGGAGCAGGCTGGGCCATAAGAGTAGGCTGCTCGACGCATGGCACATGTGGGTTTGAGGCTTGGGCTCGGCTTGGCAACGCATTGGGCTCGGCTTGGGCTGGGAGTGACATGGCTTGGGCCATGGTTTTGGTGCCATGGACTTTGTCGCAGATGGTTGCTGTGGTGGCCATCGCGGTGGTTGTCATAGTGGAGACTCGTAGCGGTGGTGCCGCTCCACCTATGATCACATTTAGCCTTATGGATCATCGCGGTCCCATTTCTTGAATATTGGAATTTTCACTTGTGGAATTTTCTAAATTTCTAACCATTATATTTCTCTTTTACTTTTTATCAAAGAATCTTTGCAAATAAAAAATTCTAATAATAAGAACGTACAAAAATATACAAGTGGACTATAAATTAGAAAATAGAGAAAAAAACCTTTTATGTGAGAGTCTTCTACAAGTGTGTACCTTTTCTCTTAATGAAAGCACCAATTTATGGATGCAAATTTCCGCCTTCTTCTCATTGGACAAAATTGTACCTATAAAATAATTAACACCTTAGGTCAAGGCCAAGAGCCTCATGCGCCCACGATGATTTGGGTGGGGGGGGGAGGGCTTTGGTTGAAGAAACTCTGATGCTAAAGTTAGAATTTAAAGAGAAAAATGTTTAGAGAGTTTTTGGGAGTTTCGCAAGAGTGTGGCTTAGATTTTTAGAGAAAATGGGGTATTATATATAGGGCATGGCTTGTCCCCTTTGTAAAGAAGGTGGCCGGCCCTTTGGGGGTGTTTTTGAGTGTATTTTGTAGTTTAATTAGCCTTTAATTGTTTAATTAGGTAATAAATCTATTAATTAACTAATTAACATAATTTAAAAGGAATATTTTGGGGGTTATGGAATAATTACCTTGTGGAGAGTATAGGATGAGGATGGATGAATAATTTTGAATTTGTTACCAATTTTGGGCACTTTTGACTTGATTGAAGGATGATTGTCCACTGCTCATGCGTAGAAAAATCCAGTGTGCCTCAAGGGTAATTTTGTCATTTTAACCCAAAAATCCACATGTCGCCTCTTGATTATTTTTGGCTCCACAACATTCTTTATCTTCTAAATTTGCTAAATTTTTGTAGTGTCTTCTATATGAGCAAGTGACCCCTTCCCATAAAATCATCATCAGAAGATATGTAACCTTTAATAAAAAATACATGATGTGTCTTGCATACTTGGAATGCAAATTGCCGAGATTTTGTGCTCAATTCCGACCTGTGACTTCCATAGGATTTTTACCTCTTGTAGTAAGAATGCTCATGCAAGATCATTCCCACATAGATTATTTAAAATAATTTATGTCAAACCAAATCTTAATAATTTAATTATTTAAAACAAAGTTTTGGAAAAAGTTGATTTTATGACCTAAAATAATAAAAACAAATTTAAATAAAATCAATGAAAGAAATCAGCAAAGTAAAGAAAACAAAAGAAAACGGTTTTGAAAATCAATTTAAAGACTGTGGTTCCACCGTCACCTTAACAATCCTACATAGTTTTTCTAATTATTTATTACCTGTACATGCATATTTTGAAGGTTAGGTTTTCCTAAAGTATGCTCTACTTAGACCCCCAATTTAGAACGTATATCAAACATGCAATCGTCTACGGTTTTCAAATCAAATCTAAACATGCTACACTCATTAAGCTTTGTGAAAACCGTTTGAAAAACCATATTGCAACCCTTAAGACGTGGTATTCATCTTAAGTGAAGTTATAATTACGAACCACAAGAAGCCTTTGTCAATTCATGGACAACCTCCAACCAAAATTACATCAATACTTTTCTAAATACCTAATGGTGATCAAGCATCAAGACAATTAGATAGTTTCAAACTCGGTGATAAATAATTCAAAACCTGCATGCATAATAACATAGGCAAATTGAAAAGAAACTACATATTCTTGCCAAGGTTCATGGCCTCACCCTAACAAAAGAGATTAGTTACGCACAATCATTAAGACAAATATAATTAAAAACATGGTGTAGACATCGAAATTTTGATAAAAAAAATTTGACCAAATGCATTAAAATTACAGCCCATTCATTTTCACCTTCAACAACCATTCATTTTCACCTACAACCTCCACTTACTTCACCAAAAAAATGGATGGTGGTGATTCATTCTCAAAGCCTATAAATAGGCTCCTCCATGGAGGAATGAAGGGGAATTGAAAAATACATTCTCTACTCCCAAATTGGAAGAGAATCCTCCAAAACCCTTGAATTTTTCAAACTCCGAAGCTCTCAACCATCTGAGCCCCGGACGTGCATCCTAAGAATCAAGCCCCAACGGCCCTTTGGATCCACAACATCAACATCCATCATGAAATCCCTGAAGATCATCCTTTGTTCATCCCAAGATCAAGCGCCAACGGCCCTTCGGATCAACACAACATCAACAAATCCACACTTCTGTTCATCCCAAGAATCAAGCCCCGACGACCCTTTTGGATCAACACAACATTAACAAATTCACACCTCTATTCATCCTAAGAATCAAGCCCCGACGACCCTTTGGATCAACAGCCTATAAACAAACCCATATCTTACGAAGATAGAATCAGAGGATCAAGTCAAAGAGAGATTGTAACCCAAACAAAATCATTAATACAAATATTATTTTGTACACGTTGTTCTTGTTGTTTTAAGGAATTTTTTGTGTTTACAAATTTGGCACGCTCAGTGGGACATTTCTCTACCTCTCATCTCTATCTTCAAATCTGCACATGTGGCATCAAAAAAGGCTCAAGCTGTTCCTGCAACTGATGCAAAGAACAAGAGCATCCTCATTGTGAGCGGTAGCGCTTTTGGCATCACAACTCGAAGTAAGGCGAGAGCTCTTTCCGCCGTATCTTCCCCCTCTGCACCAACTCCACCAAAAGCTCATGAACACCCGAGGTACAAGCCCATGATCACTCTAGCCTCGCTAAATTCTCCAAGGGAGGATATCCCGGAGAAGTACCCTGAGTCCCCGCTCTCTGATGCTGACTCTAGTAACAGGGCAGCCATGCAAGTCATGACCGCCAGAGCGACTTCAATCGAGGAGCAGCTGGCTTAAATGAATGAAGCGATCGTGAAACTCACACGAACTGTGGAAGAAAAAGACTTGCAAATCGCCGCACTTGCCAACCAACTGGAGGCAAAACAAGACGTGAAAGTCGACATAAAGGTTGATCCACCAAAGAAAGAAGTCGACAAAGAAGAGAAGCCTTTGGTGGAGAAAGACAAAGAGAAGCCAGAGCCAGAGCAAGTAGCGGCACTTATGGGATCTCTCTCTATCCAACAGCTGCAAGAGATGATCACCAGCACCATCAAGATGCAGTACGAAGGGAGCTCGCATACCTTCGTGTTGTATTCAAAACCCTACTCCAAGAAGATTGACGCTTTGCAAATACCGAGGGGTTATCAGCCGCCAAAATTCATACAATTCGATGGGAAAGGAAACCCAAAGTAGCACGTCGCCCATTTCACTGAAACCTGCAACAATGCTGGAATGGAGGGAGACTACCTCGTCAAGTAATTTATGTGCTCATTGAAAGGTAACGCCTTTGACTGGTACACCGACCTCGAGCCCGAGCTTATCAACAGTTGGGATCAGCTAGAAAAGGAATTCTTCAACCGTTTCTACAGTACTCGCCGCACCGTTAGCATGCTAGAGCTAACCAGTACAAAACAATGGAAGGACGAACCTGTTGTCGACTAAATCAATAGATGGCGTTCATTAAGTCTAGATTACAAAGATCGACTTTCTGAAACCTCCGCCATTGAGATGCGTGTTCAAGGCATGCATTGGGGGTTCCATTACATACTCCAAGGCATAAAATCGAGAACATTTAAGGAGCTGGCAACTCGTTCCGACGACATGGAGCTGAGTATTGCCAATCACGAAAAGAAAGATCTAATCACCGACTTTAAGAAAGATAAGGTGTTTGCCCCAAATGTAGACAAGACTGGGAAGAGACCTGCCAAGGAAACTTTTACCGTCAGCACTACTCTCATCAAGACCTCCTCCACTCCTATCAAGACCTCATCCGTGCCTAGCAAGATCTCATCTGCCCCTATCAAGATCTCTTCCAAGAACAAAGGAAATGAGGTAAAGAGAAGTGAGCCTCCTCGCACCCAAGACAGGTATAAAAACACCTTGAGGGAGTTGGAGCAAAAGGCATACCCTTTTCCTGACTCAGATATGGATGCAATGTTAGACAACTTGCTAGAAAAAAGGTGATTGAGTTACTGGAATACAAGCGCCCTGAAGAGATGAATCGAGTTAATGATCCCAGGTACTGCAAATACCACTGTATCGTAAGTCATCCTGTTGGAAAATGCTTCATCCTTAAGAAGCTTATCACGAAGCTAGCACAACAAGGGCGAATTGAAATCGAATTAGAAGGTATGGCCGCAACGCACACTACTACGATCGTGGTTGGATCCCTCGATCCCGTTCCTCTCCAAATGATGCATGACCGCTCCCTTTAATACTCAAGTCACACGGCACCTTCTGCACAACCATCGTTGAGGGCAAATGACCAAAACACGCTTACTGACAATGAAGAATGATGGACATTGGTAACCTACAAAAAGATAAGGAAGCCAAAATCACAAGTCACACAGCCAAAGGTGGAACAAGGAAGAAATCACCGTCGCTGCAACAATAGGAAGTCCAAGAGAAACGTAAGAATTGATAAGCCAACGTACGCTGGGGAACCCACAGAGCAAGAGCCACATATTCCTATCTCCTTGCATGAGTACTTCCTAAAGGACTTCTTCCAACAGTGCACTACCGTTACCTATCACATGGTTGAAGTAGAGATGGAAGAGCCCTCAAAAGGCAAAGCTATCGCCACCGAGGAAGAGAAGACCATCATGCCCGAAGAAAGCCTGCCAATACACTTTAGCATCAAGGAAGCTTTACGATTTCCAAAGAAGATGCGAAAAGCACTGGCATCGGTCTTGGCAAGTCCTGATGACCACGAAGTGCAAGGAAGCAAAGACGAATGCTTAAAACTTCGGCCACATGAGTATGTCGCATGTTGTGCCGCCCAGGATGCAATCCACTTCACCGATGAAGACTTGTTGTTGGGATCAAAACTTCACAACCGTCATCTCTTCATTTCTGGGTACGTAAGGGAGCACAAAGTCAACCGCATGCTTGTGGATGGTGGATCGGCCATAAACATCATGCCAAAATCAACAATGACCACAATCGGTATTAAGGTGGATAACCTATCCCTAAGCCGTCTACTAATCCAAGGTTTTAATCAAGGAGGGCAAAGAGCGATGGACATGATCCGAGTGGAAATGACCATTGGTGAACTCAAGTCAAGCACGATATTCCATGTAATTGATGCAAGAACCTCTTACAGCTTACTTTTAGGAAGGCCTTAGATCCATGAGAATGGAGTGGTGCCATCCACCTTTCACCAATGCTTAAAGTACTACCGAGAAGGAGTAAAGATAATACAAGGCGACACTAAGCCATTCACTGAAGCTGAATCACACTTCGCAGACACCAAGTTCTACATGGATGAAGATATAGTGCCCGAAGCTATTCCAAAAGAGATCAAATCCACTGGGAAAGCAGCACCCAAAAAGCAGGAATAGCAAGACATGCCCAAGAAGCAAAAAGGAAAAGATGTGCCATCTCCAAGCAAAAGCGACGATGAGCCCGCTAAACCTGCAACAACTAAAAGGGAGTAGGATGCCCTCAAAAGGACCAAACACACCCATCTTCCGATACATCCCGATGTCTAAAAGAAAGAATGGCCAATCCCCATTCGAAATGGAAGCAAGTAAGGCCAATGCACATCAACACAAGGATAATCTAAAGTTGCTTAAGACAAATGCAGTTTTGCCTCTAACATAGCTAGGCAATGCTAAGGCTGCAAGACCACCACAAGGCTTCGTAAAAGTTCAGCCAAAGGGGGTGGAAACAAGCTTTCTTCCAACCAAGAGGACGGAAGAAGGTTTTGATCCAAACGCCTACAAACTCATGTCAAAGGCTAGGTACAACTTAGCTTCATCTTCAAATCCTCGAAAGAAGGTTGCAAACATCGTCAACAACAAAGAACGTGACCTCACCAAGACTTCAAAGAAGTTAAAGGAGCATGGGTATGGAGTTAATAACAACAAAGCTGGGCTTGGCTTCACACCAGATACCCCCGTAAAGATTTCAAGCAAAGAAAAAAATGCTAGCACCCAACACATCAGCGTGACCGTTGAACAAGATCAAGAAGAGCCTAAACCCACTCATCGAACATCAGTTTTTGATAGGATGAATCGCTCAAGACCCAGAATTTCGGCACTTAATCGCATTGGCGGTCAAAATCAAGCCTCCGTCTTCAAGAGGCTTAATACACCAACATCCCAAAGCTCTGTTTTCGAAAGGTTGTCAAAACTTAAGAAACAAAGCAACACGGCAAGCTCGCCTTTGCGATGGTCGGTTTTGGAGAGACTTGAAGACAACAAGAAGCCTTCTAGAAAGAGGGAGACAACGCCAAAAGAAGAAAAGCTCAACGGGCTAGCAGAAAAAGGGCGATGTTCGAAGCTTGATTCCTTCAAGGATGAAGCGCTAAGCAATCTTGGAGGTTGACACAAATGGACCACTGAAAGTAAAAAGGCGTACCATAATCCAGACCAGACAATCTTCCATATCACGATCCAAGAAGGTAAAGAAGACGAAATCCCCGAGGAAGATGTCACTGCAGCGCCACCACAGCTCGAAGATGGGGGGCAAGCCACGGTGGATGATCTCAAGGAACTCAATTTAGGCACAAGCGAATAACCAAAGCCTATATTCATAAGTGCACTACTAAGTACGGACGAGATAGAGGAGTATTACCAGTTGCTGTTAGAGTACAAAGACGTCTTTGCTTGGACTTACAAAGAAATGCCCGGCCTTGACCCTATCAACGCTGTGCATCATCTTACAGTCAAGCCTGGAACACGACCGATAAAGCAAACTCAAAGACGCTACCGGTCCGAGCTCATCCCACAAATTGAGGCTGAGATTGACAAGCTAATCGAAGCAGGATTCATTCGAGAGGTGCAATACCCTAAGTGGATCTCCAACATCGTCATTGTCCTTAAGAAATCTGGACAAATACGTGTTTGCGTAAACTTCCGTGACCTCAATGATGCTTGCTGAAGGACGACTTCCCTGAAGGATTATTTTGGAAGATCATGTTCATTTAAGCAATATCATTAGCATGCAATTAACAAATTAAAGGCGGAATCATGCTTGCATATACTTAAAAAACAAAACATTAACCATGAATGTTCAAAGCCTAGTAGATTGGTGAACCTTTAATCAACTCAAAACAAAGTGAGTTGAGATTTATACCTTTGTAGATTCCTCTTTGCTTAAGCAAAGGCTAATCACCCAAAGAGAGGGCCTTCATTCCTTGCATCTTAAATCTAGGGATTTGGTTGGATGAAAAGGTTTCTCTAAGTTCCCAAAATTGGGAACCTCTAAGTCTCCACACCAAGGCAAGATTTTTAGAAGAAATGAGTGACCTTGAGGAATAAATATTGCTAGATATTTCCTCAAGGTGGCCGGCCATTCTAGAGAGAAGGGAGAGCATTTCTTCTCTCCAATTTCCCCAAAACAAACCCTAATGAATTTTGGCTATAAAATCAAATTTATACCTTAATTCATTTGAGTGGCAAACTTGTAAATAAGTCCAAGTTCACTACCCTTACATTGTGGCCGGCCTTAGGGATATTTTTGGAGCATTTTGGGCCTTTGTAAATCATTATTTATTAAGTTGTCATACAACTTAAGTTAATGGACTTGACGTTCGAAGCCCATTGGGCCTTAAGGTCCAAAACCATCCCGAGGTCTTTAACGAACTTATTCGTTTGATTAATAATCATATTAATTAATCCTTGCCATAAATAATTAAACCATTTAATTATTCTTACTCATCTCCGTTGAATCTTCAATCTTTACCTTACACGGTGTACGATCCATTAGGTTCCTTTTAGCGAGGCAGTGGGCGATTCAAACTCTTTTAAATCGATTGTGAATTTGAAACTAACTTTCAATTCTCCCTTTAGTGTTTACACACGTTTAGGGCTTCCACAAACCATGAGTGACACCTAGCAGCATATCATGGTTACCCAAGCTAATCAGAAGAGGTGGAGAACCTATTCAGTTTAGGATTACAAATGCAATACGGTCCTTCTCTAATACAATACTCTTGACCACATTGTTTGGCTTGATAGTTTATTCATGTCTACTATCCAATGTGAATCTCGCACTTATATGATTACCTTGAATGTGATATGGAACGCATTCCAACATCTCATTCATACTCTGGCCAGAGATTCTAAATCATATCATAGAGTATTCTCCCTCAACGGTTTGAAGGTTAGAGATCCCTTGTTGCGCATTCACTTGTCTCCATGACTAGATAGCTTGACCCCAACCATGCCGTGGACACTCCAAAGGAATGCCATTTGACACGATCAAAGATCAAGGACCTAACCACAAGACAACTATGATGCCTCAGGTCAAAGGACTAATTTGCATTATCCTAACCATGAGTTCTCACGTGACATGAATATGAGAACTCGTCGTTGATCGTGTTCAGTGAACTCATTCTCTATTGAGCACCTACGTACTTGTCTTGGTGTCACTCACACCAATGACTCGAGACTAGTCACTCTCCCTGAGAGAAGACATGGCACGTACTGATCTTAACGGACTGTCAATGCCCAATTGGCAATCCTATGATCAGGAACGTTTAGGATGTGTCTACGAAAGAATGGTCTCATGAATCTAACTATTTAGATCGCATTCTCCCAATCACATATTCCTTGGACTTTATCGTTTAAGCATATAACATTTATATGAGACCGCTCAAACAATAATCTTTGCCCTTGATATTAAACTAGATTAGTTTAATCATGTGAAATGTCCGTAAAGTATCATCATATGATTGGTTTTAGGGCACATTTCCAACAATCTCCCACTTGCACTAGAGCCAATCAGCTTGGTCATCAGTGATGATACCTCTTCTGCAGTCATTTCAAAAAATGGCTGAATAGTAGGCCTAGACAATGGATATCTATATGTTATCCATAGAAGCAATCTTGAGATTAACAACGTCACCATTATACATGATTCTCAATCATGTGGTTCAGTCTCTCATATGAGTTCGGACCTTGATGAGACCTTGATTCCCTGGCTTGAGCTATCGCCCCATTAGTGTCATACACTTTTTGGTTGGAACCGAATAGAGAGTTCATAAATGAACTTTCCCATCCAAACAACATTGTTGTAAGCTTCTATATGGCAATATATTTTGCATTCATAATGGAACACACTAAAGTCATTACTTTAATGTTTCCATCCAAATATCTCTTTAGTCATAATAAAGAGATATCTGTTTATCTCTTCATTCATAATGAAGAAACATCCAATGATGGATTAGATTCATAATCTAATACATTTACGCTTCCATTACGTTACTCTAATTCTTCCTCATTCTTTGAGGAATCTATCCTTTAGTATTTCTCAAATACTTAAGGACTCACTTGACAGTTGCCATGGTTCTGATCCTGGGTTTGCACTGATATCGTTTTGTACCGTTCTAGGTACAACTCATATCAATGTTTTTCATACAATATGAAATACATAAATCACCTTTCTGCGTATGCATAAAGGATTCTATTTACGCATTATTACTTTGGGAGTCAAAGGGTACATTCCCTTTGAGAAGAACAATGTCCTAGTCTCACTAGAATTGTCATTCAAATTGAAGTTTATCATCATATGAGAAACTTCCTAGCGTCTCTTGTCTATTATAGACTATATCTCCCATATTTATTCTATCGTTTATAGAATGTTTAAAGTCATTACTTTAACGAAGAAGTATTCATTTCATTTCCAAAAATTAATATATCATATATATATTCAAATTTAGGAATATGATAAACTCCCACTAATCTTTTGTAAACAAAAGATTCATTTACACCTTTATGAGAAATCAAACGATTTGATCTTTCATAAGACGGTTGTAGCTCCCACTAGCTTGCTAAGATCCATGATGGATGGATCTCTACAACTTACATGTCTTGTGATTTATAGTTTTAGACATACATTATCAAGACTATCTTAATAATGGTTATGGAAACCCATATTATGTCCAAACATTAAATCACCATTTAGTTGTAGCTAGCAATCCTCGATTTAATTGAAACTAAGACTATATCAAAGATGGTTTCTTCAAAGTCAACCATACTCTTTGAGTGTAGTCACCTTAGGCTACCAATTAGCTATTAAGGTTTCATTATTTCGAGTCAAATGGTATTTTACCATTTCCTTGAGTATATATCGTATATACACTCAATGTAGTCATAAGGATTTTCATTCTTATTTCTTTCGATTTAAGAGGTATAACTCTATGACATAGTCATAAAGTTCAAACCATTCAACTAAGACGGTTTATAAATCCTTCTCGACTACCTTGGAGCTTTTGGTATAGGAACTAGGTTGTTATATTTGTTGATTACTATCTTGTCTCTTAAAGAACACATTCTTTGAGTTCTATCTCTAGTTCATTTGCGCTTATGCAAATCATATTGTAGGATTACAATGAACTACCCAACAAAACAACATTTGTTAGTTGGTTTATAGAAGTGATATCCAAAGGTTAATTTAAGGATATCCCACAAGATTGTTATCAAACAAATATTGCTCATTAGCACACAACCCCAAATCTTAACATACTTAAGATTTGCCTTTCTTTCCAACTACATCTTTATGGAGTCACGAAAATTTTGGAAGATCTTCTAATTCACAATCACATTGTTTTAGAAGCGTATATATATTCTATATATGGGTATTAGATAATAATCAACGAACTAAATCATATTTGAGTACGTTCTTCTCCTAATGGAGAAATTCATTATCTTATGATGCTACCTTCCTTGACATCTTTCAAGGAAACGTATCTAAAGTGTTACTTTTCCTTGTATCAAATCTAAGGAGGTAAATACTTTAGATGTCTTACTCATCAACTTACATTTCTTGAATTCTTTGAAACCTTTTGCAAAGTATTCGGACTTGTGTTTATTCAAAATAAACTATAGTCCAACCGAGAGTGATCTTCGGTGAATGTCATATAACATGAGTAGTATTATGTTGTGGACTAGTGCCACTAACATCTAAGTGAATTAACCTCAACAACTTTGTGATTCTTTCTTCTTTCCAAAAGAATAAAGATTCGAACATTTCGCCTCTATACAATTTTAACAAGAAGGCATTGGATCCGGATCTAACGATCCAAAGCATCCATCCATAACCAACTCGTAATTTATGTTTTAGAGGTATCACAACTTAGTTGGGATTAGTCACTACCTTGCAACCTTTTGGGTTTTAAGCATCGTTTTATTCTAAACAATTAATACTACCATATTATCTCTACTATAGAGACAATTAATTAGATTACAATAATCTAATCATTCTTATTTGGTAGTTCATATGAGGAAGTAAGTACAATCCGCTTTCGCAGAGATCTATATTTTATTCACTTTCCGAATGTGAAGTACTTTCTCTTCTCTCATTAATCTTCTACTTCTTATTAGCCACACTTTTACAACGATTTGTAAAACATAGTTACTAATACAGAATCAAGCATTCAAGTAGAAGAACCAACTGTTATGAACTTTTCAAGAACATTCTTCAACACCTTCGAAAGGTGTGTTCTTGACACTTGCAAGACATTTCTTGCAAATACCCCTTCCAATGTCCATCCTTTCATAAAGAAAGTTTGTTCCCTTGGAGTTATTTTGTCTTCTTCATTTAACTTCTCCTTTGACTACAATAGTCATGGTCCCTAAACTCCCACTATCTCTCTTGAAACTTGTTTCAATCGTGTTTTACACATCAAACAATTTGGAGAGCGTGTGGTTATTTGTTCACCATATAGTTTACAATAAACTTAGTGAATGATTAGGATAGGGACACAAAGGTGAAGTCCTTATCTAGTTTTCGTCTCGTTAAGTGTTTTAACACTTCAACATACAATGATTCAAAATCATCATAAGTCCATGTTGATGGACTATTTTTGTCAACCAACCATTATGTTCTAAACATAATTACAAACATTCAAGAGTTGTTCAAGGCAACTCTCATTTCTTCATACAACGATTTGTAAGTGAAGAATCATGGCATATAAAGTGTCCATGCCCTTGTGCTTTCTTCTCAAGTTCCTTTGTTCGTGTAACAAAGAGACAAGCACTTAATGTTTGCGTTGATTAAGGGTTGTTCAAAGCAACTCTTATTTCTTCATACAACAATTTGTATTTGAAGAATTATGACAATAAAATTGTTGTCCTCTTTATGATAGACTTATCTAACATGTTCTTCCAATGATACATTATCAATAGGAAGATTGTGAGGATGAGACTACTTAGGCACTTTTACAATCCATTCAAGACAATCTATGGGATTGTGGTACCAAGTTCGGAAACTAAAGTATTCGGCTTTTCTTTGTCAAGTATTGGATAGCGTTTGCAAATATATTGGTAAACAAATACATAACGAATATAAATGATTGATTTTAAGCTATTTGATTCGGGTCTTTAAATCAAAATAGCACCACCCACTATTTTTGGCAAATTCCATATCCCTCATCGGAATTCGAGAGTTTTGGAGGAAACTCTTAGTAGGTTATGGGAGGCTCACTATTACCAAGTTCACCTCACGATGATACGATGTTGGCTAGCATTAATAATAATGAGAGAGTACACTTACTCCTTTACATCTAATGTAAGAACCCATTTTATTTGGCCTCTAGAGAATGTAACCTCACAATGATATGATGTTGGCTTCATTGCACTTAGTTAAGTCATTCCCACCATGCGAGTTCAAGTTAGGGGTTCAAGAACAACCTCACGATGATACGATGTTGGCTATTCTCGTTGCCTACCTTTCACAACATCAAGTATGCATATAGAATCCTCCCCGAGTGTAAGCATGCACTTTGAACTCCCCCATGATAGGGTGAAGCCGGTGTACAATTTTACAAACGTTCGGACCTACCACGGTGGAAGGCCACGAAAGAGTGTTCAAAGCACTCTCACGCTTATCAACTTAATATTAGTTTGGTTGAGGGTTTTTAGGTCTCATCACATATAAACATACATTTTAATCCAATTAAAACATTTTTGGTCCTATCACAACTATTGGTCCATATGATTTATTTAGTTGTATATAATACTCCCACTAAGCTTTTAAAACGGTTTTTAAAGCAAGAGTATATGATACTACTAACATAAGGTTTGCATTCATTGATGGACTATATAGTTGCCTTAGGGCCTTAGGATGACTATGAACCTTTTGTTTAGATCCAACACGAGCCTTGTGTTGAATCTCGGACTAGGGATGGTGATTGATTTTAGTTACGCATTTAATCACATTAAGGCGTGTTGTCTTAGGGGCGTTGGACCCAACTACTTCATTTTCATGCATATCATATAAAGCAAGAAAGAAGTACTTCAAAGTAAAGAAGAGCTTATGCTCTTTTACAACAATTGATCAAATCAAATTACTTTAAATTAAAGAAGAGCTTATGCTCTTTTACAACATTTGATCTAATCAAATTACAACCAAAATCTAATCTACACATTCCCATGGTTCAAACCAATTTGAAACGGCCTTTCACATAGCTCAATTATCGTAGGCTTAGGTTCATAATCACCCTTTAATTAATTAACACTTTAACTAATTAAATTGAATGCAACATTTTCATTTGGTTTTTGTATCCATAAAATTTGATTTTAAATGAAGCTAACTAAATGAAAATCCAATTCTCATTTAAAGAGACAAAACAATTTTTGTTCTCTATTTAATTTGGGCCAAAATGTAATGACCTCAACTTATTTGGGCCATTATGCAATTAACCTCAACATTTGGGCTATTTTGCAATTAGCCACAACTTTTGGGCCATAGTGCAATTAACCACAACTTTTGGGCTATTTTGCAAATACTTAAACTTTTGGGGTCACTTTGTAAAAACACAAAAGTACACTACTTCATGTAATCACAACTAGAACCCAAAATTTTCCACAAATGTAAAAACTTCATTAAAGGAGCAAAACAATTTGTCCTTTAGCGTTTTTGGACCTAAACGTAAAAAACGTAAACTTTTGGGCCAAAGTGCAAATACACAAAAGTATCAAAACTTTATGTAATTGCATAAAAGCCCCAAAAGTACTCCCACTTGAGGGAGTGGCCGGCCCTTGGGACAATGCATGGAGTGATGGGTTTTGTGACATAAAGTCATGCAAGTGGTGCATGTGGTGTGTGAAAGGGATTTAATCCTTACACACCCATCACCAATTTTCTATCATCTTTTAAAAAAATATCTAACATATTTTCAAAGTTTTGACTAACATTAAAAATGTTAATCATTAATAAATATATGAAAATATCTTATAACAAAACTTTATGAAATAATTCAAAACTTTGAATCAAAACCCCAAGCTTTATTGTTCTTGGCAAGAACATCAAGAACAATGAAGAACATTCATGAGAAACTCAAAATTTTTCCATGATCATTTTTCACCCAAAAACATCCCAAAACCATTTAAACTTAAGGGAAATTTCATATAACCAAACTAGGGTACTTAGGGGTTCCAAAAGTCACTTGAAAAACATTTTAACAAGACAAACAAGAACCCAAAAATCACCCTTTTAATTTGGCCGAAAATCCCAAAATTCTTGGCACCAAATTTTAGCTTCAATATTCATGCTCATATGAACTACATCTACAACATTTGAGATGCCAAATTTTCCAACAAAATTTACATTCATAAAACAAGAATAAAGCTTGTAACATTTTACAACTTTTAAATCACATATTATGAAATACAAAACCCAAAAGGATTCACCAACTACTAGACCTAGGCTCTGATACCACTTGAAGGATTATTTTGGAAGATCATGTTCATTTAAGCAATATCATTAGCATGCAATTAACAAATTAAAGGCGGAATCATGCTTGCATATACTTAAAAAACAAAACATTAACCATGAATGTTCAAAGCCTAGTAGATTGGTGAACCTTTAATCAACTCAAAACAAAGTGAGTTGAGATTTATACCTTTGTAGATTCCTCTTTGCTTAAGCAAAGGCTAATCACCCAAAGAGAGGGCCTTCATTCCTTGCATCTTAAATCTAGGGATTTGGTTGGATGAAAAGGTTTCTCTAAGTTCCCAAAATTGGGAACCTCTAAGTCTCCACACCAAGGCAAGATTTTTAGAAGAAATGAGTGACCTTGAGGAATAAATATTGCTAGATATTTCCTCAAGGTGGCCGGCCATTCTAGAGAGAAGGGAGAGCATTTCTTCTCTCCAATTTCCCCAAAACAAACCCTAATGAATTTTGGCTATAAAATCAAATTTATACCTTAATTCATTTGAGTGGCAAACTTGTAAATAAGTCCAAGTTCACTACCCTTACATTGTGGCCGGCCTTAGGGATATTTTTGGAGCATTTTGGGCCTTTGTAAATCATTATTTATTAAGTTGTCATACAACTTAAGTTAATGGACTTGACGTTCGAAGCCCATTGGGCCTTAAGGTCCAAAACCATCCCGAGGTCTTTAACGAACTTATTCGTTTGATTAATAATCATATTAATTAATCCTTGCCATAAATAATTAAACCATTTAATTATTCTTACTCATCTCCGTTGAATCTTCAATCTTTACCTTACACGGTGTACGATCCATTAGGTTCCTTTTAGCGAGGCAGTGGGCGATTCAAACTCTTTTAAATCGATTGTGAATTTGAAACTAACTTTCAATTCTCCCTTTAGTGTTTACACACGTTTAGGGCTTCCACAAACCATGAGTGACACCTAGCAGCATATCATGGTTACCCAAGCTAATCAGAAGAGGTGGAGAACCTATTCAGTTTAGGATTACAAATGCAATACGGTCCTTCTCTAATACAATACTCTTGACCACATTGTTTGGCTTGATAGTTTATTCATGTCTACTATCCAATGTGAATCTCGCACTTATATGATTACCTTGAATGTGATATGGAACGCATTCCAACATCTCATTCATACTCTGGCCAGAGATTCTAAATCATATCATAGAGTATTCTCCCTCAACGGTTTGAAGGTTAGAGATCCCTTGTTGCGCATTCACTTGTCTCCATGACTAGATAGCTTGACCCCAACCATGCCGTGGACACTCCAAAGGAATGCCATTTGACACGATCAAAGATCAAGGACCTAACCACAAGACAACTATGATGCCTCAGGTCAAAGGACTAATTTGCATTATCCTAACCATGAGTTCTCACGTGACATGAATATGAGAACTCGTCGTTGATCGTGTTCAGTGAACTCATTCTCTATTGAGCACCTACGTACTTGTCTTGGTGTCACTCACACCAATGACTCGAGACTAGTCACTCTCCCTGAGAGAAGACATGGCACGTACTGATCTTAACGGACTGTCAATGCCCAATTGGCAATCCTATGATCAGGAACGTTTAGGATGTGTCTACGAAAGAATGGTCTCATGAATCTAACTATTTAGATCGCATTCTCCCAATCACATATTCCTTGGACTTTATCGTTTAAGCATATAACATTTATATGAGACCGCTCAAACAATAATCTTTGCCCTTGATATTAAACTAGATTAGTTTAATCATGTGAAATGTCCGTAAAGTATCATCATATGATTGGTTTTAGGGCACATTTCCAACATTCCCCTTGTCAATCATTGAAATCATGGTGGACGTAACCACTGGCCACGAAGCACTATCATTCAGGGATGGCTCTTCTAGATACAATCAAATTGGCATAGCTCTCGAAGATGAGGAACTAACAGCCTTCAGCACTCCAAAAGGTATCTACTGCTACAAGGTGATGCCATTTGGTCTAAAGAACGCTAGAGCTACATATCAACGAGCAATGTAGAAAATCTTCAATGACATGCTACATAAAAACGTAAAATGTTACGTAGGCGATGTGTTGGTCAAGACAAAGAAAAGATCAGATCACTTGAAGGATTTGCGAACAGTGTTCGAAAAGCTACGAAAATACAACCTCAAGATGAACCCGTTAAAGTGTGCATTTGGCATCACCTTTGGAAAGTTCCTAGGCTTTATTGTCAAGCACCGTGGCATTGAAGTGGACCAATCAATGATCAAGGCCATTCAAAGCATGCCTGAGCCAAGAAACCTGCACGAGCTGAAAAGTCTACAAGGACGGCTAGCCTTCATTAGACATTTCATCTCCAACCTTGCAGGGCGTTGTCAACCGTTCAGTCGACTCATGAAGAAGGATGTTCCGTTTATATGGGATGAAGCATGCCACAATGCTTTTGACAGCATAAAAAGTATTTATCAAGTCCACCTGTCCTGGGGGCACCCATGCCTGGAAAGCCGATCATATTGTACATCGCCGCTCAGGAAAGTTTAGTTGGAGCGCTCTTGGGACAAGAAAATGAATCCCAGAAAGAAAGAGCACTCTACTACCTCAGTCGAACCCTCATCGGCGTTGAGTTGAACTATTCTCGAATAGAAAAGATGGGCCTTGCCTTGGTGTTCGCCATCTAAAAGCTCAGGCATTACATGCATGCTTACACTATCCACCTGGTCGCTAAAGCTGACCCAGTCAAATACGTCATGTCCAAACTAGTCTTGACAGGGCGACTCGCTAAATGGGCGCTGCTTCTTAATCAGTATGAAATCGTCTATGTCCTTGCTAAAGCCGTCAAGGGACAAGCTCTAGCAGACTTCCTTGCTGATCACCTAATCCCAGCTGATTGGAAAATCTCAAACAACTTGCCTGACAAGGAGGTGTTCTACATTGACATCTTCCCAACATGGACGATGTTCTTCAACGAATCCGCATGAGCAGACGGAGCGGGGGCAGAAGTAGTATTCATGTCACCACAAAGGCAAATACTACCTTACTCATTCTAGCTAAGCAAATTATGCTCCAGCAACGTCGCTGAGTACCAAACACTGATCATCGGTCTCCAAATGGCAATCAACATGGAAATCACAGCCCTTGAGGTATATGGCGACTCTAAGCTCATAATCAATCAACTTTTGACTGAATATGAAGTGAGGAAAGAGGATCTAGTCCCATACTTTCGGTTGGCAACTCAATTGCTACAAAAGTTTGAGGCCGTGACACTAGAGCATGTGCCAAGAAAAAAGAATCAAATGGCAGACACTCTAGCCAACCTAGTCTCGAGTATGACACTAAGAGAAGATGAAGCTACAGACGTGCTGGTTTGCCAAAGATGGGTGATCCCGCTCGTCACTGAAATGCTACTGGATGATACAAATGTCATTTCAGTACTTACAGTCGACGCTGAAGAATGGAGACTACCGTTGATCGACTACTTGGAGCATGGAAAGCTTCCAGATGATCCTAGACACCACTTCGAAATACGTCGACGAACACCTCGCTTTCTCTACTACAAAGGAACACTCTATCGACGCTTTTTTGAAGGAGTACTTCTGAGATGCCTAGGTGAGGAAGAGGCCAATCAAGCCATGGAAGAAGCACACTCAGGCGCGTGCATGGCGCATCAGTCTGGACCAAAGCTACATTTCCAACTCAAAAGAATGGGTTGCTACTGGCCAGTATGGTGAAGGATTGTCTGGAACACGCCAAAAGGTGCCAAGCCTGCCAATTTCATGCCAACTTCATACATCAACCACTTGAACCATTACACCCTACGGTTGCTTCATGGCCTTTTGATGCATGAGGATGGGACGTCGTAGGGCTGATTGCACCAAAGTCATCTGCAAAAGAAGCTTACATCCTAGCTGTAACAAATTACTTCTCCAAGTGGGCCGAAGCCATACCTCTAAGGGAAGTCAAGAAGGAAACTGTCGTCCGTTTCATCAAGGAACATATCATCCACCGATATGGTGTGCCTCGCTACATCATCACTGCCAATGGAAAACAGTTCTCCAATCGACTCATGGACGAGCTCTGCGAGAAATACACGTTCAAACATCACAAGTTTTCCATTTATCATGCTCCAGCCAACAATCTTGCAGAAGCATTTAACAAAACATTATGCAACCTCATAAAGAAAGTGATCGGCCGAACAAAGAGAGACTGGCACGAAAGAATAAGCGAAGCACTTTGGCATATAAGACTACACATAGGACTCCGACCCAAGCTACGCCTTATTCTCTCGTATATGGTGTGGAAGCTGTTCTACCACTCGAAAGTCAAATCCCCTCACTAAGAATGGCTATATAAGAAAGCTTGACTGATGAAGAGAATGCGGAGTTGCATCTTCAAGAGTTAGAAAAGATGGATAAGAAAAGGCTCGAAAGCTCAGCAGCACTTGGAGTGTTATCAAGCACGATTGTCCAAGGCTTTCAACAGTAGAGTTCGCCCTCGTTCTTTTCAAGTAGGAGATCTTGTCCTTGCATTGCGTAGGCCTATCATCACAACTCACAAGACAAAAAGCACGTTCACATCAAAGTGGGATGGACCTTACGTAATACAAGAAGTCTACACCAACGGCGCCTACTTAATCATGGCAGAAGACGGCTTGAGGATCGGCCTCATCAATGGCAGGTTCTTTAAGCGCTACTACCCCTAAAACAAATGCTCCACGCTCCTGGCCTGCAAGAGCATAAACTGTGTACGGCAAAATCACCATAAAAAAAAATCCATCACCTATTTGAACTACGTCATGACTTGATCCCTCCTCAACCGGGGGTACGTAGGCAACTTGAAACTTCAAAACTTTGAGTACAGTCACATCATCAACAAAAACACAAACACTTTGAAGAATGAAGAACAAATTCAAAATATGGATACTTTATTTCTTTCAAGAAAGGATTTGGTTACAATGCCTTATTACAAAAAAATGAGCAGCACTCCAACGTCACCACTGGGGGGAAAGCTGTGACCAAAAGGCACTACACAGCAAAGCCCCGCTGCAGTATCTGGCATAGCACTACACGACAGCGCACCACCGAGGGAAAACTGTGATCCAAATGCACTACACAGCGAAACCTCGCTGCAGTCTTTTGCACAACACCACAAGGCAAAAAGTGACGTACTATAATAAGCTCCAAGCAGCAGGACGACTGACAGTGCAACAAGGACGGCAGTGCAACAAGCATGGCAAAAAGGGCAGCTGCAGGACAGTCTTTAAGGCATGCTACGGTGGCAAAGAAAACCAAAATGCTACACAATCATACTACGCAACCCCGCAGCGACTACGCAAGTAGTTTATTGCACCGCACGGAGACGTCATTGCCAAGGGAAAATTGTGACCAAAATGCATTACACAGCGAAGCCCTGCTGCAGTCTCTGGCACAGCACCACACGGCAGCGCACCACCAAGGGAAAATTGTGATCCAAATGCACTACATATCGAAACTCCGTTGCAGTTTCTGGCACACCCACAGTTGCTACCACGGCTCTAAAAGCTTCGTGAAGATCCTGGCGTCAAGCTCTGCCTTCTCAAGATTAAAGATTCCAAGTGCATGGTTTGGTGATGGGACAAATCAATTTCCATATATATATATATATATATATATATATATATATATATATATACATGTGTGCACGGTATCGATCACAACCAACTTCCATATATATATATATATATAATATGCTCACGGTATTGGGATATTTCAATCAATGTCCTTATATATATATGTACATGTCAAAACTTCAATCAATTCCTTATATATATATATATATATATATATATATGAGCATGTTAGATTCACTGTCAACTTAAAACGAAAGAGCCTCACAGAGTTAAGGCCGCGCGAAGGAACTTACCAGGTGACTGCCTCTCTTCTTCCTAACCACGACAGTAACTCTTTCACTCGTGACGATTTGTGCCTCGTCTCCACCGCAACTGAACTCCCATAAATAGCACAGAGAATTGCAGAGGTTGAAGAGGTGGAGGGCAACTCGCCTTTGCCGTTCAAACCTGCACTCGCAGCCACCTTTTTGTCCAGTACCGAGCTCAGTGGGTAGCAAACAGAAAAAAAATGCAGTGCAGCAAGGATTGAGGGACAAGGCAGTCAGAATGCAAGACAGAAAGCAAAAGCAGCAGTTGTGTAATGAATATGCAGTGCCCTATGTGTGTATGTGTGTGCGTATGCATATATATATATACAACGATCTCAACAGTTGCAAAAGAAACTGATTCGCATGTAGTACAGTGACTGTGCAACCCTATATACATGTAATAGTCTCAACAGTCACAGATGAAACTGGTCTGCATGTAGTGCAGTGACTGTGCAGTCCTATATATGCATAATGATCTCCCAAGTGAAACTGATCCGGATATGCAACGGTAGTGGGTGACTGTGTAAATAATAGTCTCCAGAGAACCAAGTGAAAACAGTCTGCGTGCGGGAAAAAATGCAGTATTGTAGCTGTGCAAACAATGACCCGCATGCTGTGAAAAGGAAACCAAAATGAGAGGTGATGGGATGGTGCATGGCACGATTTTGAAAAGAAAAAAAATCGTGATGAATCATCAGCACCATGCGGAAAGCAAAGAAAATAAAGGTTTTAAAATGGGCATCATTACTTGAAGGATAAGTGTCGTGTAGGTGTATGTACAGCCCAACATCCCACACGTTCGTCCAAGTGGAGAGGAAAAGCAATAAGTTTTGCTATCAAAACAAAAAAAAAGGGGGGGGGGGGGAATAGCACATTTGAGTGAAATATGTGTTTTGGCACAATACACTAAATAAAATAAAGCCCATCTATTGATGTCTCTAAAAAAATAAAAAAAATTACAAATAAGTACAAAAAAAAAAGAAAAATGGAGCCTTCACAAAGGTTGCCCACGCGAAGTCCCAGTACCTGGCGGAACTCCAGGAAGAAGAGGCACTGGAGGTCGATTATTCAAAGAACCAACACTTGGTCGAGTGCTAGATAACGAAGGCAAAATGTGCCTCTGAAATAAGGGCGCTAACCTCTGATGGTCACTTTGAATTCGACCTTCAGATTCCTGCAACTGGTCAAGCTTCCTCTTCATGCTCGTTGAATAATTATTCGCAAGCAGGTGCAATTCTCTATTCTCACGTTTGAGCCGTCTGACTTCTTGCTTAAGAGTTACCACATCGGCCATCAATGATTCAACTTCGCGGGCTCGAGCAAGTAGGCGTTGGCCCATATTGGACACAGAACCTGCACACTAGACACTGAGAGCCAGAGAGTCTTAGACGGCTAACTTGTCAGACCGTCTTGAAAGTAGCCTATTGTCTTTGGGAGTGAGGAGGTTCTTGGCTACCACTGTAGCCGTTATTGCATCCCCCATCACAGAATTCCCAACTGTAAGAGGGCCATTAGAAGATAAGAAGGACGGATGCCATATACTATCCTGACACGGCGCGCCTCTACCACTCATAAGACTCAAATCTAAGCAAATGTTAGGCGGGTTAGCCATCCTTAGAAATGGTAAAAAAAAGGGGCTGGATGGAGTAAAATCTCGGAAATACACTAGAGATGATTTTCACGAGCAGGTAATCTTCAAAATATGCATGTTGGATGTGATTGACACCTCTATAAAAGGAGAGGTAACATAACCATTAATTCAAAAAAAATAAAAATCAAAGAGACGCCATTCTCTGAATTTCAAAAGCCGGATTTTCCCACATAAAGTCTGTCAACACTTTGTGGGCGCAATTTCAACTTGCCGGCTAGCACGTGCAACTTTGTCTAAAAATCTCTAACAAAGTTGAAAACGCATGAAGTCCACTGTTTCAACCACCACACTTCTGCCGACAGGAGTGGGCGACAAGTCCACATCATCTCCTAGAACACCCCATTCCAATCAAGTCACTCAAAAACTCCGAGAACCCCTTTCCAATCAAGTCACTCAAAAACTCCCAGAACACCCCTTCAATCAAGTCACTCAAAAAGATTAACTCATTCGCTCAGCCGGAAAATCCTTTCGATCAAAGAGTTTATACCAACATCAAGATCTTATACCTTCTTATTCAAGAGCAAAAGTATTTCATATCATCAGGGTTGAGAGCAAGAGTATCTCATATCATGCCATCGCCCTGTTCTTTCCCTCGCCCTTGCTCTTGCCTGCAAGACAAGGAGAAAAAAAGCAATCAGACGGATTCTGAAAACAAATTTTTGATCTGGAACAGACTGTCTAGAACCCCTTCCTTGATTGCTTACCTAGCGTGGCTCTCGAGTAGTCATCTTCAACGGTTGATACACTTCCAGAGAAGACGTCACTTCTGTTTGAAAAAGAAGCAAACAAGGCAAGTAAAGATGATACATCAAGCCTGTGTAAAGTTACTTCTTCAAAAGCAAAAGTATCTCATATCATCAGGGTCTAAAGCAAGCAGCCGACACTTGGAAAGAAAGCAATCGGTCTGCACTTGGGAAAGATTGAACAGAGAAACAGACCATCAACTCTACCTTATGCCTGCCTACCATGCAAAAGAAACAAGCAGAGAAGAATGCATTACGGTGGGTTGGGACAGATCACTATAACATGATGCCCTTCCTTGCAGAACTGTATAATCCAGACAAATGAGTCTAAGTCAAATCCAAGCTCGGTGTCATTGCTCTAATCAAAGAGCTCAAGAAGCTTCAATAGCCTTTCGCTGACACCGTCACCAAAGAGCAAAGCCCCGCGATACGACTGTACATGCTGATTCATCCCCAACTAAGCCGAAGATCACATGCCATATGAACCGCTCGTGGTCCGACAACCTTCAAGATCAAGCCTCAATGGCCCTTGGAGAAATCACAAGCCCGATTCAAGATCAAATGTCCAACACCCTTGAATCAAATCCAATTTAAGATTAAGTCTGTGGAAAATCAAAAAATTGGAAGAAACCAGAAAATCTTCCAGCCGAATTCAAGATCAAGCCTCAACGACCCTGGAGAAATCACTAGCCCGATTCAAGATCAAGTGTCCAAAACCCTTGAATCAAATCCAGTTCAAGATTAAGCCCGAGTTCAAGATCAAGCCTCGACGGCCCTTGAAGAAAATTTTGACCATATTCAAGATCAAGCCCTGACGGCCCTTGGATCGACGTCTACATCAAGGGACTTCAAAACGCATCTTCTACACGTGACAAGCACATGTCTACGACACGCCCTGAAGTGGGGGCATTTGTAGACATCGAAATTTCGATAAAAAAAAATAAAAATTGACCAAATGCATTAAAATTACAACCCATTCATTTTCCCCTACAACAACCATTCATTTTCACCTCCAACAACCCATTCATTTTCACCTACAACAACCATTCATTTTCACCTACAACAACCCATTCATTTTCACCTACAACCTCCGCTTACTTCACCAAAAAAATGGATGGTGGTGATTCATTCTCAAAGCCTATAAATAGGCTCCTCCATGGAAGAATGAAGGGGAATTGACAAATACATTCTCTACTCTCAAATTGGAAGAGAATCCTCCAAAACCCTTGAAGTTTTCAAACTCCGAAGCTCTAAAGCATCCGAGCCCCAGACGTGCATCCTAAGAATCAAGCCCCAACGACCCTTTGGATCCACAACATCAACGTTCATCATCAAATCCCTGAAGATCTGTTGGAAATGTGCCCTAAAAGCCAATCATATGATGATACTTTACGGACATTTCACATATTAAGGTAATCTAGTTTAATATACATAAACGGCAGAGATTATTGTTTAAAGTTGTCTCATATAAATGTTATATGTTTAAACGATAAGTCCAAGGAATATGTAATTAGGAGAATGTAATCTAAAGAAGTTAGGTTCATGAGACCATTCTCCTTCGTATACATATCCTAAATGTTCTTGATCATAGGATTGCCAATTGGGCATTAACAGTCCGTTAAGATCAGTACGTGTTATGTCTTCTCTTAGGGAGAGTGACTGGTCTCGAGTCATTGGTGTGACTGACACCAATACAAGCATGTAGGTGCTTAATAGAGAATGAGTCCACTGAACACGATCAACGAGGAGTTCTCATACTCATATCACATGAGAACTCATGGTTGGGATAATGCAAAGTAGTCATTTGACCTGAGACATCATAGTTGTCTTGTGGTTAGGTCCTTGATCTTTGACTATGTCAATATCACTCTATCAGAGGGTGTCCACGGCGTAGTTCGGGTTAAGCCACTTAGCCATGGAGGCAAGTGAATGCGCAACAAGGGATTTTTAACCTTCAAACTGTTTGAGGAGAATACTCTATGATATGATTAAGAATCTCTGGCCAGAGTATGAATGAGATTTGGAAAGTCGTTCTGAATCACATTCAAGGTAATCATATAAGTAAATGAATCACATTGGATAGTAGATATGAATAAACTATCAAACGAAACAATGTGGTCAAGAGTGTTGAATTAGAGAAAGACCGTATTGCATTGTAATCCTAAACTGAATAGGTTTTCCACCTCTTCTGATTAGATTGGGTAGCCATGATATACTGCTAGGTGTCACTCATGGTTTGTGGAAGCTCTAATAGTGAGTAATCACTAAAGGGAGAATTGAAAGTAAGTTTCAATTCACAATCGATTTGAAAGAGTTCTAATCGCCCACTGCTTCACTTAAAAGAACCTAATGGATCGTACACCGAGTAAGGTAGAGATTGAAGAAACAACGGAGATGAGTAAGGATAATTAAATGGTTTAATTATTTATGGCTAGGATTAATTAATATGTTAATTAATCAAACGAATAAGTTCGTTATAGACCTCGGGTTAGTTTTGGGCCTCAAGGCCCAATGGGCTTCGAACGTCAAGCCCATTGACTTAAGTTGTATGACAACTTAATGAATAAAGATTCAAGAGGGCCCAAACAGCCCAAAGACTCTAAGAGGCCGGCCATATAGAGAATGGAGTGGGTTTTGGACTTATTACAAGTTTGCCACTCCAATGAAGGTAGGTATAAATATGACTTTATAGCCTTTTCTTCGTTAGGGTTTCTTTTGGAGAAAATTGGAAAGAACATGTCTCTCCATTTCTCTCTAGGAGGCCGGCCCCCTTGGAGGGGATTAACTAGCAATCCTACCTCCTCCAAGGTCACTCATCTTTTCTAAATGCTCTCCTTGGTGTGGAGACTTAGAGGTTTCCTTTCTTGGGAACTTGGAGAATCCATTCTACCATTCTCCTTCAAGAAATCCATGGAGCTAAGAAGCAAGGAATGAAGGCCCTCTCCTTGGGTGATTAGCCTTTGCTTATGCAAAGAGGAATCAACAAAGGTATAAGATTTCTCAACTCACTTTGTTCTTGAGTTGAGTCTTGGTTCACCTATCTACTAGGCTTTGAATTTCATGGGTTAAGTTTTGTTTTTGAGTGCATATAAACATGATTCCGCCTTTAATTGTTAATTGCATGTTGTTGATGTTGCTGAAATGAAGTTGTTTTTCACAAATTTTCCTTCAAGATCATCCTTTGTTCATCCCAAGATCAAGCCCCAACGGCCCTTCGGATCAACACAACATCAACAAATCCACACTTTTATTCATCCCAAGAATCAAGCCCCGACGGCCCCTTCGGATCAACACAACATCAACAAATTCACACCTCTGTTCATCCTAAGAATCAAGCCCCGACGACCCTTTGGATCAACAGCCTATCAACAAACCCATATCTTACGAAGATAGAATCAGAGGATCAAGTCAAAGAGAGATTGTAACCCAAAGAAAATCATTAATACAAATATTATTTTGTACTCGTTTTTAGGAATTTTTTGTGTTTACACATGGATAGAAAACACCTTGTAAATAAACTTGAATTGTCAAAAGCTCTCTAAGTTGAATTCTCCAAAGTAGTGCATTCTCCCAAATTGATGCGTAGTAAACCTTAATGGCTAATTAGCCTTATTTATACTACTACAAAATAAAATTATTCCTAGAAAGGTGTTCTAAAAGCTAGGAAACATAATAAGTTAAGAGAAACTAGGAAACATAATCCTAATCAATAATAGGGAAATCTGTCTAGCCACAAAATAGCCACGTTTCTAGACCATCAGAGCTCCAAATCAAGCTGAAAACTACTTGAATTAAAGCTTAGGGCGTCCTCTCCAAGTTCTAAAAAGAACCCAATAGCAAAAGACACCATCTTGGATGCCAAAAAAACCCAAATCATGCCAAAATGTCACTTGAACAACAATGCACGATGGTCCTTTATTTTATTGCCATAAATTATCCGCCTAGTAGAAAAATATAAAACTTTGATACAAACAAGCTGAGAGACTAACAAATATCCTCCAATTAGAATCACTCCAAAATTCATATGTTTGATCACTTTCTGTTCAAGAGGAAGTTGAATATTTTACGTTGAAAATATAATTCAAGGTATGAGACTTCTTACAAGATAACCGATAAATTAATACTAAAATTAGTGTAAAATATATAGTATAATATTGACTCATCAATGCCAATTAGCCTTTAATAAAAAAGATATGATGTTAATCTTTTAGTCCGCCATACGATTTCTGCGATTAACTTGCTGGTAGATAAATTGACAGAAAACTAAACTTGTTAGCTTATGGATGTTTTACCGTGGACGACTATGAAGTCTGTAATATTGTGCTTGCACCTGTTTCAGCTGTGATTCCTAACAAAAATAAGTTCTAACTTCTCTCACCTACAAACTTTGCCCACGTAGTGGCAATTTATTTGATGTCACAAAATATCTTTAATACTAGGATTGGATCAATGAATATTATTTATTATTTTTTTGGCTTTTGCTAGAGGTCAACAAAGAAAAATTTGAGCAAGTATTATTGACCGTAGTTGGGGCAGAAAATCATTTTTATTGACCCAAGTTGAGAGAAAAATATTCAACCACACAAGTGGTCTAGCGGTAAGAGATCGGCTTGACTGTGGCCACTGGTAAGGACAAATTTTCTATAGCCTCTTTGGGTCGGGAATGGGTGGATAATCGTGGCTTACCACTAATTGTCCTCTATTTAAAAAAAAAGAAAAAAAAATTCCTATTAACCTATGTTTAGAAAATTAAATGACCATTGACCTATGCCAAAATATGAAATTATTTATTTAACAAACTTTTTTAGGGGGATGGGGGTTTGAACAATGACATTGGTTTAGGACTGTGGTTTGATACTAGCTGTAGATGTGGATTGACATAATCCCACATCGAAACTACTGTAGTAGAGTTTGGTGTTTTTGTCTGGGCAAGAGTGGAGCTAGAAATTATCACATGATTGTGCTATTATTTTACTTTTTGTCGTTTATAATTTGTATTTTTTTTTTTGTCTATTAAGGTGGAGTTGGCTAATTTTTGTTGAGGTAACTTCCACTAAATGGATGAACTTCGTACGAATTAGCATCAGAAAATTGATTAACTTAAACTTTACATTGGGATGGAGCCCACCCTAGCCTAATTATGACGTTGTTATTGTAATTGGGACAATATCGATATTGATTCAGTTTGGGACAATATTGAGCGACTTGGATCCTCTCAAGATCGTCTCCATGGGGATTCTAGGGATCAAGCCACATGGGCCGTTCATTAAAAATCGTGCGGCTAAAATTAAATGATTTTTATATTTTTAAAAATAAAGTAGTTTCGTTTTGCGTAAAAAACATTTAATTGTAACCGCACGATTTTTGATGAACGGTCCATGTGGCTTGATCCCTAAGATTCGCATGGAGGGGATCCGGAGAGGATCTAAGTCCAATATTGAGTAACCACCATAATCTTTTGAACCAACTTGGATGTGTGACTAGCGTACCAATTGGATGGAATTTAGATGCTGTGTATCCTCAATGCTTTTTGGAAGGTAAATAACTTTGCAATGTGGCTGGATCCTACTGGGAGAAAGGTTAAAGAATCCAATAAGATCGCAACCAACCAAGAAAAAGCTTTTAGCTGCTTTAAAGTTTTCTGGTTCCAAAGTTGGGCTATGCCTAAATTCTGCACAAGCCCACAACGCATAAATAAATAAAATATCTTACCTTCTTGATCTTTTCTGCTTGGAGTCGGACAACGGAGCCTAGTCTTGTATATATCTTTCAAAACGGAGAAGTTTTACAACTGGATATTTTTGTCTTCCAATAAATTCCTCATTAGATGCGCAAAATCAACATGTAATGATACTTGTTATCAAGTGGGCGTTGAGGGACAGACAACAAAGAGACACTATTCTGGAATTGAAATATTGGCCTTTCTGGTCACTAGAATCATCATCTAGGGTAGCATTTTTTGTTTGATTTGACTGCCAATCATGATCGCAGTTCAGCTGGTTAAGGTTGAACTGAGATCATGATTGATTGCTAAGTCTACTTCAATTACTTGTAGAAATCATCTTCTGCGGTGGTGGATATGGATGCTTAACAGGAGCAGCTCGTGTCACATCTAATTAATCGAGGCCTTGTAATCCTAATCTCATCGAACCCGTTATCATGGTTGGGTTTTAGATCTGGGTAGGGGTGGAGAGTTAGGGTTGCAGACGACGCAGGTGTGCAAAAGACGCATGTGTTGGAGATTGGATTAGCAATCCCATGCTGATGCACCAGATTTATAGTAGCCCGTTATTTATGATGCGCTTAGTCCATGCAGAGTTTGAGCTAGTGTTATTAAAGTTAGTCCACACCCGCACCAAACAAATATAGGATTATAGTCTCAGTTAAAGACACTCCCACTTAATACCATGCAACAAACGGGGCCTCATGGTACTTAATGTTAGAGTGAAAATATTAAAGAGAGATTATATTCACACACTCCAAATTACTTCTTCTAGATCTTTATAATTTTTTTAATATTTTCCACACATTACTAACCCTTCATGGAAAAATATTAAAAAAAATAAAAAAGTGTGGAAGAAGTAATTTGGGGTGTGTGAATATAATCTCCCTTAACTCTCCAAAGCCATACAAAGTATAGGGAATTTGACATTAGAACAAATCTCATTATCCGATTAGTAATTAAAAACCGACAAATGATTTCTTGGCCATATACCTACTGAGGTTTTTCTGGCGAGGGAGACTGAAATCATTGCTGGCCATATATACCTACTGAACCATACCTAAGGGTTATACATTGTGCATGCATGAGGACACATATGGTGGTCAAGACTCAAGAGTCGCCATCAGTCGTCCATGCGTTGCACGAAATGAAACCCTAATCGAGATTGCTCACCACCAATCCCACCACCAGGCCAATTCGCCGCGTGAGTTATATAAGTGATGTGACGAGTCTGAGTCCTCCTCATCAGGATATGTAGGACCACCATGTGTGTATTGCCCACGATCTGCGAACAAATATTGAAGCTAGACTTCTAAATAAGTCAACCCTGTAGAAAGTGAGAACTCACTGTAGATAGACATTGTAGAGAGAGATTGAGTTCAAGATAATATTCCCATTAACATTGAATGAATGAGTGCAAAATGTATTCATACATAAAGAATTACAACTCAATCCATACATGCAAGAGTCAGCATTATTTCATGACTAACATTAACAACCTAAAGCTTGTTTATTAAACTAGGGTCTAATCTGGTGCATTGTGCTCATGATTAGTTGTTGGTCCACTAATTTTAACAAACCCCACATACGCAGACATACAATCTACGGATGGGAAAATGTGTGATATGAACAAAAGATGTGCGATCGTTATTTGGATAAGTGCACTCGTCAGAATTATACTAATCTAGCACTTAAGATAATATATAACTGTACGTCATAAGTGTTTTATATGTTAGACAAATATTTGTTAAGCTAGAGAGAGAAACACAAGTTTTTTGTATGAACAGAGAGAAGAAAAAGAAACTTCACAGAGAAGAAAGACATAGAGAATTGAATGTATTCTTTGATATGTTATTTTCTTAGTAAGTAATCTCAATACAAGGTATTTATAGAGAATACATGATTACAACTACTCTAACTACCTAGCTAATCTTCTGCCAAGTGTCATAATCTCACACACATACATAATATACTCTAACATCCCTCTTCAAACTCATGCTTGGATGATCCGAGCATGAGATTGCTACAATGTATGTGAAACAAAGGAGCACTTAATCCTTTAGTTAAAATGTCTACAAACTGTTCCTTGGAAGTAACAAACTGAACATGAAGTTGATTCTTGGCAACTCGTTCTCGAACAAAGTGAACATCAACTTCTATATGCTTTGTTCTTTGGTATTGAATTGAATTGAAGGATAAGGCAATGACTGTAATATTATCATCGAACAACACTGAAAGAAAAGGTATAGTGATGTGCAAAAATCTCAGAATTTGCTTAATCCAATCGAGTTCGGCAGCTGTGGAAGACAAAGCCCTATACTCAGCCTTTATGGAAGATTTAGAGAGAGTTTGATGCTTCTTTGAAGACCAAGAGATAGGATTGCCACCCAAGTAAACAATCAACCCAGTTGTAGATCCCCTATCATTGGGATCTCCTGCCCAATCAACAACACTGAATGCTTTAATTTCCAAATTAGCTCTAGAATAAGATAGTCCATAATCCCTAGCCTTTGAGATACCTAAAAATTTGTTTGACTGCAGTATAGTGGGAGACCATAAAACATTGCATAAAATGACATACTTGATGAACTGAGAAGGCTATATCAAGCCAGGTAAAAGTTAAATATTGTAGAGCACCTTTAACACTCGTATAATGAGCAGGATTATTGTAGGGTTCACCATCATCTTGAAGAAGCCTATTATAAGGCAGACAAGGTGTTTCACAAGGTTTAGAATCAACTATTTCAGTTTTAACCAACAAATCAGGGACATACTTTTGTTGGGAGAGAAACAAAGTAGTTCCAGTAATAGAAATTTGAATGCTCACGAAATAGTGCAGAGGTCCTAAGTTTTTTATATCAAACTTAGAAGTCAAAGACTGAATAACCTATTGAACAACCATAGAATCACTGCCAGTGTTGATAATATCATCTACATAGAGCAACATAATAACTAGTGTAGAACCAACAGTCTTCACAAATAATGAAGAATTAGAATAAGTATAAAATTAGGAAGAAAGGCAGTGAATCTTTCATTCTAGGCTCTTAGAGCCTGTTTTAAACCATAAAGAGACTTATGAAGCTTGCAGACCAAATTAGAATAAGGAGATTTTTCAAATCCTAGAGGTTACATCATATAGATTTCTTCTTGCAAGATGCCATGTAAGAAGGCATTCTTGACATCCAACTGCCTAAGAGACCAATTAAAATGAGCAGCTAAGGCCAACACTATCCTCATTGTTGTGGGTTTAACAATAGGATTGAAAGTTTCAGTGTAATCAATCTCAAGTTCTTGACTAAACACTTTTGCAACCAACCGAGCCTTATGTCTTGCTATAGTACCATCAGAGTTTTTCTTAATCTTGAACACCCATTTACAACCAACCAAATTCTTGTTCTTAGGCAAAGGCACCAAACTCCAAGTTTTTTTATTATGAAGAACATCAATCTCTTCCTTCATAGCTTCTACCCAAATTGGATGTTTTAGAGCTGACTTGTGAGCGGTAGGTTCAACCATAGAAAGATCTATAACATTAGATAACTGAAGAACTGATAAGGGTCTTTCTTTTTTATGATCCCACTATTACTTCTAGTTAACATAGGGTGCAGATTCATAGGTGGAATGGATAATACCACTTGAAGAGTCTCAGGACAATGGACAGGTGCCACAAGGATCTTAACATTATCATTTGCTGCAACAGTAAAGGATTGAGGTAAACTAGGACTAGAAGAGGGTAATGGTGAATTGGGGATCGAAGTAACAGAATCTGAGGAACTAGAACTAGACTGTGATATATGAAATGACAGACTAGGATTTGATGCATAGGAGATTAAATGAACTCTATGACTGGTGGTGATGAAGGATGTATGGCAGGTATAGATGAAACAACCAAGTTGTTTGATGCAACAACTAGTGTTGGTAAAGACACATTTGGACAATGAAACACTATTATAGTGTAAGTTAACCTTTTTAGATGCTACCAATAAGTCTGCAAATGGAAATTCCAATTCACAGAAAAATACATGCCTTGATAGATATATATTTTCTGCCTACCAACTTCATAACATAAAAACCCATTGTATTTGGAGGCATATCCTAAAAAGACACATGTAGTTGTCTTGGCTTGTAATCTCGCCTAGTTCTATTGTAAGGCTTAAGAAGAGGATAACAAGCACACCAAAAAATTCTTAAGTCAGAAAGAACTGGAACACTCCCATATAGTAACTCAAAAAGAGACTTATTGGATAGCAATGGAGTAGGCATTCTATTTATAAGATAAGTCGCTGTTTGACAAGCAAAACTCCAAAAAAGAGAAGGAACCTGAGCAGTTTAAAGCAAAGTGATTGTGGTTTCAATGATATGCCTATGTTTTCTCTCAACCAATCCATTTTGTTCAGGGGTATATGGACATGATTTTTTATGGGAAATACCTTTCTCAACAAGAAAAGATTAGAACTTAGTACTACAATACTCACCCCCCTCCATCACTTTGTAAAGTCTTCACAGTAGCAGAAAATTGATTCAACACATAGGCATAAAAAGTAGTGAAAGTGGCACAAAGATTTGATTTATTGATAAGTGGGAATATCCACGCTTATCTAGTACATTCATCAATAAAGGTAACATAGTACCTATATCCATCAATCGATGTACAAGATGCAGGTCCTCAAATATCACTATGCACTACTTCAAAGAGAATAACAGACTTATTGATAGTAGATTAAAATGGCGGCTTACAAAATTTTCCTTCTAAACAACTTTGACACATAACAGGTACATAATCTTTGGCACATGAAATATTTGACTTATGCAACATCAAAGAAACAATGAAATTAGAAGGATGACCTAATTCACTATGTCAGATAATAGAGTTGACAAGTTGTTCAAGGAACGGTTTAGCTTGTAGCTTTGGTTGAGAAAGTCCAAGAGTGGTAGTAGCTAAGGAATGCATGGGTTAAAGTCCATTACTACATAGCCCTAGGAATAGAATCCTCCATGTGGCTTTGTCCTGTATCCAGAAACAAAAAGCATAAAAAATAAGATAGTAATTATTGTCTAGATAGATCTTTTGAACTGAAGGTAAATTATGTGATAATTTGGGAACATATAACACATAATTCAACTTTATAGGTTGCATAGAAGTGTTAAGCATAGTATTGCCAATATGTGACACTTTCAAACCTTCACCATTAGCTGTTTGATTTGTTTCATTGCATGGATATGGTGAAGCCAAAAATAAATTGTTCAAGTCTGCTGTCATGTGATTGGTTGTGCCGGAATCAGTAAGCCAAACATAAGAGGTAGCCTGTGATGTAGAGGTTTGTGATTGTTGAGTAACCACAGTGTGCATTGCCTGCATTGGTGGCTGTGATGGAAATTGGTGCGCATTATAAGTAGAACCAGAATTCTGAGAAGAAGAACCATAGTTCTGTTCAGTGTGAGAGCCATAGTGCTGTCCAGACATGGGAGAATAGTGAGAACTAGAACCAATGCAGTTAGGTCATTTCTCATTGTAAAAACAAAACCATGTTACATGATTTGTTTTGCCACATATATGACATTAAGGTTTGGTAGGAGGCTTAGAACCACAAAATGGTGATGCGTGACCTTTACTGTTACATAGTTGACGTGTAACAAATGTTGGAGCAAAAAGTTCATAAGTGGAACGTGGAGCTCGTCCAAGTACTCCTGGGCTAGGAGTTGGAAACACATGAGTTTGAGGTTGATAAAATGATATGGGATTAAAGTTTCTGGAACCTTGATTAAACTTGCCCTTGCCCTTGTTTTTATATTGAATGAACTGCTTGAAACCTCTTTGAACAAAATTAGACTGACCAGAACCATTGGAAAAAGACTGAGATTGGCCTTTAGGTGTCTATGATGAATTATTAGCAACCATTGCAGCTAAAAATGGTGCAGTTGTACTCGAATCAATATTGGCTTCTTCAGCAAGCAACTGAGACCTGAATTCTTTAAGAGAAGTGACTTGTTCTCTTCCTCGAATAATAGTCAGGAATGTATTATACTCAGCCAGCAACCTATTCAAAGCCAAATCACTATGTTTTCATCAACAAAAGAAACACCAGCGGCAGTGAGATAACCCCTATCAACTTTTATCTTTTGCAGATACTAAGCCACCATATCAATACCCTTCTTAATGTTCTGCAAATTTGATTTTAATTGAAAAATACTAGTTCGAGAAACAATAGAGAATTGTTCCCTTAATCGACTCCAAAGATCTCGAGAACTAGTACTGCCTATAGCACATGACATAGCTATTGGAGATAAAGTTGCAATGACTAACTACATAACAGCCATATCATGCATCATTCAGACCAAATATTCATCAGAAGCAACAGAAAGAGACGAATTTGACAAATCCATACCAGAATCATCAGATTGAGATGCACATCGAGCAGGACAAGGAACAGGATCATCCATAAATCCCATGATACCATTGCTTTCAAGTAATAATTTCATTTGAAAGTGCCAATTAAGGTAATTGGAATCATCAAGTTTAACATCCACCGAAGTAGGAAACGATGAAATAAGTGCAGTAATCGGAGATTGGAGCAATTGCAACTGACTTGCAATACCATTGTGCAAGAAACTAACTTACAAAATCTTGGAAAAACGAAGATACCTCTCAGCGGTGAATTAACAAACACCTGGAGTGCAAGAACGATGAAGACAATGAATGAGGAATTCCGAGTAGAAAAATGCAGAGTGTCGAAACCCTAGAGTCTTGTAGAAGAAGAAATCGAAGAAGCATTGCACAATTCAGCTATTTCACTGTAATTCTACAGCAATCATTGACAAGATTATAACTTTTGTGTATAAATAGAGAGAAGAAGAAGAAACTTCACAAAGAAGAAAGAGAGAAAGAGAGAGAGTTGAATGTATTCTTTGATGTATTATTTTCCTAGTAAGTAATCTCAATACAAGGTATTTATAGAGAATACAAGATTACAACTACTCTAACTGCCCATCTAATCTTCTGCCAAGTGTCATAATCTCACACACATACATAATATACTCTAACAATATTGAATAACTTGTTACAAATCATCCAATAATCTAAGGTGTAAACTTAATACTTAGTATAATTTGCAAAACTTTGTTGAGATGTACTAACATTAGTCGCACATAACGAATACCTTGTTATAAAAGAAATAATGAAATTTGATCTTGATAATTGAATAGGCAAATGATTTCAGATTGAATTGAATTTTTGCAAAGATGATCTTAGAATCGAGACTTAAAAAATAAACGGTTCGGATCGTTGAAATTCGATGTAGAGTGGGTCCCACACCTAATCTCTATTTTTTCAAAAAATGAAAATCCATTTGCATAAGGGCCTATATATTTGTAAACGTTTGAGAAGAGATGGAGACATAATTGTTTGAATATATGGAATAAGAAGAGTAAAAAAGGGTTGATATTTTTAGTCTAGAAGAAGAGAGAATTAGGTAGTACCTAATAACCTAGTTGCTCAATTTTCACAAATTTCCGCATAAATGACACACCCCGACCCGGAAAGGTCGACGCATGCTGGCCGTCACTGTGAAGTGATGTAACCATAGGGATAAGTGATGTAAAAAGTGTATAAATTTAAATCGAACATAGAATTAATTAAAATTTGGAATAGTGGCAGAGTGCACAAACGTGGGTGTGGCCCACTATAGTTATTCAGAGCTTAATGAGGAAACGACTACCGAAGAGTAGTTAAGCAACTAAAGTACGCTTATTACACATAGTGATAAGTTCATACGTCAGAAGCGGAATGCCGAATGTCAGAAACGTTTCAAGATTCCTCGAATGCCACGAAGAACAGCTATCTAGGTCCTGGAGGGGCGAAAAACAAAGTTGAGTGGGTCAGCAAAACAAACTTATGTGAAAACGTTTGGTTTTGAACATACTAACCCCTCGCCGTAAAACAATTATAGTTTCCTTTATTAAGAAGTACATTATGAGTAAGTACGTACGTATATATATATCCACAATACTAAAGCCAAGTATAAGCGACAATATACAAGTCAATTCATGATAAGGTCGATGCTGCAGTTATATAATCATGTGGCAATGATAGAATGCAATATAACTAAGTATACGTCGTTGGGTCGTAGTCTCCGGGCCTAGCTTGGTCTTGTAATTTCTCCGGATATATTTCTCCTATTTATACATAATTTATACGAATTAATTAACGCTTAATTACGAAAAATTAGATAAAATTCCCATATATTGCTCAATCTTAATATTTAAATATACCAAATTGATCTACACGTCATCACGAACACACCCATATTTTTATAATTATTTTTGGACTTGTCACGCGCCTCACGCGCCAAACATGGCACGGACCTACGCGCCCCCACGCGCGGTCACGTGCCACGCACGCTGACGATTTCTGTCACGCCATTAGGAATATTCCTCGGAATATTCCGTTAAATATTAACTGTTACCGTTAATAATAACTGACGGCGTCGGAATATTCCGTCAGAGTTGACGGAATATTCTGTCGTCTTCTCCGATAAGACTTCGGCGAGTCTCCGGTCGCCGGAATCTGGAATTTTCTTATTTTCTTCATATCTTCTTCATTTTTAATCCAATTTCCACAAATTTTATATCAAATTGAAGCTGGGAAAGAGTAGAACATGTTTATACCTATTTTGGGGTTTGAATCTCGCTGGATCTCGCCGGACAATTCTACGAACCTCGGCCAAGTTTGAAACTCGTGATTCCGACGTCCAATTTCCTCCAACGAGTTACTCCGGGGTTCCTGGGAAGGTTTTAAAGACAGTGGTGATCTTGGTTTCCTTTAAAACTTCACCATTAAAAACTCGATGAACAGTACAAGATTTTGAATTTGATATTTCGACGTAAAAACGTTCGAGTTTTTACCTGGAATTGACGTAAATGGATTTGTGAAGTCCTCAGCAATCCAACTGTGATCTTGGATTCTCAAATCTTCGAGGTTTGAGTGATTTTCGAATTTGCTCCGTGTGTAAGGGTAGAGAGAGAGAGAGTTTGAAGTCTGAGTTTTCAATGAGAGAGAGAGTGTTTGAAATCTGCGCTGAGAGAGAGAGTGTTTGAAATCTGCGATGAGAGAGAGGTTGAATCTGAGACTTGAGTTGTATTATTCCGTTGATAAGGTTGTGATTGAGTCACAGAAATGGTGGATTCGTGAGTTGTAAGGGACGGGGTTTGGATAAAAGAATTCTAAGTGGGTTTCAGACAACAGATAATAGAAGAATATTGGGTTAATGGAATAAGTTTGGTGAGGTGTAGAGGAATGAGTCGGTGAGGGTAATACGGGTACTACGTAAGTTTTGTTTTACTAATATTGCCTAAGAATGTAAGAGTTGTAACACTATAGTTTAACCGAAATAACTTAATATAATGTGTGATATTATTCAACGATAAAGGGCATAATCGTCATTTTACACGCACGGGGAGAATTTACATAGAAAGTTTGGGACGGGTCGCCACATAAATATATTGAAAAAGGAGAGTCAAAATCGAAATCATTATTAATGAAAAAAAAGAATATTTTTGCTCACCCATTTTATTTATTATGAGTTTAAATTAAAATATTTATAAAGTAGACAGACACAAATATCAAAATTTAAACTCATATAAATAAAATCGTAAGTATTACCACTAATTGAGCGTGATGAGCAATAATACTTGTTATGTTGACATGATTGGAAAGGAAAATAAATGTTTAGGATAATGTTAGAGAGACTATATTTGTAAACAAAATTTTGGAAATTAAAGGGCATTGAAATTGATTGGTTTATTACTTAAGCATTGATAAACGTATTCATTTCTATTAGTGATCCATCACTTAATTTATAAATTTTATCTCCTACTTAATCTCTCTAACATTATCCAAATGTTGAAAACAAATGGCTAGAAAGTTATAGGGCTGCTACCTCATTGGAGGGTAATTACAGAGTCAACGGTGACGCAATATAAAGGACCGGTAGAAGCAGAGATAAATGAAGATGATATACAGCGTAGGGGTGGGCATAAAAACCGCCGAACAGGAAAACCGAATCGAACCGTGACAAAAAAAACCGTAAAAAACCGCGTTGACCAAAACAGTCAAAACCGGAACAAAAACCGAACCGAACCGTTTCAAACGGTTCTGGTTCCGGTTTGGAAATATTAAGAATCGGAGGAACCGAACCAAACTGCTTTTAATATAAATTATTGTTTTATTATTATTTTTATATAAATAAGACATTTTTTCAAGAAGATCATGTGCATAAGCCTAATATTTTTCTTCACCTCTCTTCCCCTCCTTTGTTGTTTTATCACTTTTCTCCGCCTCCATTATTTTTCTTCATTCTTTTCCAGTATGTTATGCATTATGTACACTTTAGTTTTAGTTTAAAATCTATACTTTGGTTTTGATATGAGCTTTTTTATCTTTTGATTTATATTTATATGCACACTTACTATCAACTGGTCACAAATCTTGTAGATTTAGTAGTGAAAAATTTGTGGTTGAAATATGTGTTTGATATTATAAGTAAAAAAATTAGAAAAAAAAAATAAATATATATATATATATATAAAATTTTGGTTAGAATTGTAAACCGACATGAACCGAACCGGAACCGTTATGAACCGAACTGTACGGTTTTAGTAAAAATTTAAGCGGAACCGGACCGAACCGAACCGTTGAAATTTTTCGATTTTGGTTCCGTTTTGAGGGTGGAACCGGACCAAACCGGACCGTGCCCACCCCTAATACAGCGGGTCAACTATGGCAGTCCATGACCCATGCTACTGCTATTGAATACTTTCTTCCATGTCTCATCATCCATCGTGTTATATATTTAAACAATAATATTTCGATGAAAGGACCATGAGAATTTAAGATAAGGAGAGAAAATAAATCATTGATACGGTATTAGATTTCATAGTATATATGGCAGTACAAATTAAAAAAATAGACGGTTCGATGTGGTGTAGACTCAACAACTAATCTTCATTTTTATAAAAAAAATTGACGATCCCTTTTCTTAAAGACTTCCTACAAATATATATATATATATATATATATATATATATATATATATATATCTATATAGTTTACTATCGACACAACTAAACTAAGACCGGTTTTATATATGGCTCAACTACTTTGTAGTTAATTACATATATAGAAACTATGAGTTTATATCTATTACTAAGGTCTTACATGACATGACACAAAGGAAGCGTATTTTTCTCAAAGTCGACATACTTCCAGACACTTGGTTCCGAATTTCTTCAATTAATTAAAATATTAGAGCACAATGGTCAATGGGCGCTTGTCGCGGTACATTTTGTGTAGCGATATGTCTTCTTTGCATGTTTCCTATTAGTAAAAGTTAACCATATTGTTGTAAAGAAAAGAACTTTTTGACCATTGAACATTAATATATGTACTCTGATCAGGGTTTAGACTTTTCCGTTTCACTTTGCTTGACATGTTTGTGATTAGTGGGGCTTGTAATTCTTCATCAGTAGTTAAACACACTTCATTACATCGACAATTGTTAGGATAAGGATTTAATTTTATGTAAATCAAATATAAATTGTCATTAATTGGTTGATATTGTTTCATCTTTACTTCTAAGCTCTAACTACATTGATATACGTTGATGCATGTACAGCATGCCGATGTATCCACGTATCAAGCTAATTGTTCAAAAAGGAAGCAATTACAATAATATTATATGTATATACTACATATACATATTTCACTCATGCAAACTGCAGATAGATAAGGACCCGATTCAAGTTCAGTATATATACAAAAACAACAACCATGTGCTTTAATTGATAATGCTTTGATGCACCCACACATTAGAAAATACGAGAAAATAGAAAACTAAAGTAGGATGATACATCTATCCTCCCTTTTTGAGTTTTAGATAAGCATGAGAACACATAAAAAATGGTAAGATCCTGAAATGGATGCTCCTGAGTTTTAGCTGATTATATTTATATTGACTAGAAGGATGTGTCGTCACCTAAAGGAGATATTTAATTATGTTAAATAATTAGATATGTAATTGTTATTGGCACTTTAAAACCTAATTATGCAACTTAAACTTTTTAAAATTAGAAAGAAAAATATTCTTATAAGGAGTGCATGATTAAATATTTAGAGTGACAGTAATAGTTCCCTATACTAATATGAAATATAAATCGCCTCGTTTACAATACAAGTACAATATGAAAAATCTTAATAATATTGAAGAATATCAAACCCTAACTTAACATGCTCCCACTAATCACCCTACATATCCTCACCACATTGGCTTAATAAATCAATATTTTAACTAGCTATTGCATGCCCGATAATTTGAGTGTCGTAAGTTGGGAGATTTTGCAGAGGCTTTTGGGGCATGAAAAACCGAGGCAGGTGCATTGAAGGATTACAGGGTCATTAAAAGAGATATTTCTTTAGAAATCTTGGACACAATAAGGCATCTAGAGAGCAACCACCTAATCCAATTGTACCTAATCATAAAAATTATGGGTTTTCATTTAAATAATATGTAGCCTATCAATTTAAACCTTTTTGTTGTTAATTTGTCTAGTGGCACGCACCTAAACTTTAGAGATGAAGAAGGGTTCAAACAATTCTAGCTAGTAGGGTAGATGTTAAGAAGAATCCTGATTTTCATATGCACGTGGCTTGGAAAGCAAGGTGATCAAAGGAATAAACTTTAAAAAGGGAAAAAAGGGAACTATCATTTTGTATCTAATTATATATGGAAATAAATATATATTTGTGGATGTAAATTTCTTCTTCCTTGTTCTTGGACATAAATTTCTTCTTCCTTGTTCTTGGACATAATTGCCCCTACAAAACAAATAACATCTTAGGTCAAGGCCAAGAGCCTCACGCACCCACGATGAATGGAGGAGGCTTTGGCCAAAGAACCTCTGGTGCTAAAGTTAGAATTTTGAGAGAAAAGTGTTTGGAGAATTTTGAGAATTTAGTAAGAGAATTGGAATTGAGTTTTGGAGATAATGAGTGTCCCGGCCCGGGCACAACCACCTCCCGGGCCCGCTCCATAACCGTAGCACGATATTGTCCGCTTTGGGCCCCGCTACGTTTGAAAGTCTGAGTCTGGCGAGGTCCCTGCGAAAACGGGCCTTTTCCCCTATTATTCCTGCCCTGGTTTCCTTCCCTCTCATTATCATCACTGTCACTAGGCAAATTCTCGGGCCCGCTCCACCACCCTAGCACGATATTGTCCGTTTTGGGCCCCGACAACGCCCTCACGGTTTTTTTTTTTTGGGAACTCACGAGCAACTTCCCAGTGAGTCATCCATCATGGGAGTGCTCTAGCCCCCTACTCGCTTAACTTCGGAGTTCCAACTGAACCCGAAGCCAGTGAGCTCCCAAAAGGCCTCGTGCTAGGTAGGGATGAGAATATACATTTAAGGATCACTCCCCTGGGTGATGTGGGATGTCACAATGAGGGGTTTTATATAGGGGTGTGGCTGGCCCCCTTGGAAGAGGGAGGACTTGCCATTTGGATGATTTTGTGGGTTAGGTTCTTGATTTGTAGCTAATTAGGAATAATTGAATAATAAATCAATTAATTACCTAATTAATATAATTAAAAAGGAATGATTTGGGGGTTTGACTTGGTTTTGAATTAGGTTTTGAATTATTACCTATTTGGGTACGTTTGACTTGGTTGAAGGATGATTGCTCGTTGCTCGCGCTTAGGAATTTCGGTGTGCCTCGAGGGTAATTTTGTCCTTTTAACTAAAAAAATTCACGTGTCACCTTATAATTATTTTTGGCTCCACAATATTCATTTTTGATTGTTGAATCGAGTAAAACAAACAAAAGTTTAAGAACGAAAAAAAAAACCATGAGTGTGTAATAATAGAACATTTTACCTATCCCACTTTTGTTGATTTTCGACCTTCGGATCAAGTAAACATAGAGAAATGAAAAGATAATTACATACGTGCAAAAGAAAAAAAAGTGATGTGCAAAAATCATTCTCTTATATTTAAACAATGAACAAAAGGGAATGATAACTAATGATAACTTTTCTCCCAATACGTACTTTTAATTATGTTTGTTATTTTTGCTTGTTTTAATTAATTAAATAAATAAAAATGTGTAAGAATATAAAAAGATGTGAAAAAATTCAGCTGCCAAAAAAAAAAAATAATAATAAACAAATACCTTTACAAAGTGAAGAGTTGATTACTTGAAAAGAGGGTGAAAAAAAAAACTTGCAAGTGTTATATTCCACTGTGCTTTTGCAGCTAAAGAAGGTTATTCTCTTAAACACTCAACAATTCAGCTGCCTCAAGAAGACCTTTGACTGATGTCAGATTAGATTAAAAAAATCTCACGTCTTTAAGAAAAGAATTTCACAAAGGAAAAGGATCCTCGCCTTCTTTTGTTGAGAATGCTGACCGTATGATCGTTCATCATATATCGTATAATCAATTTTTTTTAGGTATTATTTATATTTAATTTTTAATTTTTAATTTTAAAATAATTTCTGATCCTACGATTATAATAGACGATCTTAATTACGAATTCTTAAGATCTCTAAAAATAGGATTCGGCTTTCACTAAGCCGCTGATTAGTACCTTTCCATGCCACAAATAATTCTGTAACCTGTTTCGATCCAGCATCAAACCTAAAGCCAAGTTCACACGGTGACATTTGAGATTGTGCACTAGTTGGCTACGCTACTTTACATTTTTATTTAAAGGGGAAAGATCCAACTTCTTGCCCACTTATTTGACAATATACATATAGAGTAGGATAGGATTCACAGACACATATTTAAACACATTTTAAAACACATTTTTGTAGCTTTTATTCCGTGACTTTTTAAAGATCTGAACCGTCTATATTTTAATTCATTATTTATAAATTATTCTTAAAAAAATAAGCCAAATTCAAAATTAGTAAGACATTCATTTGTAGTGAAAAAAAGAAAGAAAGAATAAGGTTCTACAAACAATAAATTTAATCTAACCTTCATATGGTTTCGGATTTGGGAGATTTTCGCTAAACTTGATCTTTGAGGTGAGACATAAAATTTGACCATTGGATCATTGAAATACACTCTAGAGTGGACCCAAATGTGTATCAAAATGGGTGTGAAAAATGTGTCCTGGAATACTTACTAACCACATATATGTTATGAAGGCCTTTAAGAGAAGGGATTTCCATTTTTTCTTAAAAATGGAGATTACTTGTTGGGTCCACACCACATTAAACTTTAACGATCCAAACTATCTATTTTTTAAGTTGGGACCCTTGGAAGGAATTTAACACAAAGGCGATGGCATAGAAAGGAAAGACAAACTGGAGGTGGCACGGGTGGTCTAGCCTAATGGATCCGGTTTGCTAACAACCAATAGTTCAAGATGATGTATGTATTGAATCTTGACCTATAAATCCCTTACCACATCCTAACCCTTTGGATCTTTTAACTAGACAAGAACATTATCCTTTTTTTGGGAGGGGGGGGTGGGGGAGGGTTTGTAGACATCTTGGGTGGAGAAAGCTCTCATAAATTTAGGGGTTGTTGGAAGGGCCAAGTCCTAAGTAGATAATTGGATTGCAAGACCGCGCTGGGGTTGGTGCTTTGAGGCAACCGCCATCGTATTTAGATCTTCAACTAGGGAATAGTAAGCTAAGACGGGGACAACATGAGGTCATTCCCTTCCTAGGTGGTGAAGTTGAAGGTTCTAAGTCGAAACAGAGAATGGAACTGAGTGAGAGGGAAATAATACACCCTTAGATCCTGCAGAAGGGAAGCCGACTCCTGGTGGAGGAAGACAGCGTTCACGAGAGGAAACGAAAGATAACAGAGAAATTGAAAAAGATGAGTGTAACGGAAAGGTGTCTAATGGTTGATGGGGCGATTTATCCGGAAGAAGATTTCGTGGAGTTGCCTACGGAGTACCAAGATATGTGGGAATATTTGGAGGAGGTGGCAGAACCAGAGATGCAAACTCTGTTGGCGAGAAAAAAGGGAGAGCTTTTCCCAAGGCAGTGTTGGCTGGCCTTCAACAGCCTCAAGGACACCATGATTTCCATCTTCTGGAACTGTCGTGGTTTGGGGCCGGACACGGTAGTTCAGGTCCTTTTGGGCTCATTCGACAGAATCGACCCTCTATAATCTTTTTATCTGAAACGAAAATGAAAGATTATAGAATTAATGGTGTGAGAAAAAGACTGAAGTACATGAATGGTTTTAATGTGGATCCTATAGGCTTAGTTGGGGGTATGAGTTTATGGTGGAATGAATCTGTGGAGGTTGACACGATGGATGCCTCACAATATTTCATTGACACTAGATGTTGAGTTGTTGAGTCACAATGTTGTTTTAAGTTCATAGGGGGTTTATGGCACACCTTATAGGACTGCAAAAGGGGACTTCTGGTTCGGCATGAATCGTGATTTTTCTCCTTCTCCTATTCTATTGATTTATGGCGGTGATTTTAATGACTTCCTGTGGGATTGGGAGAAGTGGGTGGTGCAGAGGTCAACCCTCATCGGTACAGATATTTGGGTGAGTTTATGAACCGTATGAAGTTAATGGATGTAGAATTTAATGGTCCTCAATTTACATGGCGAGGTAACAGAAATGGGCATCTGGTGGAGGCTAGATTGGACTGGGGCTTAGTGAATCAACATTGGTTCGATTGTTGGCGTAATACTTGTGCTATCAATGTTACTGCCGTGGGTTCTGATCATAACCCAGTTATTGTGCAAGGTGATCCTTTTTGTCGGAAGAGTAAAAGATTGTTTAGATTTGCAGCATTTTGGGCCAAGGATGCTGAATGTAAGGATATTGTGGAGAGTTGCTGGGCAAGGCATTATGAAGGGGGAAGTTTGGATTTAGCTTGGAGTCGGCATAAGTTTCAACTTCGAAGCCGGCAAATTGAGGAAATGGAAGTGCAGTTGGGAAAACTACAAAAGGATCGGGGGAGCAACTAAGCTCAGATCAAGGTGCTTTCTTTGGAGATTGATAAATTAAGGCAGATTGAGGAGAGCATTTGGCTAGCGGGGCATACCAATACTAAGTTCTTTCATCAATCTACCTTGTAGAGATATAGAAGGAACAACGTGATTAAGTTGAAGGATGAACATGTAGTATGTATTGAACATCCCAGCCGTGTCTAGGACCTTGTTGATATGCATTTTATCAAACTCTTCACTTTGGCAAGGCAACGTGATTGAGGGACGGTTTGGCAATGTATTCAACCAAAGGTTACTACGGATATGAATTTGGTTCTTGAAGCTCTAGTCACAAGAGATGAAATCCGGGTTGCAGCTACGCAAATGAGGGGATTGAAAGCTCCAGGCCCAGATGGATTCCAAGGTATTTTCTATCAGTCTTTTTGGGGTAGTATAGAGGAAGAGGTTCTTGGCTTGGTTGCAGATCTTATGACCGGTAACTCTAGTCCGCATAAACTTAATTCCATTCACGTGGTTCTCATTCCCAAAGTCCCCAACCCGAAATTTGTTTCCCAATTTCGACCAATTAGCCTGCGTAACTACTCCTACAAGATATTGTCAAAGGTGTTGGCAAATCATCTTCGCCCATTTTTGCTGGAGCTCATCTCGAATACGCAAAATGCCTTTGTGGCTGTCAAGCAGATTCAAGATAATATTGGAATTGCTCATGAGATTTTCTATTTTCTAAAGACGAGACACACAAAAAGGAAATTTGAGTTGGGGGTTAAGCTCGATATGCACAAGGCATATGACAAAGTGGAATGTGACTTCTTGGTGGCAGTCATGCAGAGAATGGGGTTCAGTCAGGCTTGGTGTCGATTGGTTTTAAGATGCATCTCGTCAGTCAATTTTTCAATTCTATTAAATGGTATCTCCGGGAAGAAGTTTGCTCCCTCGCGTGGCATTCGTCAAGGTGACCCGTTATCACATTATATTTTCCTGTTTATTAGTGAGGTTTTTTCTCTACTCATTTCACCGGCGTGTGATCAACATGCTTTTTCTAGAGTTCAACTTACTTCGCATAGTCATACTATCTCGCATATTTTCTTTGCTGATGATACCCTCTTGTTTCTTAAAGCGGATAAGGAGAATTGCCGTATTCTGGGGAAACTTCAAGGATGGAAGCATGCTCTTTTATCGCCGGCGGGGAGAGAGGTGTTGCTTAAGGTGGTAGTTAAGGGAGAAGGGTGTTGCTTAAGGCAGTAGTTAAGGCTATCCCAACTTATCCGATGAACTTGTTCAAGTTTCTTGGGACTTTTTGTAACGAATTGGATTCTCTGCTTACGAGTTTTTGGTGGGGGCATGATCCAAGGGTGCAATACATACATTGGTTTTCTCAAGACACTATTAGACTCCCAAAGGCTTATGGGGGGGATGGGTTTTAGAAGCTTTATGGATTTTAATGATGCATTATTATCAAAACAATGCAGGCATTTAGCTCAAGAACCAGAGTCCCTATGGGCAAGGGTGTTGAAGGCTCGTTACTTCCCTCATTATTATTTTTTAGATGCCAAGCAAGGAGGCCGGGCTTCTTGGGCATGGTCGAGTTTGCTAGAGGGTCGAGATCTTTTGCTTAAAGGGTCTCACTGGCAAGTGGTGAGTGGCCATCAGATTCAGATCTGGCAGGATCGTTGGTTGCCCTCGCTTCTGGATGGTCACCCTATCCCTTATGGGGAGGTGTATGTTAGCCGTAATACCACAATGGATGCTCTTATTAATCCAGCCACTAAGGACTAGAATATTGAGTTTCTTCGACCGTTGATCTCGTCTATGAAAATTGATGCCATTTTGGCAACTCCACTTGGGGATTCCATGCTTCACGATAGATTGGTGTGGCCTCTTGTTCAAAATGGTGTTTATATAATCAAGTCCAGATATCCTTGGCAGCGCTATCAGGTTATTTATTTGCTCCCCTGAAACTCATCTTCAGCGGTATCTATCCTCGCATTATTATGGAAGTGGGTGTGGCAGCTCAATACTCCCCCTGAAATAAGTTGGGTGTTTCATGTGGAAGACTTTGCAATGTGCCCTGCCCATGATGGAAGCTTCATATATCCGAAAATCCGCACCTTCGCCGAATTGCCTGTTATGTCATACTCATTAGAAGTCGATTGAACACTTATTTTTACTATGTCCATAGGTGGAAGCTATTTGGTTTGGGGGTGCTTTAACATATGGGGTTAACATGAGAGATATTATCGTGGGGACATTGGCTTTTGGCTGTCATGCAGGCTACTGCTCCTTCGAATGATGATTTAAAGCAAGTTCTGTCTTTCATTGCCTTCTACTGTTGGCATATTTAGAAAGCAAGGTGTAGGTTCATCTTCTAACATAAATCTATCCATCCACTCCAGGTATTATCTGCTATTTCCACCAGTGTGGCTATTTTCCTTGATGCTATCTCGGTTTCTTCCATCCGCACAGTGTAGCAGCAAACCCGTACTACAGGTCAGGTTAGTTAGATTCCGTCGCATCTCTTTTGTTAAAATAAATGTTGATGCAAGTTGGGATGGTGCGACTGGTGGTGGATATGAGGGAGTAGTGGTTCGGGGTCATGCGGGTAATTTCCTTGCTCGTAGAAATCAGATACATGCAACTTGTGTTGCTAGTGCTGAAGAGTTGACTTTGTAGTGTGGCTTTTAGCTGGGTCTCTCGTTGGGGTTGACTCATGTTGTTGTTAAATCCGATTTGCAAATAATCATTTCTTGTTTGAGGGGATCAATCTCTGATGGCAGATGAGAGGCTTTTCCTATTTCAATGAAGTGTTTGAAGCTTGGGGAAGCCTTTCAGGATTGTTGCTGGTCTTGGACTCCAAGATCAGCCAACTTGGTGGCTGACCATATGGCGTCGCGTCAATGTGTGGAGATGTGTGATGTGTCTTGGGTTGATTGATCCCTATCTTTGCTTGTGCACGTAATGCATAATGATGGTTTACCTTGCCCGCCTTAATTCTGTGTTTGGAGTGCAAGGGAGGAGACTTTGAGCTTGGCTTCGAGTGTTAGGTCTTCTACCCCCTTGTACTTCTTGTTTGTTTTTTTGGTTGTTTGCCTGTTTTTCTGCTTTCGTTGTTCTCTTTGGTGTCTCTTGCCCTTTAATATATTTCTAGTTTCCAAAAAAAAAAAAATATTAGTCAAATCGGAAATATTTGAGACATCTAATTGAGTTTAAAGAAATTGACAAACACTTTGCTCTATAAGAAACAATGCAATTTCACCGTGATAAAATTTGACGTGAAATGTGTTCTACAACTAGCCTCATTTTTACCCAAAAAGGAGGATTCCTTTAGATAAAAAGCCTATATATATATATATATATATATATATATATATATATATATGTATATATATATGTATATAATGCTGTTGTGCATCTGAACCATTGATGATTGTATTAGTTTTTCTATATAGACATGTTATTCAATGTCATAGTCTAGAAACATAAGTAGGCAACAACAAAAAATTAATTTTGAATGTTGCATGTTATATTATTCAACATTGCGACTGTTTTCATAATAGTTTAGTTTCAACGTGCGCGGCTTCAATATTAATTTTCTCTTTAGTTCATACTCTCAGATATAAGGGGTCATATGTTGATGCATACTTGCAAACTCTCAAAGGTATTAACTGAAAAGTTGGGATTTAGGCATCAAATATATTGCACATGAAGTACTACTATTTGGACTCGAGCTATATATATATATATATGTGTGTGTGTGTGTGTGTCTAAATATTCCCTATCTCAATCAGGTTCCGTAACCATTCTAAAATAGACTAGCAGTCCACGTCGATTATTAAATTGATGGATGCCAAATTAATTAAGCAAACAAAATTTCAGATATAATTTGGCAACGGACACTACATTCCCACGGTGCAACTCATTTGTCGCCAACCAATCGTATTATTGGATAATTTAACTATTGGATGGCCTGACACTTAATAATTAATTCACGATTAAACTACATATATATTTTAAATAAAAACTAGTAATCAGCACACACTTTTTACGGGTGTAATTAAGTTTGTTTTTTGTTTTATTACAACTTATCATGAGTAGAATAGAAATGATAGTTGAAAAAATAAAAGAAAAATAAATAAATAAATAAATAAAAGGAAAGAAAGAGAGATGATCCGTGCTTCTTTCTCTTCTCCATCTTCCCACATTGTCTCACACTGTACCAAGGAACCGCGAACAACTGAATAGCTACCGGTGGCACCATGGTTCCAACCGATGTCTGGATTTGAAATCATGTTAGCTGTAAAATTTAAAGAAATACAATATCGCAACCCCAAGCCACCTCCCCCACCTTCACCTCCCTTCCCCACTCGTTTATCCCCACTTCTCATCGCTCCCAACTCTACCCACCAATCCCCAGCCCCAATCACTTCAGTTGTAATTGCCAATTTTTTTTTGTAATTTTTAAATAGGACTGTTATTATTAGATGACTGTGATGTTCATGTAAAAAATAGTAAAATTTGTTTTCATGTAATTACTGAATTGTCCATAATTTATTTTTTTTTGGTTGACAAAAATTTCATTAATATGTAGTTTAGATTACGATGTTGATGATCATTGTAAGAAGATTATAGTTGATAAAGCATTGATCCTATATCCGAAATCTAGTCCTGGCCCCCTATATAATCTAGATATATAAAACAAAGATATTGAGGTTTGTCACTAATTGTTAGTTTCAAAATTATATTATTACTAATGCTGCAACTATTGCGCGATGAAATCATACTTTGCACAACCAATTTGATGTGGTCGCGGAAATATTTTTTGGAGTAGTGAATTACTTATACCGCAATTATGTCGAATGTATCTTAATTAGTCAGGGAACACCTTTTTCCATCGAATACCACTACTTAGTGGGGTGGTCAAAAGCTTGAACTTCAATGGTTCAACATTCAGTACCTGTATTTGTAATCAATAATACACCTTTTCCTAGTGAATAACACTGCTAGCTAGCAAGTGGTCCTCCCAGCATATATCTATTAGGTTAATTACATCAGTATCAACCACTTAATTAGTTTTACTTGTCACATCTTAATTTCTAGTTAAAGTATACATATTAATTAAAAACATAAAAATAAAACTACACACATAAATTTGATTTAGATCAATAAATAGGTAATAGTCATTTTATATCATAGGTAAACAAAAAAAAAATTCTCCTCTTCAACTACGGTAAATAAGAACAATTTTCCAACTAAGATCAATACTACTTGCTAAAATTTATCTTCATTAATAATCTCTCCTTAAAAGTACAAAATGTTTATTAGCTCAATCCTAGTATTAAAAATAATCCAAAACAGAAACTCTTTTTTACAATTTTATAAATTTGTTCACGCATCTTATTCTCTCTCTTTTCTTCCTCTTCCGCCCAAGGCCAGGGCCAGGGCCAGTCTTTCAAATATATGTTCACATCTGCACCGTTCGCTCACCTTGAATCCAAGTTTAGGTGCCAGGCTTGCTCGCAACACCCTCCCTCACTCTTCTTCGTTCCTTCTTTCTTCAATGTATTTCAACTTTTTCTCTGACAGAAAAAAAAAACACTATCGAAAGTTAAAAAAATACCAAACAATCAGTAAATAATAGGTTTTTGGAAATTTTTTATGGTATATAACATGCATGCTTAAGGTGACGAGCATCTAAGTTTGGAAAATATGCGTGAGTCATGGCCTTCGTCATTTCAAAATTGATAACCTTTTGGATTAAAGTACATCTGATCAAAATCGAAAACGAATGAATGATGATATGGTAGAATTTTGCAGGACCACGCACGTAGGGGCCAAGCAGTGCCAACATTTAGATGTCGATATAATGATATCACCATCACATAAAAATAAGAAGCAACTTGACTTATCATGTAATTGCTATATAGCTAATAATAATATGCTGCCAATGGCTCATAATTAATAATATGCCTCTCGATCTGTTATATAGAATTAAGACGGAAGAACCATATTCTCTTCCATTAAGGGATGAATGGTATTAAACGTGGGAACTTTCGATCTAAATAGTCTTTTAAATTAATTCATATTACGGTCTAGTGGTATTCATTTTCACTTGTAAGTGAGAGTTTTAGGTTTAATTCTCGCCAAAGGTGAATTCGAACAACATTATTGCTAGCACACACTAGTAGAAAAAACAGCTTGTGCAACAAATTTTGCACAATGAAAAAAATTTCGTCGCCTAAGTGCTACTTGCGTGACTGAGACACAAATGGCGGGGCTTCCAAAAAACAAAAAAAAAAATCTTTATGCGATGAACAAATTCTTTGCACAAGAACACTTCACGTGACAATTTAGTGTGTTCGTCATGCAAGAAAACGCAGGGAAAAAGTTTTTGGTGCCAAAAGTTTGCGCGACGAATACTTAGTGCGCATTTATAACCCACTTTAGTGCGCATTTATAACCCACTTTGTGCGACCAAGGGTTCGTAACACAAAGTGTTACAGGTTTTATATAAACATACTTTTAGAACCCCAGTTTTATAACCCACTTTGTGCGACCAAGAGTTCGCCACGCAAAGTGTTCAGATTCAATGAAAAGTTGGGAGGGAGAAGGCTCATGTGAAGGGAAAGGTAAAAAAGAAATTTATTGTTGAATTAGTTGTCTTATATTTCATATGGTTGAAATGATTTTTTTAATAGTCTATTACTTTGAAAATATTGTGGTAGAAAAAAAAATGAAAGATGTGTTACGAATAGAGAGGTACCATCGTAAGTTATTGCCCTCCTTTGAAGACAAAAGTAGGGCTTATGCGTATGCCGAACTTAGGTTTGATATTGGGGGATTGGTGTAGAACCAATGTTCTACCGATTTTAAGTCTTGGAAAATGGTGCCTGATGAGTTGAAGAAGTCTATGGTGTAGGAGTTATCGGTAAGTTTGTATTAAAGAATGTTTAATAATTTTTGTTAACAAGTAATATTTTTGTGATTACTAATTTATTTTTATTTTCATTATAGGTTTATTGGGATGTTGATGAAATCGATGAGAAGTAGCGAAAGTATCTAAACGACCTTTTCAAGATGTAGTTCTAGTAGTGGAAGTTCAATGTGCAGCGGGTTGCGGAGCGCGTGTGAGTTGTTGATGCCCCTACTGATGCCCTAAAGGAGGAGGAGTTAACTTTTTTTTTTTTTTTTCATTTATGAAATAAATATATTTAAATATTATGTTTGACATTATTTTAAAAACTTATGCTACATGGATGGTTATTAATGTTTACATTAGTTATAATATATATTTGTGTTAATAAATCAGTTTTATTAATTATTTTGGTAATATATAATTTGGTTTGAGTTTTTTAATTGGATAAAAAAAAATTACATTAGTTATAAAGAAAAAAAAATAAGAAAAAAAATAATGCAACTTGCGATACGAATATAGCATTCGTCACACAAATAGTTTACATTAATCAATTATAAAGAAAACGAAAAAAAAATTATAAAAAAAAACTTAAAACTTGCACGACAAATATGGTGTTTGTCGTGAAAATTATTTAAAATTACAACAAGCGTATTCGTTGCACAAAGTAATTATGCCAAAAGTAATCTTTATAAGGTGACTTTAGCTACAAATGAAGAAACTACATAATCCACCTCTGCACCTCATTTCCCTTCGTTTTTCTTCAATTCGGCATCCGTCGTTCCCATTTTCTCTCAATATCTTCCTCTAATACTTCGTCCATCTAAATCTTTATCTTCTGTAGGTTGATCGAGCTATTTTGGTGTGTTTGGCAAGCATTTTTTATTTTTTTATTTTCATTTAAAAGTATAAATCTCAATTCATACTAATGCCATAAAATTCGTTGTGTGTAAGGATATTGTGTGTGACAAGTGCTCGGTGGATAACGATTTGGAAGGTATTTTCTTCATTTTATTTTTAAAAAATAAAAAATATTTAAATTATATTGAAATTATGTTGTTATGTTTATATTAAGTTGTTAAATTATATTTATATTATGTTGTTAAATTTTTTGTGTTATAATTATGTATAATGTTGAATTGACACACCCCGACCTAAATCAAGGCATGCTGGCCGTCACGTGAGCGTGATGTAACCATGTGCACAGTGCAAAAGCAAGATTAAAAAGAGGAATACGAACGAATTAAAACCAAACGACTAGCAGTCCAAGATAAGGTAACGTGCTAGTGCGAGAATTAAGAGTGTTTACATAACCAGAGTATAAATAAACTAAGTGCAGTCAAGCAGGGAAGTAATAAATTCAATTAACACCAAAGGACGTCCTACATAAGGAGTGGTGTCACATCCCGGCCCGGGTGCAGCCACCTCCCGGGCCCGCTCCACCACCGTAGCACGATATTGTCCGCTTTGGGCCCCAACCACGCCCTCACGGTTTTGTTTCTGGGAACTCACGAGCAACTTCCCAGGAGGTCACCCATCCTGGGAGTGCTCCAGCCCCCTTCTCGCTTAACTTCGGAGTTCCAACGGAACCCGAAGCCAGTGAGCTTCCAAAAGGCCTCGTGCTAGGTGTGACAATTGGTATCAGAGCATAACCCTGGCTGCGTGTGTGCCGACGAGGACGTCGGGCCCCTAAGGGGGGTGGATTGTGACATCCCACATCGCCCAGGGGAGTGATCCTTAAATGTATATTCCCATCCCTACCTAGCACGAGGCCTTTTGGGAGCTCACTGGCTTCGGGTTCTATAGGAACTCCGAAGTTAAGCGAGAAGGGGGCTAGGGCAATCCCAGGATGGGTGACCTCCTGGGAAGTTGCTCGTGAGTTCCCAGAAACAAAACCGTGAGGGCGTGGTCGGGGCCCAAAGCGGACAATATCGTGCTACGGTGGTGGAGCGGGCTCGGGAGGTGGTTGCGCCCGGGCCGGGATGTGACAATAAACTGACACACCTCGACCCAGGGTCGAAGCGTGCTGGCCGTCACGTGCGAGTGACGTAGCCAAAAACGTCAGCGGAAGTAATTTATGCATGAAATGCAGTAGTGAAAGTTAGATTGATAATATACATGTGATAAGAAGTGATATCGAAAGAAAGTGTGATAGTGAAAGGTTACAGAGCCGATCCTAGGTGCAGTCGTTTAAACAAAACAACATAATTACTAAAGAAACCCTACTTCAGTGGTGGTCTGTCAGAACTGCCTCGGTGCCTCGATAGCCGTCCACGTCGTGATTACCTAGAACCTGGAGGGGCGCAAAACAGAAAATGTGAGTGGGCAAAAACAAATACTTTCAAAAATCATTTCACAAAATCCTTAAATAACCCCTCGCTGTAACACAATATAATTTTCCCAGAAAAATAGTACGTATATAAACTTATGTACGAAAACTCGTCTCAGAATCAAAATCAATTATCAAATCTCAATGATAGGCCATGTCGATATACCAATTCAGCAAAATCATCATCATCAGTCAGGTAATAAAATCAGAAGTATCCCTAATGTAATGTCAGCCGGAGTCACCTCTAGTGACCTGTACGGCTGAACCTATAGCTCATCCATCATCCTCAATCACTAGCAATTATTATCCTGCACACGAGTCGGAACCACCTATCGTGGTCTGTACGACAGGCAAAGTGTATAATATTACGCTCAGTGCTACGATCACGTGAAGGCTGTGCGACGAATCGCGGGTCACCTACGAGTCGGAACCACCTATCGTGGTCTGTACGACAGGCTAGGCACCTGCCTTGGATCCAAGGTGAGCGTACGGTGCGTGAGGTGAACGATCACGTGAAGGCTAGGCCCTACTCTAGCGGAGCACTAACACCCGAGGTGCAGGTGATGAGCTAAACCACTATCTATCATCATCTCAACACTATTATCGAACTTACCTGACTTACCTGGCCGTCCTCGGCATCGAAGCATAGCAAATGCAATCATAATCATATTTATAAAAATATAATTGGCATACGACATGGCGATATAATTATAAAACCATTTCCGTTTATAAATCATGCAAGTTGCGTTTCTGGGAAAAACGCCAATATTATAATATATATATATACTGAAAACAAAAGCCCACTCACTGGTATGTCGACGGGTCGTATCCCCCGAGCTTAGAATGAATGCGCTCGTCCTCTGGGTACGCCTCACCTATATGTGAAACAACTGCAAAACCGTCATTTACAGCACATAACCGAACTACGTAATTAACTTTTCATACGAAGGTAAATTTTGGTATTTGAATATACCAACGCGACCTACACGACGTCACGAGCGTCGTGATATTTTTAAAATAATTTTTGGACACTGCACACGTCCCCACGCGCCAGCACAGTGCACGGCATACGCGCCCCCACGCGCAGTGCACACTGACGGCGTCAGTTGACGCCGTCAGGAATATTCCTGGAATATTCCGTTAACTTTAACGGCGTCAGTAACGGCGTCAGTTAACGGCGTCAGAATATTCCCTCAAAGTTGACGGAATATTCCGTCACCCCCTACCTCAGGTCGCCGGCCGGACTGGTTTTTCCGGCGACCGTCGCCGGCGCCGGTGACCGAATTTCGGCCAAACTTCAAAACTCCATAACTCACTCATTTTTCATCCTTTTTCCACGATTTTTCTTCCTATATGCTTAAAATTCAACGTAGAACATTCCTACAACCTTAGATACCTCGAAAAACGACGAGAAATTTGTCGAAGAATTTCTCCAAAACCGGCCAGTCACGAACCCGGCGATCCCGACGTCCAAACCTTGTCACCGAGGTACTCCGAGCCTCGTGGGAGTCCCTAGAACATCGCTGTGATCTTGGTTTTGTCTAAAACGTCCTGGAATCAAAGTGCATAAACAGTACCATAATAATTAAGTTCGGGTTTCGACTTAAACCTAGGGTTTCCTAGCCTAAAACTAGTATAGAAATACTCAGTAGGTCCTAAGGATTAAGTATATGCTTACCTTAGCCTCGATCTGGGTCGAGAAGGTGTGGTGTATGCGTGTCCGTACGTTTCAGATGAGGAAGGAGGGTGAGAGTTCGAGAGAGTGCTTGAGGGAGTGAAAACCAGTGCACGTGTGTGCATGTGTGCGTGTGTGCATGTAAAAATATCAGCCCAACTTTGGGCCTAAGTGATTAGGGCACCCAAGCCCAAAACCAAATCCAAAACCATACCTGTTTTCGCGTGTTCGAGGGTAAAATCGTCATTTCACGTCAAGGATATGGAAATATTGGAACGGGATGTCACAACCTACCCTCCTTAATAAAATTTCGTCCTCGAAATTTACATCACACAATCAAAATACTAATAACCATAAAATAATCGCGGATACATATCTCTCATCCGCTCCTCTGTCTCCCAAGTAGCCTCTTCAACCGAATGGTTTCGCCACAACACTTTCACTAGTCGAACTGTCTTGTTTCTCAGAACCTTATCTTTCCAGTCTAGGATAGTCACCGGCTCCTCCTCGTACGTCAAATCAGGACTAACTTCTAACTGCTGCGGAGGTTAAACATGAGACGGATCAGCAACATAATGACGTAGCATCGAAACGTGAAACACGTTATGAACTCTGGATAGCTCTGGAGGCAACTCAAGCCTGTACGCTACTTCACCAATCCGCTCGGTGATCTGATACGGTCCGATATACCTGGGACTCAACTTCCCCTTTTTGCCCTACCGAACAACCCCTTTCCACGGCGATAACTTCAAAAATACCCAATCACCTACGTCGTAAACCCGATCAGTGGCATGTCTATCGGCTAAGCTCTTCTGGCGATCCTGGGCCGCTTTCAAGTTAGACTTGATTACCTAAATATTCTGAGTCGTCTCGTCGACTATCTCTGGACCTTCTAGTACTCTCTCGCCGACCTCCGACCAACATAGGGGCGTGCGACAAGCTCGACCGTACAGCGCTTCGAATGGTGACATTCCGATGCTCGAATGATAACTGTTGTTGTACGCAAACTCCATCAGATCTAAGCGCAAATGCCACGCATCACCAAACTGTAGTACAGAAGATCGTAACATATCCTCTAGCGTCTGAATAGTCCTCTCGGACTGCCCGTCCGTCTGTGGATGATAAGCTGTGCTATACAGTAGCCTCGCACCGAGGGCTTCCTGGAATGCCGTCCAGAACTTAGATGTGAATCTCGGATCTCGATCTGAAATGATACTGACTGGCACGCCATGGTACTTAACTATATTCGAGATAAACAGCTCAGCTAATCGTCGTAGAGAAAACTTCTCTCGAACTGGGATGAAGTGCGCAGATTTCGTAAGTCGATCAACTATTACCCAAACACCATCATAACCATTCTGCGTCCGGGGCAACTTATAGACGAAATCCATAGTGATGTTCTCCCATTTCCACTGAGGAATGGGAAGCGGTTGCATTCGTCCAAACGGTTTCTTTCTTTCGGCTTTAACCTGCTGACAAACAATACATCTGCTCACGTACTCAGCGATCTCCCTCTTCATACCAGGCCAATAGTAGAATGGCCGAATGGTATGATACATCTTGGTACTGCCCGGATGCATCGCATAAGCTGATACGTGTGCCTCATCGAGAATAGCCCTTTTTAGCTCTGCGTTATTTGGTACGTACATTCTGTTCTCTTGCATGAGCATACCGTCCGTTTCTCGAATCCGTAGATCTGTCTTTTTACCTTCACCCCTCAATCGAATCAGCTCCTGAATCTCCTCATCATCCAGCTGAGCCTCAAGAATACGATCAATTAGAATCGGCCTAACCTGGAAGTGAGCGAGTAACGCTTCTCCCCGATTCTCCGCCTCCGCATAATCAATCTCCAATCCCACTCCGGTCGATCTCAACTCGACTAACAAAGGAGCACGGCTCACGAGCATAGCATCTACTCTACCCTGTGACTTCCGGCTAAGTGCGTCAGCTACTACGTTTGCACGACCCGGATGGTACTCGATCGTGCAATCGTAATCACTCAGCAATTCCATCCACCTTCGCTGACGAAGGTTTAGGTCTCTCTGAGTGAACAAGTACTGGAGGCTCTTGTGGTCTGTAAAGATCCGACATCTCTCGCCGTAGAGGTAGTGTCTCCAGATCTTCAACGCAAATACGATCGCCGCCAACTCAAGATCATGAGTAGGATAATTCCTCTCGTGCAATTTCAACTGCCTCGACGCATAAGCGATCACCCTACCGTGCTGCATCAGTACGCAACCCAAGCCGTTCAGCGATGCGTCACTGTAGATCTCGAAGTTACCACTGTCGTCCGGAAGAGCTAACACCGGAGCATGAGTAAGACAATATTTTAACTGCTGAAAGCTCTGCTCGCAACTATCGTCCCACTCGAATCGGACATCCTTCCTGGTTAACCTCGTGAGAGGTAAAGCAATCACTGAGAAATCCTGCACGAACCGCCGATAGTAGCCTGCTAATCCGAGGAAACTCCGTACTTCAGAAACAGTTCGTGGTTGTTCCCAATTCTCCACCGCTGCTATCTTCTGGGGATCCACCTGAATACCCTGAGCTGAGATAACGTGCCCCAAAAATGCCACCTGATCTAGCCAGAATTGACATTTGCTGAACTTGGCGTATAATCTATGCTCCCTCAGCTTCTTCAATACCAATGAAAGATGTCGCATGTGATCTGACTTCGATTTAGAATACACCAGAATGTCGTCGATGAAGACAATGACAAACCGATCCAAATACTGCTTGAATACCTGGTTCATCAAATCCATAAAAGCAGCTGGGGCGTTGGTCAATCCGAATGGCATAACTAAGAACTCGTAATGACCATATCTGGTTCGAAACGCCGTTTTCGGAACATCTTCACTCTTAATCTTCAGCTGATAGTAGCCAGACCGTAGGTCGATCTTAGAGAAAACACAAGCTCCTCGCAGCTGATCAAACAAATCATCAATACGTGGTAGTGGGTAGCGGTTTTTAATCGTTACTCGGTTCAGCTGTCGATAGTCAATACACAGCCGTAAGGTACCGTCCTTCTTACGCACAAACAACACTGGAGCTCCCCAAGGTGAAGTACTCGGCTGAATGAAACCTTTATCTAATAGCTCCTGTAATTGAATTTTCAACTCTCGCAGCTCTGCGGGAGCCATTCGATAGGGAGTCAAAGATATAGGGTCTGTACCTGGCAACAAGTCGATAGAGAACTCCACGTCTCGATCCGGCGGCAAACCCGGCAAATCATCAGGAAACACGTCAGGGAATCGCCTGACCACCTTCACATCCTCTAAACTGACAGGAGCACCATCATTCAATACCACGTGTGCCAGATACCCTTGACAACCCTTCTGCAACAATTTCTTAGCTCTCACGGCGGAAATAATGCCGTGCCTAACATGACTACGCTCGCCAGTAAATGTAACCACAGGTAACCCCGGCCGATGGAATGTAACCTTCTTCTCGTAGCAATCTATATTGGCTCGATTATAATGTAGCCAATCAGTGCCCAAAATCACATCAAACTCAACAATATCCAGCGGAATAAGATTAGTGGGCATAACCACATCCTCAATCAATACGGGGCATCCTGGGTACATCCAACTGACCAGACATGTCTCTCCCCTAGGCATCGACACTTCTAACTCAAATCCAAGGGGTGCAGACTCAGGTTGAGTCAATTGAGCAAATGAGTAAGAAATGACTGAATGTGTAGCACCACAGTCTATCAACACTCTAGCGAAATGACCAAGTACATTTAACTTACCCATTATCAGATCAGGGTTATTCTGAGCGTCCTGCGCTGTGAGATTATGAATACAGCCCTGAGGCTGCTGTCGCCCACCGCGACCTCTACTCGTCTGACCAGCTCGTCCAGGCACACCACGACTCGGACCAACCGGATTAGGCTGTCTAGATGATCCCGCACTACTCGCTGTAGCCTCACTCTGCTGTGGCTGAACTCCCGGATACCACTGTGATCCGCCAGCAGGATAAGAAGGATACGGGGTGTATCCTCCAAGATACGGAGTATAGCCGCTCTGATAACCGCCTGAATAATACGGATCCGGAGGATAGGGATAGGGTGAAGCAGAATAAGGGACAACATCGCCCTGATAATGATAAGTACTGCCGCGACTCGGCTGACCATATCCACCAGGAGGTGGAATCTGCTGAATAGGAACTGGAGGTGGTAGTGCAGGTGGTGGAGGTCTCGGCTGATTCTGAGGACAATTCGCAGCTCGATGACCCATCTGTCCACACGTGAAGCATCCACGAACGCCCTGCCTACACTCGCCAAAATGTCGACTGTTACACCTCCGGCAAAATGGTGCGGAAGAACCACCAGCATCTCGCTGCCTCTGAGAACGCTGACCCCCAGTGAATCTACCTCCTCTCCTCTGACCTGGGGAATTTACACCCCCACTCGAAGAACTCGAGCTAACACCACTTCTTTTGAAACTCTGTGTCTTCCGAGGCCCTTGTGATGCCACTCCTTTACCTTTGTTGTCTCGCCTCGGTTCCTCATTCCCTTCTTCTTTGTCACTATCACTCGGCATGTTTTCTGAATCTTCTATCTGCACCAAAACTGCGTAGAAGTCATGATAAGTCTCAAAGTACCTCGTAGTAGCCATCGTGCGCCATTTCTTTCGAGTGCCCAACTTAAATCTCCGAAGCATCTCAGCCTGATTCCTAGCAACCTCTGGGTGGTAACGAGAAAGATCAGTAAACTTTCGGTAGTACTCGTTTGCTGACATCTTTTTCTGCTTTAAACTCGTGAATTCTTGTTTCTTACGATCAAGGTACGCGTCTGGGATAAATCGCTTGTAAAATAACTGTTTGAACACCTCCCAGTCCTTGGCCTGTTCGGGTGGCATCTTATCCTCCAACTGTTCCCACCAGGACGCAGGTTCCTTCCCTATGAACCAAGTAGCAGTCTCAACCCAAGTCCCTGCAGCTAAATTACCCTGACTGTGCATCACCTTAAAAGTCCGCTCTATCTGCAGAAACCAGCGCTCGGCACCTTCGTGCCCCTCGTCACCCTCAAATCTCGGTAACCTCAAATTATGCGCACTCTCAAGAGGAGTCTTGTGGGAAGGACGAAGGGTAGACTGGATAGCCTGAGCAATAGCATCTCCTAACTGGGAAAAGTCGGGAAAATTAGGATCAACAGGTGAACGTGGTTCTCGGCGAGGCGGCATCGTTCTGACAGAAAACACCAGAATAATTAGAATATCCACAAGCTATAGAGGACTGCCAACCTAGGCTCTGATACCAAACTGACACACCCCGACCCAGGGTCGAAGCGTGCTGGCCGTCACGTGCGAGTGACGTAGCCAAAAACGTCAGCGGAAGTAATTTATGCATGAAATGCAGTAGTGAAAGTTAGATTGATAATATACATATGATAAGAAGTGATATCGAAAGAAAGTGTGACAGTGAAAGGTTACAGAGCCGATCCTAGGTGCAGTCGTTTAAACAAAACAACATAATTACTAAAGAAACCCTACTTCAGTGGTGGTCTGTCAGAACTGCCTCGGTGCCTCGATAGCCGTCCACGTCGTGATTACCTAGAACCTGGAGGGGCGCAAAACAGAAAATGTGAGTGGGCAAAAACAAATACTTTCAAAAATCATTTCACAAAATCCTTAAATAACCCCTCGCTGTAACACAATATAATTTTCCCAGAAAAATAGTACGTATATAAACTTATGTACGAAAACTCGTCTCAGAATCAAAATCAATTATCAAATCTCAATGATAGGCCATGTCGATATACCAATTCAGCAAAATCATCATCATCAGTCAGGTAATAAAATCAGAAGTATCCCTAATGTAATGTCAGCCGGAGTCACCTCTAGTGACCTGTACGGCTGAACCTATAGCTCATCCATCATCCTCAATCACTAGCAATTATTATCCTGCACACGAGTCGGAACCACCTATCGTGGTCTGTACGACAGGCAAAGTGTATAATATTACGCTCAGTGCTACGATCACGTGAAGGCTGTGCGACGAATCGCGGGTCACCTACGAGTCGGAACCACCTATCGTGGTCTGTACGACAGGCTAGGCACCTGCCTTGGATCCAAGGTGAGCGTACGGTGCGTGAGGTGAACGATCACGTGAAGGCTAGGCCCTACTCTAGCGGAGCACTAACACCCGAGGTGCAGGTGATGAGCTAAACCACTATCTATCATCATCTCAACACTATTATCGAACTTACCTGACTTACCTGGCCGTCCTCGGCATCGAAGCATAGCAAATGCAATCATAATCATATTTATAAAAATATAATTGGCATACGACATGGCGATATAATTATAAAACCATTTCCGTTTATAAATCATGCAAGTTGCGTTTCTGGGAAAAACGCCAATATTATAATATATATATATATACTGAAAACAAAAGCCCACTCACTGGTATGTCGACGGGTCGTATCCCCCGAGCTTAGAATGAATGCGCTCGTCCTCTGGGTACGCCTCACCTATATGTGAAACAACTGCAAAACCGTCATTTACAGCACATAACCGAACTACGTAATTAACTTTTCATACGAAGGTAAATTTTGGTATTTGAATATACCAACGCGACCTACACGACGTCACGAGCGTCGTGATATTTTTAAAATAATTTTTGGACACTGCACACGTCCCCACGCGCCAGCACAGTGCACGGCATACGCGCCCCCACGCGCAGTGCACACTGACGGCGTCAGTTGACGCCGTCAGGAATATTCCTGGAATATTCCGTTAACTTTAACGGCGTCAATAACGGCGTCAGTTAACGGCGTCAGAATATTCCGTCAAAGTTGACGGAATATTCCGTCACCCCCTACCTCAGGTCGCCGGCCGGACTGGTTTTTTCGGCGACCGTCGCCGGCGCCGGTGACCGGATTCCGGCCAAACTTCAAAACTCCATAACTCACTCATTTTTCATCCTTTTTCCACGATTTTTCTTCCTATATGCTTAAAATTCAACGTAGAACATTCCTACAACCTTAGATACCTCGAAAAACGACGAGAAATTCGTCGAAGAATTTCTCCAAAACCGGCCAGTCACGAACCCGGCGATCCCGACGTCCAAACCTTGTCACCGAGGTACTCCGAGCCTCGTGGGAGTCCCTAGAACATCGCTGTGATCTTGGTTTTGTCTAAAACGTCCTGGAATCAAAGTGCATAAACAGTACCATAATAATTAAGTTCGGGTTTCGACTTAAACCTAGGGTTTCCTAGCCTAAAACTAGTATAGAAATACTCAGTAGGTCCTAAGGATTAAGTATATGCTTACCTTAGCCTCGATCTGGGTCGAGAAGGTGTGGTGTATGCGTGTCCGTACGTTTCAGATGAGGAAGGAGGGTGAGAGTTCGAGAGAGTGCTTGAGGGAGTGAAAACCAGTGCACGTGTGTGCATGTGTGCGTGTGTGTATGTAAAAATATCAGCCCAACTTTGGGCCTAAGTGATTAGGGCACCCAAGCCCAAAACCAAATCCAAAATCATACCTGTTTTCGCGTGTTCGAGGGTAAAATCGTCATTTCACTTTAAGGATATGGAAATATTGGAACGGGATGTCACAGTGGTCTGTCAGAACTTCCGCTGGAAACCTCGTAGCCACCAAAGAACACTACCTAGAACCTGGAGGGGCGAAAAACAAAAGCATGAGTGGGCAAAAACAAAGTTTTTCAAAACCATTCATTTCTCAAAAGTTATAACCCCTCTCCGTAAAACATGTATAATTTCCCAAAAATAAGTTTATACTCATATACATATATATCTCAAGATCATGCCATGAAAATATGCCATGCCAAAGTATTTCTACCGAATGCCAATCGTAAGTCAATGACCAAGTACATATATCAGGTATCAAATCAGCCATCGGCTGAATATATAGTTCATACTCAATCTCAATCAAATCATATATATCCTGCACACAAATCAAAACCAACTCTAGTGGTCTGCACAACATAACTGAATATAGAATAATATGCTCAAGTGCTAAGATCACGTGAAGACTGTGCGAATAATCGTGGGTCACCTACGAGTCGAACCGACTTATAGTGGTTTATACGACAGGACTATGCACCTAACTTGGATCCAAGGCGAGCAGGCGGTGCGGGAAGTGAACAACACGTGAAGGATTGTGCCCTAACTCTGGGTAGGAGCACTAATATTAATGTGCAGGCTTATGAGCTCTCATCACATCACATCATTCTCAATATAACCATTATATAAACTTACCTGACACTTACCTGCGCGTCAACAGCACCAATCATAAATATATGCAACAATTAATGCATAATAAAATAGGCAGATACTTTGCATGGCGTTTCAAATCATCTAATCATTCAAATTCATTTTCTGGGGAAAACAGTAAGTATATAGGTATATACGAAAAACCAAAAGCCCACTCACTGATATGTAGCTGGGTCGTAACCCCCATGCCTAGCCTAGCTACGCTCGTCCTCCAGATAAGTCTTGCCTATATGAGAAGTAACTGAATAAACGTTATTCAAAGCACATAAATGAGATTCGTAAAATAACTTCTCATACATTGCTCAATTTTGGTATTTAAATATACCAACCTGATCTACACAACCTCAGGAACGTCCCCATATTATTAGAAAAAATTTATGACCACCTCAGTTAACGCCGTCAGGAATATTATGGGAATATTCCATTAAATCCCAACAGAATCCGTCAAAACTAACTGACGGCGTTGGCGGAATATTCTGTCAAACTTGAAGGAATATTCCGTCGTCTCCTACCTTGGAACTTCGGTGACCGTCGCCGCCACCGGAAAATTGGGAAATTTTGGAATCGTTATAACTCACTTGATTCTAACCCAAATTCAATGAAATTTGCACCCAAATGAAGCTTACAACATTTAGAATAAGATCATACCAATTTCAAGCTTCCAAACCCACTGGATCTCACCTGAGAACCCTCGAACTTCAGGCCAAAACTTCAAACTTGCATAACTTGACTTTCCGACATCCAAAACCACCCAACGAGACACCTTGAGCCTCGTGAGGACTTCCTTAAGCTTCCTATGAGCTTGAAATTTTCTAAAAATCACGCATTAAAAAGTGCATGAAAGAAGGTTAAGATTTTCACGTGAAAACGAAGCTATTCTTACCTAAAAGTGGTACCACTCGACTCGTAGCACCACGAAGAACACAATGGTGCACTCGAAACCTTCGATCTGTGAAGTTTGAAAGGGTTTTGGTGTTTTCCGTACCAAAGAGAAGGAGAAAGAGAGAGTGAATCCGAGAGATAGATAGAGAGAGAGATAGCACGGGAGTGAGATAGAAAGAAAGTGAATGTGTGTTGTGTGGTCCAAACTCAACCAACCAATTACCAACTAAGAAAATATCTAGTTCTCATTGGTCCCAAATAATTAGGAATTAACACAATTGGACCAAAACCTTAGTTTAAATTACAAATGCACACCCAACGCTCAAGGGTATTTCAGTCATTTCACGTCAACGATAAATATTTTTTCGGGACGGGCTGTCACAGAATTGTATATGTACAAATTTTTACGTGACATACAAATATGTGTTGTGATGTACGAAGTTAATTATAATTAACTGCGTACTTGTTTTATTTTTATTTTTATTTTTTTATAGTAAAACTTAGTTTCCCACTTGAAGATTAGTTGGATTTCGCACATGGATGTGAAAGCATGATTGCGGTCTAATTGATTCTTGAATTGTCCCATTATTTGGACAGTTTAGGGATGCAAAGTTATGGTGCATAGTTTACGGTTAAATGATTAGGTGAAGAATTGTACATAGATGTTGTCGAACTTTCTCCATGTCCAAATCTAATTTGAAGTAGCCATAAATTATGTGACATAACTTTGCATTCCCCAAATGGGACAGGGCCCTTACCAGAGGCATAAGGTGACAAGATCATTAAGTTGTTGTGATGTTGTACTATTATTTTGGTTGCAGAAATATGGACAGAATGTGGTTGCCGAACCTGAACACATGCACCGACGAATACTTGAACAAAATTGATGATTTTATTTACTTTGCATACACACAACCCGAGTGCAACTAGAATACAGTGTTCTTGTAAAGGTGTAACAACACGTTAAGAGACACTATTGAAAATGTTCAATTTCATTTAGTAAGGAATGGAATGGTAGAGACCTATAATATTTGAAACCATCGCGGAGAACAATTAAACAATGCTTCATCTTCAAACGTGACAAGAGTGGGCAATGTTGAACCTAATATGGATCCTAATGAACAAGTCATCGAAATCTTAAATGATGCTTTTCCATTTTGCACTGATAAATACCAATTAGGAATGGGAAGATGATGTGCCTACACCAATGGACAGTGCAGAATTCGAACAATATAAAAAAATAATTAAAAAAATGCTAGCCAAGTGTTTTCGGTTCTCACGGCTATTATGGAACTAATGCATGGCAAAATAAAGTACCGCATGTCGAACCAGTGTTTTGATTACTTTTTAGGAGTTTTCGAGAGAATGCTACCAAAGGACAATTGTTTGCCGAAAGACCATAGAAACACTCAAAAGGTGTTGAATGGTCTTGGATTGAGTTATGAAAAAATTCATGCTTGCGAAAACAATTGTACATTGGTCTATAAGGAGAACAAAGCGTTGGATAAATGCCATGTATGCAATGAGTCAAGTTTAAAATGCCTTCTCAGAATAGATCGACAAAATCCCACAAAAAGTCATGCATTATTAGCCTTTGAAGTCTAGGTTGCAGCGGTTGTATATGTCAACGCATGCTGCCACCATGAGATGGCACAAGGAAAAATGGGTACATGACAATGTGATGATGCATCCTGTAGATGGGGAAGCATGGAAAGAGTTTGATCGAACGTTGCTTGATTTTGATGCTGATCCTCGGAACGTTAGATTTGGCATTGACGGATTCAATCTGTTCGAGGTTCTAAACCAACGCCATAGTACTTGACCGATTTTCGTATTTTCGTATAATTTATCACCATGGAAATGCCTAAAAGAAGAATACATGATGATGACTCTATTGATAATTGAGGATCCTTGTAGGTAAATCGATGTTTACTCAATGTTGTTGGTGGATGAGCTAAATGATTTTTGGACACACGGTGTGTGCACATACGATAAGTGTACTGGCAAGATGTTCACTTTGTGGGAAGCAGTGATGTGGATTGTGAATGATTTCCTTGCATATGAAATGGTTTCCGGGTAGAGAACTAAGAGTTATATGGAATGCCCTGTATATAAGGATGACTTAACATTTGGTTGGCACGTCGGAAAAATTAGTTACCTTGGTCATCAAAGATGGTTGTCATGGGACCATGATTCGTGAGAGAAGGATAAAGAGTTTGACGCGAAAATAGAGCATCGCCTCATACTTAGAGAATGGTTCGATGATCATATTTTGGAACAGCTTAATTGTTTGGATTTTGCTCTGTTCGGGAAAACTATAAGTAGGACAAGATATTATACACATATGAACTGGACACACAAGTCTATGTTTTTTTAGCTCCCATATTGGTTGAAACCAAAATTGAAACACAACCTCGATTTTATGTATGTTGAGAAAAATGTATTTGACACATAGTTTGATACAATTCTACATATCAAGGGCAAGACAAAGGGCACGATTAAAGCTCGTCTTGATTTGCAATGAATGGGAATATGAAGTAGTTTATGGATGAATAGGGATAGTGACAAAGCCATAAGGGATCTTGCATTTTTTTTCCATCAAACCAAATGATAAAAAAGAGTTTTTAAAGTTCTTATCGTTTGTAAAGTTTCTCGATGGGTATGCTTCTAATATTGTGCGTTGCGTGAATGTTGACAAGGGTAAATTAGTTGGACTAAAGAGTTATGACTGCCATGTAGTTTTGCAACACCTACTTCCTCTTGGTATTCAGCATCTCTTGCCAGACGATGTAGTGAAACCAATCATGTTGTGGTCCACCTTTTTTTTCTTTCCCAATTGACATCAAGATCGTTGCAAAAAACGGATGTTAATCAGTTGCACCATGTCATTGTCCAAGTTCTATGCAAGTTTGAGATGATATTTCCTTCAGCCTTCTTCAAAAAGTATAATCTACACAATGGTTCACTTACTGAAGGAGGCATTGCTTGTTAGAAAGGTATATAATCCTTGTCATTTTTATTAATCATTATCTACCAGTTAGTAAAATTTGTATCGTATCGTTTTATTTTGGCAGGCTTCTCGTGGAGTTAAAGAAAAGTGTATGAAACAAAGTGAAGCCCGAATGATCAATTATACATGCTTGGGTGGCATATAAGGTGCTTAAATTTTGTGGAATTTATTTGAAGGATGTGGAGATAACTTTCAATTGTCCTTTTTGCAATAATGATGGGGGTGTGAGAAAAGAGAAACTTTCAGTTGTCACCCAAATCGCTCGACCTTTGGGAGATCCGATATGAGGTGAGTCGTTTTCCAAAAAGGACATTAAGGTAGCACATTGGTTCGTACTCAACAATTGTGACGAGACAATGTCATACATAGACGAGCATGAAGATATGATAAAGCGTGCACGTCCTTCACATTTGTATGCCAAGAAACATCGTGAATTGTTTCCGTAGTGGTTTCTCGAATATGTAAGTTTGAAGTGCTTTGTATTGGACATATATATTGTACCAATAAATTTGCTTGAACTAACAAATTTAAGTGTTTGTGTAATATTAGGTGAACCAATTCAAAGTATCGAATTCCCCAACGTACAGTGAAGAGTTATATACCTTGGCATTCAGACTGATTCGCGTTGAATTGTTCTCAAGTTGCCATGTTAATGGTGTCAAATTCTTAGGGGCTGCACGAGATGACAAGTTGTGTACACAAAATAGCAGTTTTCATGTCCCAATTGGAGGCGAATGTACATATATTAAATTCTATGGCAAACTAACAACTATTGTGCAATTGCTTTACAAGGACCAATGCCAAGTGATCTTATTTAAGTGTCGATGGTTTCATACTAACCCAAATAGGCAGGAAAGTGTAAAGAGAAATCATGGATTACTATCAGTGAATACTACCAAAACTTGGTACGATGATGACCCTTACATCTTAGCAAACATGGCAAAACAAATTTTGTATCTAGATGACCCTAAAGCCATGAGGGGTTGAAAAGTTGTTAAAAAGATGGATCATAGGAACCTATATGCTATACCAAAATAAGACCCTGCTGACGACGACATCGACAATATCATTGACAAACGTCTAGAACCTTTGATGGAAATTGGTGCGGAAACACTTCGAGATACTAATCTTATCCAAGAACCATTTCATGTAGAAGGAGTATCTTAAATTGAAATACCAATTCAATCAATCACTATTGACCTCAGTAATCTTCCGTGATACAATGCTCCAGTGCGCACAAACGATGATGGTGATGTACTTATCAATGATGAGGAATGGGACATTGAAAACGATGATAGCGACGAAAGTGATAGTTATTATAGTTTGGATGAAGATTAATACAATTTGTTTTTTGTAAAATACATTAAATGGTTAATGCATTTTATATGTGAATTACTTTGTAAATAAATTTGTTTTATTAGCATTTTATAATAAATTTTAATCAAAATTATAAAAAAATATATATTTTTAAACATAATTGACCTCGACGAACACTTGTCGCGCAAGCATTTTAATTTTATGCGGGTAATTTTAATTTTCAGACACTGGCGCGAAGAATACCTTGATTTCATTGCACAAGTGTCTAAAAAATAAGGTGTTTTTTTTTTCGAGAAAAAAAAGCACTCTGAGTTTTTAAACCTTGCGCGACAAAGCCTCTGTTGCGCAAGATTCTATGTATTTATTCCCATGTATCGTCTTCCTCCCTTTACTTCTCTTTTCTTCCTTTTTTCCCCGATTCCCTCTCTCTCTTTCCTCTTTCTCTCCCGAGGCCATTGCAGCCCCTCTCTCACCCTTAGTTCTTTTTCCCTGACACCCTCTCTCACCCTTAGACCCTCTCCCACCCTCTCACCCTCTCACTGCCTCTCTTTGTCGCTCACCTCGTCTCTTCGCCCCTCTCCATCGCTCACCTTGTCTCTCCGTCCCTCTTTCTAGCCATCGCATCTTCATCTCCAAAGGTAATTTCCTCTTAATTTTTGTTTTTCAATTTGCTTTATTTGCCATGTTAATTAGGGTTTATAGATTAAGGGTTTATTCATTTATATTTATATTTATATATTTTTTAAAATTAGGGGTAGAATTATGGTAGTGGGGTTAGATTTAGGGTTCGTAAATTGAGGGTTACATTTAGGTTCTTAAATTAGAGTTTTTAGGGTTCTTAATTGGAGTTAGATTTAGGTCTTAAATTAGGGGAATGATTTTGGGCAGTGAAGTTAGATTAGGGTTTTCTTAAATTGGGGGTTAGATTTAGGGTGGTTAAATTAGGGTTTTTTAATTAAGGGTTAGAATTAGGGCAGTGGGTTGCAATTAGGGTTCTTAAATTAGTGGTTAGAATTAGGGTTCTTAAATTAGGGGGCTTTTTAATTTTAAGTTAAGGGTTACAATTAGGTCATTGGAGTTAGATTTAGGGTGCTTATTTATGGGGTTAGATTTAGGGTTCTTAAGTTAGGGGTTAGTTGATTTTAAATTAGGGGTTACAATTAGGGTTCTTAAATTAGGGGTTAGAATTAGGGCAGTGGGTTACAATTAGGGTTCTTAAATTAGGGGGGTTTAATTTTAAGTTAAGGGTTAGAATTAGGGGCAATGGGGTTAGATTTAGTGTGCTTAATTTACGGGATTAGATTTAGGGTTCTTAAGTTAGGGGGTTAGTTGATTTTAAATTAGGGATTACAATTAGAGTTCTTAAACGAAGGGTTAGAATTAGGGCAGTGGGTTACAATTAGGGTTTTTAAATTATGGGGTTTTTAAATTTGAAGTTAAGGGTTAGAATTTGGGCAATGGGGTTAGATTTAGGGTGCTTAATTTACGGGGTTAGATTTAGGGTTCTTAAGTTAGGGGTTGATTTTAAATTAGGGTTTACAATTAGGGTTCTTAAAACTGGGATTATAATTAGAGCAGTGAGTTCGATTTAGGGTTGTAATGGTTTGTTCGTTTTAAATTTAAGTAGAAATTATTATGCATGTGTACGATAATTTTTATCTTTGTAATCTAACAAATTTATTTCCAATTTGTAGATGTTACAACTCATTAGAAGCCGAAAGGGGATGACGACTACATGTCATCTGATGATTACGCGTCGTCTGACGACTACACTTCCTACTACTACTACTACTACTGCCACTGCTCCAGCACAGATAGACCATAGGCCGATGAATTTGGTTGACCCAGTTAGTACCCGAGTCCCATAGGCGCCGTTGTGTTCGACCTCTTCGGTGGTGCCGCACTCCAGAGAAGATGTCACCATCCAAATCCACAATCAATGCCTCGGGTTTCCAACTAGGTATACTATCCTAGTTAACTCCCTCATTCCCATGTTAACTTAGTTTTGTTATTTTAGGTTAAGTTTGTTAAGTTATGCCATTATAAGATTAAAAAGCTATTATATATATAAATATATTGTTTCTTATTGTCATTGTTCCCAACCCATCATTAAATTGTTGTGATCATTGTGTTGGATACATAGATTTTTAATGTTATTTTCAGGGTTTGGGAAATGTTTTAATTATAAGGAGGTTCGGCCAAAATTTCAGTAGCATTTGTTATTAGTTTTGTTTTAACGTTAATTTTCAATTTGTTTACAGCTAAGAAAAACAACTGAGGACCTTGTCGGCAATTGAAGACGGCAAAGGTCACCTGCGTGACAAACGATCGTATCACAATCAACTACTGACACACCCCGACCCGAAAGTGGGGCATGCTGGCCGTCACGTGAGTGTGACGTAGCCAAGTGCACAGTGCGGAAGCAGAATCAATAACGAAGTACGAACTAATTTAAGCCAATCCACTAGCAACCTAGATAAGATAGTGCTAGAGTGATAATATAGTACTTATATAGAACCAGAGCGTACTAAGTAAAAGTGCAGTCAAGCATGAATAAATAAGTTCGAATAACACCAACATGTGTCCTACATAATAAGGAGTCTGTCAGAACTGCAGAATGGTCATCACTAGCCACCACGGGTACTCTAGCTATCTAGAACCTGGAGGGGCGAAAAACAAAATTAAGTGGGTCAGCAAAACAAGTCTTTTCAAAATCATTCTTTTCTCAAAAGTATAGCCCGTCTCCGTAAAACCTGTATAGTTTTCCAGAAAATAATACGTACATATATATCACAACCTTTCTCAGCATAAAAAATTATCAAATGTATCTCATAATATGTCATGCAATGCGTTTCAATGCCAATCTGAATCTCATAAGCCATGCCATGCGATGCAATTCAATAACCATATCGTTACTAGATATCAACTCAGCCTTCGGCTGTACATATAGCTCATAACATCTCAATCTCATCATATATATACACTTTGGACATACATCAATATCCTCATGAGGTCATCATCACATCACTGTATCAACATAAAATGCTCTAGTGCTACAATCACGTGAAGACTGTGCGAATGAACGAGGGTCACCTACATGTCAAACCCACTCAAAGGTGGTCTATACGACAAGACTGTGCACCTAACTTGGATCCAAGGTGAGCATGCGGTGCGGGAGGTGAACGACACGTGAAAGACTGTGCCCCTAACTCTGGGCGTGAGCACTAACAATATGTGTAGATTTATGAGCTAACATATCACATCATATCTCATCATATATCGTCTGTTCTTTCTCAACAATGCATGTACCTACCTGGTACTTACCTAGCGTCCTCGACACCAACATATGCATGAAATGTATATATGAATACTCATGCATCAATATTAAGTTATATGCATGGCGATAAAAACGTACTTTTCGTTTAATAACTGATTCTGAGAAAATCATTATATATATATAGGTTATACGGAAAAATAGCTGCCCACTCACTGATAGGTCGCCGGGTCGTAGCCTCCACGTCTAGCCTGGCTACGCTCGTCCTCGGAATCTGTCGCACCTGTATGAGAAATTACTAAAAATATGTTATTTAAGCACATATACGCAACTACGGAAATAACTTCTCATACATAGCTCAATTTTGGCATACGAATATACCAACGCGACCTACTCGACGTCATGGACGTCGGCATAATTTTAGAAAAATTTATGAAATGGTTGAATCATTATGGCATGTTTACATATAGTCTGGTCATCATTGCTACACCCTAAGTAAGTGCTCAACCAAGGCCAGGCTAGCCTTCAAATGTATGTTCACGTCTTAGCACCGCACGCTCGCCTTGGATCCAAGTTGGTGTTAGCCTATTGTACAGACTACAATAGGCAGTTCTGACTTGTACGTGACTGCGCTTAGTGTAGGCTTGATGTGATCATAGCACTAGAGCGATTATTATTACACCTAACCTGCCGTACAGGTCACATTAGGTGACTTCTATTCACATATTAGTATAGATTACAACATGATCATATCTATACTATTGTTGAGATTTTATGTTATGTTGAACATTTGGACTTACATTTGGCATGCATTGGTTTTTCATACTTGTACGTAGTATGATATTTTGGAAACCATACATGTTTTACGGCGAGGGGTTAGTATGCTCTAAAAGAGAAATGGTTTTATAAATCTTTATTTTTTTGGTGCCCACTCATCCTTTTGTTTTTCGCCCTTCCAGGTCCTAGATAGTTGTCTTGTTCTGTGGCACTCGAGGATCACCGGGCAGTTCTGACATATCCCCATTCTAATATAGGAACTATTCTCTGTTTTGTAATAAGTTCATTTGCTAGTTCAACTACACTATTCTCGATCTATGCTCTGACATTGTAATTTATGGGTTTTATCACTTCTGCACACTCTATTTAGTAGTTTAATTTAAGTTCTAATTTGGTTTTAAATTATCCACATTTTAACTTTACTTGGACATTGGTTACGTCACCTTCCAGCGACGACCAGTACTTTTTATCTCGGAACGGGATGTGCCACTAAATATATGCACCAAAGTGTATTATATTGAATTTAATGTACCTAAATGAAAAAGACAAAGTACATCAAAATATATTGTATAACAAAAATTAGTTTATCTAAATATTTACAACAAAATATATTACGATAAATGAAATGAAAATTATAATTATAATGAAATAAAATTAATAGACTAAAATTAGGAAGACAAAGAGAAATAATTAAAAAATGCAAATGTAATTCATATATGAGGTTATTAATGTGACAACCCGTCCCGGAATTATCGTATTGACTATGTGAATTGACGAAATTGCCCTTAAGCATTGGGTGTACAATTGTAAAATGGAACTAAGGTTTTGGTCCAATTGCGTTATTTCCTACATTTTTTGGACCAATTGAGAATTAAGGAATAATTGGGTGTGATTGGTGGTTGATGTTGGACCACATACACTCTCCCTCTCTCCATCCCGTGTCTCTCTCAAACTCTTAGTCACTTTCTCTCTCTTCTCTCTCGAAATCTCACTCTCTCTCTCTCTCTCTCTCCCATTTTCATACGGATGAACCCAGGAACCACCCTAAACTTCACAGATCGAGGGTGCTTAAGGCACCATTGTATTCCTCGTGGTGTGACGAGTTCAGTGGTATCGATTTCAGGTAAGAAACCTTTTGTTTTCAAGTTGAAAACTCGAGCTCCGAGTTGAGCCCTATTCATCAACTTTTTAATGGCTACGTTTTAGGACAATCCAAGTTCACAGTGAGCTTTAGGAGGTTCCCACGACGCTCGGAGTGCTTCATTGGTGGTGTTTTGACATCGGGAGGCCTAGATTCGAAGGTGGCCGGTTTTGGTGGATTTTCCCCGACATGATTTCGAAGGATTTGGGACTTTTAAGAGGTATAGCCTTGTTCCTCTCTAAATTTGTGAAGTTCTGGTGAAAATTTCATGGAGAATGGTGTAGAAACGAGTGAGAAAAATGCGATTGCAGGTTACCCAGTTTTCCAGTGCCGACGAGATTTTTTCCGGCGTCTGGAGGTAGGGGTAACGCGCGTGGGGGCACGTGACCCATCCAAAAAAATTTCTAAAAATTCCTACGTATTCGTGACGTTGTGTAGGTCTCGTTGGTATATTCGTATGCCAAAATTGAGCTTCGTATAAGAAGTTATTATCGAGTTTCGTATATGTGCGTTTAATTAACATAATTACAGTTATTTCTCATATAGGTGAGACCCATCCAGAGGACGAGCGTAGCTAGGCTAGGCACGGGGGTTATGACCCGTCGACATATCAGTGAGTGGCCAGTTTGTTTTCCGTATATACCTATATATATTGCTATTTTCCCAGAAAAATGAAAGTGAACTTTTAAAAGGATTTGAAATGCCATGCAAAGTATTCATTTATTATAAATGCTGCATTAGTGATTGCATATGTGTATGATGGTGCTGCGGACGCACAGGTAAGTGTCAGGTAAGTTTAGATAATGGTTATAATGAGAATGAGAACGAATGATGTGATGTGATGTGATTAGAGCTCATATACCTACACATTGATATTAGTGCTCCCGCTCAGAGATAGGGGCATAGTCTTTCACGTGTTGTTCACCTTCCGCACCGCATGCTCACCTTGAATCCAAGTTAGGTGCACAGTCCTGTCGTATAGACCACTATAAGTGGGTTCGACTCGTAGGTGACCCGCGAATCCTTCGCACAGTCTTCATGTGATTGTAGCACTAAAGCATACTTATATATATATATATATATATATATATATATATATATATATATATATATATATATATTCAGTGATGATGAGTAGACCACTAGTGGTGATATTGATATGTGTGCAGGATTGATATACATGATATGATGAGTTGATTATGAGCTATATGTGCAGCCGAGGGCTGAGTTTATTATAGAGCTTGATTATGAGATATATATACGGCCAAGGGCCGAGATGATTACCTGGCATTTAATCACATCTATAGATTTATGATTGAGATTCAGTTATGAGACTTTGGCATGGCATTCATACATACATACGTACAGATATTTTCCAGCATGAATTGAGATATATATGTATATGAGAATATACTTTATTTCTGGGAAATTATACAGGTTTTACGGAGAGGGGTTACAGTTTTTGGGAAAAGAATGATTTGGCAAAGATTTGTTTTACTGACCCATTCAACTTTGTTTTTCGCCCCTCCAGGTATTAAGTAGTGTTTGTTGGTGGCATACGAGGATCTCCTGGACGTTCTGACAGAATTAACTTATGTAGGATCACCTGCGGGTTATTTCCATTTAGTACTTTCTGCTTGACTGCACGTAGGCCATTTATGCTCTGGTTTGTAAAAGCACTAGGAATTCTCGCACTAGCACGTTACCTTAACTTGAACTGCTAGTCATTTGGTTTTAATTCCTTCGTATTCCTATTGTTAATCTTGCTTCCGCACTGTGCATATGGTTACGTCACGCTCACGTGACGGCCAGCACGCCCCACTTTCGGGTCGGGGTGTGTCAATTAATGTATCAATGGACTAAAATTATATTTTGATCTTACTCATAATTTTAGTCTAAAAGTCATATTTGCCATGGATTAGAATGAAATTTTCTAATCCTAAAAATACCCGTTTCTAATTAAGATTTTAAAATAAAACAATTTAATTGAAAAAAAAATAAACTAATAGAATAAAATTACCCACTACATGGGTATTTTTTTTTCTTTTCATTTAAAAAAATAAAAAATATTTTAAAAAAAGAAAAATAAATAAAATAACAAATAACAAATAACATGTAAAAGAAAAAATTGCCATTGAATGTGTGGCAAGAGGGTGGTTTCAATTGAGTATGATTTTCTCTCATTCTATTCTTATTCCCTACCTCCCCTTGTCAAACATTTTTTTATTTATTATTTTCTCTAAATAAAAAATTCAAAAGAAAATGTTGAAGTAATTTAATGGTGACCGTTTAAATATGAGAGTATGAAAGGAGAGAGAGATTAAAAGAAGAGAAAATAAAAGGAGAGAGATTAAAAGAAGGGAGAATCACTCTCCAGTTTTAATGGAAGGAAATCTTTTCACAATTTTCACCAATCTGTCCTTATATAAGTACCTCCACTATGTCTCCTAGTGTAATAACTGTCCTGCTCACATGTAATACTACATGAGCCGTGATACTTCCACTAAATTATGTACGAGTGCTTCTAATGACGTTTAAACACCGATCACATATGAACTAATTATCAAAGTACTGTAAATTAGTAACAGGTACTGATCAATCCTTTAATGATTAAGTGAAAATTTGGTCTAACTGTTACAAAACTACGGTAACTCAAGACGGTGGCTCTTACTGAGGTGGGTCATGGCCGTTTGGAGCAAAAAGAAATTTACGTCTTGATGTTGAAAAGGAAGGCAGTGAGAAAGTGGTCGTTGATGGGTCACACAGTAACTAAAATATCAAAGGTTGGGAGAGATTTTGAAAATCATTTTGAGTCAAGTTGGAGTTTTGGTTGAAGGTGCGTGTGGTCACACGGACAAAACTTGTTTTTGGTCGTTCACGTGCGCGTGGGCATGACTTTCCACCCTCAAAACTTGTATATAAACCCCACTCGCCATTCCTTCTTCACCACCCCAAAAATTGAATTCCGACTTCTTCTGGGTTCTCAATTCTCTTAAAAAATTTCAGTCTATTGAATCCAACCCATCTTTTTATTTGCGGAAAGATCATCTGGGTTTCTGTAGTTCTTGGGTTGTGTGTCAAAAATCTGTGTCTGAGAGCTGTGAGATTTGAACAAGCTCGTAACTTGGCAATAACCCATTAAAGAACAAGACCCATCATCTTTCTCTTCTCTAACTTTAATATATACATATATATATATATATATATTTGTATATTTATACTGCAAAAGACTTGGGTTTTGGTAAACTTTATGAGTAAGATGGGTGATAGCCAGATTAACCCCCGTCAAGGTTTTGAACTCTCAGTCCCTATGCCTCCAGAAGTAGGCTCCAAGTGCTATGACGACGACGGCCGTCTCAAAAGAACTGGTAAGTTTCACTTCTCTAACACTTTATTCATGTTCTATTATGTTCGCGAATCAGACGTAGGTTAGGCCAGTTGGCTAGGGCAGTAAGTTTTATTGTTACTGATCTTTTTGTTGCTTATTTACCAGGAACTATATGGACTGCAAGTGCTCATATTATTACTGCGGTAATTGGGTCTGGAGTTTTGTCCTTGGCTTGGGCAGTAGCTCAGCTAGGATGGGTTGCTGGTCCTGTTGTGATGCTTTTGTTCTCCTTTGTCACTTACTACACTTCAACTCTTCTCTCTGCCTGCTATCGTTCCGGCGATCCTGTCACCGGAAAAAGAAACTATACTTACACCGATGCCGTCCGATCCAACCTTGGTAAATTTCTTCAACCTTTTTTTAAGTACTTTTTGCCCATATGAAAAAAGTTTGAGAATTTTGATCAAAATTTCTAAAGCTCAATTTTTTTTATTCTTTTAATTTCAATTTTTCAGGTGGGTTCAAGGTGAAAATTTGTGGGTTTGTTCAGTACTTGAATCTCTTTGGAGTTGCCATTGGATACACTATAGCATCATCCATAAGCATGGTGTAAGTTATCTAACTTCATAACATGGGGATTTTAATTATATATTACAATGATGTTAAATTTAAATCTTCTTTTGGCTAATGGGGGTTTTTCTTTTTTTTTTTTTTTTTTTTAATTATTAAACAGGGCAATTAAGAGGTCTAATTGTTTCTACAAGAATGGTGACACAGCACCATGCCATGTAAACAGCAATCCTTACATGATCGCTTTTGGGGTAGCAGAAATCATATTCTCTCAAATTCCAGACTTCGATCAGTTGTGGTGGCTCTCCATTGTTGCTGCAGTCATGTCCTTCACTTATTCTTCCATAGGACTTGGCCTCGGAATCGCCAAAGTCGTAGGTACAAATTAATAGTTATTAGTCCGACAATGGAAGTGATGTTCGTTCTTTGTTAAAAACAGACAGTCGATATATTTTTACGGTTACATTGCTAGTTTTTAGGATTAAAACATGTTACTTGACTTGGGATTTTTTGCTTGTCAATTACCAGAAACTGGAACTATCAAAGGAAGTATGACTGGAATAGACATTGGAGCAGTGACTGAAACACAAAAAATATGGAGGAGCTTCCAAGCACTTGGGGACATAGCTTTTGCCTACTCATATTCTCTCATCCTCATTGAAATTCAGGACACGGTAAAATCCCCGCCATCCGAAGCCAAGACAATGAAGAAGGCAACTCTAGTCAGTGTGGCTACCACAACCCTTTTCTACATGTTGTGTGGTTGCATGGGCTACGCTGCTTTTGGAGACTCATCCCCTGGAAACCTCCTTACTGGTTTTGGTTTCTTCAACCCCTACTGGCTCATCGACATAGCCAACGCCGCCATTGTCATCCACCTTGTTGGTGCTTACCAAGTGTTTGTCCAACCCCTCTATGCATTTGTTGAGAAAACAGCAAAAGAAAAGTACCCGCATAGCCAGTTCATCACCAAAGACATCAAATTCCGACTCCCAGTTTTCGGTTCTTACCATCTCAACCTCTTCAGACTGGTTTGGAGGACATCTTTTGTGATTGTCACTACTGTGATCTCCATGATCCTGCCATTTTTCAATGATGTTGTTGGACTTCTAGGGGCTCTGGGATTTTGGCCGCTCACAGTTTACTTCCCTGTGGAGATGTATATTGCTCAAAAGAGGATACCAAAGTGGAGCACAACATGGCTTTGTCTCCAAACCTTGAGTGGTGCTTGCCTTATAATCACCATAGCAGCTGCTGCTGGATCAATTGCTGGTGTGATTAGTGATCTCAAGATCTACAAGCCTTTCAAGACCAGCTACTGACGAGTTTAGCAAATATGTTGTAGCACTATTTATATGTTTTCATCGCTACTTAATTGTTTGCAAATTTTCAAAAAGTAAAAAAGAATTGGCACTTCGATTTCAAATCTTGTTCATGTTCACAACAAGCTTCAAATTAAGTTATCACTTGTCAAATTAAGTTATTAAAGTGATATTTACCAAACAGTAAACATTCAGAACAATTGATGACGTGCGTGTGAATAATCATGAATAATTGCAAGATATATATCCCTATTGTGGGACTCAAATCCATTTGCGATTGATAGTTATCCCTGTAATGCATGCCGACTAATTATTTAAAACTAGAAAACGCATGAGACACAATGTGACACCTGGTGCCGTAGTCAAGGCTCATGAAAAATGTGAGTCATGACACGAAAATAAATCAGAACTCTGCACCAGGTAAGTCCCGTCCTAGTCTACACACCACACTATTCGCATAAGCTATGAAAGGTAAAATATGGGAGGCAGTTTTGTAAAACTTTATTAATATCGTAACTTAAAAATATTTAAATAATTTATAAAATAGTCTGTTCAATGAGAAAGAATCGGAGATTCAAATGGGGCGGAGACAGTGCCAAGTAAATTAATTTTTAGATTAAATTTGTAAATTATGTAATATGTCATATAATTATAAAATATAATCTAAATAAGTGGACCCTAGAGCATTATCCCTACGTAAACCGACATCACAACCAGCCAACAATTGATTCACTCCACATTTGCAAGTTTCTGTCCTTCAATTATTGTTGCTACAAATAGTGTGTTTGTGAGAGTGTGAGGTTGTGAAGTGTTGGGGGTCACTGATGAGAAAAAAAGTACGAGGGATCATGGACTACCGCAATGAGTTGACTGGCACATCATCGTTTATTTTTTCATTAAGTCCTCTGTGGGTCTCCCTAACTTACATCATGCTTGATTGTTTAATTACCATCCAATGAGGACCATTTGCCATTTTTTGTTGGTCATCATATTTCATTTCAGATTTTTTTTTTTTTTTTTTTTTTTTTTTTTTTTTTTTTTTTTTTTGTGGGTGGGTGGGTGGAGAGAGAAACAATAGAGGGTTAGGATTTTTTCTGTGCGTGGCAGCAGATAACAAAATTTTGTTACGTCACTATTTGAGTTCCTTTGTTGTAATAAAATATTGAGGTATAAAGTGAATTGTGAGACCAATAATTTAGGATAATCACATACACATCTTAAAAAACGGTGTAAATTACAGCATACCTCCTCAGATTTGAGATTTATTATAAATTCATACAACATCTTTAAAATATTTCACTTTCATACATACAGTACCATTTTATTTCAAAATAACATTTCCGTTAGATTTTCCATCCATTAGTCTGTTAAATGCTGACGTGGCTGCCACATTTGTGCTAATGTAGCTGCCACGTGGCAATTTTTTTTTTTTTAAATTTAAAAAAAATTTTGAATTTTCTAATTAAAAAAAAAAATATTCCACATCGTCTTCCCCTCCTCCTCCCTCTCTCTTCTCCCTCATCTTCATCTTCTTCCCCCAACCCCTATCTGCAACCCAAAAAAAAAAACCCCAGATCCTGTATGCCTCCATTGCTGGGTTTGGGCGCGGGGAAGGCGGAGGGGAAGGTGCGGTGCGGGGCGGTTGCGGGAAGCATCCTTTTCGTCCACCCCACCCCCCCCCCCCCAAACGCCCATTCTTCTCTTCCCCATTCCTGCAACCGGAAAAAAAAAAAAAACAAAACAAAGCATCCTTTTCGTCCCTTCCCAACGCCCCTTATTCTCTTCCCCATTCCTGCAACCCGTCCCCCCATCCTTCTCCTTCCTTTTTGTCCACCCCATTCCCCACCCCCCCCCCCCCCCCCGCAACGCCCCTTCTTCTCTTCTCCCCCATCTTTATCTTCCTCCCTATGTAACCTAGAAAAGAAAGAAGAAATAAAGAACCCAGATCTGGGTTTGTGAAGTGGGTGCGGAAGGAGGAGGGAACAGGGTATTTTTTTTTTTTTTTTTCAGGTTGCAAGTGTTGGAAAATATTAGTATTTTGGTTTATTTGAATGTTTAGTTTTCTGGGCTTAGCCCAGTAGCATTAGGGTTTTGTTAGAGATTAGGGTTAGTTTATTATAAATAGAGTGTTTTGTTATTCATTAGAATATAAGTCAGTCAAAATGTAGCCTCTTCGGTTTATGTAGCCTTCTTGGCAGTTCAATTTAATAAAGTTTTATATTCAATTAGTTTGTTTGTTTGTTCCGCACTCTGATATTCAACTTGGTATCAGAGCAGATTCGATCCTTCGGGTTGATCTGTTCTTGGTGGTATCAATTTGGTTTTCAGTCGCCGGATATCAGTTCGGTTGTAGTTTGTTTTGTCTTTGTACCTAGATTAGGGTTTTGTCGTTGGTAAAAAGAAAAAACACAAAAATTGATTCTGTTTGCTGTACTACCTCAGGTTACCCCTGCGACAACCTTTATCCTGGTTCTGATTGCCTTGTCTGCTTGTCTCAAGCTTGGAGACATCCACAGTCATGGTTGATTACAAGATGGGTAGCCTATGCATACACTTGAGGGTTTATGTTTCGGTGGCATGCACATGAGAAGGCACCACTCCACTTTGTCATTCCCGTTGCTGTTGTGTTGGCGCAGTGCAGAGTTTGGATAGTGCAAGGCATTACTTCTTGTTATCAATCGCCCAGATCCATCCCGCTATGAACCGCATCACCATCCACATGTGGTGATTGCAGAACCAGACCTTTTCTGCATGCCTGAACCTTCCTCTGCGTCGTCGCCTTGCCACCCAGTCACGCTTGCACCACTCTGCAAGCCTAGAAATCAGAACCTCCCGCTGCGTCCAGTTCTCTGTGACATGTACCTAGCACCAGCCGTCGCCACGCTCACCTATCAGTCCAGAAAGAATAAGGAAAAAACAAGAAGAAGAAAAGAAAAAAAAAAACAAAACGGAAAAAGAAAAAAAGGATGAGCCCACAATCTGTTGGGCTATTATGATTTATTTGAAGGCCTTTTAGTTGGGCCTTATTGATTGAAGCATGGATTGTTCGTTTGCTCGCTTGATTGCCCGCTTGTCTTGTCGTGTCCGCCTAACAGAGCTTGTCTTGTCGTGTCCGCCTAACGGAACTTGCCTTGTCGTGTCCACCTAACGGAGCTTGTCTTGTCGTGTCCGCCTAACGGAGCTTGCATCCGCATCTGCTTGTTAGCAACCTCATGACGTGTACCGCCATGAGTTTGACGGGGAGTGTTAGAAAATATTAGTATTTTGGTTTATTTGAATGTTTAGTTTTCTGGGCTTAGCCCAGTAGCATTAGGGTTTTGTTAGAGATTAGGGTTAGTTTATTATAAATAGAGTGTTTTGTTATTCATTAGAATATAAGTCAGTCAAAATGTAGCCTCTTCGGTTTATGTAGCCTTCTTGGCAGTTCAATTTAATAAAGTTTTATATTCAATTAGTTCGTTTGTTTGTTCCGCACTCTGATATTCAACTAAGAAAGGGTTTTGGGGGGGGGGGGGGGAAGGAGAACAAGGAGGAGAAGGTGGGTGTGAGTGCAGGGGGAAGGCAAATGAACTTTTTTTTAATTTTTTTTTTTTTTTCGTGTTGCAAGATTTGGAATCTGGGGATGAAGATTAGAAAGAAGGAGGAGGAGAGGGGGTAGGGGCGTGGGGGTGGGGGTGTGTGCTCATGGTGTTTTTTTTTTTTTAATAGGGTTAGTATTATAATATTGTTAATGTATAAAAAATTATTTTTTTGCCACGTGGCTACCACATCAGGACAAATGTGGCAGCCACATCAGCATTTAACAGACTAATTGATGGAAAATCTAACGGAGATGTTATTTTGAAATAAAATGATACTAGATATACAAAAGTGAAATGTTTCAAAGATGTATTAATTTGTAATAGATCTCAAACTTAAGGAGTATGTGTAATTTACCCAAAAAAGCACGATGCTATGAGCCAAAGCCCTCAACCTTACTAATTATTTTGGTTCTGATCCATTTCATTAATATATAATTCGATCTTAATCTTGTCAATTATAAAATAAAAAATAAAAAGTTGATCACGTCATTCTCAATCTTTGTCAACATATGCGGAAACTTGTAAAAAACAACCCGGTTGTACCTAATTCTGACTTCTTCTACATTGAAATATCTCTTCAATTTGGCCTATTATACGTGCAATTAAATCCCTACAATAATTTAACGTCTTGGGTTTCCCACCATTCATAGAGAAAAACCATGACGCTACAAGGAATATTATAGGCAAAATAGTTTTAAGACCCTAATCCTATGGCTGATTTTATCCTAAATTTCAACAGCTACTGAAGTATTCTGTTTCAAATGTGTAGCTTGTTGACAATGCTGAGCAGCATAAAATGTTGTGTATAATCGTATTGATTCTGTGCATATATAAACGAAATGTCACTACTGCATTGGCTTGGAGTGATAAAATTTCTTAATAGTTATTCATTGTTGAATTGTTTTATTCATAAATAATTGGTAGTTTTGTAAATGGTGGACTGACACACCCCGACCCAGAAAGTCCACTAGAACGCTGAAGCCGAGCTGTGCTGGCTGACACCTAGAAGGTGACGAAGCCATAAAGTATAGTGATGTGGAAAAATGTGAATAAATTTAAACCTAAAAGTGCCTAAACACCAGAGTGTGCTCGTGAGCAGGAGCGAACCCATCTCACGCGTGACTTCAGAGCATAAGTAAATACAGAAGAACGGGCACGAATTATGCCCTTGACAGTAGCCACCAGACCAGAGATTCGCCAATAATCCTCGTCGATACGAACCTTAACAGCTAACCTGGAGGGGCACAAAACAGAAAACGTGAGTGGGCAAAAACAAAGCTTTTCAAAATCATTTTGATATTAAAAGTACTAACCCCTCATTGTAAAACCCGTATAGTTTCCTAGAAAATAGTACGTATACTCATATAAGGAAGCATTGTCCATAAATCAAAACTCATCATCAAATCTCCGAAATAAGCCATGTCAATATACCAACTCAAAAGCAAGTAATATCAGACAGGTGAGATAAATCAATATGCATCAATATTATCATGTTAGCCGGAGTCACCTCTAGTGACCTGTACGGTTGAATCTATAGCTCATCAATCACAACCCATCACTATCCTACACACCAGTCGGAACAACCTTTAGTGGTCTGTACGACAGGCTAGGTGTATAATATTACGCTTAGTGCTACGATCACGTGAAGGCTGTGCGACGAATCGCGGGTCACCTACGAGTCGGAACCACCTATAGTGGTCTGTACGACAGGCTGTGCACCTGCCTTGGATCCAAGGTGAGCGAACGGTGCGGGAGGTGAACGATCACGTGAAGGCTAGGCCCTACTATGGCGGAGCACTAACACCCGAGGTGCAGGTAAATAAGTTATATCACAATCATCATCATCACTATCATTAGCTATCAAACTCACCTGACTTACCTGGCCGTCCACAGCACCGAAGCATAAAGAATGCAATCATACTCAAAATTATAAAATATAATTGGCATACGACATGGCAATTCAATTATGAAATCAATTTAATTCATAAACCATTCAATTCACGTTTCTAGGAAAACAGCAGTCATATATATATATATATATATATATATATATATATATATATATATACTGAAAACAAAAGCCCACTCACCTGGAGTCCACGCTACAGCCCCCTAGCACGACTCTGGAGACATCCCAAATGATCCCAAATGATCACTGCCTAGCATAAATATCAATTCATGTCTCAGAATTCGTACTGAGAGAATATGCAATTTATATAAAGTGCATCCCTACGAATTTGATCCGAAAGATCCGTATAACGAATCTTCGATCCGTAACTTCCAATAATGTACATTAAACTTCTAGAATAATACCCCAAAGTTTCGTTACGATCCAACGGTTGGATCTCCGCCAATTGCCAAAACCAAGTGGCGGTTAACGTTTTATTTACAAACTTACAATTCCAATTCGGGAAGATCCGTTAGACGGATTCCCGATCCGTAAATTCCTACATTCCTCAAATATTATATACTGCCACATACTAAAGTTTGGTAACGATCCAACGGTCGGATCATCGATTCATATTTTGACCTATTACAGAACCGTAATGAATTTAGGTCCTAACGATCAATTTACGTCAATCCATCATCAAAACTAATATCAAGGCATTGAATAACGTCTAAAAACATCATTGGCGGCCCTCAGGCCACGCGCCGCCGCACGCGCCGGTTGGCTGCCCCCGAGTCGCCGGAAAATTCAACTTTCACTAAAAATTCTCAAAATTTCCAGAATTAAAGATCTCAATGAGGAGAACAACTTTCATACCTGTGAGAAAGTCCAATTTGGCCTCGAAGACGTCCAATTTTGCTACACCCGCCAAGAACCCTAGAATGGGTGTGCTCCAATTCGAGCTCCAAATCAATTCCGATGCTCCAAACAATGATTGGGCTTTGTTCCTGGGTTCTAAGGGAAGTATTTTGGTAGGATCAATTTCATGAAAACGTTTCAGGATTTGAGGATTTTGAGCACGACCCGTTTTGCACCACTTTCGATTTTACCCATTTTCAAGGCCAATTTCTCTCAAATTTGGAATGAAATTCATAGAAGGGAGGTTATGGAAGAGATGGCAAGTGGAATATGGGTGTGATTCATCAGAAAATGGTGGAGAAGTGGCCGGAATTTGCCCCGGCCGAACGAGTTTGGGTGAAGGTGCGGACGGGTTGAAGAAAGGTGAGGGATTTTGGTCCCGTCATTTCCCTCCTTGCTCCTTTATCTGATTGGGCATGGCCCAATCCTCCACTCACGAGCCTCCATGTGGTACCCAAAAATCTGGAATTCTCCAAATAACTATTAAATTATCATTTTAACCCACAACTTCAAACGTTAATAACTTCTTTGTTCTAGCTCCAAATTCGAATCTGTTTGCGCTCATGCGTCCGTAGCGATGAATACTATAAGGATATACCAAGAAAACGAATCTTAGGTGTCACTACAAGGCAGTCTACACCAATCGAAGTATGTGCCTCGAAGGGCATTTTTGTAAACTCACTTATTAAAATTATAAAAATCATAATTTTTTAGGGATGGGTTGTCACAATCTACCCACCTTTAAAAATTTCGTCCTCGAAATTTAAAATCATTTGCTAGAAAATTCTTAGCAAAAAGATAGAAGACGAAAAATGAATACATGAAGGAGATATCAAGGTAGAGCGGCTGCATAAAAGAGAATGTCATTCCGTCGCGATGGGCGTGCAGTGATTCCTCTTTTATGCCTCCCAGCTCAACTTTCTTTCTCCTAAAATCCAGTACTTAGAAAAACATAGTGTTAAAATAAGTATGAAAGCATAACGTTTAAATACGTATATGAAAACTGCAAAAACAATTTTACTGAAATCAAAATTATTTAGAGAGAAAAGCCTTTGCATACGCACTCAAAGCGTATTAAACTCTAAAGATAAGCATGCGGTACCCCTAGCTCGAGTCTAACCTTTAAATAGGTAAGTATACTACTATAATAAATCTATTTATTCACTTGCTTAACAAATCCAACAAGTATGTCATCAATATTACGGTCTGCAGCCCGCAATACTGTTAACTCACTGTTGTCATGATAAGCAAGTAAATAATTCCCGAGGATGCAATATTACCGTCTTGCCCCTCGTTGGGAAACATACACACACCGTCTATACAAAGCCTCGATTGTGTTCTTGCACTACTCCTCAGACAACATCATCAATAACGTAAATTTTCTCTAAGTCACAATCTTCATAACTCAAATACTTTTCCATAATCCTCTTCTGCCAATCACAAACTGTGCGTAAATATCTGCACCATTTCTCAGCAATGCCATGCTCCAAATTAGAAGTGTAACTATCGTTACACACACCCTAACAAGGGTAAGTGTCTATCAATTATGCATTATGCATAAAATCTCTATATATTAGCCCCAATGTGAATGTAGCTAAACCAGAATTGTAACCATAGTTACAAACAACGAAAATGGAGCTAACGATATATCATAACCATACTAATTATGTGATGAACAACCTGTCACACGCCCCATAAAATTGGAATAGCTCATTTCAGACAACTCTTAGTCTCGAGGCGATAATGTGACAAAATCTAGTACTCATAGCCTTTGAAAAGACTTCCCAAGCTTGGAAGTAAAATGCATCCCACGATGAAATATAAATATGTCCAGATAATAATCTCATCTGATCTCTGCTTGCCTAAACTAGCATCGAAGTCCAAAAGTAGCTCTCTCATAATGTCATTGTCCTCTGAAAGTAAACAGAGAAGAAACGGTAGTTGTCCATAAATTATGGACTTAATTTTTCTTAATAGCCTCCTTACTTAACCAAAGGCGAGGTACGTCTAAACTAAGAATTCTCCTCAAACACATAAAATGGAGCCTCGACTTTTGATTCCTTTCCCATCTCTTCATTTGCTCACATCACGCACGAGGACAGTTAAATCTCAAAATGTGGAGAAGCTAACAACATCCCACTTCCATCTTAGTTAGCTTCACAAGTGTCTTGATATTGCAATTCTAGCGCCAAATTTTAGGAAAGAACTCGTCACTAACACCAACTTTAAGCTTTAGGACTGGAAGAATACGACTTTCCACTCTAGTAAAGCTACCACCATTAAACCATCGCTTGTGAGTAGTATGGATTCATCATCCTGATTATTGACGTTCGTAATTCCTTCACGTGCCAAAATAATTCCAATAGGGCTTACAACTATGACTCCCATTTTCAGTCGACCTCAAGCAATAATTATAACCATTCCAACCATTCTTGATAATCCAAAAATAGCGCCAATCAATGTCAGTGAACATCTGCTGAAATGGAATACAGGTGGATGGAAAGAAATAGCTAAAGTTGTACAGTGGAATGATATATGATAATGTACTTATAGATATTGGTTTAACTTCCCTACTGCCGCTGCTAGAACTTAGTTTATTCCACAAATAAGTGCACTGGAAAAGCTCTAAGGTTGAGAAAGATTTTAGACACGTTCTCCACAGAGAACTATCATTGGATTTTCAATCAAGGCTGATCAATGACTAAGTCATAGAAAAGATGGCTTACTCCAAACAGTTCTGCACGCTGGAAAATACTTGGTAGTCCATTATGCCGCCTCTGCACAACTGAAATATCCAACGACACATCATAGTGAATTTCAAAAAATCATTGTCATCGAAGACTGTACGCGAGGGAGAACTGAGATGACAATTCAATTGTAAGAAACTTTATTCAAATCCAACTTCCCAAACTAAGCTAACTTTCTTCGACCAGAAGTAAAAGAATACTATAGTCGAAGAATCACTAACAAAGTGTCGATAAAATCAACAAGGCTGAAGATATCTCGAATTTCTCAGTACTTATGAGAAATTCAACTTTCTTCCACTATAACCATTTTTGGGAGAAGGAAAGAATTTCACCCACTGAGATCATGTCTTCCAAGAAGAATATCAATTTAATCAAGGTCTACAATCGAGTAGTCTGGTGTAAAGTTGACTAACAGGGCATAAAGGATATGATCTCACTATCGAGGTAAGAAGAAGATCACTGATAAGATCACTATGAATTCGTCAAACCAAGGAGGCAAGCTCAAATAGCAAAGGTTGGTTAAATAGGTGCAAAACCTAAGGTTCTGGCCTTCATCTTTGTGAATAGATTTGAATTCCCTAGGTAAGGTATTTGATTGTTAATTCTCTAACCAATAAGCCTCAGTGACTAAAGTCATTCAGCAAAGTGAGACTCATTCGAAAGTCACAAGGAAAACTGTTATAAAGAGTAGTTCGACAAGGAATAAGGAAAGTAAATGCGGAGTTAACAAGGCGAATCACTGACGTATTCCATTCCTCGTATTCAACGACAATCAAGTAGAATATGGAGAAAAGGCACCCAAAATATACTTCTTCGAACTAGTCTGCTCCACGAGCTAAAAAAAAGTCTTCACAATTCCTCGGCCCTCAAACATGCTAGCAACGATATGCCACTTCTTATTTCGATCCTACAACAACCTGTGGAAGTGATCGAAGGTGGCTAGCCTAGAAGTTTTAATTACCTAAGTAGGTAGTATGGTCAACAAAGGTCTGCTCCTAAGTTTCCACAATTTAGTTCCTTCGACTCAAACAATCCCTGTTAATCAGCCTATCGATTGCGTTGTGAATTAACACATATGCAATAATTCTAATATTGTTCATTACCCCGAACTATACACCGGCGTCTTGGCATACTGGTGTCACTTCCCAATACTAACATGTGTCCGGTGCCAGAAATCATACCACCTGAATACTAGTTAATAGTTTCTGGATATCGGACAATGTCACTGATTAGTTGTTCCACCGTAGGCTGATTATAGGTTAGAGTCCACTCAGGTAGTTGGTTCAGATAATGAGTAAGAAATTGGTCTAGAAAATGATTCTCCAATTCTAGGAAAAGATACTTTCTACTTCAGAAATTCCTCCTACCCAAAGATACAACAACTCACGTGCCTGCCTATACTCATCGAATTGACAAGTATAGCGCCAAGAACTTCTGGAGACTAACACTGGTTATAATGTCCTAAGCCAGTAGGATAGGATTTTCGAATAATCCACTTTAGGATGAACTTAAACATAAGTCGATCTTTCTCCAAAAGATCTAGAATGACCACCAATTTCATTTGGAGGATTAGCATTATTAAGAACCAAAGTAACCATCTCGAGGCGTTCCTCCATCGAGTGCTACCCTTGTAGCATCACATTATCACTCTAGACATTTGAAATCTCGGCAAAGGTAAACTTCGAATGCATTCTAATAGGAGGTATTCTAACGGATTTTACCAAGGAACCAAAACCATTTCTAATTCCAACTCAAAATGTTTAGTAACGATGGCCACAAAACAGTGATGAAATCGATTTGTAAATCCCGGGTAATACGCCAATGTCGAAGCACTAACCTTTCTTTAAGGCCATTAACCCCTCTCAATCTACATCTTTCCTTGGCAGGGAAATTCTTCACCTCAGGTCTAAAATATTTGCCAAGTAATCTCCTAAAGTACCAAGGAGTTGGCAGAAACGCCCAAAACTTAGGAGAAACTAACACATTTTCGTATTCGACGAGGTGGCAAGATTCGAAAATTAGGCTCAAGAGCCTAGACTGCTCTCATCACGCGTGTGATGGATGCAATACTGCCCAACTTATGCTCTGATACCAAATTGACACACCCCGACCCAGAAAGTCCACTAGGACACTGAAGCCGAGCTATGCTGGCCGACACCTGGAAGGTGACGAAGCCATAAAGTGTAGTGATGTGGAAAAATGTGAATAAATTTAAACCTAAAAGTGCCTAAACACCAGAGTGTGCTCGTGAGCGGGAGCGAACCCATCTCACGCGTGACTTCAGAGCATAAGTAAATACAGATGAATGGGCAAGAATTATACCCTCGACAGTAGCCACCAGACTAGAGATTCGCCAATAATCCTCGTCGATACGAACCTTAACAGCTAACCTGGAGGGGCGCAAAATAGAAAACGTGAGTGGCCAAAAACAAAGCTTTTCAAAATCATTTTGATATTAAAAGTACTAACCCCTCACTGTAAAACCCGTATAGTTTCCTAGAAAATAGTACGTATATACATATACTCATATAAGAAAGCATTGTCCATAAATCAAAACTCATCATCAAATCTCCGAAATAAGCCATGTCGATATACCAACTCAAAAGCAAGTAATATCAGACAGGTGAGATAAATCAATATTATCATGTCAGCCGGAGTCACCTCTAGTGACCTGTACGGCTGAATCTATAGCTCATCAATCATAATCCATCACTATCCTACACACAAGTCGGAACCACCTTTAGTGGTCTGTACGACAGGCTAGGTGTATAATATTACGCTTAGTGCTATGATCACGTGAAGGCTGTGCGACGAACCGCGGGTCACCTACGATTTGGAACCACCTATAGTGGTCTGTACGACAGGCTGTGCACCTGCCTTGGATCCAAGGTGAGCGTATGGTGCAGGAGGTGAACGATCACGTGAAGGCTAGGCCCTACTATGGCGGAGCACTAACACTCGAGGTGCAGGTAAATAAGCTATATCACAATCATCATCATCACTATCACTAGCTATCAAACTCACTTGACTTACCTGGCCGTCCATAGCGCCGAAGCATAAAGAATGCAATCATACTCATAATTATAAAATATAATTGGCATACGACATGGCAATTCAATTATGAAATCAATTTAATTCACAAACCATTCAATTCACGTTTCTAGGAAAACGGCAGTTATATATATATATATATATATATATATATATATATATATACTGAAAACAAAAGCCCACTCACCTGGAGTCCATGCTACAGCCCCCTAGCACGACTCTGGAGACATCCCAAATGATCCCAAATGATCACCGCCTAGCATAAATATCAATTCATGTCTCAGAATTCGTACTGAGAGAATATGCAATTTATATAAAGTGCATCCCTACGAATTTGATCCGGAAGATCCGTATAACGAATCTTCGATCCGTCACTTCCAATAATGTACATTAAACTCCTAGAATAATACCCCAAAGTTTCGTTACGATCCAACGGTTGGATCTCCGCCAATTGCCAAAACCAAGTGGCGGTTAACGTTTTATTTACAAACTTACAATTCCAATTCGGGAAGATCCGTTAGACGGATTCCCGATCCATAAATTCCTACATTCCTCAAATATTATATACTGCCACATACTAAAGTTTGGTAAGGATCCAACGGTCGGATCATCGATTCATATTTTGACCTGTTACAGAACCGTAACGAATTTAGGTCCTAACGATCAATTTACGTCAATCCATCATCAAAACTAATATCAAGGCATTGCATAACGTCTAAAAACATCATTGGCGGCCCTCAGGCCACACGCTGCCGCGGTTGGCCGCCCCCGAGTCGCCGGAAAATTCAACTTTCACTAAAAATTCTCAAAATTTCGATAATTAAAGATCTCAATGAGTAGAACAACTTTAATACCTGTGAGAAATTCCAATTTGGCCTCGAAGACCTGCAATTTTGCTACACCCGCTAAGAACCCTAGAATGGGTGTGCTCCAATTCGAGCTCCAAATCAATTCCGATGCTCCAAACAATGATTGGGCTTTTCTCCTGGGTTCTAAGGGAAGTATTTTGGTAGGATCAATTTCTTGAAAACGTTTCAGGATTTGAGATTGCAAGTGAGGTTATGGAAACGTCTAAGGGAAGTATTTTGGTAGGATCAATTTATGTCAAATTTGGAATGAAATTCATAGAAGGGAGGTTATGGAAGAGATTGCAAGTGGAATATGGGTGTGATTCGTCGGAAAATGGTGGAGAAGTGGGCGGAACTTGCCCTGGCCGAACGGGTTTGGGTGAAGGTGCGCACGGGTTGAAGAAAGGTGAGAGATTTTGGTCCCCTCCTTTCCCTCCTTGCACCTTTATCTGATTGGGCATGGCCCAATCCTCCACTCACGAGCCTCCACGTGGTACCCAAAAATCTGGAATTCTCCAAATAACTATTAAATTATCATTTTAACCCACAACTTCAAACGTTAATAACTTCTTCGTTAAAGCTCCAAATTAGAATCTGTTTGCGCCCACGCGTCTGTAGCGATGAATACTACAAGGATATACCAAGAAAGCGAATCTTAGGTGTCACTACGAGGCAGTCTACACCAATCGAAGTATGTGCCTCGAAGGGCATTTTTGTAAACTCACTTATTAAAATTATAAAAATCATAATTTTTTAGGGATGGGTTGTCACAATATTGGTATCAAAGTCTAACCCTGGCCGCGTGTGTGCCGACGAGGACGTCGGGCCCCTAAGGGGTGTGGATTGTGACATCCCACATCGCCCAGGGTAGTGATCCTTAAATGTATATTCCCATTCCTACCTAGCACGAGGCCTTTTGGGAGCTCACTGGCTTCGGGTTCCGTAGGAACTCCGAAATTAAGCGAGAAGGGGGCTAGAGCACTCCCATGATGGGTGACCCACTGGGAAGTTGCTCGTGAGTTCCCAAAAACAAAACCGTGAGGGCTTGGTCGGGGCCTAAAGTGGACAATATCGTGCTACGGTAGTGGAGCGGACCCGGGAGGTGGTTGCGCCCGAGCCGGGATGTGACATGGACTGCCCTAGTAGTTAAGGTCTTCATCTTTAATCCAATGTCGTATGGGTTCAAATCTTTTTTTTTTTTCTTCATGTAGATTTAGTGTAAAATATCATTTGTACTAAAAAAATATTTGTTGCTTTGTACCCCATACGCACATATAGTCTTACATTGTTTTTGCAAATATCTATTCGGTTATGATAAGTTTAAAGTCAAACATATACGCTTCCAGACCCTAGTTTCCGTATGTCTTCAATTTTCAAGTGAAATAATTGACATTTGTTCTTTTCTTTTCGGAAAGAAAAAGAAACATTTTTTTGACCTAATCCACTGATTCCGAAGACTATAATTTTGTTGTCCATTTTTTTTTTCTTTTACTTCAATGTCAATGATTTGAGCAAGTTCGGCATGTCCCTTTTTTTCATTTTTTTTTCCTTGTAAGATCACATACTTAAGCTCGCCATGTCCTCACATTTCATATTAAGTTCGAAACTTGATGGAGTTGAACATCTCTAGTACATAAACTTAACTCGTAAAATCTAAACCTAAATCTTAAAATATTTAACAATTCAGATTAGTTTGGAGTTGCCCGATTTATTTAATTTTTATTTATGTTGTGACCTATTTTATTTGACAGGAAAAGGGGGCCAGCGTCACAAATAGAGAAAATAGAGAGAGATGTGATTGTAGAAAATGTAGAAGATGTGTTATTCCCCCTTACGTAGTACCTTTATATATAGTAAAAAGAGGGAGAGAAAAAATCCTTCATCCCCAAGGAATACAAGTCCATATAGGAAAAAAAAAACTATAATCAAATCTAATTTAGGATTTACACAATCACACTTAAATTAGAAAAGTTTACAACACTCCCCCTTGAGGAAGTCGACTCGTGAGCGCTGATTATGAGAACAACGCTATTCTCAATAAGGTAGGAACTTGCGTAAGGAAGTAAGTCTCACTAAAAAACTCTATGGCCATGGTAAAAACCTGAGTAGGGACACAATCCATAGTCTAAGGAAAAATGCGTGAGAAATGCAAAGTCAAATGAAACGTTTACGAGACATCATTAGGGATATGATCAGCCCAAGGTGGGTGCCTCATTAAAACCTAGTTAGGTAGCAAAAACCTAGTGGGAAGCATGCTCCTAATCGTAGGGAAAAAGAGTACATTAACATCAAGCAAGTATACTTCAAGATACTTCCCTTAAGTTTGACATAATTCCAAAGAGAACTAGCAATGTTACAACTCAGAAAGTTTACAAATACCAATTCCATTAACAAGCTTCTGCAACGTCGCCTTCAGTAGTGATTTGGTGAAGAGGTCGGCCAGATTGTCTTGTGATCGGATTTGCATGACTTCAATCTTCTGATGCTCTTGTTGTTGATGTGAGAAGAAGAACTTCATCGCAATATGCTTGGCGTTGTCTTATTTGATGTAACCTTTATTGAGTTGTTCGACGCATGCTGCGTTATCTTCATTAATTGTCATAGGGACATCAACGACGAGGTTAAGATCGCAGGAGCTTAGAATATAGCCCACAACTGCTCTCAACCAAAAGCATTCCCGAGTTGCTTCATGTAAGGCGAGAGTTTTAGCATGGTTAGATGAAATGGTAACTAAGGTCTGTTTCGTTGACCTCCAAGAGATTATGATGCCTCCAACGGTAAAGACATAACTTGTTTGAGAGCGCACCCGCCTTATATAGATGAGATAAGTATCATGTGTCAGCATAACCAATAAGGCGAGAATCGACTCGAGAAACGAGGGGGGTGGGTGTCACTTGAGGATCCATAGAGATAGAACAAGCCCAAATCCGTAATACCCTTAAGATAATGGAATATGTATTTAACACCATTCTAGTGTCTGCGTGTTGGTGCATTACTGTATCTTGCCAAAAGATTAACTATGAAGGAGATGCTGGGGCGTTGTGAGAAGCCTTACACAACAAGACGAGCTTTGCAATGCATAATTTTGTTCTTCTAATTACGCTTCTGAACGAAAACCCACTTGTAGCCAGCAGGCTTCACATGTGGAAGAGTAGGGGCTAAAAGTCTAAACAGCTTACGTTTCGCTAACAAATCAAGTTCGACTTGGATTGCTTATTTCCAGTTTAATGAATCGTTTCTACGTCGACGTTCATCAACGGAACGGGGTTCAATATCATCGCTCAACATGATCTCAGTAGTTACTGCATATGCTAATGCATCGTCGATGATCATGTCATTTCTACACCACATATCATCTAAGGTAGTATAATAAATTGAAATCCCATGATTCTTGGGAGGTGGATTCGTCTCTTTGAAGAAGTTTCCGTAATTTAGAATTTCCTTATAATTTGGATAGAATGAGTAAGCGACAGTCCGATTCACAGTAGGCTCTTCATGTGCTTGTGTCGTGGGTTTCTTTTTTTGGTGGTGTGAATCCTTTGAACCAAGAAGTCTGCCACGCTTATGTGTAGGGGCAGATGATTGGTTAGCAGCTAATGTACGTGGATCACCAAAGTTGGCGTCCCGGGCATCCATGAGAGAAATCCGTCTTACATTTGGTACATTTATCTCTGCAGGCACATTCGTAGCTAGAATATATGATATTGACATCGATGCTAGATTGGTGAAAGCATCTGGCATGCTCTGAGCTATGCTCTGAAAATATAATCTACGCTACACTTTAGTTTCAGACTGAGCGGTGCAGGGATCTAAATAAGACCAAGTGGGAGTCGTCCACGATAATTCACATCGTTCATCAGGAAGGTTGATGTTCTTATCTCCCCCTAACGACTGGAAGACTGTCTCATAGAAGTGACAATCTACGAAATGAGCAGTAAATAGATCGCTTGTCATAGGTTATAAGTAATGAATGATCGAAGGAGAATCATATCCGAATAGATTCTCATCCTTCGCTGAGGCCCCCTTTTTGTACGTAAGGGCGACGAAATTGGCATATAGATTGCCCAACTAAAAATGTGCTGATGCGATATTTTGGGTTCGTATCCAGTAACCAATTGAAGGGAATTATATGGTTGGGTTGTAATAAGCCTTAGGCGGACCAACATGGCTGCATGTAATATTGCATGGCCCCAAGCAGTGATCTGGAACTTGGTATGTATGACCAACAATGGTGCAATCATTTGTAAATGCTTAATGAATGCCTCTACCAAGCTATTCTAGGTCTGAACATAGGGTACAAGATGTTTAACTTCAACCCCAACCAATATGCAATAGTTATCAAAAGTTTTAGATGTGAATTTTCCAGCATTATCCAATCGAATAGATTTGATTGGATAATCATGGTAGTGAGCCTTAAGCTTGATTCTCTGAGCCAATAGCTTAGAGAATGCAACGTTCCTTGTGGACAACAAGCACACGTGTGACCAACGTGTGGAAGCGTCAACCAAAATCATAGAGTATCTAAATGGTCGGCATGGAGGGTGAATCGGTCCGTAGATGTCCCCCTCAATCCTTTGTAGAAAAATGAGGGGATTTAAACAAATCTTGTCATATGAAGGCTTGCTAATAAGCTTTCCTATTGAACGTGTTTGACATGCAATTCATTGGATTGAACATAAACTTCGGGTTAGTGGATGCATGTGTGATGATATGAGGATACTGCACATTGTTATTTGTCCGGGATGTCCCAAACATCATGCCAAAGTGTAATTTTATGCGCGGTCCCAAAGGTAAGGTTGGCCACATAGTTACTTTCTATGGGGCGTATGGTTGTAGTATACATACCACTCAGGATATGCTTATGGCCATATTCGTAGAAAGTTATGCACATAATTTCAACTTTGTTTTCTATGTGGATTTTAGTGTGGTAATTATTATCTCTACTGTCCTTAAAACTCAACAACGTTTTTCCAGAACGGAGTGAATAAAATGCCTCATCAATTGTCAAACTTGTACCATTAGACAATATTATACGTGCCTTATCATATCCTTTGATCAAGTTGGATGGGCCTAAGAGTGTTGTCAGAGGTGCATCTTAGGTATGAAGTTAGTGAAATAGATGCGTTCACACAAAACGGTTGGCATGGTTGTACTGTTTGTCAAACAACTAACTTCCCCGCTAGTCATACCTAGAATGAAAATTAATTTGAATCGGTCACATGCATAAAATTTCTAAAAATAAATATCCGTTCAAAATAATTTTAAGTATTTCAAGGACAAAAATTATTAAACTTAATATGCAAAAACAAATCACCAAAAACATATGAATTTCAGGTTCATATGTTCATGCAGACAAACGCAAGTATATATACAGAAATAACAAGAGCATATGCAAATAGAACTTCAGGTTTATAATTATAATTGAATTATTTGGACCTGGGGGTAAATTTAAAACATAGATGAAAAAATATAAAACCCAAATTGTCAAAGAATAAACAATTTAAGTTCCGGGCCCAAAAACATGGGCAAGAGCCCACGGGTAGGCTGAGAAAATTTGAAACCATGCGGCCAGGCCCAAAATTGTGCTGGAATGGGCGGATCAGGCCAAAGGGTTTCAAGCCCAAGGCAACAAAAAGGCTACCAAGGAAAATCGGGCCCAAAATAGGCATAGACGAGGGCATTGATCTAATGTGGTTAGGAGCACAAATGCATCAGCGAGGTTGGGATTCAGTGTGTCGTAGCGTAAGAAGTCCACAACAGTCGCGTGGGCTGGGTTCCACTATAGTGAGAACACGGGGACACCAAAGCCCAATTAGGCTTGTGTCGCGAGTGGGTCTAGAGATAAGGTTTGCGAGTGGGCCGAGAAGAACAAAAGCCCAAATGGCAATATTTTTGGACCAAAAGAACAGCCCAGACGTGTGTTGGATGTGCTTCGCCAGAAAGAACGCCGGACCTGTCGCTTCTGTTGACACTCTGGGTTTATGGTTCACCATAAAACCTCTTCCTAGGTGACAGATAATGAAATATCGACGTCGTCGAACCAAGGAACCTTTGGGTTTGAGTTGGGGTTTTCAAACTCTAAAGAGATTACAAAAATCTCGGCCATGATTTTGATTGGGATGACTTCAGGTCGTCGGGAAAGGCAATCGCGGTGGCTGGGCATGGTTGTAGGCTATGTTTTTGTTAGAAAATTAGTGGTAATGCCGATGATGGTGTCGGGTTTTGGGTTTGGAGACTAATGGGGCTCCATAATCTTGGCTGGCTCATGGCTCGGCACGACTTAGCCACACAGGCAGCGGGCCTGGGCGAGTGGCTTGAGGTCATGGGATCGAAGAACCCTAGCGTTTTCTGATTTTTGTCTTGTTTTTTTTTTTTTTTTTTGTCAATTCAATTCGATGCATATTGAAACAAATAAATTAATGCATGGACATATATTTGATGCAATTTATCGTAATATCAAATTCACATAATTCAACAATTATGAATATAATGCATACACAATTTATGTAGAATCTAAAATTCAAAAAACATAAAGTTGGGTCATCCATTATGGTGAATGTTTATGCTATCAAAGCTGCAAAACTATAGAGATAAATACCATTGTTTTGGAGGAACCTGATTACTTGATCATATGGATGAACTAGTTTGATGCAGAAAACTTCCATGTTAGATTACTAAGCGCAGGGGTAAGAGCGTGTTGTAGCCTATTTTATCTGACAAAGGGATATGGGTTGTCGACAAAGAGAGAGAGAGAGTAAAGAGAAATGTGTTTGTAGAATTGTGTAGATGAATGTGTATGTAGAGAATGTGATATTCCCCTACGTAGTGTCTTTATTTATAGTGAAAAGAAGGAGAGAAGAAATCATTCATCTACAAGGAATACAACTCCATATAGAAAAGAGTAACTAGGAATTTGTTTTACAATTTTTTGTTATTTTTCGCCGTAACTTTTAGCTAAAATGATTAGTGATCAATGACATTAGCTAAAATGATTGGTGAATGGATCAAAGTAAAATATTTGTAGACATAGTGATTAGATATAAAATTATCAATGCCATTAATTATTATAGTAATTGAGATGTGAAATTGATAATTTCAACCAATGCCCCTTTCATTGAAGACTATTGAAGTGTCAAATGCATCAGTGCTCCAAAGGTGACTCACTACTAAATTAAACAATTTGCGCGATGAGGGAGAATTTGTTGTCGAAGCATTTTTAGGTCTCACAAAAATTATAGCGACGCACAAATCGTTGCGTAGTATGGAAGACGTGCATGGTAATGCGCAACGAAATACCCAAGATGCACATTTTGAGCGACGAAATGTATAAGTAAGTTTGCTCGACGAACATTCGGCGTCGCCCAAGTGAAATTAAAACAAAATAATAATAAAAAATAGAATAAAAGGAAAATTATAAAAAAAAATTCATACAAATGACCAAAAAAAAGCAAATTAATAAATAATAATGTACGTACAACCAGTGTTCTAAAAAACGGCCTAAGCGGCCGCCTAGGCGTTGGGTGGTGATGACTTGAGGTGTTTTCTTGCAAATTGGTTGGAAAAATCGGTTGGGCTTTACGTGGGTGCCTAGGCAATGCTAGGCAGTGCTAGGCAGATTCTCACCCTCATACATAAAAATAAAAAAATAAAATAAAAAAAATCATGTGCTAGTCTTTTTTTTTTTTTTTTTTTTTTTTTTTTTTTTTTTTTGTCTCAAACCATCAAATGGACACATATTTAACAATGGCAGAGGTGATGCTTACCTTTGTAGGAAGATTAGAGCTTCAATATGCCACCATTTCCGTGGTAGCACTCACTGGTTTTGGTTTTTGCAGAGAAGATTGACTATTGTGATCGGCTAAAGGTGAGTGGGTGTGTTGAAATGAGAGATGAGGGTCAAGCATTTGAGCTAAAATGGTAGATGAAGAGTAGCTAGGGTTCTTCATTATAAGGAAAAGAGAGCCATTTGTTTTTTTATCTTAAAGAGAGAGAGGTCTGAGAGAAATGGGAGAGAGGGCCGAGTGAAATGAAAGGAGGTCTTTGAATTATTGAGAGATATCTCTCATATTCTAGAAAGAAAGGCCTAGGATTTCTAAAAAGTAATTAGAAATGGGAGAAATGGGGGCACATCTTAGCCTTTATTTAGGAATCCTAAGAAGTTCACCGCATGGATGCATGACATGTGTGCATGCCATGTCTGTTGAATGGGAAATTTTGACACGGAAAGACCGAGAGCCGTTTGGGGCGCTGGGCTCGAGGTAAGACAGAGAGTGCTAGGGGTTTTTTTTTTTTTCTTTTTTCTAAAATGAACATGAAGCTGCTAAATTCGCATATATTATATTTGTTGCTAAAGACTGACACCAGTGTGGACTTGGACATGTTGGTCGGCATGTCCTCACAATTTCCCAACTTTCCAGTTCAAACCCTTGCGTCCATCAAAATTTTCATTTTTATGCGCTTTTTCCATGGCTCTGGGCCTTGATTTCGAATCTAGGTGAGCCCTTTCCTTTTTTTAATTATTTGTTTATTTTAATTTATTTGTTTCTTTTATGCTTTTCTTTTCTTTTAGTTTTTTTTGTCTTAGGTGTTCGTTTTTATTAAAGTAGGATGTAAAATCAATTATCTCAAATTTACGTGTTTTTAATTTTGGACTTGTTGGATTTTTTTTTTTTTTTTTGCATTTTATCATTCTTTTATTATATTATCTATAGATTTCATACAAGTATAATTTTTGTAAGTGTCAATATGCACTTATTTACAAGATATATAAGAAATTTACCCAAATCGGCCTAGGCCGCTTAGGCGCCCGGCTAGACCCTGCTGAGCCGCCTAGGAACTAGGGGTCAGCCCGACGCCTAACTAGCGCCTAGCGTTTTTTTAGAACCTTGCGTACAAATACAAAGTTTTAAAAGAAAGTGGGAACAAAACTAGGAAAAAAAAAGCAGAATGATTTGTAGGTAAGTCGTTTGGAGGTGGTTGGTAATCTTGCTGTTGGTAGGGTGTGGGGTTGGGGATAGGGTCAAAGGTCGACGGGACTGATTGCTGTGCATGCTTGGGGTGGAAGGGCTCTAAGGGTGTTGGTCCAGAAAAATTGGTGAGACGTATTCTGGAAGAACTGAAGGCTTGTACAAGTATTGACATTAGAGACTTATATGATGCTAGCTCATTCCTCAAGCTAGCGACTTCATGCATCAAAGCTGTAACCTGGCCCTTTGATTGTGAGGATGATGAGGCTCTACTCTCCCGCCACCTATCATTTCCTATCCCCCGACAATATGTCCCTGATCTCTGATCAAAAGTCTGGTCTAACATCTCTGTCAGGATGTGAAACCTTGCATCCTCAAGGGGATCTACAGACTTCATCGGCATGTTTGAGGGAAGCTGGGAAGCGAACTCCTAAAGCACCGACTGACTCTTTTCCCCCATAGTCGCCTGTGAACAAAAAAACATGGATTATTAATAGAAAATAATTTGAAATAATTAGTATAAATCTTTAATGCATAAGAAATTACTTACATGAAGGGTCTTGGTCAACTCATCCCCAGGCCAAACATAAACGTCAGCAAAGACGTTGATCTCGGGAAATTTTGAACCCTTCTGAAATCGATAAAGATAAGGAAAATGTTAATATAAAAAATTATTAGTGACCTTTTAAAATTAGGAATGAAAGCTGTAATATATGCCTTTCACCGCGCCTCCATCCTATAGGTAAAAGGCCTCAAACATGAATGGTGGAGAAGAGTCTTCTTCTCCCGATTGATCTTATTTGCCTTCGCCTTCTTCTATTATACAAAAAATAAACGTTTTAGTTGTAATACTTAAAGAAAATATAAAAAACTAATAATAAACATTAGTAAAAATTTTAAAAACTAAAATGAAAGAAGTCGTAATTAAAAACGCACCACATAGCCCGGCTCCTGAAAATGACCGCAGAGCCAAACCTAAATATCTTGTCGGTCCTCGAACTTCATTGGGAAACCCTCCTTAAGAGTGTCCAACAAATCATCAAACTGCTCGAAATATTGGTGTAGGTCACTCTTCTACTGCTTGTAGATTTCGGAGAAGAGCTAATTGAGGTACGCCAACATGTCATCATTCATGTCCTCCAAATTGTAGTTTGTTTGCAATGTAACAAATATTATGAAAGTATTAGTAATAAAAGACAGTAATAAATATAAATATATAAAATTTACATGAAAATCATTAAAAAGGTGATGCCATTTATGGACAAATGATTGCGCACCGTGTTCTTCATCTCATCTGGCATCACCTTCCAAGACTCCTATCGCATAGGACAAAAGAGCCGCACAACATGCCCAATGTCGTGGGCCAATGCACTATGTTGCTCTACCTTTGGTGCTGCCCGATGTCACTCATCGTATCCAATTGTGATACGACCGTTGGTCACCCGGGTGACCTTCGCCGTTTTCAATTGCCGACAAGGTCCCCAAGTGTTTTTCTTCAGTGCAAAAAAATAAAAAGAAAAAAAAACCATTAACCCCAAAACTAATAACAAATCCTACTAAAATTTCAGCATAACCTCCCTTATAATTAAACCATTTCCCAAAACCCTGAAAATAACATAAACAATATACATATCCAACATAACGATCATGACAGTTTAATAAAAGGTTTGGAACGATGAGAACTTTTCAATCCTTACAGGACATAACTTAACAGATTGAACCTAAAATAAAAAAAACTCAGTTAACATAGGAATGAGGGAGTAAATTAGGATTATATAATTAGCCGTGTACTTGAGACATTGGTTATGGATCCGATTGCGACATCTGGTCCGGAGTGCGGGGGGGTTGGTGAGTACTTCGGGCACTAATAGGTAGCACCACCGAAGAAGTGGATGATGCCTCCACCTGTGGGACTGAAGGACCAATTGGGTCAGCCAGATTCATAGGTCTATGGTCCATTTATGTCGGAACAGTGGCAGCAGTAGTAGGTGTAGTCATAAGACTAGGTGTAGAAGTCATCGCTTTTCCAGGTTCTAATGAACTGTGACATCTACAAAATTGAAAATAAATTTTTTTCATACACAAAGATTTAACTTACTATACACATGCTAATAATTTCAATTTAAATTTAAAACAAAATTTAAAAACCTAAATTTAGAAACCCAAATTCTAAAGCCAATTCAAATTTGGCAGAAGCAAAATTAAAACTGGTATACTATACACAAACTAATCAATTTAGATAGGAAGAAACTAGCATAAAGAAGTAGTTGGAGACAAAATCATAGTCTATGAGTGTATGCATCTGTATGTATGTATGTGCTCTGTGTGTGGCTGTGTGTATGTACTCTATCTGTGTTTGCGTCCATGTATGCTGATTTTGTGTGTGTGTGTGTGTGTTGATGTATGTTAATTTTCCATGTTCTGTGTGTGTGTGTGTGTGTGTGTGTGTGTGTGCGCGCGCGCGTGCAAGTTGTGTGTGTATGTACTAAGCGACATAAATACAAACAATTTCCACCATAATTACTTAATAGTTTCACAGGTAGTAATGAGAAAATGGACCATATAAAGTGATTCTTAGTCTCTTTAAACATCCATGTTACATACAGAAATCATATGACTATTGGATATAAATAGACCTTGCTAATTGGAATAATTAACAACACAATATATTTAGAAAAGAGTGAGTAGTAGCAAACAACACTTTCTATCTAGTTAGGAGTCAAGATTTTCGAGAGAGAAGCATTAGTAGGCTAATTAAGCTATTTATGTTCTTCAAATTAAAAAAACCCCATGGCCCTAATTCTATTACTATCTCTGTCTGATTGTATGACTAACTAATTAAGCTACAACACTATTTATGTCTTCATGCATTTGATTTGTTATTTGATTTCTATTATTTCTCAAGATACTGAATCACTTTGCATACAATGTTGGAAGGAAGGAAAGTATGTGACAAACAAGGGCATCTACACCCTAACAATTTGAAAACACAGACAATACGTAATTCTTAAAATTTCACAAATAATTTCATATGTATTCTGGTTTAGTTATATAGAAACAGTAGTAGTCAAAATTACATGATAATTGCAGTGAAAAATACACAGAAACAACACTTGCAGCGAAAATTTCGATCCAACAAGTTGTAAGTTAAAGCTTAGTTTGGTTCTTAAGAAACAATAGGAATATCAAACAAGGAAAATGTGAACCACAAGTGTGAAACTGTGAACCTGGTTATCAATATTCTTTATAAATAATCTAGCTATATCTCCATGGAAACAAAAATATTACCAAAACAGATTTTACTGCCAGAATAACCAGTAAAAACAAATTACCCTATTTTCTATTCACATTCAATCAAGAGGGAGACAAGGCCCTAAATCTAACCCCATTGCCTTAATTTGAACCCTTTACTTGAAATTAAAAAACACCTAATGTAAGAACCTAATCTTACCCTAGAATTTAAAACAGTTAAGAAACTAAAGGGGTGATACGTATATCTTACCCTAGAATCTAATCCGTGGCTTAAACACTATCACATTACAAAAATATCTAACTACTATTTAAAATATATATGTTTCTAGGGGAAAGAATCATATAACAAGCATTTTATGACATACAACACAGGAAAAAATTAACAATTCCCAAGTTTCCAGAGGTTGACGGCCCTAATTCTAACCCTTTACTTGAAATTAAAAAACCTCTAATTTAAGAACCCTAATCTAACTCCCAATGAAGCACCCTAAATCTAACCCCCAATTTAAGAAAACCTAATCTAACCTCACTGCCCAAAATTATTCCCCTAATTTAAGACCTAAATCTAACCCCAATTAAGATCCCTAAAAACTCTAATTTAAGAACCTAAATGTAACCCCCAATTTACGAACCCTAAATCTAACCCCACCGACAGCAATTTGAAAAAAAAAAAAAAAAAAAAAACCCTAATTCTAACCCCCAGTCAATAAACAAAATTGAAAATAAAAATTGAAGAGGAAATTACCTCTTGGAGACGAGGGAAGGAGAGACGAGGTGAGTGAAGGAAAGACGGACAAAGATATAGAGGAAGGAAATAGAGGGTATTGCACAGGGAGAAAAGGAAGAAGAGGGAAGTGAGGGAGGTGATCAGACCATATATATATATATATATTTATATCAAATTCACTCGTTTTTTCTTAGTTAGTTCGTTATATTTTGAGCTATTTACGTTATTTTTATGTTTTAGAAGATTTTCAAGAAAAGAAAATAAAAATAGAATAAATGAAGTGTTAAGTATTAATTTCATCTAAACTATCTTGTCTGTTGAATTATACTTATCATTTAGAAAATAATATATATATATTTATATTTATTTATATATATATATTTATATTTATATATATATTTATATTTATATATTTAAATGTGTGTGTGTGTGATAGCTGGCAAGCATGCTTTCGGTGGAAAACATAAGTGGGGAGCTGAAGGAATCACACGGGGGGCAGCATGATGAAAAGAAAGATAATAGGAAGACTGCTATTAGAGCTGTAGCACGGGAAGAAAATAAAGAAAAAAAAAGAAGCCTCGGAGGGCGCTGGCCCTTGGTTTTCATAGAGGGACAGCTGCGAAGAATCAGGAAATAAGCTGCCATTCGGCAGCAGAGAGGTGGTAGCTCTCGGTGGAACAAAGGGCGCTGCCCTTGGGTGTGTTAGAAGGCAGTGCAATCAGGAGCTGGCAGTTGGCGAGAGGAAGCACGGGAGCTGCCTTTGAAGGCAGCGAATCAGGACAAAAAGAAGGCAGCTTCGGTGCTGCCAAGTGAAGCCTCGGGGAGGTGCTGAATTGCGGGGTACTTGCAGGCAGACAAGCTGCCAAGCGCCAGTCAGTTGGCACGGAATCGAAGGCACGGTGCTGCCTTAGGCAGCGAGAAACAAAGCACAGTGCACAAATCTCTGCACCCCATTTCGGTTTAATCCTCCAACTCAAATGTTTTTAATTTCTGTTTTAATTTCTGTTTTAATAATGTGTAATTAATTTATTTTGGCTAGAGGTTAATTCAAAGCTATGATTATATTTGTAATTTGAATTGATACCTTCAGTTGTGATTTCTAAGTTGTGATTCAATTTGCTTAACTGCTTGATTGATAACTTATTTGTGTATGTCGGTTAAGAATGCATACTTAATTTACATGCATGAATTTGATGCTAGAATATAAGTGAATTTCACCTAATCGTTATGAACTTATATTCATGAGTAGTGAAGGTTGTTATACACAATCGCGTTAAGTAAATTCTTGGCAGGAGTATCATGCTTTTCATAGTTACGAATGCCTCGTCAATATTTATAGTTTTCACAAAGTTTAATGATCTTTGATTGTATCTCTATTGTGCTTTTCACGTAGGGGACTTTTAGAGAATATGTTGAATTGTTGTATGCTGTTCATCCAATTCAATAACTTAAGGAAAACTTGAAGATTAAAAAAGTGCTGTTCACGGTTAATCTGGAGTATTGAGAATTCATAATTTATTGAAAGAACAACTGAAAATCAATTTAGGTTGCATATGTGTCATGTGTGGAGAAGAACCCTCTAGCCAATCCGTCGCCTATCCGTTCACTTTTAATTTTATGTTTTTGTCAATTCTATAATTTATTTAAGTTTAATTTACTTCGTAAAAACCAATTCCCCCCCCCCCCATTATTAAAATAATATTATTTAGTTAATTTTTATTATTTTTAATCTTTTAATTTAATTTCCGTCCAATTAATTTCCTAGTTTTTATTTTAAATTGTTTTCATTATTTTGAGTCATTTTTAGTGTGTTTCGAATTTTAGCTTAGTTTGTATTTTCTAGAGTCTTGAGTTGTTTTGAGTCTTTTGATTTGTTTTAGTTTATTTGTTAGTTTTATTTTGAGTTATTTTAGTTAAGTGTTTTTATTTTAGCTTAGTGTTTTAAACTTTGTTTTTACGTTTTTAAATTATTTTAGAGGTTTTAGCAAGCCCTCCTAATCCCCGGCCTAGAACGATACCCTACTTATACCTATACTACAACTGTCAAAAAGAGGGTTAAATTTGTGCGGTTTAAAATCCCGTCAGGAGGAACGAGACACATGGGGGCTAAAATATAGAATATTGCGCGACAGAGGTTTTGTTGCGCAAGGTTAAAAATCGTTGTGCAAGTTTTTTAAATTTTTTGCAAAAAAAACGCCTTAATTTAATTTTTAGACATTTGCGCGATGGATACATATATTTCGTCGTGCAAATATCCTTTGCGCGATAAAATATATGTATTCGTCGTGTAAGTGTCTGAAAATTCAATCTTCCGGCGTAAAATTAAAACGCTTGCGCGACAAAAAGTTGTTGTGCATCTGACGGGGTTTTAAACCGCACAAATTTAACCCTCTTTTTGACAGTTGTAGTAATGATGTAAGTAGGGTATCGTTCTAGGCCGGGGATTAGGAGGGATTGCTAATCTACTCTAACTTAATTTAAAAATATTAAACAAGACTCAAGGATACAAAATTAGGCTAAAAACTCTAATAATTCAAAACACACTAAAATGACTCAAAATAAAGAGCACAATCAAATTAAACACTAGGAATTAAAATAGACGGAAATCGAATTAAAAGATTAAAAACGATGAAAACTAACTAAATAATATAATTTAATAATGGGGGGGGGGTTGGTTTGGACGAGAAGTAAATTAAACTTAAATAAATTATAAAATGACAAAAACATAAAATAAAGGTGAATGGATGGGCGAGGGATTGGCTAGAGGGTTTTTCTCCACACATGACACAAATGCAACCTAAATTGACCTTCCGTTGTTCTTTCAACAAGTTGTTAATCTCAACACCCCAAATTAATTAGGTACGCTTAAATTAACCTTCAGATTTTTCTTATGTTATTGAATTGGATGAACAGCATACAACAACTCAAATTATTCCCCAAAAGTTCCCTACGTGAAAAGCACAATAGAGATACGATTAAAGATCATTATGTTCTATGAAAATCATAAGTGTTGACAAGGCATTCGTAACTATGAACAGCATGATACGTTTGCCAGGAATTTACTTAACGCGATTGTGACTAGTAACCTTCACTACTCATGAATATAAGTTCATAACGATTAGGTGAAATTCACTTATATTCTAGCATCAAATTCATGCATGTAAATTAAGTATGCATTCTTAATCGACATACATAAATAAGTTATTAATCAAGCAGTTAAGCAAATTAAATCACAACTCAGAAATCACAACTGAAGGTATCAATTTAAATTACAAATATATCCATGGCTTTGAATTAACCTCTAGCCAACACAAATTAATTACACATTATTTATAAATTAAAAACAGAAATAAAACTGAGTTTGGAGAGATTAAACCGAAATGAGGATAGTGCAAAGGTTTGCACCATGAGCTCTCTGTGCAATTTTTGTGTTTGTACCGCTACTGCCTCTGTGCTCTCGGCAATTGCACCATACTCTGCTGCTTTCCCTCAGCTGCCAAATGGCAGCACCGTCACCAGCTGCCCTCACGTTGACTCGCTGCCTTGTGGCAGCTTCCTCAGTTCCTTCAAACCATAGCTCCCTCCCAGCTCCCGTGAGTCTTCTCCAAGCTGGCTGCTGCCTTGGGCTCCTCGCAAGATGTGTCTGTCCAAGATCTGAGCTGCCCAGCGCCTTCCTGAAATTGCTACCTTCAATTCCCCCGAGGCTCCTAGGCGCTTGGCGCTGTTATTCTTTCCAAGGCAGGTTCGCTGCCCTTCTTCTCGCCAAATGGCTCCCGAGGCCACCTCACTCCAATCCTCCCCCGTATCATTCGATGCCTTTTGTTTTATAAACCCACGAGGACCTCTCTGCCTTTCACCTAAAACTGCCCAATGGGGCGCCTCACTGTTTTATCTCATCATTCTGTTTTCCTGAGTGCTTGCCAGCCTTCATTGGCTGTCTTCCACTCTTCTTTTTTCATCTTTCTTCCGCATGTGCTGCTAACACACAACACACACATCATTAAATATATAAATAAATATATATATAAAAATATAAAAAAAAATATATATATATAAATAAATATATATATATATATATATTATTTTCTAATTGATAAATTCTATTCAACAAGTAAGATAGTTTAGACAAATTTATTACTTAACACTTCACTTATTCTATTTTTATTTTCTTAACTTGATAAATTTATAAAACATAAAAATAACGCAAATAGCTCAAAATATAACGAACTAACTAAGAAAAGACGAGTGAATTTGATATAAAAATATATATAAAAATGATCCGATCAAATACCCCCACACTTAGCTTTTGCTAGTCATCGAGCAAAACAAAGAAAACAGAAAAAGTAATAACATGAAAAACATTAGCTTCCCCCTATTTGACCCTCATAGAATTTCATTTGAGAACATAAATCAGCAAGAACCATAGCTAGCACCAAACAAGCTAATTCAAGCTCATCTTCCTTATTCAAATATTAGCAGTAATCTTTAAATCATCCTTGAAGTGTAGTGTGTGAGATAGCCATGCTAATGCAATTTCAAGTTTTTATTTTTAAAATCATCATATGCAAACTAGCAACCTTTTCATGGGATACGCACTCAATCACACATGTGTTTAGTTTTAATGTGTTTCGCTCAAAGAAACAAATGTGAAAGATCTACCATAAGCTTGCATAAAAATCACTTCTCCACAATCATAATTGCAAAACTTAAATGAAGAGGACTTTTATTGGATGTAATGAGGCTTAGGGATAGGGCTATTGAAACGAAAGAATAGGAAAACACAAGTTCCGAGCTATATTGCAAGCAATTCTTTTAGTTGAGATTTATAAGAACTCAAGTTCTCCAACGATTCTTCTAACACCTCCCATCACACCCTTAAACTGAAACTTTAAAAACTTTTTATTTTCTTCGTATACAATCTTTCTTTTTCTTTTTCTTTTCTTCTCTTTTCTCTTTTTTTTTTTTTTAAATAATAAATACAAACATGAAATACCCCCACACTTATTCTTTTGCCAAACCTTCCAAGTACTTCACAAACATTTCTCATAAGACAATCTCAAATTGCTCGCTTGGAAAGGGTAAGGAAACATGCTTGAGGTATAAGGGTAGACATATCTAGTGATAAGAAATAAAAGGTTCAACAAATACGGCTCAAATTGGCAATCTAATGATATATATTTTTTTTCTTTGGGAAATAAGGTTATTTGGGCCATGGTGGTGAACCTAATGCCTCTATCATTTTCAAGTTCATGCAATCAATGACAAATATTTCGAAAGATCGTTACGCAAGTTCTAGAGATGTATCTCACATCAGTTCATCACACATGAAAGAATAGGAGTGTATGAAAAATGCACACACTTTCAATAGGCTCAAAAACTCACATAGGATGTATATGGTCACTAAATTCACATATGAAGCTTTAAGTCATGCTTTAGTTTCACATCAACAAGGCTATGTGCATTTGGTTTTTCAAAGATGATCAAACATGTACAATACTAACAAGAGAATAAGGAATTTCACATAACACATGTTAACTAAGTTCTTGATAATCATGGTTCAAATTTGATTCAGTTATATCATTGGGTCGGGAAACTAATAAAAATCTAAATTAAAACAATAAGGAAAACAAGACAATATATTTGGATTTTTTAAATTTTTCGAGAAAAATTAAATAAAACACAAAACTCCGAAAAAAATTAACTAAAACACAAAGCTAATTAAGAAAACAAAAAGCAATAACATGGAAACAAATGAAACCAGTTCAAAGTCGAAGGTACAAAAATTTTCAATTTGGTCATTTTTTTATACTTGATACCCCCACACTTAAACTAGACATTGTCCCCAATGTCATAAAACAAAAATAATGCAAATAAATATAAAAATAAAAATAAAAATAAATAAAATTACTAAATGAAAAGAAACAAAATAAAGCAAAAGGGCTGAAAACTTCCCTAATTTGCAGAAAACTCAAGCGATAACCCCCAAGCTTAAATTCTACAATCAACTTCAAGGGTGGAAATAACCGAAAGTTCCTGCAAAGAAAAGAAATAAATCAGTTAAACACGCAAGAAAATATAGAAAATGCAAACAAAAAATTGAAAATGAAAATAAAAGATAACGAATAGAACTAATAAGTGATCATTGGTCATGATTGTTGATTTTCCACAGCTTTCATCTTGAACTGGATGGGCCTTCTTCTTGCAAGTGATCCTCAGCTTAGTTGAGGATGAATCAGCACGTTGTCTCCACATGCTTCAAGTAGTCCGGTCTCCACGCAGGTGTGGCATCTTCTTGAACTCTTGGATCATCCCAGACTCATCTGCTCTTCGAAGCAACTCAGACTCCTCCTGCTTCGTCTGTGAGGTACTTTTGCTTTTGAAGAAGCACCTCAACACAGGTTTATTTTTGAAGTGGGCTGGGAGGGGTCTGAGATGAGTACTCGAGAGCAAGACTAGGTAAGCAATCAGGATCTCACTTTCTCCATGTTCTTCAGATGAAAGTGAGGAGAAAGCGTGATATGAGATACTTTTGCTTTTAACCTTTTTGATATGAAATACTTTTGCTCTGGATGATTTGTTTTCTGGGGTGATCCAAGGGATGAAGAACACTGAGTAACTCGAAAGCTTTCTTTGGGAAGACATTATCGGAGATGAAGAGAGGTTGAGAGGTTGAGAGGGTGTGAAGGTGTGCCTTTGATGTGGAAGGCGAAGGTCGAGACTTATAGAAATTTTTCTTCCTCAACCGGAACTATTCCCGCACTATTTGTCGGCAGCCGGTGGATGAATGAACAGTGCCAGTTACGCGCTTTCTGACAAAGCGTCCGTAATTTCCACAAGGCTGACGGTGCAAGCGACGAGTGACGACAAACTGGAATGATGATCTTTTGAAAACCGGGGTTCAAATCCGGGTTCGGCTCGTGGTTTTCGCAACGCTCCAAGCTGCACGTGATGAGTCACGACAAAATTGGAAAAACAGAACGCCTCGTGATGTCTGAGCAATTCCGACTTTTGAGAAAGGAAACGGCTCTCGAGAAAGGAACGTCCAGCTTTGATCTCTGAGGAGCGCCTCTTTGATCTCTGAGGAGCGGGCGCCCTTCATTTTCTTCTTTTTATAGAGGCATGAATTTTGTTTCACCTCACACTTGAACTCCTTTCCTCAAACACTCCCTTCTGTAAACACACATAATCTTTCCGAACTCTTCTTCCGCTTCAGCAATCTTAATCTTTCTGAACTATTTTCTTCCTCAACCCCCTCTAAAAATGTCTTGCCCTTCCGACCGTCGCCTAAACTTGAATGTCGGGGAAGACGATGGCTCGTCTTCTCCGAACAACATTTGGAATCCGTCTTTCATATCCCCCAATGGTCCTCTTACAGTCGGGGACACAATGATGAGGAATGAAATCACCGCTACGGTGATTGCCAGAAATCTGCTCACTCCAAGGGACAATAGGATGCTATCCAGGCGGTCGGACGAGCTGGCTGTTCAAGAATCGCTAGCTCTCAGCGTCCAAAGTGCGGGCTCAGTTTCAAACATGGGGCAGCGCCTGCTTGCCCGAACTCGTCAGGTGGAATCACTGATGGCGGAGGTGGCCAGTCTTCGGCAAGAAGTCAGAGGACTCAGGCACGAGAACAAGGAGTTGCACATGCTTGCAACTAGTTACTCGACCAGCATGAAGAGGAAGCTGGACCAGCTGCAGGAGTCGGACGGTCGGATCCAGAGTGATCATGAAAGGTTCATGGCGCTATTCCCGAGGTTTATGTTGCCTTCGTCCTCTGGAGTAGCACCAAGCGTTCCGGCTCCGGAGATTCCAACTCTGGCTCTTCGTCTTCCCGGAGCTCTGTCGACCTCTCAGGCGCCACCTAACCAATAACCAATGATTGCTATTAGTTTTTCGTATTCTTGTAATTATTTATTTATTTATTTTTTTTAAGTTTATTTTAAGCAAATTAAAATATGTAATGCAAAATAAGTAAATTAATGTAAAAAGACTTTGTTTATCCGCACTTAAAATAAACATTGCCCTTAATTTATTTAAACACAAACTAAACAAAAATTAACCAAATAAAACAACTAACAAAACAAAACAAAATGAAAGTAAAGGCAATAAAGAAGAGGATTAGAAATGCAAATCTGATTGCTTGGGTTGCCTCCCAAGAAGCGCTTGCTTTAACGTCTTTAGCCGGACGAATCTTTCCATTATCCTCCCTTCGGCTCCATAGCATGGAATTTATCTTTTAATGGGAGCTGATACTTGAAATGATTCGGCAGTGGTCTGAATTCAAGAGCGGGTGCCTGAATCATCAAAATGAGAAACATGTTAGTAAAAAATAAAATTAAAATTAAAATTGGAGAAGATGGCTTACTGTCTTTCTCCGACTCAAAATCAATGACAAACACCACTTTTTTGGACATTTCCGGGACTCTGAACTGGGCCAGGTTTACTATGATGGTTGTGGCCTGTCCCATGTCATCAAACTCAATTTCTTGGGCCTTTGTTTCCTCAATTACATCCTCTTGGATGCATTCCACATATTTTCCAGCCACTTCATTATCTTGAACCATTTTTCTTGGTGCACAAGGTTCTGGAACAGCTTCATCCTCCATATCACCTTCCGAAGTGATGGCTTCATTAACTTCACAATCTTCCTTTGAATTTTCAATAGGTGAGTTGGAGAGTTCACGTTGCTCTTGAATCTGTGCCTTGATTTCCACAATCTGCCCCATTTGATTATTCAATTCTCCCATCTCCTTGGTTTGATTTTCTACTTCCTGGTTCAAAGAGATGAGTAATTGAATAATATTATCATTATCCATAGATGTACCTGAATTGAATTGGGCTGATTGTTGTGGTGGCTGTGACGGTTCATATGGCCACTGATAGAACTCTTCCGATGGCGGCAATTGTTCCTCTTGTTGTGAACCCTGCGTCAAAGAGATTAGTCCTTCAAGAATTTCATTATAATTTACGGCCATACTTTGATTCGATTGGAATTGTTGTGGGGGGTTCTCTGGTGGCTGCATAGGTCTTGAATAGAACTCGTCTTGCTGCCAATATCCACCTTGTTGAAAATGTTGAGGTTCATCCCACATTTGATTTGAATAATCCCTCCAATCCGAATTGCAAGCGTTGGAATACATATTGCCCCTTGATGGATCATAGCCTTGATATCCCCAAACATCTTCATATGCAGAAAATTGAGGACTTTGATGAGCTTGATATCCTTGCCCATAGGGCACATCAAAAGTAGAGACATTTGGCATTGAGGTCCGTTCGGCATTATGAGTCAATTGAACAGTGAGCTGCGCCAATTGAGCTTGAATGGTTGCAAATGCCATGTCTTGCTCCATTAGAACCTAAAATCAAAGAAAGAAAAATAAATCAAATACCAAAAGTAAAATACACAAACACAAATATAAACATAAACACAAACGAAAAAAAAATAAAATAAACACAAACAAAAAATAAAGGGATTAGCAAATTTGCTAATCCCCGGCAACGGCGCCAAAAATTTGACGGGGTTTTAAACCGCACAAATTTAACCCTCTTTTTGACAGTTGTAGTAAAGATGTAAGTAGGGTATCGTTCTAGGCCGGGGATTAGGAGGGATTGCTAATCTACTCTAACTTAATTTAAAAATATTAAACAAGACTCAAGGATACAAAATTAGGCTAAAAACTCTAATAATTCAAAACACACTAAAATGACTCAAAATAAAGAGCACAATCAAATTAAACACTAGGAATTAAAATAGACGGAAATCGAATTAAAAGATTAAAAACGATGAAAACTAACTAAATAATATAATTTAATAATGGGGGGGGGTTGGTTTGGACGAGAAGTAAATTAAACTTAAATAAATTATAAAATGACAAAAACATAAAATAAAGGTGAATGGATGGGCGACGGATTGGCTAGAGGGTTTTTCTCCACACATGACACAAATGCAACCTAAATTGACCTTCAGTTGTTCTTTCAACAAGTTGTTAATCTCAACACCCCAAATTAATTAGGTACGCTTAAATTAACCTTCAGATTTTCCTTATGTTATTGAATTGGATGAACATCATACAACAACTCAAATTATTCCCCAAAAGTTCCCTACGTGAAAAGCACAATAGAGATACGATTAAAGATCATTATGTTCTATGAAAATCATAAGTGTTGACAAGGCATTCGTAACTATGAACAGCATGATACGTTTGCCAGGAATTTACTTAACGCAATTGTGACTAGTAACCTTCACTACTCATGAATATAAGTTCATAACGATTAGGTGAAATTCACTTATATTCTAGCATCAAATTCATGCATGTAAATTAAGTATGCATTCTTAATCGACATACATAAATAAGTTATTAATCAAGCAGTTAAGCAAATTAAATCACAACTCAGAAATCACAACTGAAGGTATCAATTTAAATTACAAATATATCCATGGCTTTGAATTAACCTCTAGCCAACACAAATTAATTACACATTATTTATAAATTAAAAACAGAAATAAAACTGAGTTTGGAGAGATTAAACCGAAATGAGGATAGTGCAAAGGTTTGCACCATGAGCTCTCTGTGCAATTTTTGTGTTTGTACCGCTACTGCCTCTGTGCTCTCGGCAATTGCACCATACTCTGCTGCTTTCCCTCAGCTGCCAAATGGCAGCACCGTCACCAGCTGCCCTCACGTTGACTCGCTGCCTTGTGGCAGCTTCCTGATTGGCCGATGCTTTTGCACGCTGCTGCGATCAGCTGCTTGAGGCAGCTCCCTCAGTTCCTTCAAACCGTAGCTCCCTCCCAGCTCCCGTGAGTCTTCTCCGAGCTGGCTGCTGCCTTGGGCTCCTCGCAAGATGTGTCTGTCCAAGATCTGAGCTGCCCAGCGCCTTCCTGAAATTGCTACCTTCAATTCCCCCAAGGCTCCCAGGCGCTTGGCGCTGTTATTCTTTCCAAGGCAGCTTCGCTGCCCTTCTTCTCGCCAAATGGCTCCCAAGGCCACCTCACTCCAATCCTCCCCCGTATCCTTCGATGCCTTCTGGTTTATAAACCCACGAGGACTTCTCTGCCTTTCACCTAAAACTGCCCAATAGGGCGCCTCACTGTTTTATCTCATTATTCTGTTTTCCTGAGTGCTTGCCAACCTTCATTGGCTGTCTTCCACTCTTCTTTTTTCAGCTTTCTTCCGCATGTGCTGCTAACACACAACACACACAACATCATTAAATATATAAATAAATATATATATAAAAATATAAAAAAAAAAAATATATATATATATATAAATAAATATATATATATATTATTTTCTAATTGATAAATTCTATTCAACAAGTAAGATAGTTTAGACAAATTTATTACTTAACACTTCACTTATTCTATTTTTATTTTCTTAACTTGATAAATTTATAAAACATAAAAATAACGCAAATAGCTCAAAATATAACGAACTAACTAAGAAAAGACGAGTGAATTTGATATAAAAAAATATATAAAAATGATCCGATCAGCATCCTGCAATTATGTTTTAAAACCATATAATTTATTTACAGATAAATCAAATTTATTTACAATGTAATTCACATATAAAATGGGAATCATTCATACCATTTTTTTCCATCACTCTATATAATGCATTAACCATTTCATGTTTTTTACAAAAAAAATTACAAATAAATTGCCTTAATCTTCATCTAAACTATAATAACTTTCATTTTGTCGCTATCATCATTTTCAATGTCTCATTCGTCATCATTGATAGGTACATCACGATCGTCGTTTATGCACACTGGACCATCGTATCGTGGAAGATTATCGAGATCAATTGTGATCGACTAAATCGGTATTTCCATTGAAGATACTCCTTTTATCTAAAATGGTTCTTGGATAAGATTAGTATCTTGGAGTGTTTCCGCACCACTTTCCATCGAAGATTCAAGATGTTAGTCAGCACTATTGTCGATGTCGTTGTCAGTAGGTCTTGTTCTGGTATAGCATACACATTCCTATGATCCATATTCTGAACAACTTTCCAACCCCTTCCAGCTTTATGGCCATCTAGATACATAATTTGTTTTGCCATGGTTACTAAGATGTAAGGGTCTTCATCATACCAAGTTTTGGTAGTCTTCGCCGATTGTAATCCATGATCCCTTTTCACACTTCCTTGCTTATTGTATCAAACTATCGACACTTAAATATGATCACTTGGCACTAGTCTTTGTAAAGCAATTGCACGGCACTTGTTAGTTTTTTTTATAGAAGTCAATGTCTGTACTTTCACCTCTCCTGGGGACATGAACACCATTGTTTTGCATACATAACTTGTCATCTCATGCACCTACTAAGAACTTGACACCTTTGACATGGAAACTCTAGTACAATTCAATGCGAATCGGTCTGAACGCAAAGGTTTATAGCTCTTCACTATACGCTAGGGAATTCTATGCTTTCAATTGATTCACCTAATATTAGACAAGCATTTAAATTTGTTAGTTCGAGCAAATTAATTGGTCCAATATATATGTCCAATACAAAACACTTCAAACTTACATATTCGAGAAACCATTACGAAAACAATTCACAGTGTTTCTTGGCATACAAATGTGAAAGATGTGCTTGCTTCATCATATTTTCATGCTCGTCTAGGTATGACAGTGTCTCATCACAATTGTTCAATACGAACCAATGTGCTACCTCTATTTCCTTTTCAGAAAACGACTCGCCTCGCATTGGATCTCCTAATTGTCAAGTGATTCGGGCCAAAACTGAAAGTTTCTCCTTTCTCATTATTGTGAGGAAGATGATTGAAAGCTGTCTCAACATCCTTTAAATACATTCCATGAAAAATGTAAGCGCCTCATATGCCACCCAAGCTTGTATAATGGATCATTTGGGCTTTGTTTTGTTTTGTACAGTTTTCTTTAAGTCTTTGAGAAGCTTGCCAAAATAAAATGATACAATAAAAATTTTACTAATCGTAAGATACTTAATATTGATTAATAAAAATGACGACGAATATATACCTTTCTATTGAATACATCAATTGAAAGTTGACTGGTCTAGCAAGCAATACCTCATTTGGTAAGTGAACCATCATGTGTATCATACTTGTGAAGAAAGCTGGAGGAAATATCATTTCAAACTTACATAGAACTTGCACAATGTTATGGCACAATTGATTAACAATTTTTTGCAACATTTTTGACGTTAATTGCAAAAACAAAATTGGACAACAACATGATTGGTTTCACTATATCGGCTGGCAAGAGATGTCGAATACCCACAGGAAATAGGCGTTGCAGAATCATGTAGTAGTCATGACTCTTTAGGCCAGCTAATTTACCGCCGTCAACTTTCACACAACGTGCGATATTTGAAGCATACCCATCGGGATTTACAGACGATAAAAACTTTAAAAATTCTTTTTTGTCATTCGGTTTCATTGAAAAAAACGCAAGATCCCTTATGGCTTTGTCATTCTCCCTATTCATCCATAAATCCTGTCGTATTCCCATTCATTCCAAATCAAGATGAGCTTTGATCATGTCATTTGTCTTGCCCTCAATATCTATAATTATGTCGACCAATGTGTCAAATACATTTTTCTCAACATGCATAACATCGAGGCAATACTGAAGCTCAATTAATATAGACTTGTGCATCTAATTCATGTGTGTCGAAGGTCCGGTTCTATTGACATTGGTCCCAAAAGGAGAAAAATCTAAACGGTTAAGCTGTTCCAAAATCTGATCATTGGACACTTCTCTGGGTCTGAGGCAATGCTCATTCTCCCCGTCAAATTCGTTATGCTTATCTTGTAACTTGTGGTCCTAAGGCAACCGTCTCCGATGACCAAGGTAACAAACTTTTCCGACATGCCAACTAGATGTTACCTCTTCCTTGCATATAGGACATGCCATATAACCCTTAATGCTCTACTCGGAAACCATTGCATATATGGGAAAATCGTTCATAGTTCATATCACTGCAGCACGTAAAGTGAACATCTTGCTAGTACACTTATCGTATATGCACACATCGTGTGTCCATAAATCTGTTAGTTAATCTAACAATGGCCATAAGTATACATCGATTAACCTATCAGGATCCTTAGTTATCAATAGAGTCATCATTATGTATTCTTTTTTTCATACATTTCCATCTTAGTAAATTATATGGAAATACAAAAGTTAGCCAAGTACTGTGGTGTTGGTTTAAAACCCCAAACAGATTAAATCCGTCAGTGGCAAGTCCTAATCTAACGTTTCGAGAATCAGCAGCAAAATTAGGGAATTTTCAATCGAGCTCTTTCCATGCCTCTCCATCTGCATGATGCCTCAGAAAATCGCATCAACCTGCTTTTCTTTATGCCATCTTATGTCTGTGGCAGTAAGCGTTGACATATACAATTGCTGCAACCTAGGCTTCGAAGGCAAATAACGCATGACTTTTTGTGGGATCTTCATCAATCTATTTTGAGATGTCATTTTGAACCTTAACTCATTGCATATAGGACATTTATCCAACGCTTTATTCTCTTTATAGAACAATACACAATTATTTTTATAAGCGTGAATTTTTTCATAACCCAATCTGAGACCATTCAACACCTTTTCAGCATTTCTATGGTCTTTCGGCAAACAATTATCCTTTGGTAGCATTCTCCTGAAAACCGTCAAAAAATAATCAAAACACTCATTCGACATACAATACTTTAGTTTCCCTTAACGTGTTGTTACACCTCCTATAAGGACATCAGATTCTAGTTGCACCCTGGTTGTGTGTATGTGCAAAGTCAATAAAATCCTCGACTACGTTCAAGTATTCGTTGGCGCACTTGTTCGGGTTATGCATCCATGTTCTGTCCATCATTCTTGCAACCACAATAACAGTACAACAATCACAACAACTTTTACAAGATCTTCTCACATTATGCCTCCAGTAAGGGCCCTATCCCATTCGGGAATGCAAAATTATGTCACGTAATTTACGGCTACTTTAGTTTAGATTTCGACGTGGAGAAATTTCAGCATCATCTTTGTACAGTTCTTCAAGTGCACAACATAGATATAGAATACCTATGTGCCACCCGAAGACCGTACGGAGATGACACCGAAATTTCCACGACCGAAACCTAATCCTTTAACCGTAAACTACGCGGCATAACTTTGCATTCTCAAATTGTCCAAATAGTGGGACAATTCAAGAATCAATTGGACCACAGTCATGCTTTCGCATCCATGCGCGACATCCAACTAATCCTTAAACGGGAAACTAAGTTTTACTAAAAAAACCAAGTATGAAGTTGATTTCAATTAACTCTGTACACCACAACACATATTTGTAGATCACCTACAAATTTATACATACACAATTCAACATTATACATAATTATAACATAAAAATTAATATAATTTAACAATATAATTTCAATATACTTTAACTAATTCATATTTTTTTAAATAAAACGAAGAAAATACCTTCCAAATCGTTATCCATCGAGCGCTAGTCACACACAATATTCCTATACACAACAAATTTTACAGTGTTAGTATGAATTGATATTCATAATTTTAAATGAAAATAACAAAAAACCTTACCAAACACAACGAAAGTCCTCGATGAACCTAGAGATTTAGATGAATGAAGTTTTAAAGGAAGAAATTGAGAGAAAATGGGACCGACGAATCCCGAATTGAAGAAAACCAAAGGAATAATTTGCAGGCTTCTGCAACTTATTACGTCAGGTTATAAAGATCACTTTTGGGACAAACACTTTGTGCAAGTTCTCTTAGCACGACGAAAATATTATGTTTGTCGCACAAGTGTTTTTTCCGTTTTATTTATATCTTTAATAATGTAATTCATTTGTGCGACAAATACTAGGTTCATCGCGCAGGTTGCATTATTTATTTTATTTTCATTTTTTCCATTTTATTTCTTATTAATGTAAATTTTTTTTATATCCAATTCAAATTATTAAACCAACTTATATATTACCAAAATACTTATTAAAACTAATTTATTAACTAAAATATATATTATAACTAATGTAAACTTTAAGCTTTCCATGCATGTAACAGAAATTTTTAAAATAAACTTGAACATAACGTTTAAATAAATTTTATTTCATAAAAAAATTCAAATTAGGTCACTTTTCCTCTGCGCGGCATCAGTAGGTGCATCGACAACAGCATTATCAACTTGTGCATGATTTGCATCCCGCTGTACATCGAACTTCTACTCCTAGAACTTCTCCTTCAAAAGGTCGTCCACATACTTCCGCTGCTTCTCATCGGTTTCATCAACATCCCAAGCAACCTATAATGGCAAGAAAATTAAATTAAATATGGCAAACAAATTATTTAAAAAAAAACAATTACACATTCTATATTATAAACTTACCGATAACTGCTACACCATTGAGTTCTTCACGTCCACAGGCACCATTTTCCAAGAGTTCAACTCGATTGAACACTTCTCCCCCATCAATCCCCTATATCGTAATGAAGTTCGGTGTACACTTCAGCTAAACTTTTGTCAGTGAAAGATGACAAACGCTTACGTCGGTATTTCTCTAATGTCACAATAGTTTTCTTCATTTATTTTCCTACCACAAATATTTAAAACATAATATAGCCTATTAAAACAACAATTATAACCATATCAATTGTAAAACAATTAAGTCCACATATTTTGATCACATATAAACATATTTGGCTTTAAGTATATATATATATATATAAAGGGGTTTATGAACTGGGATATCGTATGACGGTTAGTTTCTATAATAGAACATTCAAATCACCATTGCGTGGTAAAATGCATGGGATGGGACAAGCGTGTCCGCATTTTTTATTATATAAACTAACAGGGGTTGTCGAAGAGGTTGCATATTTCATGGCACTTAATTTAGTATTGTCAATTTACTATGGTAAGGTTATATCTCTACTGAGCTATTGAAGCTCATCCCTATATTGTTATGGAGATTTACAAAATAGACATTCAAGAGAGTAGGCAAGATGAGATTGGATTAGAACGGATAATATAAAGTTTATTCATCTATTTACTGTAGGTTGTAAAGAATTCTTGATTTGTTTAAGAATCATGAGTTATTTTTATAAGAGGAATTTATTTTCCAACCCGTTTCAATTTCCTTTTAATTATTTAGTTTTAACTCATGTTTTGTATTCGAGTTTGAGTTTTTATTAGCGGCTCAGGTTCAGGACTTGATAAAATGGCATCATTTTGGGAATAAATCTGGCAATTTGTTCAATGATTACTCATTGCATATATAATCATATCTATGCTAATTCTCCAATGAAAACACTTAGTATCTTACAATCCGTCAACAAATCGTGACCACTAGCTTCATAGACCTAATCAAACCTAAATTTCCTTTGTCATTACTTACTCTTACATCAAAGTATAAGAGTAACAAAATCCGAGTGTTCGTAGCATCTTAATCTCTAATATGGTCATTCAAACATCGCGCGTAACTAGCTTCTTACAAACTTCTTTTGCATAAAATCCTTCTTATTTGTCCACTACTTAGGATCAAAACAACTCCAGAAATTACAAAACTCTATGTAGCATCAGATTCTTGTCTCATTCAATTTTTAACTCTAAGATTGATTCTAATCCCTCAACTAACAGACAAATTTTCTCGAATAATTCTTTTTGTAAAATTTACTTATATACTCCAGTTTGCTTCACTGTTCATAGTCAAATGAGTTGAGTACACATTGACTTCTCCAATTTTTTTCATTACAGTAACCTAACTTAAAAAAATGATAACAGTCCTATCTCTCTTTAAATGGAAAAAACATTACAACCACGTATTCAGTTTATTCTCACTTCTTCCAAAATAAGGATGACCACTTTCCTCTTATTCAAGTCGACAGTCCAAGTTCTCTAGTCCTTTAGTTACTCCTGAACACATTTCACTTGGAAACTTCATCTTAAATTTATATGCATGCATTGCTTAACTTTCATCATCTCGACTATGTATTCAAGTCTATCATCATACAACGTGTCTACAACACATTTATACATTTCTTTTGAATTCTTCGACGTTCAAACATGTACAAACACTTATCTACTTCAATATGAGGATTTGGATATTTATATATTGATCAGAAGAATTAGAGAGTGGTTGGTTGGTATATGGAGATAAGTTGTAGTATGACTAGCTTTGGAATCTAGGTATGGGAAATATGGCAAATTTACGAAAATTAATTTTATGAAATTTCGTGAAGTGTTATAATATTCTTGATCTTTTTTATTGATTAATGTGGTTGGATATTAATTGGCTAGTTGCTTGAGTTGAGTGTTTAATTGTTATTGGGTATGGAATTACAATCTCTACTATGTGCCTGTGCTTTCTTTCCACCAATCCATTATGTTGTGGAGTGTAAGGACAAGAAATCAACTATTGGGCGATCGAATAAGAGGATTCAAATTGTAAAGAGATCGTAACCTACACTCATTAGCACAAATATTCTTTGTACACGTGTTATTGTTTGATTTACTACAAGATTGTCGTGTTTAAAAATTTGACACACTTGGTGGGACAATCTCTGCTGATATGATTTTTACCACCTACAAAAGTAGCGATTAAAACACTAAAAAATACTTGCAAGAGAACAAGGTTATCGTACATACAACGACTCAAGTAAGGTTGCTTCCCACGTGGATTGAATGAATAATTTGTATTTAAACTAATCCTTAGCAAATTATTTGAAAACATAATTTCGAAAAGGTTGATTTTGAGATTCAACATATTAAAAACAAATTTAACTAAAAACAATTATATAATTGGCAAAGTAAAGAAAGCAAAAGAAAAAGGTTTTGGAAAGCAAGGTAAACACTAGGTTCCGCTGTCATCACTAACAATCCTATGCAATTTTACCAATTATGTATGAATTTCCACATACATGCTTTGAAGATTGGATTTTCCTAATACATATTTTCCTCGTGATGTTTAAAAGAAAACATATATGTAACATGCAACCCGTCTGTGATGTTCGAATGAAATATAAACATGCAAGACTCACTAAGCCTTGTGAAAACCCTTTGAAAAATTATGCAACCCTTAACATCGTGATGTTCGCCTTAAATGAACTTACAATTACTAATCACAAGAAGCGCTCTTATATTTCAGGGTGATGTTCCAACATAAATTGCATCAAATTACTTGTCTAAATACCCTAATGGCAATTAGATAGTTTAAACACGATTAATAATTCAAGGCAAGCATGCATCCATTCGTAAACAAATTAATAAAATCACATATTTATGCTAAGGCTCATGGTCTCGCCCTAGCAAAATGACTAGTTATGAATATCATAAAACAAAATATTTATTAACAACATGGATAGAAAACACCTTGAAAATAAACTTGAATTGTTGAAAGCTCTCTATGCCGAATTCTCCAAAATAGTGCGTAGAAAACCCTAATGGCTAAATAGCCTTATTTATACTACTACAAATTCGTGGAAAAAGTCTTCTAAAAACTAGGAAATAGAATAGCAAAATGATAACTTCAAATCACAATCCAAATCAAGGTAGGAAATGTGCCCAGCAGAGAAATGGCCATGTTTTTTGACCTTAAAAGGTCCAAAATAGGCCTAAAACAACTTGAATTAAAGATTAGGACCTCCTCTTCAAGTTCCAAGAAGATCCCAGGTCCAAAATCCATCATCTTCAAGCCCAATCTGCCAACACTACGCGCTAGGCATAATTAATTTGCCACGATCAGATGCTTCGGAAAAAAATTATGATATTTTGACATAACCTTCTTGAAAGATTCATGAACCCACTCCAATTTGAATAAAAAATTTCACCGTTTGATTAATTTATCCCCAAAATGGATTCACACGTCCTACATTGAAAATACATAACAAAGCATCAAAATGTCACCCAAATAATAACCAAAATATACCAAGAATAGAGAGAAATATATAGTATAAAATATCAAATTTGGCATGCCCGGTGGGATAACCTCTACTTCTCATCTCTTTCCCAGTTCACAAAATCCAAACTTCGAAATCGATGGCATCCAAGAAAAGTCAAGATGTCCTTGCCACCAAAGCAAAGAGTTTGAACGCATAGACTGCAAGTGGATAATCTATTGGCACCACAACTCGAAGCAAAGCAAAGGCAGGGACCACGCTCCCCTTCCAAGCTGATGTCATTAAGAAAGCAAGAAAAGCATCGGAGGTGCGAGCCTGTCATGCCCATCTTTGTCTTAGTAGAGTTTTTCAATGGCATGTTTCGATCGTCTTCCCCATCATTTAGAAAAAGTGAGTGACTAGTTCAGGTATGAGATCCTATTATTACCACCTAGACAATTCATGAGGATGGTGTGAAAAGATATATTTTACATCCCAAAGGGGCTATAATTGGAGATACCATTGTTTATGGTACATAAGTTCCTATAAAAATGGGAAATGCCTTTCCAGGCCTCTCTGGGTGCACCGAAGCATGCTATTATAGTATGCAAGATGACACCCCAAAGTGGTGAGAAGGATTCTTTATCTTCAAAGAACTTAAGGGAGCACTCCTCATTAACTACTTCAGATGCAGACTCAAGCATGAGATCCTATTGCGGATTGCCAATGAATGACCATCGCCCGAATTTCGCTGACACCCTCGATGTCTAATGAAAAGTCTTATGCTTTGCCTATACATGTTATAACTACCAGCGCTACCTCCATCGCAGAACAACTTGCACAGATGAATGAGGCGATTGCAAAGATGACCAGGACTGTCGAGGAGAAGGACATGCAAATCGCTAAGTTCATGAGTAGGTTTGAGTCATAACATGAAGGATAAACAAGACCCGAAGAAGAATCGGCACGATGAGGAGTCTATCGAAGAGGAGGCGCATCATGTCGATGAGGCTAGAGGGAGACAAAAGCAAGAGTCTGAAGCTACATCAACGGGCTCTCTTTCCATCCAACAACTTAAGGACATGATCATAAACAACATCAGCGCAGTACAGAGGCACTTCACAGGATGCACTAATGTACTTCAAGCCATACACTAAAAGGATTGATAACTTGATGAAGTCAAATCATGAATCAGCCCACAAATCGAGTCCAGGTTCTTTCATCAATTAATCAAGCCTACAACCAACGCATATTCCATCCATAGACAAAGCTTAGAGAGTCTATAAATAGGAGGTTCCAAGACAAAGAGAAGGTCCAAAAATCATTTAACACCCAAAAGCTAAAGTTTTCAAACTCTAAAGTTCCCAAGCACTAAAACTCACCAAACACTCTAAAAAACTTAGAAGAATTCAAAAGGCCCTCTAATTTCTTCTCCAAAACCCTTGAAGAATTATCAAGCACCACCACTGTGTCGGTTCTTTACTCGCCACAAGCCAAATCCTTGAGGCAATCGTCTATCCAAGATCAAGTCATCACGACCATTGGATCAACAACCCCTACATATACACTTTACATGTTTGGAGATGGAATTAGAGGATTCAAATTGTAAAGAGATTGTAGCCCTAAACTCATTAATACAAATATTCTTTGTACACGTGTTCTTGTTTCATTTGTTACAGGATTTTCGTATTCATGGAATGATTATTTATCTTCAGACCTCAGGAATTTTACCAATAGAAAGCCTTGGGTATTGGAAGGTTGTTGGTTAATAAGATTATATATATTATATATATGCATAATGGTATTTACAAACTAATCACAATTTAAGCCGTTCTAATATGCGAAGCAAAATGGTGTTCGAATTAGGCCTAGCAATTCCTGACATGACCAATAATCCGACATGACACGACACGCCACGACACGAAATTAATTGATGTTCGGGTCGACACGATAACGAATCGGGTCGTTATCGAGTAACCCAATAAGCAGTTGATAAGATAACGAGTTGGGTCGGGTATACACGTGAGTAACACGATACACGATAAGTAAAATATTAATTTTATAATTTTGTAACCCTAAAAAAATACTACAATAATTAAATATATTAATTTAACAATTTTATACCCCTAAAAACTATAATAATTATATATATAATTAAATTTAAAAAATTGGTGACTATTAGATCAACTTAAATATACATACCATTCAATTTCTTAAGTGTTATACGTAGAAAATAAATACATTTAAATCTACTTAATAAATATATATATATATACACACACACACACAATTAAACTTGATAAGATACGAATTCTACGAAACTAATTTTAACGATCCAACTGTCAAACTTGTTTGTATATGCTTTGAGATCGCATCAACAAAAAATCGCAAAAAAAAAAAACATTTAGAGATCAAGTAATGGGAAAAAACTTTTCAACGGTTATAAAACGAAAAATGACGATTTTACGGTTATTTTTGTATACAGTGAAATTTCGGTAAATAAAATGTTGACGGATGGTCAAAACGTTAATGCTCATGTATTACATAAATTGTACACATAGTGTGTGATTCGACGAAAATTCAAAAAGAGTTAGAAAAGCCGTCAAATAGGACACGTGTCAACACCTGGCAGAAACGAATTATTTCATCTGATTATTTAAATCCAAAAATCAAGTTTTGGAATTCTATAAATAGGAAGTCATTCCATTCATTTTGATTAACCAATTCACAAATACATTTCTCTACTCCCAAATTGGAAGAGAATTCTCTGGAAGTTCGTTCTTCGTTCTTCGTTCATCGTTCTTCGAGATCAAGCCCCAACGGCCCTTAAAGAAACGCTCATCCATCCTGAGATCAAGCCCCAACGGCCCCTTGGATCAGCGTAATTGTTCTTCAAGATCAAGCCCAGAAGCCCTTGAAGATCCATTCATCGTTCATCCGTTCTTCAAGAATCAAGCCCAAAAGCCCCTTGAAGTTCATCCATCGTTCATCGTTCATCGTTCATCGTTCACCGTTCATCATTCATCCATCTTCAAGAAACAAGCCCAAAAGCCTCCTGAAGATCTGTTCATCATCCAAACGTTCATCCAACTTCAGAATCAAGCCTCAACAGCTCTTGAAGATCCATCCGTCATTCAGCGTTCATCCAACTTCAAGAATCAAGCCCCAAAGGCACCTGAAGAAGCGTTCATCCGCCAAACCTCAAGATCAAGCCCAACGGCCCCTTGAAGAACAGTTTATCCCAAGAATCAAGCCCCCAACGGCCCTTTGGATCAACGATTCATCAACAAATCCATATCTTACAGAGATCGAATCAGAGGAATAAATAGAGATTGTAACCCAAAATTCATCAAATACAAATATTATTTTGTACATTTGTTCTTGTGTCTTCAGGAAATTTTCGTGTTTACAAATTTGGCACGCCCAGTGGGACAATCTCTACCTCTCATCTCTCCCTCCGCTCAAGAAAACCAAAGCACACCTCCAAAATCAATAGCAACAAGAAAGGATCAAGTTGTTCCCGCACCCAAGACGAAGAACAAGACCGTCCTCGCTGCAGGAGGGGGCATTTCTGAGGTCATAACTCGAAGCAAGGCAAGAACTTTCTTGGCCGCATCTTCCACTCCCGCATCAACTTTGCCGAAGTGACAAGAACACCCAAGGCACGAGCCTGTGATCACCCTAGCCTCGCTGAAGGCACCAAGGGAGAAAAGCCCGGGAAAGTACTCCGAGTCTCTGTTTGCCGATGCTGACTCGAGCAGCAGCACAGCCATGCAAGTCATGACCACAGGAGCGACTTCGATCGAAGAACAGCTAGCTCAAATGAACGAAGAGATTGCGAAACTCGCACGAACCGTGGAAGACAAAGATTTGCAAATCGCCGCATTAGCCAGCCAATTGGAGGCACAAGACGTGAAAGTCAACCTAAAAGTTGGCCCAACAACAGAAGCTGATGAAGGAGATGAGCCTCCAGTGGGGAAGGCTAAAGAAAGGCGCAATATGAAGGAAGCTCACATGAAGGCGATGATCACCAACAATTGTAGGAGATGATCACCAACACCATAAAGGCGCAATATGAAGGAAGCTCACATGACTCTGCATTATACTTAAAGCCCTACTCCAGGAAGATTGACGCTTTGAAGATGCCGAGAGGATATCAGCCGTCGAAATTCATGCAATTCGATGGAAAGGGAAACCCAAAGCAACATGTCGCCCACTTCATTGAAACCTGCAACAATGCTAGAAAGGAAGGAGACTATCTTGTTAAACAGTTCGTACGCTCGTTGAAGGGGAACGCCTTTGACTGGTACACCGACCTCGAGCCCGAGTCTATCAACAGTTGGGATCAACTTGAAAGAGAATTCCTCAACCGCTTCTACAGCACTCGCCGCACCGTTAGCATGCTAGAGCTAACAAGTACTAAGCAATGGAAAGACGAACCGGTTGTCGACTACATCAACATATGGCGTTCATTAAGTCTGGATTACAAAGATCGACTTTCTGAAACCTCCGCCATTGAGATGTGTGTTCAAGGCATGCACTGGGGTTACATTACATCCTCCAAGGCATAAAACCAAGAACATTTAAGGAGCTGGCAACTCGTTTCCACGACATGGAACTGAGTATCACCAATCATGGGAAGAAGGAGCTGATCACTGACTTTAAGAAGGATAAGGTGTTCGCCCCAAATATAGACAAGACCGGGAAGAGGCCCGTTAAAGAAACGTTTACTGTCAACGCTACTCCCAACAAGACCTCTGCTACTCCCAGCAAGACCTCATCCGCCCCTATCAAAATTTCTTCCAAGAACAAAGGGAATGAGGTGAAGAAAAATGAGCCCCCGCGCACCCAAGACAGGTATAAAAACACCTTAAGGGAGTTGGAGCAAAAGACATATCCTTTCCCTAACTCGGACATGGATACAATGTCAGGTGACTTACTGGAAAAGAAGGTGATCAAGTTGCCGGAATGCAAACGCCTCGAAGAAATGAATCGAGTTAACGATCCCAGGTACTGCAAGTACCACCGTATCGTAAGTCATCCAGTCGGCAAATGCTTCGTCCTTAAGGAGCTAATCATGAAGCTAGCGCAACAAGGTCGAATTGAACTCGATCTAGAAGACACAACCGCAACTCATACCACTACGATCGTGTTTGGCTCCTTCGATCCCGTTCCTCTTCAGGTAACACATGACCATACCCATCAAGGCTCCAATCACACGTCCCCGTCCGCCCAACCGTCGCTGGGAGCAGATGACCTAAATTCACTTATCGACGATGAAGGAGGGTGGACATTGGTGACCTACAAAAAGACAAGGAAGCCAAAACCACAAGCTATAAAGCCAAAAGTGAAGGAAAGGAGAAGGCATCGTCGCCGCAATAATAGGAAACCAAAAAGAAGCGCGATCGCCGCTAAGCCAACCTACGCTGGGGAGCCAATGGAGCAGGAACCACGCATGCCTATCTCCTTGCACGAGTACTTCCCAAATGACTTCTTCCAACAGTGCACTATCGCTGCATGCCACATGGTCGAAATAGCGGGGGAAGAATCCTCAAAGGGCAAAGTTATCACAACTGAGGAAGACGGTACCCTCATACCCAAGGAAAGCTTGTTGGCACACTTTAACATCATGGAGGCACCACAATCGCCCAAAGAGATGGAAAAAGAACTAGCCGCGACCTTGATAAGCCCTGACGACCACAAGGCGCAAGAAAGCAAAGACAAAGGCTTGGGGCTTCGGCCACACGAATATACCACGTGTTGTGTCGCCCGTGATACAATCCACTTCAATGACGAAGACTTGCTACTAGGATCCAAGCCTCACAACCGTCCTCTCTTCGTATCAGGCTATGTAAGGAAGCACAAAGTCAGCCGCATGCTTGTGGATGGTGGATCGGCCATAAATATCATGCCAAAGTCAACAATGACCACGATCGGCATCAAGGTGGATGAGCTGTCCACCAGCCGTTTGCTAATCCAGGGTTTTAACTAAGGAGGACAAAGGGCAATAGGCATGATCAGGGTGGAGATGACCATTGGTGAACTCAACTCAAACACCATATTCCATGTGATTGAGGCAAGAACTTCATACAACCTACTCTTAGGAAGACCTTGGATCCATGAGAATGGAGTAGTACCGTCCACCCTCCACCAATGCATAAAATTCTACCGAGAATGAGTAAAGGTGATCCAAGGAGATGCCAAGCCATTCACCGAAGCTGAAGCACACTTTGCAGACGCCAAGTTCTACATGGAGAAAGATATGGTGCCCGAAGCTCTCCCAACAGAAATCAAGTCTACGGGCAAAGCAACACTCAAGAGGCAAGAATGGCAAGCCGTGCCCAAGAAGCAGGAAAGAGAAATTGTACCATCTTCAAGCAAAAACGATGATGGGACTGCTAAACCTGCAATAACAAAAGGGAGCGGGACGCCCTCAAAAGGACCGGACACACTAGTCTTCCGATACATCCCCATGTCGAAAAGAAAGAATGGTCAATCCCTATTCGAAACAGGGACATGCAAAGCTAGCATGCAGCAGCACGGATGTAATGTAGAATTGCTCAAGACAAACGCATTTTTACCTCTAACACAGCTAGGTGAGACTAAGATTGCAAGATCACCACAATGCTTGATAAGAGCTCTGCCAAAAGAAATAGAACCAAGCTTTCTCCCAACAAGGAGGACCGAAGAAGGTTTTGATCCAAATGCCTACAAACTCATGTCAAAGGCTGGGTACGCCTTCATTCCCTCTTCGAATCCTAGAAAGAAGGGTCCAGACATTGTCAACATTGAAGAACGTGGCCTCACCGAAACTCAAAATAAGCTGAAAGAGCATGGTTATGGAGTTGACAACGGCAAAGCAGGGGTCGGCTTCACACCAAATGCACCTGTGAAGATTTCAAACAAAGCAAAAAATGCTAGCGCTCAGCACATCAGCGTGAGCATCGTGCAAAATCAAGAAGAGCCTAAATCGGCCCCTCGGATATCGGTTTTCGAAAGGATGAATCATACAAAACCTAGAATATCCGCACTCCATCGCCTTGGTGGTCAAAGTCGAACCTCCGTCTTCAAGAGGCTTGAAACAGCAACATCCCAAAGCTCTATTGTTCAAAGGTTGTCAAAACCTAAGAGACAAGGCAACACGGCTAGCTCACCTTTGCAACGGTCGGTTTCCGGAAGACTGGAAGACAACAAAAAGCCTTCTAGAAAGAAAGAGACAGCACCAAAAGAAGAAAAGCCCGACAGGCTAGCAGAAAAAGGCGATATTCGGAGTTCAATTCCTTCAAGGATGAAGCGTCAAGCAATCTTGGAGATTGACACAAATGGACCACTAAAAGTAAGAAGGCGCACCATCATCTATACCGGACAAACCTCATGCCAGCAAGCCCAAAAGGACGGCACTGAAGAGGAAGTCCAAGACGTCTTCCACATCACAGTCCAAGAAGACAAAGAAGACGAGATCCTTGAGGAAGATGTCACTGCTGCACCACCACAGCTCGAGGACGGGGGGGCAAGCCACGGTCGATGATCTCAAAGAAATCAACTTAGGCACAAGCGAGGAACCAAAGCCTATCTTCGTAAGCGCACTGCTAAGTACAGACGAGGCAGATGAGTATTACCAACTGCTGTTAAAGTATAAAGACGTCTTCGCTTGGACATACAAAGAAATGCCCGGCCTTGACCCTACCATTGCTGTGCATCACCTTGCAGTCAAGCCTGGATCGCGACCGATAAAGCAAACTCCAAGACGTTATCGATCTGAGCTCATCCCACAAATTGAGGTCGAGATTGACAAGCTAATCGAAGCAGGCTTCATTCGAGAGGTGCAATACCCTAAGTGGATCTCCAACATCGTCATTGTCCTTAAGAAATCTGGACAAATACGTGTTTGTGTAGATTTCCGAGACCTCAATGATGCTTGCCCGAAAGACGACTTCCCCTTGCCGATCATCGAAATCATGGTGGACGCAACCACTGGCCACGAAGCACTATTGTTCATGGACGGCTCTTCGGGATACAATCAAATTCGCATGGCTCTCGAAGATGAGGAACTAACAGCCTTTCGCACTCCAAAGGGTATCTACTGCTACAAGGTAATGCCGTTTGGTCTAAAGAACGCCGGAGCTACGTATCAGCGCGCAATGCAGAAAATCTTCAATGACATGCTACACAAAAATGTAGAATGTTACGTAGACGATGTAGTGGTCAAGACGAAAAAGAGATCAGATCACTTGAAAGACTTGCTATCGGTGTTCGAAAGGCTGCGAAAATACAACCTCAAGATGAACCCGTTGAAATGTGCATTTGGGGTCACATCTGGAAAGTTCCTCGACTTCATTATCAAACACTGCGGCATTGAAGTAGATCAATAAAAAATCAAGGCCATCCAAAGCATGCCTGAGCCGAGAAACCTGCACGATCTGAAAAGTCTACAAGGACGGCTAGCCTTCATCAGGCATTTCATCTCCAAGCTCGCAGGGCGCTGTCAACCATTTAGTCGACTTATGAAGAAGGATGTTCCATTTGTATGGGATAAAGCATGCCGCAATGCTTTTGAAAGCATAAAAAAATATTTGTCAAGTCCACTTGTCCTGGGGGCACCCACACCTGGAAAGCCGCTCATATTATACATCGCCGCTCAGGAAAGTTCAGTTAGGGCACTCTTGGGACAAGAAAATGAATCCCACAAAGAAGGAGCACTCTACTACCTCAGTCGAACTCTTACCGGTGCTGAGTTAAACTATTCCCCAATAGAAAAGATGTGCCTCGCTTTGGTGTTTGCCATCCAGAAGCTCAGGCATTACATGCAAGCTTACACCATCCACTTGGTTGCTAGAGCTGACCCGATTAAATACGTCATGTCCAAGCTAGTTCTGACAGGGTGACTAGCTAAATAGGCGTTACTTCTCAATCAACATGAGATCATCTACGTTCCAGCTAAGGCCGTTAAAGGACAAGCACTGGCAGACTTCCTCGCCAATCACCCGATCCCAGCCGATTGGAAAATCTCAGACGACTTGCCTGACGATGAGGTGTTTCACATCGACATCTTCCCAACATGGACGATGTTCTTCGACGGATCCGCACGAACAGATGGAGCGGGGGCAGGAGTGATATTCATGTCACCACAAAAGCAAATACTGCCTTATGCCTTCCAACTAAACGAACTATGCTCTAACAACGTCGCTGAGTACCAAGCATTGATCCTCGGCCTCCAAATGGCAACCAATATAGGAATCACAGCCCTTGAGGTATATGGCGACTCCAAGCTCATAATCAATCAACTCTTAATCGAGTACGAGGTGAGGAAAGACGATCTTGTCCCCTACTTCCGACTGGCAACTCAGCTGCTACAAAAGTTCGAGATGGTGACACTAGAACATGTGCCAAGAAAAGAAAATCAAATGGCAGATGCTCTTGCCAACCTAGCTTCTAGCATGACACTAGGAGAAAGGGAACTCGCAAACGTACCAGTTTGCCAAAGATGGGTAATTCCACTTGCTGCCGAAATACTGCTAGATGACACAAACGTCATCTCAGTACTCCTAGTCGACACCGAAGAATGGACACAGCCATTGATCGACTACTTGGAACAAGGAAGGCTTCCAGACAATCCCAGGCACCGCTCTGAAGTACGTCGACGAGCATATCGCTTCCTCTACTATAAGGGAACACTTTATCGACGCTCTTTCGAATAAGTACTTCTGAGATGCCTAGGTGAAGAAGAAGCCAGTCAAGCCATGGAAGAAGCCCATTCAGGTATATGTGGGGCACATCAGTAGGGGCCAAAACTACATTTCCAGCTTAAAAGAATGGGTTACTATTGGCCAAACATGGTGAGAGATTGCATGGAATACGCCAAAAAGTGTCAAGCCTGCCAATTCCATGCCAACTTCATACATCAACCGCCTGAACCATTGCACCCTACAGTTGCTTCATGGCCGTTCGACGCATGGGGGTTGGACGTCGTGGGACCGATCGCACCAAAGTCATATGCGGGAGAAGCTTACATCATAGCTGCAACATACTACTTCTCTAAGTGGGCTGAAGCCATACCCCTGAGGGAAGTCAAGAAAGAAGCCGTCATCTGTTTTCTTAAGGAGCATATCATCCACCGATATGGTGTGCCTCGCTATATCATTACGGACAATGGAAAGCAGTTCTCCAACCGACTCATGGACGAACTCTGTGAGAAATACAAATTCAAACAGAATAAGTCTTCCATGTATCATGCCCCAGCTAACGGTCTCGCAGAAGCATTCAACAGAACTCTATGCAACCTGTTGAGAAAAGTTGTTGGTAAGAGCAAGAAAGACTGGCACGAAAGAATGAGCGAAGCACTTTGGGCATACAGGACAACGCACCGCACGCCTACTCAAGCTACACCATATTTGCTCGTGTATGGCGTAGAGGCGATTTTGCCACTAGAAAGCCAAATTTCTTCGCTGAGGATGGCTATACAAGAAGAACTCACCAGCGAAGAAAATGCAAAGTTACGACTTCAAGAGTTAGAAGCTCTAGATGATAAGAGGCTCGAGGCTCAGCAGCACTTGGAGTGTTACCAAGCACGATTATCCAAAGCCTTCAACAAGAAAGTTCGCCCAAGATCATTTCAAGTAGGGGACCTCGTCCTTGCATTACGTAGGCCTATCATCACGACACACAAGACAAAAAGCAAATTCACCTCAAAGTGGGATGAACCTTACGTAGTACAAGAAGTCTACACAAATGGTGCTTACACGATCGTGGAAAAAGATGGCTTGAGGGTTGGCCCCATAAACGGCAAGTTCTTGAAGCGGTACTACGCGTGAGAAGGAACCACGCTCCTGGCCCGCAAGAGCATAAACTGTGTACGGCAAAATCATCATCAAAAAATCACCATATAAAAAAAATAAAAAAAAATAAAAAAAAATAAAAACCATCATTCATTTGAACTACGTGATGACTTGATCCTTTCTTAAACCGAGGGTATGTAGGCAACTTGAAACTTCAAAACTTCAAGTACAGTCACATCATCAACAAAAAACACAAACACTTTGAAGAATAAAGGCCGAATTCAAGAACGAAAATACTTTAATTCTTTAAAGAAAAAAAAAGTCGGTTCTAAAGCCTCATTACAAAAAAAAGGGAAAGGAAAGACACTACTCAAAAGTTATGCTTCTAAAACTACGAAGGCGATCCTCAAGTAAGCCCTCCAAATTCTTCAAAGCCTCGACCTCAGTAGGAGATAAAATAGGTGATTCCATAGCCATGCCCTTCTCTTGCTCCAAATGAGAAATCTCTCCTTGGTGCTCAGCAAGCGCTCTTTCAAGATCAGACGATTCGGTCTCCAACCGCTCTCATTCTCGCACTAATGCATCGAGACGCGCTCGGACGGAAGTTAAAGAAATCTCTGCAGTCTGATAATCTCCCAAAGTAGCTTGCTGAGAAGATCGGACTCGGGCTAGCGAGGAATCTATTGTTGCAAGTTGCTGAGCCCTAACATCCGGGTTCAATTTCTCCAAAGAAGTGGCACGCAGGGAAGAATACTCAGTCGAAGCGGCCATAAGTTCGGCAATCTTGATCTTCAAGGGCGAAGAATCAACATTAAGGTTGTCAATTATAGAAACAAGCTTTGACAAATCCTCACGGAGCAATGCAAGGTCTTCCAACGGGCACTTTGAAATCCTACTCTCAATATGGCCCTTGATGTCCATGGCTGCACGGAGGCTAAAACGATGAATAAGCTGCTCAGTACCGCTAAGGTTTGGCCCTCTTAAAGAAATCTCAGAATTAGCCGGCAAAGGTATTGGACGCATGGCAGACTCTTGTACACATTCACCAACACGCGGCAAGCTTGGGAGGCTCGACGGATTTTGGGTAAGCTCTGCACCAGACAGAACCCTGATCCCCTCATTGGTAGGTAGACTGCCTCTGAGCGGCATAGAAGGCCCAACCTAAAGAGGACAAACAAAAAAAAAATGTGTTAGAAACAAAAGCTAAAATAAAGAAGAAGAAATCATGAAAAAAAAAAGGTACATACGTCTCTCTCAAATGACATACGGCCATCAGATTGAGGAAGCCTAAACGCTTCTTTCTTCTTATGACGAAAATTGACATCGCTGTCAACCCGAGAAACCTCAAGTGGTCGCTTGTTTAAAGCTTGTTGATGCGGCTGCAAAGCAAGTTCATCCTCGTGCAAACCGACTTCGTCACCCGCCTCTTCAGAAGCGTCCAAATGAGAAGAAAGCAAGCATGAGCGTTGACGGGTTAGAACCACAGGCTTATCTTGCAAGGGAGTCACACTCGCACAATCAAAAGGTACCAGCTGCGTAAGAACTAAAGAGCAACCCTCTGTTGATGCCTTATGGTGAGAATGGGAAGAATTAGTGTCACTCGCCATCCCCAAATTCTCACAGTGTACCTTTAACCACCAATTTACATAAGCACGAGTCACAGGATTATTCTTGAACCCGTCTTTAGCTGGCAGGGTGATAGAAGCATCTGTGCATGCACGGGTACAGGACTCCCAATGCATACACATAGCTTGCAAGGATTTCGATTGGTCTTTTTCCGTCAGCTTACCCGGAACAGTTTGGAAAAAACCAAATTGCCTGCTAAAACGGTGGGGATTATACGGTTGAATGATACATCGGTCTTCTTGCCGCAAAGAAACATACGCCGAGCGAAGACTTATAAAATTAGACAAGTCTGAGGAGCGAAGGCGCGAATCATCCACGATGACTTGCCGCGTCAAGCCAACTCTTGCCAAATGATCCATCTTCGGGCCTTCACAACTTTCAAACAGTGCTTGCGCCTGTGAATCATCAAGACCCTTCGCAGAAAGCACACCAGAATACTTCGTCATTAAAGGCCCCAATTTCACTGAAGTCGATGAAGAAAAATGAGTGCTAAAGTATTCACCCAACCAGCCATACACATAGTGGTAGGGAAGTACCGCAGCACGGTCTTCAGTGCTTGCCAAGTTCGAAACAACACTCAAACCATTGTAAATATTGGCTAAGACCGGAATGGCAAGGCTAAAAGATTCGCCTGCAGCCATCTTGCTGGCAACTTTGAAAACTCCGGGACGGACAAAGTTGACGTCGTCTTTAGGGAAGACAAACTTACAAAGCCAACAAGCTAAAACGCGGCTAAGTAAGATTCTTCCAAGTGCTCTGACGACACGCCAAGGTCCTCAAACGCCCTCAACTCAGAAAGGGTACGGCGCCCAACTGGACCAACGACGCCTGATGGATTCAAGTCTTCCTTAGGCCTAGTCGTCTTGTTGCGACCACTTTTTTTTGAAGGCTTCTTATACTTCATGGTGTCCTAATACCAAAACCGAATCTATGAAGAAATCTTCACGCCTGACTTGCCCGAAGCCTCTTGGGAAAGCTTGTGATATGCCCAAAACAAATGGCGACAGCTCGCAGGCAATGCCCGACTGTTGCGTGACGGGTTTGTAAAACCACACACAAATTTAACCCTCTTTTTGACAATTGTAGTATAGATGTAAGTAGGGTATCGTTCTAGGCTGGGGATTAGGAGGGATTGCTAATCTACTCTAAATTAATTTAAAAATATTAAACAAGACTCAAAGACACAAAACTAGGCTAAAAACTCTAATAACTCGAAACACACTTAAAATGACTCAAAATAATGGAAACACAAAAATTAGACACTAAGAACTGAAATGGACGGAAATCGAATTAAAAGACTAAAAACAATGAAAATTAACTAAATAATATAATTTAATAATTGGGTGGTTTGGTTTTGACGATAAGTAAATTAAACTTAAATAAATTACAGATTTAACAAAAACATAAGATAAAAATGAAAGGATAGGCGACAGATTGGCTAGAGGGTTCTTCTCCACACATGACACATATGCAATCTAAATTGATTTTCAGTTGTTCTTTCAATAAATTGTAAATCTCAATACTCCAGATTAACCGTGAACAACACTTTTTTAATCTTCAAGTTTTCCTTAAGTTATTGAATTGGATGAACAGCATACAACAATTCAACACATTCTCTAAAAGTCCCCTACGTGAAAAGCACAATAGAGATACAATCAAAGATCATTAAATTTTGTGAAAACTATAAATACTGACGAGGCATTCGTAACTATGAAAAGCATGATACTCCTGCCAAGAATTCACTTAACATGATTGTGGATACCAACCTTCACTACTCATGAATATAAGTTCATAACGATTAGGTGAAATTCACTTATATTCTAGCATCAAATTCATGCATGCAAATTAAGTATGCATCCTTAATTGACATACAAAAATAAGTTATCAATGAAGCAGTTAAGCAAATTAAATCACAACTCAGAAATCACAACTGAAGGTAATCAATTCATATTACAAATATATCCATGGCTTTGAATTAACCTCTAGCCAAAACAAATTAATTACACATTATTTATAATTTAAAAACAGAAATAAAACATAAGTTTGGAGGATTAAACCGAAAGAGAGTGCAAGAACTTTCTGTGCACTTGCATGTGCACTGTGCTTTGTATTTCTGCCCCGAGGCGCTTGACCCGTGGTGAGCTGCTGCCTCAAGCTGCCGCCTCAAGCTGCCCTTCTCTCGCTGCCAAATGGCAGCTTGCTGCTTCTGTGTCTCTCCGATGCTCTCTGTGCAGATGCAGCTAAATAGGGCGCTGCCCTCTCAGCTGCTCTCCCTCTCTAATTGCGTCTGCTGTCTGCCCTTTGTTTCCGTGTTGGGCTTCTCCCTGCCCTCTCACGCTGCCAAATGGCAGCTCTCGTTTCACACTGCCCTCCCAGTCTGCGCCTCTGTGCTTTCTGTTTCTGCCGCTGCCTTTGGCAGCTTATTTTATTTTTTTGTTTTTCACGCTGCTCAAAGGCAGCTCCCAAATGGTTCCGTCCCCCACATTGTTTTATTTTCTTTTTATTTTCTTCCATGCTGCCTTTTCTTGTCATTTTGAATCCTAGCAAAAACAGATATGAGATACGTAAATGCAGTGCTCATAATAAACTCTTGCATGATCTTATTAGACATGTTTATTCTCATCAAGCACTTTCTTATTTTTATTAACCAAATAGAGTGGGTAAGGCAATTTTGACGAATTTATTATTTAAAACTTTACTTATTCTATTTTTATTTTCTTTGCTAGATAAATTCTAAAAACACAAAAATAACGATAATAGCTCAAAAATACAAGGAACTAACTAAGAAAAGATAAGTGAATTTGATGTAAAAATATATATAAAAATGATCCGATCATTGCAACAAGAAAACTCCTCCACGCTAGGGACGACTTCATCATAAAACTTTCCCTGGATCGGCAAGCCCCCTATCTTGTGAAGATCCCTAAGTGAGAGCAACATCTCCCCTCGAGCTGTGTGAAGTGTGTTGGTTGCTGAACACCAATGCTCGAAGAATTCACGAATGACGGAGGGATGGCGATCATAACTGAACAAAGACACGTATACAGCGTGGAAAAGGTCCGCCTTGGTAAGCACATCCTTGGAACGGCTCAAGACATCTTCAAGCCAATCCCAATAAAACTCAACAAAGGAGGCTTTTCCAGTAGTTGATAGGGTACCACTCCAAGCCACGGCTCCGTTGCGGATACGATCACCAAGAAGATCGAACACAACCGGAGGATTGTCGTAAACATGGTGCGAAGAGTTTAAAATAAGAATCCTCGATGGACACGTCCTCTTCTTTGCATTGGATCGAATAGAGTTCACCACCTCCCAAGATACTTCAGAAGACCATGACTTAATATGCATGGAGTTGTCTTTTGCGGGAAGAACAAGCGCCTTAGGGCCAGTCAGCGGCGCATAAAGCTTCAACGTCGTTCCACTATCTTGCGAATCGCCTTCCTTTGCAAGAATAGTAATAGTACTGCCCTTAAAGCACTTAAAAAACACCATGACCGCAACAAAGAGTCAGCCACAAGACTTCAGCAGGGCAATGGACAGTACAATGGCGTGCGGTAAAATAATGCAGCGATGACAAGGCAGCAAGCACGGTAAAAAGGGGCAGCTACAAGACGGTCCTTCAAGGCACGTTACGGTAGCAAAGAAACCAAAATGCCACGCAGTCACACTACGCAACCCCACAGGAAAATTGCACCGCACGACAACGTCACCACCGAAGGAAAATTGCGACCAAAAGACAATACACAACAAAGCCCCAGTGCAGCCTCTTGTACAGCACCACACGGCAGTGCACCAACCGAGGGAAAACTGTGATCAAAAGGCACTACACGGCGGAACTCCGGTGCAGTCTATCGCGCAAAGCACTTGGCAGCAAAGAGCACAAAGTACACTGTCGTTCACTCCACTTCCAGAAGCTTCATAGGGGTCCTAACGTCATGCCATGCCTCCACGAAATTGTTCACGTAATCCCTGACATCCCAACAAAGAAGCCCATCAGTGGGGGATACAAACATTATGTTATACATACATATATGTGCACGATTAAAAAAATAAATAAATTAATTAATTAATTAATTAAAAAATAATAATAAAAAAAATAAAAAAAAAATATATATATATATATATATAAATCCAACAACCCAAACTCGCCACTGCCACCTGGCCCACAATCCTTGCCCTTACTCAGGAACCTCTTCTCCAACGACCCAGATGGAGAAGTCCTACACTCTCCTGGTCCACTTCGACAAGGGCACCCCCTCCCTCGCCAACGAGATCAAGGAAGCCCTCGAAGGAAACGACGTCGAATTGAAGATCAAAGCATTGAAGAAGCCCTACTACACCTCCACCGACATCCCATCCACCGTTGGGCAGCAGCCCAGTCTAGCTGCACAAACGTAATCACCATCATGTCCAAACCAGCATCGATTGCTCCTAATACAGAACTCACGTGCCTTGAACATTGTTATTGGATCCAAGCCTGATCCACAACTCGCCCCGGGCACTCGACAACCTGACGAGAAACAAAAGATGTCAGTGTCAACTGCTTTGGGGTCTCATTCGGTATCATCGTGTTCTGGAGATGACAAAGCCACTAATGAGACTCTCTCATCTGACCTAACCCGAGCCCAGACATACCCCCAGGCCCGCGCCCACCTCCCGGAGCCCACTGACTAAGACCATCATCTCCGTCCTCCATCGGAATCTCCAAGCTCTGCCTTGTTAATGAGCTTGCTTCTTGCTGCTTCAAGTGATGGAAACATTCAAACTTGGAAAGATTACACTTTGAAGGGACGTCGAGAAGCTTGTGGTATATCTGCGTCCGTTGTACATGCCGCGTTTTCTCCCTTCCCGAGATAAACCTCATCAGCTGGGTGCCTTGATAAGATTTCTATTAAGGCCACCCCTCTCCAAATTTACCATTTCTGCCTCTGACATGGATCACTCTTAGACGCGAACCGTCACTACCAAAAGAGGCTTGAAACGGAAGCTTGAAGAAGGCTTCAGAGAAGAAAAGGTTGAGGGTGAACCGGACCGAAACGTCCCGCCCGTCAACGAAGACGAACCGCAAGACGATCGCCCAGATCGCGTCGTTCGGGTTCGCGAGCAGGTTTAGATTCTGGAGTCCAAATTCTCGTTTGCACAATCTAACCGCCTACTCGCCAAGCAGGCCACCCAGGGCCTTGCTCTCACCGCCAAGGAAGGCTCTTGCTGAAATTTTGTGGAGTTTATCAAGTGATTCTGAACTTTGTACTTTTTCCCTGAACAATCATGTTGTTGCTGTTGCCCGATAAGTCGACAGAAGCGGATCTCCTTAGACGATCGCCATCGTTCGAGAAAACCTGTGGAAGGCCAGGCTGGCCACACTGGAACTAGCACCTCAAAGCAGTCTTTGGTTTCTTCACCATTAACCTCCGTAGGTTCCATTTCTGGTTGTTGTGGTGGCAGCAGCCATGCTATCGCCAACCAGCAGCTCAAGAGCTTACAACAGCCTGCTGTATCTAATTTTTGCCCCGAATCAAGCCTCCAGCTTGTCAACCTCTCGTTCAATCAGTTCTTTGGCGACTCTCAGATCTCCGGCGACCTCTGCGTTCCGTACGATGATTTAGCGGAGCTGGAATGGCTGTCGAAACTTTGTGGAGGATTCTTTCTCAGCAGACAAGGATTTACAATCTCTCCAATTCCTCTCCGTAAGCAACACAACCAAAGTCTCTTTTCATCTTCTCGGGGAGGCAGCAGCCATGGCGTCGCTCGCCTCGGTGATCTCCAGTAATCCCGACCACGCACTCTCCCCCAACATATTTGCTTTGAAACGCCAAACCCAGAAAGATCTGCAACTCTCGGTGCTCTACATTCTCCCTCCGCCGTCCAGCCATCTCTGTCCTCCTCTGGAACTCTGACAATCTGCTTGTCCTTGGATGTTCTTACCCATGATTTCAAAACCCATCTGCGGATCACACAAGCAAAATCCAAAACCTGCCATGTACTACAAACTCACGGGGGGTGATCAGCCGACCGGGCGCTGCAACGACATACGGATCGACTGGTGCATACATATATATATATGATATAAAAGGGGAAAGAAAGCGTTACCTGCTGCTACGTTGAGTCTCCACAGAAGTAAAGGAAGCCAAAGAACAGCTGCTGTGCACCGCCAAGACAAAGAGGCAACTTCTCTTAAAGTGCAGAGGAACTGTCTAAGTTACTGGAAGAAGCTATGGAAAAAAAAAGAAAAAAAATGGAAATGGCACAGAGACGGGGCTTTTGAGTGATCTACTTATAGGAAGCTCTTGAAGGATACACACACAGAGCACATGCGAAGATGGTGATAGCCCATAATGCCACCCCCTTTAATCATGGTTATAATGGGCACAATGCATTTGCAAGCTTTTGTTAAAGCTGAAGCCTTCTCCCATGCTTGCATGGCGCCACCCTTCATCTTTTACCCATTCCCACTTAAAAAGCTTGCAGTAAAGGCACCCAACACTCCACCAGCAAGAAACCCGTTCTGAAATAAGAGTACCCTTATCTCCACCTACCTATTGTTTTAATATTATATCAACATATCTGCAGCTAGCATCGTTATTTAAAGTTAAGACAAAGGGAAGGAATGTCATGGGGTGTCAACTTTGTGGAAACAAATAGAAAGCCACGTGATGGAGGACAAGCCCCCATTATCTAATTCATGGGAATTGAAAAAAATAAAAATAAAAATAATAATAATAAAAAAAAAATATATATATATATATATATGTATGTATATATAAATACATTAAGAGAAATAAAAATCCATTTTTTATTTATTTCTCTGGAAAAAAATTACACAAATTGGCACTCTACATGCCACCAAAAAAAAAAAATAAATAAATAAATCAAATCTACGGGAGGTACTTTTCAGAGACGGTCAGGTGGTGCCTCAGAAGTTGACGGAGCTCCGGAAAGACGAAGCGCCAGAGTTGGATTCTCCGGAGCCTCAACACTTGGTGGAACTCCAGATGACGAAGGCAACATAAACCTCGGGAGTAACGCCATAAACCTTTGATGATCGCTCTGAATCCGAACGTCCGACTCCTGCAGCTGGTCCAGCTTCCTCTTCATACTTGTTGAGTAACTAGTTGCGAGCATGTGCAACTCCTTATTCTCGTTCCTGAGTCCTCTGACCTCTTGCCGAAGACTAGCCACCTCAGCCATTAGAGACTCAACCTGACGAGATCGTGCAAGAAGGCGTTGGCCCATGTTTGAAACTGAGCCTGCACACTGGACGCTTAGAGCTAGAGATTCCTGAACAGCCAACTCGTCTGACCGCTTGGATAGCAACCTATTGTCTCTTGGAGTGAGAAGATTTCTAGCAACCACAATAGCGGTTGTTTCGTTTCTCATCATTGAGTCCCCAACTGTAAAAGGACCATTGGGGGATATGAAGGACGGATGCCAAATGTTGTTCGGAGAAGACAAGTCATCGTCTTCCCCAACATTCAAGTTAAGACGACGATCAGAGGGGCAAGACATTTTTCAAAAGTGTTGAGAAAGAAGAGATCGGACTGATCAAGATTAAACAAGTGCAAGAAGGGAGTGTTTACAGGAGGGAACTCAAATGTGCTGTGGAGCAAAATTAGTGCCTCTATAAAAAGAAGAAATTGACGAGGCACTACCCAGAGATCGAAGAGGCGTCCGCTCGTAAATCGAAGAGGCCGAACTCCTTTCTCAAAAGCCGGACCTGCTCAGAAACCACGAGCCGACCCCCGGATTTCAAAAGATCGACTTTTCCAGATTTGTCGTCACTCGTCACATGCAACTTTCAGCTTTGCGGAAATTACGGGCAGCTTTGTCAGAAAACGCGTAATTGTTACTGTTCATCCATCCACCGACTGCCGACAAGAGTAAGAGAATAGTTCCGGTTGTGAAGAAATTCCTATAAATATCTACCTTCGCCCTCCATAGCAAAGGCAGACTCAGTCAAGACTTCTTCATCTCCGAGAATGTATTCTCAAAGAAACCTCTCGAGTTACTCAGTATTCTTCATCCCTTGGAGCACCTCAGAAAACAAATCATCAAGAGCAAAAGTATCTCATATCACGCTTTCTCCTCACCTTCATCTGAAGAACATGGAGAGAGAGAGAGATCCTGATTGCTTACGTAGTCTTACTCTTGAGTACTCATCTCAGACCCCTCCCAGCCCAGTTCAAAAAATAAACTTGTGCAGAGGTACTTCTTCAAAAGCAAAAGTATCTCACAGACAAAGCAGGAGGAGTCTGAGTTGCATCGAAGAGCATGATGGGTCTGAGTTGATCCAAGAACTCAAGAAGATGCACACCTGCATGGAGACCTGATAACTTGAAGCATGTGGAGACAACGTACTGATTCATCCTCAACTAAACTGAAGATCGCTTGCCATATGAAGCCGCTCGTGGTCCGACAACTTCCAAAAGTAAGCCGCAATGGCCCTTGAAAAAATCACAAAACCCGATTCAAGATCAGGTGTTCATCACCCTTGAATCAACCTTCAAGACCAAGCCGCGACAGCCCTTGAAAAAGTCACAAGTCCGATTCAAGATTAGGTGTTCATCACCTTTGAATCAAAACCAGTTCAAGATGAAGTCTGTGGAAAGTCAATAAGCACAACAAATACACGTGCCGATTCACCCCAGTAAAGTTGAATATAGTCTCAGCCCAATTCAAGATCAAGCCTCAACAGCACTTGGAGGAGACCCTAGCCCAATCCAAGATCAAGCCTCGACGGCCTTGGGATCGACGTCTACATTGAGGAAACTTCAAAACGCATCTTCTACATGTGACAAGCACATGTATACGACACGCATTAAAGTGGGGGCATTTGTAGACAGTGAAATTTCGGTAAATAAAATGTTGACCGATGGTCAAAATGTTAACGCTCATGTATTACATAAATTGTACACATAGTGTGTGATTCGACGAAAATTCAAAAAGAGTTAGAAAAGCCGTCAAATAGGACACGTGTCAACACCTGGCAGAAACGAATTATTTCATCTGATTATTTAAATCCAAAAATCAAGTTTTGGAATTCTATAAATAGGAAGCCATTCCATTCATTTTGATTCACCAATTCACAAATACATTTCTCTACTCCCAAATTGGAAGAGAATTCTCTGGAAGTTCGTTCTTCGTTCTTCGTTCATCGTTCTTCGAGATCAAGCCCCAACGGCCCTGGAAGAAACGCTCATCCATCCTAAGATCAAGCCCCAGCGGCCCCTTGGATCAGCGCAATTGTTCTTCAAGATCAAGCCCAGAAGCCCTTGAAGATCCATTCATCGTTCATTCCGTTCTTCAAGAATCAAGCCCAAAAGCCCCTTGAAGTTCATCCATCGTTCATCGTTCATCGTTCTTCGTTCATCATTCATCCATCTTCAAGAAACAAGCCAAAAAAGCCTCCTGAAGATCCGTTCATCATCCAAACGTTCATCCAACTTCAGAATCAAGCCTCAACAGCTCCTGAAGATCCATCCGTCATTCAGCGTTCATCCAACTTCAAGAATCAAGCCCCAAAGGCACCTGAAAAAGCGTTCATCCGCCAAACCTCAAGATCAAGCCCAACGGCCCCTTGAAGAACAGTTTATCCTAAGAATCAAGCCCCCAACGGCCCTTTGGATCAACGATTCATCAACAAATCCATATCTTACGGAGATTGAATCAGAGGAACAAATAGAGATTGTAACCCAAAATTCATCAAATACAAATATTATTTTGTACACGTGTTCTTGTGTCTTCAGGAAATTTTCGTGTTTACAATTTTAACTTTGATTTTGATTATTTTTATAATTACACTCCTTGCTTCTATATGAATACAATGAATGAATTCGATCTTCAATTTAAAATATTTACACTAATGAATACCACAAAATCTTATGTTATACTTAATGAAAGTATAAATAAACTCTAAGTGTTAGTGAATCTATCGTTTTGATGGGATGCGCATCATACGAAACTAATTTCAATGATCCAACCGTCAAACTTATTTGTATATGCTTCGAGATCGTATCAGCAAAAAATTGTAAAAAACAAACATACAGAGATCAAATAACGGGACAAAACTTTTCGACAGTTATAAACAAAAAATAACAATTTAACGGTTATTTTAACTTCGATTTTGATGATTTTCTACAGCTATACTTCTTGACCCTATATGAATACAATGAATTATTTTGATCGTCAATTTAAAATATTTACACTAATGGATACCACAAAATCTTATGTTATACTTAATGAAAGTATAAATAAACTCTAAGTGTTAGTGAATCTATCGTTTTGATGGGATACAAATTCTATGAAGCTAATTTCAACCATCCAACCATCAAACTTGTTTATATATACTTCAAGATCTCATCAGCAAAGAATCACAAAAAATAAACATTTAAAGATCAAGTAACAGGACAAAACTTTCGACGGTTATAAAATGAAAAATCACGATTTAATAGTTATTTTAACTCCGATTTTGATTATATTTTTGTAGCTATACTCCTTGATCCTATATGAATGCAATAAATGAATTCGATCTTCAATTTAAAATATTTACACTAGGCATCCTACGAAACTAATTTCAATGATCCAACCGTCAAACTTGTTTGTATATGATTCGAGATAGCATACGCCAAAAATCACAAAAAATAAACATTCAGAGATCAAGTAACAGGACAAAACTTTTCGACAGTTATAAACGAAAAATCACGATTTAACTGTTATTTTAACTTCTATTTTGATGATTTTTTTACAGCTACACTCCTTGACCCTATATGAATACGATGAATAAATTCAATCTTCAATTTAAAATATTTACACTTGTGGACTTAATGAAAGTATAAATAAACTTTAAGTGTTAGTGAATCTATCATTTTGATGGGACACACATTCTACAAAACTAATTTCAACAATTCAATCGTCAAAATTGTTTGTATATGCTTCCAGATCCCATACACCAAAAATCGCAAAAAATAAACATTCAGAGATCAAGTAACGGGACAAAACTTTTCGATGATTACAAACAAAAAATTACAATTTAACAATTATTTTAACTCCGATTTTCATGATTTTTTACAACTACACTCCTTGACCCTATATAAATACAATGAATAAACTCGATCTTCAGTTTAAAATATTAATACGAGTGGATACCACAAAATCTTATGTTATACTTAATGAAAGTATGAATAAACTCTTAATTGTTAGTGAATCTATTGTTTTCATGCGATACGCATTCTACGATACTAATTTCAACGATCCAACTGTCAAACATGTTTGTATTAATTTGAGATCGCATACGCAAAAAATTGCAACAAAAAAAAAACATTCAAAAATCAAGTAATAGGACAAAACTTTTCTTCAACGATTATGAAACAAAAAATCGCGATTTAATGGTTATTTTTACTTCGATTTTGATTATTTTTTATAGCTACACTTCTTGATCTTATATGAATACAATGAAAGAATTTGATCTTCAATTTAAAATATTTACACTAGTGGATACTACAAAATCTTATGTTATACTTAATGAAAGTATAAATAAACTCTTAAATGTTTACCATTAAAAATAATAATAATAACTGACTCTATCGTTTTGATGGGATATGCATCCTACGAAACTAATTTCAACTATCCAACTATCAAACTTGTTTGTATATGCTTCGAAATCGCATACGCCAAAAATCGCAAAAAAAAAAAACATTTAGAGATTAAATAACGGGACAAATCTTTTCAACAGTTATAAACGAAAAACAAAATCACAATTTAACGGTTATTTTAACTCTGATTTTGATGAATTTTTACAGCTACACTCCTTTACCCTATATGAATACAAAGAATGAATTCGATCTTCAATTTAAAATATTTACAGTAGTGGATATCAAAAAATCTTATGTTATATTGAATGAAAGTATAAATAAACTCTAAGTGTTAGTGAATCTATCGTTTTGATGGGATACGCATTTTATGAAACTAATTTCAACGATCCAACTGTCAAACTTGTTTATATATGCTTCAAGATCGCATATGCCGAAAATTGCAAAAGACAAACATTCAGAGATCAAGTAACAGGACAAAACTTTTCGACTGTTATCAACCAAAAATCATGATTTAACTGTTATTTTAACTCTGATTTTGATGATTTTTTACAACTACAATGCTTGACCTTATACGAATACAATGAATGAACTCGATCTGCAATTGAAAATATTTACACTAGTGGATACCACAAAATCTTATGTTATACTTAATGAAAGTATGACCAAATTCTTAAGTGTTAGTTAATCTATTGTTTTGATGGGATATGCATTCTACGAAACTAGTTTCAACGATCCAACTGTCAAACATGTTTGTATATACTTCAAGATCGCATACGCCAAAAATTGTAAAAAATAAACATTCATAGATCAAGTAATGGGACAAAACTTTTTGACGATTATAAACAAAAATCACAATTTAATTGTTATTTTAACTTCGATTTTGATGATTTTTTTACAGCTACACTCCTTGATCCTATATGAATGCAATGAACTAATTTGATCATCAATTTAAAATATATACACAAGTGGGTACCACAAAATCTTATTTCATGATGATCGATAAAAATTGAGGATTTTGTAAAAGGAATAACATGCAAGCTTTGAGTTCCATTGGCAAGGTTTAAACTTTTGAGAATGGCTTCACAACCTTGAAAACAAAAACTCTTTCATTTTCCATATCCTTGTGATAGGAGCATATTTATGCTACTTAGTTAGCTTGTTTTCTTGCACTTACGTAGTTAGTTATTGTTTATTATAGTGATTTAAGCTATTTTCGTGCATTTGTAGGTTCAAATGGCAAATGAAGCAAGAAAGTGCATTTTGGTGCATTCTAGAGCTAAAATGAGCTTAAATGGAGTACATGCATGTGGAGCACCATGGATGGACGATTTTGAAGCTAAAATGAGCTAAGGAGTGAATGAAGATGTGAAGAATGAAAATCAAGACGAATGACGAATGAAGAGTTAAAATTGGAAACCAAAGTTTCTAAGTTTGGAAGTTTCTAATTCCAAAGGTTTCCATTCTTGAAGAGTTTCTATTCTTGAAATGGAGATGTCCTAATCTTTTCTAGAAGGCCATCCTTGGGCCTTATCATCTCAGCCACATCTAAGCCCTCCTAACCCACATTGCCGCACCCTAAACCCTAGCCCACACTTGTGCCGCACCTGTTCCTTCTAGAATCTCCCTTTGCCTTGCCTTGCAAGGCATTTTTCTACCCTAGGCTTTAATTTCTGCAAAAGCCCAAGCCTAATCTGATTTAACCTAGGGTTTAGGGTGCCTATATATATATTCCTTATGTGTGCCGCACCAATGGATCACCCCCCCATTCAGAAATTCGCCAGAATTCCTTCACACCCCTTTTCCGCAACCTACAACCACCATTCTCCATATTTTCCATCCTTGCCGCAACCCACCATCCATACCACCATTCATCCACCTTTGCCGCACCTTTCAGCCACCATACCCACCTTGTGCGCCATCTTTGGATGATAGGAAGAGTGCTCCGTGCAATCCAAAAGGGAGGAGAAGGCTCACGCATGTAATCTGCCACCATTGGGGAGTTTCAGAGTTCTTTCTTCCTTTGTTTCGTTTCTATGTTTAATTTAATTTGTTTCTCAATTATGTTAAACATGTGGAACTAATTTCTTTTTAGTTAGAGGCGAATTTGAAGCCATGGACATATGTTGGTTATGATTTGATTTACTCCAGTTATGAATTCATGAACTTTGGATGTGGTTTACTTCTCTGTTTTGATTAAGAACTTGTTTATGTATGTTGATTGAGAGTGCACGCTTAATTGGCATGCTTAAACTTGATGCTAGGATATAAGGGAATTTCACCTAATCGTTATGAACTTATATTCATGAGTAGTAAAGATCGCTAGTCACGATTGTGTTTAGTAAACCCTAGGTTGGATTAACATGCGTATTCCATGGTTATGAATGCCTAGTCGATGTTTATGATTTCCATTGAACTTAATGATCTTTGATATGTCTCTCTATCATGCGTATTCCATAGTTAGGGAGCTTGATAAGAATAATTTGGTTGTGATGCGTATTCCATTCAATTCAATGAATCTAGGGAAATCTGAAAGTTAATTTAAGCGAACCTAATTAACTTGGAGCATTGTCATTCATTCGTTTGTTGAAATCATAATTGGGAATCAAATTATATGCATATGTTCATGTGTGGATAAGGAACCCTCTAACTAGTTTCTCACCATCAATTCAATTCACCAAAATCTGTTTAGAATCTGTTTTGTTTTCAAGTTTCTGTTTTAATTTTAAATTCGTCAAAACCAATCCCCCATTTACTTTAAGTTGCTAGATTAGTTAAAAATCCATTTCGATTGTGTTTTTAAGAGTCTTGAGTCAAGATAGAACCTATTTTCGTCCAAAATTGGGTTTGTGCTCAAAACTGCCCAGAAAGTGATTTTGAGGCAGTTTTGAGTGTTTCTGGGCTGTTTTGAGTCTTTAGGTTTGTTTAGGTGTTTTAAACTCTAGTTTTGCATTCTTTGAGTCTAGTTTAGTGTTTTAAACTTTGTTTTTACGTTTTTGAGTCAATTTCACATTGATTAGCATCCCTAGTTAATCCCCGGTTAGAACGATCCTTATTTGCTCTTATACTACAATTGTCATCCATAGGGTTTAATTTGTGTGTCAATCTAATTCTCACATCAAATTTTGGCGCCGTTGCCGGGGATTAGCAAAATTGCTAATCCCTTGTGTTTACTGTGTGTTTTAGTTCAATTTATCTAGTTTTCTGATTTAGTTTTGTTTTCTTGTTTTCTTGTTTTGTTTTCTTAGTTATGGCAGCGGACAATCTGACCATTAAAGAGCTCTCGGCCTTGGGGTTGGCCAATGCCACCCCATTATGCATTCAATACCCCGCAGCTGCCCTAGGCAAGACCGCTGAGTTTGAGTTGAAGTCAAACTTGTTGCACCACATTCCAAAATACCATGGGCTGTCCATGGAGGATCCCAACAAGCATCTCAAGGAGTTCGAGGTGGTTTGTTCGAGCATGACACCCCTGAATGTCGATGGGAACATTTTGATGATGAAGTCTTTTCCATTCTCACTTTTGGAAAAGGCGAAGGATTGGCTTTTCGAGTTAGCACCCGGAACGGTTACATCTTGGGATAGTATGAAAAGAGCTTTCTTGGAGAAGTTTTTCCCAACTTCAAGAGTCATTTTCTTGAGGAAACGGATTAGTGGCATCCAACAAAATCAATGTGAATCGTTTCCTTCTTATTATGAACGTTTTAAATCACTTGTTGCTTCATGTCCACAGCATCAAATGAAGGAGGAGCTGCTCATTCAATACTTCTACGAAGGACTCCTTCCCATGGAACGCCAAATGCTTGATGCATCGGCGGGAGGTGCGTTGGTGGATAAAACTCCGGGGGCTGCAAAAGTTCTAATTGCCAACCGAGCACATAATGCACAACAATACGAAGGTGTTGGACAAAGAGACCCCCCACGGCCACAAGTGAATGAGGTAAGTTCTACATCCGATATTCAATCCCAATTAGCTAACCTCACTTCTATTGTTTCTCAGCTGGCCGAGGGAATGAAGATACATGGACCAAGAGTTTATGGCGTGTGCTCTATGCAAGGACATGCCAATGATCAATGCCCTCAATTGATTGAGAATGGAGGGTGGGAATCTGCCAATGCCGTGGGTTTTAGGAGCCCAAATCAACTACGCCATGATCCATACTCAAACACCTACAATCCGGGGTGGAAGGACCATCCAAATTTCAAATGGCGGGATCCTCAACAACCCCAACAACAAGGAGGATTCAGGCAGCAACCACCGGGCTTTTATACAAAGCCATTCATTCCCAATCAAACTCAAGTGCAATCTGCCCCAACGAGCTCAGGTATGTCTTTGGATAATGATCAAGTTGTTAAGTTACTTACTACTTTGACGCAGGAAGTACAAACTCAAAATAAGGAGAGACAAATCCAAGACAAAAGGGTGGATAACTTGGAAAAGCAAGTAGGGCAAATAGCGGAATTCATGGGGCAGATTAGAGAACAAGGCAAATTGCCTAGTTCAACTGTTATGAATCCTAAAGGAGGCTTTGAAACCGTCAATGCAATTATGTTGAGAAGTGGTACACAGGTTGGAGCCGAACCAAAATCATCCAAATCAAGTCACGATGAGGATGAAAAGTTGCTGCATGAAGAAGAGCAAAGAGCAAAACTCACGGCCAAGGATGATCAATCCTTGCCGCCACCATCTAACACCTCTAAGCCGTCCCCAACCACTAAGGTAAGTCCAAATTTGACTTTTACTAATTCCATTCCACTGAATGTGCCATTTCCTGGCAGGTTTAGGCAATCAAAGAAGGAGGAAGATGACAGTGAAATTCTAGAAGCCTTTAAGAAAGTCCAAATCAATATCCCGCTCATTGCTGCAATAAAGCAAATTCCAAAGTATGCGAAATTTTTGAAGAAGCTTTGTACATCAAGGAAGCGAGTTCGGGAAAAAGAAGTGGTCCAGGTAAGTGAGAATGTTTCAGCTATTTTACAAAGGAAATTACCCCCAAAATGCAAAGATCCGGGTAGTTTTACAATTCCCTGTGTTATTGGCAATACAAGATTTGAACATGCCATGTTAGACTTAGGTGCATCCATTAATGTCATGCCATATTCTGTTTATGCATCTATGAATCTAGGAGAACTTAAAAATGATGGCGTTATCATTCAATTAGCCGATCGTTCTAATGCCTATCCAAAAGGAGTTTTGGAAGATGTGTTGGTGCAGGTGGATCACCTAGTATTCCCGGCTGATTTCTACGTACTTGAGATGGAGGACTCGGGCCATTCTCCTCCCATGCCACTCTTATTTGGACGACCTTTCATGAAGACAGCCCAAACCAAGATTGATGTGGCCAAGGGAGCCTTAACAATGGAGTTTGGTGGTGATATGATTAAATTCAAAGTTCCTGAATCTGTTAAGAATCCTAAAGATGTTCGTTCTTGTTTTGCCATAGATGTGATTAAAAATATGGAGCAGGAACATTCATCCGCACCAATCAAGATGGAGGAGCCTAGAAGCATCATTGAAGAGGGGATTGGAGTAGAGCATAAGAAACATGCCGAGAACACCACTTTTGCTACCCCTTTTGAGTCATCATTGAAATGCAGTGGTAAGCCTCCTCCTCTAATTCCAATTCCTATTTCGATTAATAGGTTGTTGCCTTCTGTGGTGCAGGTACCAAATCGAATGCGTGAGAGTGGGAGTGCTTACATTGACTTTGGGAGGCTTAACGGCACAATCTGGGACCATCATTATCCACTGCCATACATAGACCCAATGCATGAGTATTTCGAGGAGCATGTCATGGAGGATGTACCCTTCCATGCTGTGGACCCTGGAGGAGCTTAAACGGAGGTACCGTCCGGCTGGAAGACGTTAAAGCAAGCGCTTCTTGGGAGGCAACCCATGTGTTGAAACAAGAGAACGAAGGAACTTTCATTCCAAACCCAGATTTGCGTCCCTAACCCTTCTCTTTCTTGCTTATAATCTGCCATTTGTGTTAAGTTTGCTAGGTGTGTTATTTGGTTGTTTTTGTGTTAATCTATGTTTGAAACATTGAGGACAATGTTTGGTTTAAGTGTGGGGGGGTAAACAAGTTATTTTTGCATGAAATTCGTAGGATTTTATCACCTATCACTTATAATGTTGTTTCTCACTGTTTTAAGTGTTTTTAATGTGTTTTGATGTGTTTTAGTGTCATATAACAGAAAACCCAAGAAAAATTCGAAAAAGTTTGAAAAATACCAACAAGAGTTCGTTTTTGAGTCGTTTTTGTGTCTTAGGGTACCTTCCAACACAATGATGAGGATTTGGTTTTTAATTGCATAACTGTTAAAGTAAGTTACCAACATGGATGAAAGTTTGATATGCTCTTTGGTTTATGCTTAGTTGTACTTATAGTTCATGAATTCACATGTAATCAAAAGAAAAAAAATTAGTTTTTGTAACATGCTTGAAGGAAGAAACTCAAACTAACGCTATAACCCTGAGAGACTTGAGCTGTTAACGTTCTTTGGAGAGTTAATAATCTGTGCATTTGTTGTCTTCTAAAGTCGTTGCATGATCTCATTATTCTTTGCTTGGTTACTACTTAGAAGGCGTTTCATCATTTAGTTCCAAATACTAGAACTCATGCCCGTTTCATTCAAAGCATAAAATTGATTGCGTAACACATAACAAGATGAAGTTGTTTCGTGAACCAAGAGCCAAATAGCCGTACCCCATGTTCATTTATTTTGTAGGTTTAAACCCCGTTGAGCCTTGTTTAGCCTATATTCTTTGTTAACCCACGTTATCCTTACCTAGCCTAGAATAGGACCATCCACACCCTCGTTCTCAAAGCATAGTGAACATGACTTAGAATGAATTCCTTTTGATTGTTCTTGTGCAGAAAAACAAGTGTGGGGGAAGGAAGTTATTTGTGTGATATTGTGCCAAAAATATGAATTGGGCATGAGAAAAGAAAAAGAAAAGAAAAATGTGAAAAGAATGAAAAAGAGTTCAAAATAAGTGAGAAAGAACTCACAAGTGTTGGTTGTTGAAGAAAGGGTCCAAAAAGTTGAATTAGACCCTAAGTATTGTGTATTTTACCCCTTGTGTGTCTAAGTGATTTTCTGCACCCAAAAGTGAATTCTAAGTGTCAATTTCATTTATTTGTTGCTATTGCTTTAAGAACCTTCATTTATCCTTAACCTTTCTTTGTTAGCCAATACCCCTTAGCCTCGTTACAACCTTTAACTTCTATCTTGAGTGTTATGTGTTTCAATATGTGGAGTTTGGGATTGGTTTGAGCATATGGTGTCACTGGTTCTCGCATCTAAGTAGTAGCATTCCGTTCATGAGATCATATCTAAACATGCTTAATAATTGCAGAAAAGTGCTTCCTTCGTTATAAACATATGTGAGTGTTCGTTTTTATGTTTACATCAATCTTTTCACATATACCTAGTGTAGGGAGTGTAGTTAGAAAATCTGTGTGAAAATAAGAGTGTATCCGGTAAGGAATTGAGTGGATTCTCTAAGGCATGTTACTACATTCAAAATATTGTTTTAAACGATTAAATGGGAGCTAGTGAATGGTAATTATGGTTAAGTATATGCTCAAGAGTAGGGATGACTAAAATCTGTGGGAATAATGATCTTTGGCATGTTATGTACCATTGGAAATCTCTGAGATGAACGTTGGAAGGTTAGGTTATGTTTTGTTTCTTTGTTTTGCTCGAGGACTAGCAAAAGCTAAGTGTGGGGGAATTTGATAGGAGCATATTTATGCTACTTAGTTAGCTTGTTTTCTTGCACTTACGTAGTTAGTTATTGTTTATTATAGTGATTTAAGCTATTTTCGTGCATTTGTAGGTTCAAATGGCAAATGAAGCAAGAAAGTGCATTTTGGTGCATTCTAGAGCTAAAATGAGCTTAAATGGAGTACATGCATGTGGAGCACCATGGATGGACGATTTTGAAGCTAAAATGAGCTAAGGAGTGAATGAAGATGTGAAGAATGAAAATCAAGACGAATGACGAATGAAGAGTTAAAATTGGAAACCAAAGTTTCTAAGTTTGGAAGTTTCTAATTCCAAAGGTTTCCATTCTTGAAGAGTTTCTATTCTTGAAATGGAGATGTCCTAATCTTTTCTAGAAGGCCATCCTTGGGCCTTATCATCTCAGCCACATCTAAGCCCTCCTAACCCACATTGCCGCACCCTAAACCCTAGCCCACACTTGTGCCGCACCTGTTCCTTCTAGAATCTCCCTTTGCCTTGCCTTGCAAGGCATTTTTCTACCCTAGGCTTTAATTTCTGCAAAAGCCCAAGCCTAATCTGATTTAACCTAGGGTTTAGGGTGCCTATATATATATTCCTTATGTGTGCCGCACCAATGGATCACCCCCCATTCAGAAATTCGCCAGAATTCCTTCACACCCCTTTTCCGCAACCTACAACCACCATTCTCCATATTTTCCATCCTTGCCGCAACCCACCATCCATACCACCATTCATCCACCTTTGCCGCACCTTTCAGCCACCATACCCACCTTGTGCGCCATCTTTGGATGATAGGAAGAGTGCTCCGTGCAATCCAAAAGGGAGGAGAAGGCTCACGCATGCAATCTGCCACCATTGGGGAGTTTCAGAGTTCTTTCTTCCTTTGTTTCGTTTCTATGTTTAATTTAATTTGTTTCTCAATTATGTTAAACATGTGGAACTAATTTCTTTTTAGTTAGAGGCGAATTTGAAGCCATGGACATATGTTGGTTATGATTTGATTTACTCCAGTTATGAATTCATGAACTTTGGATGTGGTTTACTTCTCTGTTTTGATTAAGAACTTGTTTATGTATGTTGATTGAGAGTGCACGCTTAATTGGCATGCTTAAACTTGATGCTAGGATATAAGGGAATTTCACCTAATCGTTATGAACTTATATTCATGAGTAGTAAAGATCGCTAGTCACGATTGTGTTTAGTAAACCCTAGGTTGGATTAACATGCGTATTCCATGGTTATGAATGCCTAGTCGATGTTTATGATTTCCATTGAACTTAATGATCTTTGATATGTCTCTCTATCATGCGTATTCCATAGTTAGGGAGCTTGATAAGAATAATTTGGTTGTGATGCGTATTCCATTCAATTCAATGAATCTAGGGAAATCTGAAAGTTAATTTAAGCGAACCTAATTAACTTGGAGCATTGTCATTCATTCGTTTGTTGAAATCATAATTGGGAATCAAATTATATGCATATGTTCATGTGTGGATAAGGAACCCTCTAACTAGTTTCTCACCATCAATTCAATTCACCAAAATCTGTTTAGAATCTGTTTTGTTTTCAAGTTTCTGTTTTAATTTTAAATTCGTCAAAACCAATCCCCCATTTACTTTAAGTTGCTAGATTAGTTAAAAATCCATTTCGATTGTGTTTTTAAGAGTCTTGAGTCAAGATAGAACCTATTTTCGTCCAAAATTGGGTTTGTGCTCAAAACTGCCCAGAAAGTGATTTTGAGGCAGTTTTGAGTGTTTCTGGGCTGTTTTGAGTCTTTAGGTTTGTTTAGGTGTTTTAAACTCTAGTTTTGCATTCTTTGAGTCTAGTTTAGTGTTTTAAACTTTGTTTTTACGTTTTTGAGTCAATTTCACATTGATTAGCATCCCTAGTTAATCCCCGGTTAGAACGATCCCTATTTGCTCTTATACTACAATTGTCATCCATAGGGTTTAATTTGTGTGTCAATCTAATTCTCACATCACCTTGCACATTTAATAATTTGTAATATTGTAATAGACTAGTTGTTGGAAATGTGCCCTAAAACCAATCATATGATGATACTTTACGGACATTTCACATGTTAAACTAATCTAGTTTAATATCAAGGGCAAAGATTATTGTTTGAGCGGTCTCATATAAATGTTATATGCTTAAACGATAAAGTCCAAGGAATATTTGATTGGGAGAATGCAATCTAAAAGAAGTTAGATTCATGAGACCATTCTTTCGTAGACACATCCTAAACGTTCCTGATCATAGGATTGCCAATTGGGCATTGACAGTCCGTTAAGATCAGTACGTGCTATGTCTTCTCTCAGGGAGAGTGACTAGTCTCGAGTCATTGGTGTGAGTGACACCAAGACCAGTACGTAGGTGCTCAATAGAGAATGAGTTCACTGAACACGATCAACGACGAGTTCTCATATTCATGTCACGTGAGAACTCATGGTTAGGATAATGCAAATTAGTCCTTTGACCTGAGGCATCATAGTTGTCTTGTGGTTAGGTCCTTGATCTTTGATCGTGTCAAATGGCATTCCTTTGGAGTGTCCACGGCATGGTTGGGGTCAAGCTATCTAGTCATGGAGACAAGTGAATGCGCAACAAGGGATCTCTAACCTTCAAACTGTTGAGGGAGAATACTCTATGATATGATTTAGAATCTCTGGCCAGAGTATGAATGAGATGTTGGAATGCGTTCCAGATCACATTCAAGGTAATCATATAAGCACGAGATTCACATTGGATAGTAGACATTGATGCGAGAATTAACTCGACACAAATTAAACCCTCTTTTGTCAATCGCAGTATAGGTGTAAGTAGGGTATCGTTCTAGGCCGGGGATTAGGAGGGCTTGCTAAAACCTCTAAAATAATTTAAAAACGTAAAAACAAAGTTTAAAACACTAAACTAAAATAAAAACACTTAACTAAAATAACTCAAAATAAAACTAACAAATAAACTAAAACAAATCAAAAGACTCAAAACAACTCAAGACTCGAAACACACTTAAAATGACTCAAAATAATAAAAACAAATTAAATAAACATTAGGAGCTAAAATGGACGGAAATCGAATTAAAAGATTAAATATAATAAAAACAAACTAAATAATATAATATAATAATAATGGGGGGGATTGGTTTGGTTTTGACGAAGTAAATTAAACTTAAATAAATTACAAATTGACAAAAACATAAAATTACGGTGAATGGATAGGCGACGGACTGGCTAGAGGGTTTTTCTCCACACATGACACATAAGCAACCTAAATTGATTTTCAGTTGTTCTTTCAATAAGTTGTAAATTTCAATACTCCAGATTAATTAGGTACGCTTAAATTAACCTTCAGATTTTCCTTATGTTATTGAATTGGATGAACAGCATACAACAACTCAAATTATTCCCCAAAAGTTCCCTACGTGAAAAGCACAATAGAGATACGATTAAAGATCATTATGTTCTATGAAAATCATAAGTGTTGACAAGGCATTCGTAACTATGAACAGCATGATACGTTTGCCAGGAATTTACTTAACGCGATTGCGGATGGCAACCTTCACTACTCATGAATATAAGTTCATAACGATTAGGTGAAATTCACTTATATTCTAGCATCAAATTCATGCGTGTAAATTAAGTATGCATCCTTAATTAACATACACAAATAAGTTATCTATCAAGCAGTTAAGTAAATTAAATCACAACTCAGAAATCACAACTGAAATTACCAATTTAAATTACAAATATAATCATGGTTTTGAATTATCCTCTAGCCAACAAATTTAACTACACATTATTTAAAACAGAAATTAAATTGAGTTTGGAGGATTAAACCGAAATGGGGTGAATTAGGATTTTCTGTGCACTTGCATGTGCACTGTGCTGGATCTCCTCTCGGTGACAAGTGCAAACCGTGAGCTTCCTGTCCCGTGATGTTTTGCACCGTTTGGCAGCTGCCAAATGGCAGCTCTCGAGGAAGCCTCTGCCTGCTTTGCTCACTGAAATGGGCGCTGTGCTTGCTGCCAGAGGGCAGCACACCCTCCAATTCCGTGCCAAAGCTGATTGGCTCTCCCCGTGACTCCAGTCCACTGTGCCTTTCTGCGTGCTGCCTTCCAAAGGGCAGCCCTCCCTTCTGTTTTTAATCGCTGCTTGACTGCCCAATGGGCGCTGACTCCAAGCTCTGTGGCTGATTGGCGCGCTGCCAGCTAACTATTTTTCCGTCTGTGCCGCTTGGCACTTATTTCCTCTTTTTTTCCCAGCTGCCAAGGGCAGCGTTGCTCCTGCCTTCTCCCCCAAAGTTTCTGGTTTGAATCCCCCCCTCCAGTGTGATAAATGGACTCCCCCTTTTAAGATGCCATCCGTCTGTTTTCATCATTCCCCCACCAAGAACATGTGCAAGTGATGATAGCTGTTTTGCACTTCACTGCCTTCCACCGAAAGCATGCCTTTTCTTTAATTCAATCACACACATTAAATTATTTAAATATATAAATATATATAAATATATATATATATATATATTTTCCATATGATAAGTTCTATTTAACAGGCAAGAAAGTTTAGACGAATCTAGCACTTAAAATTTCATTTATTCTATTTTTATTTTCTTAACTTGAAAAATTAATAAAACATAAAAATAACGTAAATAGCTCAAAATATAACGAACTAACTAAGAAAAGACGAGCGAATTTGATGTAAAAATATGTATAAATATGCTCCGATCAGACATGAATAAATTATCAAGCCAAACAATGTGGTCAAGAGTATTGGATTAGAGAAGGACCGTATTGCATTTGTAATCCTAAACTGAATAGGTTCTCCACCTCTTCTGATTAGCTTGGGTAACCATGATATGCTGCTAGGTGTCACTCATGGTTTGTGGAAGCCCTAAACGTGTTTAAACACTAAAGGGAGAATTGAAAGTTAGTTTCAAATTCACAATCGATTTAAAAGAGTTTGAATCGCCCACTGCCTCGCTAAAAGGAACCTAATGGATCGTACACCGTGTAAGGTAGAGATTGAAGATTCAACGGAGATGAGTAAGAATAATTAAATGGTTTAATTATTTATGGCAAGGATTAATTAATATGATTATTAATCAAACGAATAAGTTCGTTAAAGACCTCGGGATAGTTTTGGACCTTAAGGCCCAATGGGCTTCGAACGTCAAGTCCATTGAATTAAGTTGTATGACAACTTAATAAATAATGATTTACAAAGGCCCAAATACTCCAAAAATATCCCTAAGGCCGGCCACTTAGTAAGGGTAGCAAACTTGGACTTATTTACAAGTTTGCCACTCAAATGAATTAAGGTATAAATTTGACTTTATAGCCAAAATTCATTAAGGGTTGTTTTTAGGAAATTGGAGAGAAGAAAAGCTCTCCCTTCTCTCTAAAATGGCCGGCCACTTTGAGGAAATAATCTAGCAATTCAACTTCCTCAAAGTCACTCATTTCTTCTTCATCTAACCTTGGTGTGGAGACTTAGAGGTTCCCAATTTTGGGAACTTGGAGAAACCATTTCATCCAACCAAATCCATAGATCTTAGATGCAAGGAATGAAGGCCCTCTCTTTGGGTGATTAGCCTTTGCTTATGCAAAGAGGAATCTACAAAGGTATTAATCTCAACTCACTTGTTTTGAGTTGTTTAAAGGTTCACCAATCTACTAGGCTTTGAACATTCATGGTTAATGTTTTGTTTTTAAGTATATGCAAGCATGATTCCGCCTTTAATTTGTTAATTGCATGCTAATGATATTGCTTAAATGAACATGATCTTCCAAAATAATCCTTCACTAGTAGTGTATGGATTTTTATTAGGCTCTTATTTTCGAGTGTAGGTATAGTACTTCAACGACAAATGAGTTTTAATGTTTTGAAGTAATATTTATGTGGCAATGTGTGGTAAGTGCAAATTTAAGAAAAAAATATATTTTCTTAATTGGTTATAACGAGCGTGACACGACACGACCCATTAAGATAATAGGTGTTACACGAACACGACAGACACAACCTGTTTTAGAATAATGAAAAATAGTAATAATTGGAATATCGTCAAATTATAATTGGTTTGCAAGCGATAACTTATCACTTGTGGCGGTACGTATAACCACTTGCACAATATATCTTCACACTTTTAATTAAGTTTACGAGTAATGATATTCATAACATGTTTTTGTATCATATTTTCATACTACCTTAAGAGGCATTTAATGTGGACAGTCACATCATTTGAATTAATCAGATTTTTAAATTTAGTTCATTATTTAATAAACTAATAATTAAGAAAAACTAGTTAATTAAATGATGATTGTGGTATACGAGGAGTCTTTCTACTTCATTTCCTTAGGTTTTGCAAATTTTTCAAATGATGTGGTTATCCACATCAGATACCACTTAGGGTGATATAGAAATGTGGTATAAACACATGGTATGAATAGCATTACTCTAAGTTTACTTTATGATCTTGTTTGTGATCGATATCAACCACAACAACCCATGACAATGTGCGAAACCTATGACACAAGTGAAAATTTGAACGTATACATACAAATTACGTATTTATAGAAAAAGAATAAAATATTTAACACAAACAATAAATATATTTAACACAAAGAATAAAATATTTATACAAATTACAAATTATATACACACACACACATTAAGTAAAACACAAACAATAAAATATTTAACAACTTATCAAGATCTTATATATCATCATTTATGCCAGGTAGGGAAGACGTTGACATAAGGACTTAGCTTTTATGATTTAAAGATTGGTACATTGCATTCACTCGAGTTGACATTTATGCATCATATACACATGTGCAGACTGAATCATTGATATATCGTGCATGCTAAATGCACCCAGACATTAACAATCAGTATTTATAAGTATATGGAAGACAAAGAATCACCCTTTTTAAGTTTAGATAAAGCATAAGAGTGTATAAAATTGTATGAACCATGATAATTTGTGCTCTTGCCTAGCTGGTCAATTAATAAAGAACATTATGTTTTTCACTTATTTCTTTTAAGGGCCCAATTCAAGTATGTTCTAGAGTAGTATGATAAAATTTTCTTTGACGATATATATATATATATAAATCAATTTTTCGGGTGGAGCCATGTACAAAATAGTATTTGGAGGCTTAGGATATGTAGATTGCATTAGTGCAAATATAAGTTGTTACTCACATCCGATCTAAGTCAATTATACCATTCACTTCTTTTAATAAAATAAAATAAAAACCTAGCCCCTAACAAGAAAGTACAAAGAAAAACTGGGGAGGGTCGCAGTCCTTCGTAATCACGCCATTCTCTTTCTTTTTCGTGTTTCCAATAGTCGTCACTCTCTCACTTTATCAAAACCTTTCGTAGTTGTGGTCAATCCTCTCTTCTAAGGAGGAGAGACTTTTGTAGCAGTTATGACTTACTACTCAACCCTAAATAGCTTAGAGCGACAATTGTTGTTTAAGTATGAGGTGATAGTTTTTTGGTTTGTGCACACAAGAGTTATGAGTAGCAAGCTCGACATTTGTTAGAGGTGACTTCTAGCAGAAATTTTCTTGCTAACGATTGCAAGATCATGAAAATGTGTAGTCTTTCCCTCATGGTATTGTTGTAGTAGTTTCAAGGATTCATAGCTATATGTTCTTGTTTTGTCATTGCAAGATCTTTAGGTGATGGTACGGTGTTTACATTGAGTATCTTGACAGTGTTAGTCCGGCTTGTAGGGTTTGTAAGAAAAACCAATTAGATCAGTGTGAAGCTAGGGTTACAGATACATATAAGCACGTATATGTATGCACAATGCAGATAAGTTATACATGGATGCTGCTACACACATGTCAACAACCAATACCTCAATGATGTCGAGAATACTTACCTGAAAATGAAGACATGTTGGAATGGAAGAAAAGGAAGTCTTCTACTCTCAGTATACAATACGTTCTTTGCCAAGGAATAGGGTTTGGTGTCTGCAGAACTTGGAATATGAGAGTAGGGACATTCCCCTTTATATGTGATTTGATTATTCCATCGTGTCCTATTATTGGAAGGAATATCAATACAATCCCAACCATATCAATATGTTATCATGATATCAATCTATGTTTACCATAATAGGGCTTTGCCATAAGTTAGTTGCATTAGGGTTTAAGACTTCATGATTCTAACTCTATTAGAGCTACTACAAGATTACTTGTTAATCAAGTAATCTCAAGAAAATCTCATTGACATTCACAACACGATCTCGTTGATTACTCAATGAGATCTTACATTCTCCCACTTGGAAGCCAACGATAACCCCAATAATGGAAGAAAACATGGTGATCACAAAATCTTACGACAGTATGCAACTTCCCTTCGAACAACCTGTCACTTTCAGATTGATTGCAAGACTATAGAAAACCAAGTACATATCTAGCTGCACTTGCACTCTATAATCACATGCACAATCAATTTGACAGCACTTTGTTGTTAACATAATCATGATAATCAAAATAGTTGAATTACTCATCAACATACTTATTTATAATGTCGAACAAACTTCAATAGTCAATGCAATATTATAAGAACAACGATTAAATGAACATAAAGGAAACTAACTTATTCAAAAGTTTGAGTAGAGAACAAAACCAATTGATAAACGCCTACTCCCACTCATTAACTGAATCAAATGTTTCTCGAACTCCCATATTGAACACATGCCTCTTGAATACTCCCACTGATAAAGCCTTTGTTAGAGGATTAGCTACCATCTGAGCCGTGCCAATGTGCTCAATTTCCACCATTCCATTTATATTCATTAGTCTGCAAGTCAAGGACCTCTTGTTATTTTTTGAGAAGAAAACTGCAGCCTTGTTATCACAGTACATCTTCAAAGGTCTTTCAATATTATCTATCACTCTCAGACATTTCATCATATTCTTGATCCAAATGGCCTGTTTAGTTGAAGTATAACAACCACTGAATTCTGCCTCCATTGTAGAAGAAGCAATGGCCTTTTATTTTGCACTCTTCCATGAGATTGCACCACCAGCCAATATAAATACATAGCCAGTTACCGATTTTCTATAATCCACACATCCTACAATGTCTGAATCTGTGTAAGAAACCATTTCCAAGTCTTGGACACAATTGTACACAAGCATGTAATCTCTAGTCCTTCTCAAGTACCTTAATACTTTCTTGGTTGCCACCTAATGAGCGTCACCAAGATTTGATTGAAACCTACCTAGCACACTCATTACAAATTCCAAGTCTGGCCTTGTACAAATCTGAGCATACATTAAACTACCCACAAGCGATGCATACGGCTTATCTTTCATGCTCTCCTTCTCAAGTTCATTCTTGGGACATTATTCTTGGCTCAGCTTATCCCCTTTGCCAATTGGCAGCTCTCCACTAGAACACTTTGCCATGTTAAACCTTTTCATTATTCTATCAATGTAATTCTTTTGAGACAGTCCTAAAATCTTCTTTGATCGATCTCTTGTTATTTCAATGCCTAAGACAAAATGAGCTTTGCCTAGGTCTTTCATATCGAATGCATCAGCAAGCATTCTCTTAGTTTCATTTCATGCAATAAGGACATGTCCGAGGTTGCTAACAAGATATCATCAACATATAAGACAAGGAAAATGAACTTGGAGCCACTGACCTTGACATATATGCAGTCATCTATCTTGTTTTCCTAGAAACCAAGGCTTGTGACAACTTCACCAAACTTCTTATACTACTGCCGAAAAGCCTGTTTCAAACCATAGAGTGACTTATTTAATTTGCACGCCAGAGATTCATTCCCCCCTTCAACAAATCCTAGAGGTTGACAAATGAAGATCTCTTGTTCTAAGTCACCATTGAGAAATGCAGTTTTCACATCCATTTGATGGAGCTCTAAATCATAATGGGTTGTGAGTACCATGGCTATTCATACGTAGTCTTTGGATGAAACTGGAGAGAAAGTTTCATTATAATCGATGCCTTCACGTTGGGTGAAACCCTTTGCCACTAAATGGGCTTTGTGCCTCTCTATTAGACCTGGCATTCGTGCCGTGTTTTTGGTGTTCGTTTCGTTTTCGTATCATACCCGATAGCTTAACGGGTCGTGTCGTGTAACACCCGTTAAAATAAACGGCTAATATGACCCAACCCGAAATCGACCTATCAAGTAATATGACTTGACCCGTTACCCGTTAAGAAAAATATATTTTAAATCAATAAATAATGAAAATGAAAAAAATAACTTGACCCCAAAAAATGTAAAACATAATACTAAATTAGTATATACATACCACATTATCACATAAATACTACTTCAAAACATTAATAAATAAAACATTTTTCTTTCAAGTTTACATACCCCAAAATAAAAGTCTAATGAAAAAACATTAGTGCATACTACAAAATACAAATGTTCAAAGATATGCAAAATGAAGAGAGTTATGTTTCAAGATTGAGGAACCTTGTACATTTTTTACAATAAAACCCTTCAAGTTTCATCAATCACGAAGGGAAATGGTATTGGAACTTATTGACGATGTTTTCACTGCGGTTTTCCATTATCCATAAACTATAGATTTAAATTTAACCGTTGATTGTCATTTACATTTACGTTCCATTCTTCTTACCAAATTTTGTTTTTTTTTCGGATTTTCTTTTTTGAAAACATGATCTCTTAGAGGATGCAGGAAGATGAATGGTTTGGATTATTTATATTATGATGAGAGTTTTACCATTAGTGAAAATATAGCTCGAAGTCAATAAAGTCTCTAGAAACTATATAACATGAACTCATATTTTAGTTAACCGTAAATATCAGAATGTTATATCAACGATCTAAACCGTTCATTTTTCTACATCCGTTAAAAGAACACTACACTTTTCAAAAAAGAAAAAAAAAATTTGGTGAGTATAATAAAGTGTAAACGACAATTGACGATTAAATTTAAATCTAAGGTTTATGGATTATGGTGTTAGATTTCAGAGTTGGCCCCTTTATGAAAGTTGTAAAACTTGTGATTGTATTTTTTTATATACATTTTTTACACTTCTACAATATTATTAATTTTGCACTATAAAAAACATTATTCATGAGATTTGGAGGGTTTTAAAAATCTAAACGACCATGTAACGATTGTCTAAGGGTAGAGGATGCAATCATGAGCATTTATATAGGGGTGTGCTATCCACACACCCCATTTTACTTCTTACACATCCCTTATTAATTTATATCCGTTGATTTTCTTCAATTCATCTGATCCGATGGTCGAAAATTAGAAGGGTATGTGAAAAATAAAATGGGGTGTGTGAATATCACACCCCTTTATATATGCTTTCACATTTTTCAGACTTATACATTAATGATTATGAATTTTATTTATTTTGAACTTTCTTAAAAATACATGAGGGTTTAAAATTCATGTATGCACCTTTAAAGCGTAGATGATGTGATTAAGAGTGACACACCTGTACCCGAAAGTAAGGCGTGTTGGCCGTCACGTGAGTGTGACGTAGCCAAGTGCACAGTACGGAAGCAAGGATCACTAACGAAGTACGAACTAATTAAAATCAAACTACTAGCAACCTAGATAAGATATTGTGCTAGAGTGATAATATAGTACTTATGCAGAACCAGAGCGTACTAAGTCAAAGTGCAGTCAAGCATGAATCATTAAATTCGAATAACACCAACGGGTGTCCTACATAATAATGAGTCTGTCAGAACTGCCTACTCTAGCTATCTAGAACCGGGAGGGGCAAAAAACAAAATTGAGTGGGTCAGCAAAACAAATCTTTTCCAAATCATTCTTTATCTCAAAAGTATAGCCCCTCACCGTAACACCTGTATAGTTTCCCAGAAAATAATACATACGTATATATCACAAACTTTCTCAGCATAAAACGTTATCAAGCGTATCTCATAATATGCCATGCAATGCATTTGAATAACCATTCAGAATCTCAAGAACCATGTAATACGATGCATTTCGATAACCATATCGCTACTAGATATCAACTCAGCCCTCGGCTGTACATATAGCTCATAACTAAAGGGATAACTCATAGTTAATAGCTTGTACAGCTGTATTTCTGTTAATACAGCTTTGTAACTAATCTCTATGTTAAGAGATTAAATTAAGTATAATTAGTTACTAAGCCTAATTAGTCAAATGTATATACATACTGAGTTGTATTCCTTTCTCATTAAGAAAGAAATAATAAAAAGATCTTCTTTCTTAACATGGTATCAGAGCCATTCAGCTTCACCGCATCTCGATCCTTCGATCTTGATCTCTGATCTCCAGCCACCGCCTCTCTTGATCTTCTTCGATCTTTGATCTTCGACAATGGCGTCATCGGCTTCATCTCCTATTCAACCTGCAAATTTTTTCCCCAATTTTGCAGAAATGAACCCTAATTCTTCCAATTCTTCTTCGATCTCGTCAATTTCTTCCATAACTATTCAGAATATTAGCTGCATGGTTCCTACCAAGCTCAAGCGTGATAATTACCTTGTCTGGAAGGCTCTCTTTGCTCCGATTTTCCGACGCTACAAACTGACCGGCATTGTTGATGGCTCTAAAGTTTGCCCGCCGACTTATGTTCTTGATGAATCTGGTCGCCATATTCCGAATCCTGCTTTTGAGATTTGGTATGAAATGAAGGAAAATTTATGTCCTAGTGAAGAACATTAAAGAACATTTGAATACATATGCAAAATATTAACAAATTAAATTAAACATGCATCCAAAATCAATTCATAAAACCCATGACTTTCAAAGCCTAGTAGATGGTGAACCATGACTCTTTAACAACATTAAAGAGATTAAGGATTTAGAGAATCATTACCCTTGAAGCTCATCCTTGATTACACAAGGGATTCACCCAAGTGGAGGGCCTTCAAGTCACCTCCTTGCTTCCTTGAGGATTGGTTCTCCAAAACACCAAAGATTTGATGTCTCCAAGTCTCTACACCAAAGATAAATTGTGAAGATAAAATGGATGACTTAGGGAAGAAGAAATTGCTAGATAACTCTCCCTAAGTGGCCGGCCTCCTTGTAGAAAATAGAGAGAAAAGTTTCACCCAAATTTCTTAAGGAAAACCCTAAATGAAATAAAGCTATAACTTTGAATTTATACTTTATTTCTTGTGAGTGGCAAACTTGTAATTAACACAAGTTTGCTACCCCTCACATTGTTGGCCGGCCTTAGCTTTGTCTTTGGGCTAATTGCCCAATTTGTTTTAGTTGTCATACAACTTAAACATAATGGGCCTTGTGGACCAAAACACTTTTGGGCCCTGAAACCCAAAACTAACTTAGAAGCCCAATACGAACGTTTCGTATAATTAATTAACTAATTAATTAATTTTGACCATTCTTCAATTAACTATTTAATTGCTTATCCATTTCATTTAATTACTTCACTTTCATCTTTACTCGGTGTACGATCCATTAGGTTCCAATTAGTGAGGCAGTGGGCGATGTTACTCTTAACTATCGTTTGTGAATTGAAACCACATTTCAATTCTCCCTTAAGATTAGTGTTTGCCAATCTTTAGGGCTACCACAAACCATGAGTGACACCTAGCAGCATGTCATGGTTACCCAAGCTAAGTAGAAGTGGTTGGAGAACCTATCCAGTTACAATTACAATGCAATACGGTCCTTCTCTAATACAACACTCTTAATCACATCGTTTAAGTGATAGTTTGTTTCATGTCTACTATCCAATGTGATACTTCTCTATATGATTCGCTTGAATAAGATTTGGAACAAACTTCCTTAGTCATATTCATATGCTTTGGCCAAAGACTCTCGAATCATATCTTAGAGTATGATCCTTCCATAAGGTTAGAGATCCCTTGTTGTGCATTCATATGTCTACATGACTAGATAGCTTGACCCCAACCATGCCGTGGACACTCCAAAGGAACGCCATTTGACACGATCAAAGATCAAGGACCTAACCATTAGACATCAATGATGCCTCAGGTCAAAGGACTACTTTGCATATTGTAACCTTGAGTTCTTACATGCCATGTATGTTTGAACTCTCTTTTGATCGTAGTTCAGTGTACTCGATTACTCTTTCAAGCACCTATGTGTTTGTCTTAGTGTCCAACACTAAATGACTTGAGACTTGTCATATCCACGCTTGAGTCGACACAACACATACTAACCTTAGCGGATTGTCAATGCCCAATTGGCAACCCTATGGCTAGGAACGTTTTAGGAATGAGCATAAGAGAAAGGTCTCGTAAATCTAACTTACTTAGATCACTTATCTCTTAGATCAAATACATTCCTTGGATTCCCTTATTGATTAAACACAAGATACAATAAACAGTGATTAACAATAAGCTTTGCCCTCTATTAAACATATATAAGTTTAATACAATAAGTATTCCAAAAAGCTATTACATCAAATGAGTGGCTTTGTGGGCATACTTCCAACATGAAAAAGATCAGAATATATTAATCTGGTTGAATTCAACGCTTTCTGAGGATATTATTCCGTTCACAGTTGGTGTCACATCGGCTCGTGATCTTTGGTTGAACCTTGAGCATCGATTTGGTGGAGTCTCGGCCACTCACATTCATCAACTTCGTTCTCGCCTTCACTCTGTGCACAAAGGCGATCTCTCTATCTCTGATTATTTGCAGACAATTAAAGGTCTTGCTGATTCGTTAATGGCTGCTGGAGCTCCTGTATCTAATCATGATTTAATTGCTGTAACTCTCAATGGATTGCCTGATGAGTATGAGTGTTTCATTGACTCTATCATGCTCCGAATCTCGAACACAACATTAGATGAACTTCATGGATTGTTGATCAATAAGGAGGTTTTTATGCATCTCAAGAAAAAAAGTGTGCACTATTCTGCCTCTGAGCCTTTTCAGGTTTTTGCTGCATAGTCTCAACCTCCACTCCTCCCTACACCACCACAGTTCTATAATTTCCCTCAGGCTTATGCGGCTCATCAGTCCTTCTCCAATCCTTCACCAAAGTTCTCTAACAACAATCGTGGTCTCGGTTTCTCTCAACGCCGTGGTAATTTTCATAAGAATTTCAACAATTCTCGTGGTCAATTTTACAATTCAGGGGGCACTCATGGCAATTAAAGGAACAACTCTGGCAATCGAAATAACTCTAGTGGCAGTCGTACTAATTTTGGTGGCAGAACTCCTTGTCAAATTTGCAACTCCTTTGATCATGAAGCTCTGGATTGTTATGAGAGAATGAATCCTGCTTTTGCTGGCAAAACTCCTCCTGCAAAGTTAGCTGCTATGCGTGCTTCTAAACAATCTCCAACTACTTGGTTGATGGACTCGGGTGCTACATCCCTTATTACCAATGGCATCTCTACTATTCAATCTCCATATCCATACTCTGGCGAAGACAAGGTGTATATTGGTGATGGACAAGGTATGGCTATCCATCACACTAGTAATTCTACAGTTTCCACACCACATGCTAATTTCAGATTACGTAACATTCTTCATGTTCCACTAATGAAATTCAATTTTCTCTCTGCCTATCAATTCTTGAAAGATAACAATTGTTCCTTGACCCTTGATTCTGATGGTTCTGAAATCAAGGATCGTTCTTCGGGGAGGACGCTTTTTCGAGGCCCTGTTGAAGATGGATTTTATCCCTTTCACGGTCTCTTCAATGTTCCTGCTACACATTATGCGTTCATCAGTACTAAAGCATCGTTGCAAACTTGGCATCAAAGGCTTGGTCATCCGTCTTCTGCTATGTTTAGGAGAATATTAAATAAGCATAGTCTTGCTCACAGTGGTGACAAACTTGTATCTTTCTTTTGCACAGATTGTGCTATAGGCAAGAATCACAAGTTGTCCTTTTCTTCTAGTACAAGTTCTGTTTCTACTAGTTTAGAATTGCTTCATTGTGATGTTTGGGGTCCAGCTCCAATCACTTTTGTCAGTGGCTACAAATTTTACTTGTTAATTGTGGATGAGTTTACAAAATATACTTGGTTGTTTCCAATGAAGACTAAATCTGCCGTTTTCTCTATTTTTGTCTCCTTCAAAGCTTATATAGAAAATATGACTGGCAATACAATCAAGGTCTTACGATCAGACTCAGGGGGTGAATTTACCAGCTCGGAATTCAATTCTTTTCTCTCAGGCCATGGTATTTCTCATCAATATAGCTGCCCTCATACTCCAGAACAGAACGGCTGTGTAGAAAGAAAGCACAGGCATCTTACAGAGACCATAAGGACTCTTTTGGCTTCTTCTCGGGTTCCACACAAGTTCTGGGTTGAAGCATTTTCAACTGCCCTCTATCTCATCAACAGATTACCAATTTCTCAACTGGACAAATCTCCCTGGGAACTTCTCTTTCATAAATCTCCAGATTATTCAAGATTAAAAGTGTTTGGCTGCAGCTGCTATCCTTGGCTTAAGCCATATACTTCATCCAAACTGGAAGGCAAAAGTACTCAATGTATTTTTCTGGGTTATAGTCTTCAGCATAAGGGATATCGCTGTTTAGATATTCAAACTCAGCGCCTTTATATTTCAAGACATGTTTTGTTTAATGAAGGGCACTTTCCGTTTCATGATGCACAAAATCTTCCTCCTTCTTCAATGCCACAGAATACAGAGTCTTTTTCTTCTTCTTCAACATTTACTCTTCCATTTCCCATCTCTTCGCATGATCCAGCATCCTCTGCAGTGCCTTTCTCCCCACCAGTCACAACTTCATCACCTGTTCCATCTTCGCAGTCTTCCTCTCAACCCTCTCAACCTAATTCCTCTTTAGCCTTGTCCTTCAATTCTTCTTCTCAACACCAGTCCACTATCCCTACCAACTCTCATCCTATGACTACACGGTCCAAAGCAGGTATTTTTAAACCAAAGGCGCTCTCAGCAACCAAACAACCCATTGATATAGATAACTTTATGCCTACCACTTATCTGCAAGCATCAAAACATGCTCACTGGAATCAAGCAATGTTAGAGGAATTTCAAGCTCTCCAAAACACCGGTACTTAGACTCTTGTACATTTTTCTCCTCATCAAAATATTGTTGGCTGTAAATGGGTCTTTCGTATTAAGCGAAAACCCGATGGCATAGTAGACAAATACAAGGCCCGTCTTGTGGCAAAAGGGTTTCACCAACAATAAGGTATTGACTTCACAGAAACTTTTAGTCCTGTTGCCAAACCAGTGACTATTCGTATCCTCTTAACTCTTGCTGTTCAGAATGATTGGTTTCTAAATCAATTGGATATTAGCAATGCGTTTCTGTATGGATCCCTAAAAGATAAGGTGTTTATGTAACAACCTCCTGGTTTTGTTGATGTTTCTCAACCCTCCTTTGTCTGCAAGCTAAATAGGTCCCTTTATGGCTTAAAACAAGCCCCTCGGGCCTGGTATGACAAACTTGGCCATGCACTGCTCTCACTTGGTTTTGCAAATTCCAAATCAGATTATTCCTTGTTTGTGCACACCTCTCCTCATCTTGTGATTGTATTAGTCTATGTGGATGACATAATTGTCGCCGGACCCAATGCAACTTCTTGCCAAGCATTCATTCACAAGCTCAGTTCCTTGTTCCCTGTCAAAAATCTCGGGCCTCTCCACTATTTTCTTGGACTTGAAGTTCATCGCTCCTCTGCCGGCATTTTCTTGTCCCAAGGCAAATATGCTATGGATCTTCTTATTAAGACAAAAATAGAAGGTTGTAAACCATCTGCCACTCCACTTGGCACTGCCAAATTAGATCATCTTGGAAATCTGTTGTCTGATCCAAAGGAGTACAGGTCCATAGTGGGTGTTCTCCAATACCTCACCTGGACACGGCCAGACCTTTCTTTTGCTGTCAACCAAGTCTGTCAATTTCTCCAAGCAGTCAAACGTATTCTCAGGTTTCTCAAAGGTTCTGTCGATCAAGGCCTCTGGTTTAAAAAGGGTTCTATGGAGCCTACAGCTTTCTCAGATACTGATTGGGCTGGTTGTGTTTTTGATAGAAGATCAACATCTGGTTATTGTGTTTACTTGGGTCCAAATCTTATTAGTTGGAGTGCTAAAAAGCAGCCAACTGTTGCCCGATCTTCAACTGAGGCTGAATATCGATCCCTTGCTCTTACTGCTGCAGAACTCACATGGATCTTTAAGATTTTCAAAGATCTCACTTTTCCACTCTCTCACACTCATGCATTATGGTGTGATAATGTTTCTGCGATCTCTTTGGCCTCCAATCCTGTGTTTCATGCTCGTACGAAACACATTGAGATCGATTATCACTATATCAGGGAACTTGTTCTTGCAGATTTAATCAAGGTTTTGTATGTTAACACTGAGCATCAGATTGCAGATATTCATACCAAGTCTCTGTCCAAGGCAAGATTCCAATATCTCTGATCCAAGCTTTCTCTGGGTGCTCCACCGATTAGCTTGAGGGGGTGTAAAGGGATAACTCATAGTTAATAGCTTGTACAACTGTATTTCTGTTATTACATCTTTGTAACTAATCTCTATGTTAAGAGATTAAATTAAGTATAATTAGTTACTAAGCCTAATTAGTCAAATGTATATACATACTGAGTTGTATTCCTTTCTCATTAAGAAAGAAATAATAAAAAGATTTTCTTTCTTAACAATAACATCTCAATTTCATCACATATATATACACTGCACATACATCAATATCATCATGAGGTCATCATCACATCACCGTGTCAATATAAAGAATGCTCTAGTGCTACAATCACATGAAGACTGTGCGAATGAACGCGAGTCACCTACAAGTCGAACCCACTCAAAGGTGGTCTATACGACAAGACTGCGCACCTAACTTGGATCCAAGGCGAACATGCGGTGCGGGAGGTGAACGACATGTGAAATACTGTGCCCTATCTCTGGACGTGAGCACTAACTTTATGAGCTAACATATCACATCATATCTCATCATATATCGTCTGTTCTTTCTCAACAATGCATGTACCTACCTAGTACTTACCTGGCGTCCTCGGCACCAATATATGCATGAAATGTATATATGAATACTCATGCATCAATATTAAGTTATATGCATGGCGATAAAATCGTAGTTTTCATTTAAAAACTGATTCTGGGAAAATCATTATATATATATAGGTTATACGGAAAAATAGCTGCCCACTCACTGAGAAGGTCGCCGGGTCATAGCCCCCATATCTAGCCTGCCTACGCTCGTCCTCGGAATACGTCTCACCTATATGAGAAATTACTAAAAATACGTTATTTAAGCACATATACGTAACTACTGAAATAACTTCTCATACATAGCTTAATTTTGGCATACAAATATACCAACGCGACCTACTCGACGTCATGAACACCCAAAAAATTTTAGAATAATTTTTCCGGCCTCCACGCGCCGACCACGCGCAGCCACGTGACATGCACACTGATGGCGTCAGTTAACGCCGTCAGGTATATACTGGTAATATTTTGTCAACTGTTAACAGTGTCAACTAACGCTGTTAGCATATTCTGTCAAAACTGATGGAATATGCCGTCGTCTTCTCCGGCGAGTCGCCGGTTTTTGGGGATTTTTCAAATTGTCCTATCTCACTCATTTTTCAAGCATGTTTCATGATTTTTGTCTCAAATTGAAGCTAATAACATGTATAATCACGCCATATGAGTTTCAAGGCTTAAAATTCACTAGATTTCCTCCAAGAAAGTTCGATAGTACGGCTTACCTTGAAATACGTCGATCTCGGCCCTCCGACGTCCAAATTTGTCAAACGAACGTCCCCGAGCTTCGTGAAGACGTCAAGAAGCTTCCTATAAGCTTAAAATTCCCTAACAATCACGTATATGAAAATGCATGAATAGTGGTATTCTCGGAGGTAAGTGGTTCGACGTGAAAACGTTGGGAAACTTACATGAAACTGGTATGGATGAACTCGTATCGACAAGATGAAGATGATGGTGTAATTATTTCCTTCGATCTGTTGAGTTTAGTGGCTCCTCTGGGCGTGTCCGTACGTAAGGAGAAGAGAGAGACGGAGAGAGCTCGGGAGTTAGAGAGAGAGAGTCTAAGAGTGATGGACAGAGAGAGAGAGTGACGGGAGTGAGGTGAGGGTGGATGTGTGTGGACCAAAACCATCTAAAATATAAGGATATAGAATGTCTCATTGGCTCCAATTATTGAGGGCCACCATCCATTGGTCCTCACACAAAACACATGCATACGTACATGACCCCGAATGGGTAATTCCGTCAATTCATCAGTTAATTAATATATATATCAGGACGGGTTGTCACAAAGAGTGCTTGCATATTTTTTCACATTTTTTGCACTTGTAAATTAATTATTATAAATATTTAAATGTATTTGGTATTTTTAAATTACTTGATGTTTTTATTTTTATTGTGTTTTATAATTTTTTAATCTCGCTCTTTGCTCATAATATTTTATAAAATAAATAAAAAAAACTTAAATTTTTAAAATTTATTTAGAATAATAATACAAGAATAATTAATGAACAATATATATATATATATATATATATATCCACTATTTTATTGTATTTTTTTTTAGTAATTAAAAAACATTAAAAGTCATCGAAATAACTTTTTCCTTTTCGTGTCGAAACAGGTTACCGCATGTCACTATTGTGTAAACTTATTGAGGACCCGTTATTAACGGGTTCTTATCGTGTGACTCGATAATGACCCAATTAGTTATCGTGTTGACCCGAAACCCGTTATTTTCGTGTCATTTACGTATCGTGTTAACGTGTCGTGTAAGAAATTGCCAGGTCTACTCTCTATGTTGCCTTAGGAATCTCGTTTTGTCTTGAACACCCATTTGCAGCCTATTGGTTTGCAATTGTCACTGCAAGGAACAAGTGTCCACACACCATTCTTCTTCATTGAGTCCAATTCTTCTAGCATTGCATGATGCCGCAAGTAATGGTGCACACTCTTAACAGCTTGATTAAAAGTGACAGGGTCATCTTCATCACCAATGTTGTAATTTGATTCTTGCAAGTAGCAAAGAAAATCTGTTGAGATGGCTGGTTTTTTGGTTCTTTGTCCTTTTCGTGTAGCTATTGGTTCAGTTGATACCATTGTGGGATCTTCTACTGCAGCAACGTTATCGGTAGTGATTTCAATTATTCCTGGAACATGATTGTCAATATATGGTGCAGCCACTGCCTCGCCAAGAACTTTAGAGACTTTCGTGCCTTCAAGGTCAACTTCTGTACTTTGGGAAGGAACCTCTGTGAATTGAATATGAGACACGAGACTTGGGATATACTCATTCACTTCTTCAAACTCTGGAATGTAAGAGACATTATCAGTTGACTTTAACTCTTCAATGAATTTGGCATTATGTGTTTCCATAATCCTAGTAAAGGAATTAAAGAAGTAAAACTTGAAGCCTTTCAATTTGTCAGAGTAGCCCACAAATCTGCAGCTAGTGGTTCTAGGATCAAGTTTTCTTTCAGCTGGATTATAAAACCTTGCCTTAGTCCTACAACCCCACATATGAAAGTGGTTGTAACTTGGTTTTCGTCATATCCATGCTTCAAATGGTGTCACTGGCCCTGACTTACTTGGACTTCGATTGAGTATGTAGTTAGCTGTCTTTAAGGCTTCTCCCCATAGAAAAATTGGCAGCTTCGAGTTAGCAAACATGGACCTGATCATGTCCTTGAAAGGTCGATTCTTTCTTTTCGCAACACTGTTTTATTATGGTGTTCCTGGTGTTGTGTACTAAGCAGTGATGCCATGTTGTTCAAGATAAGTTGCAAAAGGTCCTTTTTGTTGCCCAGCTTCTGTGTACTTGCCAAAATACTCACCACCTCTATTGGATCTCACAATTTTAATTTTTTTTTGCAAGTTGTTTTTCAACCTCTAAATGAAAGATTTTAAAACACTCTAACACTGTAGACTTCTCGGAGATTAAAAAAAACATGGTAATACCTTGAAAAATTATCAATAAAAGTGACAAAATAGGAGTTTCCACATATGGTTTTGCTTGGGAAAGGTTCTCACACATCGGTGTGTATAATTTTTCAGAGTTTGTTACTTCTGTTAGAACCAAGCTTTCTCACATTTGTTAATTTTCCTTTAAAACATTCCAAGCAATCTTTAAAGTCACTAAAATCAATTTGTGGCAACATTTTTTGTTTTGTCAACGTGATGATTCGTTCCTTAGAGATATGCCCTAACCTCTTATGCTAAAGCATAGAGGAGTTTTCAGAAGTCAGCATCCTTTTAGAACCAACATAATTGACTTTGAAGTTAGATTCTTTTGCATAAGTACAACCCAATTACCACATATCAACTTTCAAATAAGCAACACCGAGTATCGAATCCATTTTATTTGAATGGAAAAGTCTTACATTTTTATTATCTCTAACAAATGAGAAACCAAACTCAACTAACTTGGATGCAGAAACTAAGCTCTTTCTTATGGAAGGTACGAAAAGGACTGGACTCAAGCTTAAAACAAAACCAAAAGACAAAATTAAATTGACAGTTCTTATGGATTCGACAGCCACTTTTCTTCCATTCCCAACACAGACGTTGTAGGTTTCATTACTTATCTCCCTTGTTTTTTAGAAGCCCTACAAAGAATTAGTTATATGAATGGAACAACCAGTGTCAAACCACCAACTATGAGGATGAATGAAAACTAAATTTGACTTTATACAAACAAAAACATTTATAATTTTACCTTTCTTAGCAAGCCAACTCTTAAAACCAGCACAATCCCTCTTCAGATGACCAGGTGTTTTGCAATAATAGCACTCATTTATGATTTCAGTATTAGTTGGTTTTAGTTTGTGAGATCCTTTAGAACTGTTAGCATTTTTATTGAAAGAAGAGTGAAACTTCTTATTTCCCTTACCAGTAGTCACAATGCTTGAGGCATGATTAGGTGCCTTCTTGCTGTTTGTAGCTTGAACAACATTGACCTCCACTGATTTCTCAGCCCTGAGTCTTTCTTCTTTTTGTGCACATATCGAAATCAAATCATCAATTCCCCACTTTTCTTTCTCTGTGTTGTACCAGACCTTCAACTGTTTATATTCAACAGGTAAAGAGTTAAGTGCCATGTGAACTAAAAATTGGTCTGTCATTGGTACCTTAAGGTCTTTTAGCTTGTTAGCAAGATCTGCCATCTTCAATATGTATTCTCAAACACTTCCAGTGCCATCAAACTTCATGGTGGTGAGTTTGGTAAGAAAGTTGCTAGTCTCAACCTTCTCTGATTCTCTGAATTTCTCTCCTATCACAACAAAAAAACTCCTTAGTCCTCCTAGCCTTTGGAATTCCTCTTCTCACATTTTCAGTCATAGCCTTCTTCATTATAAGCAAAACCATGCCATCAGCCTTGTGCCACTTCTTATACTTAGCTTTCTGTTTATTGGTGCTTGTCTCAGTCAATGCTGCTTCATCCTCACGTATAGTAAGATCAAGATCCATAAGGCTCAGTACAAATTCAATGTCTTGTTCCACCTCTTGTAATTTGAACCAGTCAAAGTCTCAATATTGGTAAAGTTGAGAGAGGTCATTGCTACAGATGAAGGCATTTAATAACCATTCATTAGTGATATTCATTTTATAATCGTTATAACCTTTGACAGGAAACACAAAACCATATAACATAATTGGTTTTTGATCCACATAAAATCATACAAAACCAGTATCATCTTTGGACAGACACCGTTCATATTAGGGTTGCATAGCCAAGGTATGAAACACAAGGGAACATTCATAATACTTTAACACTTTCGAGCAGATAAAGCACATGATCTTGTCAGTTTCATATCTCCATATACATTGGTTTATGGTTTAAGCAAACAAGTAAACATTTTTTAGCAGAATACTTATGCATAAGGCACACATGAACCACGTGTTCAAATTTATATGAACCCAAAATAGAGATTTAGCAAGTTTAACACTTTTGAGCATATTAGATTTAACAATCTCTGTCATAATTCAAACATCTTATCAGTTCAATAGTGATAAGATATGAATGCAAATGAAGAGTCTTCTTCCCCGTACTGCAATTTGAATCAACTTTCCTTGCAAATCTTTGAAAAAGTTCTTAGTCTTGCAGATTAGTTACACGCATATATACATATTGCATATGCACGGTATTGCAGATGCGTGCAATAATAAATCAATATATACATATATATATATATATAGATCAATATATACATATAATCCTTTTGTGTGAATTTTCTGTATTCCCCACCAAACAGTAAGGCGCGTTGTCCAAACAGCAAGTCCCAGGGTAGAGGCATGAGCGAAGTGCATGAGCGGGAAGGAATATAGCTAATAAGCATTAGAGGTTTGATTTATAAGTTTTCTGTATTTTGTGTGTTTGAATTTATATTTCATGAGTAGATTGTTTAGAACAAACTCTATGACTAGCAGTAGCTCTCATATGCATCTAGACAGCATACCTGACATTGTCAATGAAGAACAGAAATTTGATTTTCAAACAGACAATAGTCTAGGTTTTGGAGATTGGAATATCCCCAAAGTTTCACCCAAGAACATTTACAAAAAGAAATGGTCAATGGCCTCCTTTAGATCAGAACATCACGTTAAGACTGTAGAACAAACCTACGCTCTTAGCAAAGATCGTGAAAAGTGCCAACTTTTCACCCAACAACAAATTAGGCAACATAGAAAAGACGGTCATAACTACATCCATATAGGGTTAGTCCAGATTGCGGTTAAACCCTTAACCAGAAGAGGTCTCAATACCTCAATTCTCTTGTGTCTTCGAGATGCAAGGTTCACAGATTTCGATGATTGCATCCTTGGAATGGTTGAATCCAGCCTTTTCAATGGACCTATCCATTTCGACTGTTTTACAGACCTTACGCTAAGTCTTTCAGATCCTCATATCTTGAAAGCACTCACACTTAACACCCAGACTTCAGGATACAAAGTCCTTGAAGGAACACAGCCTTTGGCACTCATTTATCATATTAATTACAAGGTTACTGGCACAAATATAAACTTTCAAGCTCTATCCAATAATCCGAAAGATCATACTATTCTTATCCAATCCTCTTTAGAGAACGTTAATGCTAGCATACCCAAAACCATTAGGTGGTCAGATATCAATCTCCCAATGGATTGGTGTTTGATTAACGATAGCGAGCCAGTCATCATCCAGAATGACCTGGTCAACCTTGACAACATCGAATAATACTTCGATGGTACGGTCAAAATCAACGTCAGTAGACCAATCAGAAAACCTGTAGTTTTAAGAAGACATTCTTTTTCTGGATCCATGCCATCCGATAGGCAGGGTCAGGATCAAGAATTTATTAATTCCTTAGCCAATAGGAAACTAAAGTCCGTAGACACTAGTTCCTCAGTTACCCAACAAGAGTTAGTAGACGACCTCATCCAGATCAAACTCTAGTCACTTGAGACCAAATCTCAAGTCGCTAACCCAGTCTACCAACCCAAGTCCTCTAGGACAGAAGAACCAACTTCACCCACAGAATCTGACTTTGACGCAAGTCACGTTAACCCCCAATTATTAGTCTTGAACAAACCATTCAAGCCTAATAACAAAAGACTCAATAGAGACATAGAAGCCGCTGAAAACATTCCGCGGAGAAGTATTTTCAGAAATAAATACACACAAGATGAAAAGCTTGAAATTTACAAAAAAATGGAAAGCTTTCATGAATACGCACAGACTTGAAGTATTTTTCTTCGATTATGTTGAAAAGTACAATGAGCCTGAACAACAACAATTAGAGGTAATAACCAAACAAATTGGCTTAAAGAAGACAAAACTATTGTCTCTTCTAGCCATCCTCCCCAAGAAAAGATCCTAATCACCACAGCCAATACGCAAGTGTCAGCCACTCCTTTCAAAATCCCAAAAGATGATGTAGGAGTAAAACCCGTAATTGAACAAAACAATTACACAGACCAAAGCCACCACACCATAGGCAAACAGCTAGACAAAATCGAAACTAAAATCGATAAATTGTCTTCACCCAAGCCTATCCCAAGAGAAAAACCTTTGGTTAACTTCCCAGAGTCTCCATCGCTTAAAGTGGCCTCCACATCCCAAAAAATAGACCAAATGCTCAGTGAGCTAAAGCCAGAAAAAGGAGTTCATGTGATTAATCACAATGATGAACTCGACTCATCCCAAAATTCTTCAGAACAAGATTCAGAAGATGAAAGTGTTAATTCTATCCAAAAGATGGAATAAGCCTTTCAGAGTCTTGAACTCAAGAGAATTAACCACAAAGGGATAAATCCCACATCTCTCACCAAAAACTGGTATCCCAGACCAACACCTCCTGACCTCCAATTTGAGGAAAGGAATTTCCAAAACCAATTTTCGGTCTCATCTGATAAACTCTATGAATGGAATATAGATGGCTTATCAGAACAAGAGTTATTAAACAAACTTCAACACATTTCTATGGTTGCTAATAGCTACATTACCAACCATAATCTCTCACAAACCCAAGTCATTGATCTTTTGGTCACTGGCTTTACGAGAATGCTTCATTCTTGGTGGGAAAAGCACCTCACCGACCAATCGAGAAATGAAATCCGTAATGCGGTCAAGAAAGATGAGCAAGGAATTCCTCTCTTTGACGAACGTCTAGGACAAGGTGTCCCAAATGCAGTCAACACGCTCCTCTTCACCATCATAGAACACTTCATAGGAACTCCCTCCAACGTTACAACTAGGATACACGACCAACTAAGTAATTTAAGGTGTCCAACCTTAAGTGACTTTAGATGGTACAAAGATGTTTTCCTCTCAAGAGTCATGCTCAGAGAAGATAGTAACTAGCCATTTTGGAAAAAGAACTTCATTAATGGCTTACCCAATCTTTTCACCCATAAAATTAGAACAATGTTAGTAAACGACGATGGTATAATACCATATCATACTCTTACTTATGGTAATATAATTAATATTATCCAGAATGAAGGGTTGAAGATGTGCATTGATATGAAAATATCAAGGCAGGTCAACAAAGACAAGGCCATAGCCAAATACGAACTAGGAACGTTCTGTGAACAGTACGGTCTTCCTCCCATTGCACCTTCCAATAGGAAAAAACCTCACCGGTCAGATGCTTTTGGTAAGTATCCAACCAAATACTCTAGTAAGAGACACCACAAACATAGGAAATCTCAGTTCCAACCCAATTCGTTTTACGAGAAACCAAAACCCAACAAATGGAAAAAAGGGAAAAGGAAATCCTCTGGAAAATTCCATTCCAAAGACAATAGTCAAAAAGGAAAATGCTACAAGTGTGGCAAATTCGGTCATTACACTAATAAGTGTAGAGTTAAGAACACCATTAACCAATTGAAGATCTCTGAGGAAGAGAAACTTCATCTCATCCAAGTTCTAGAATTGAGAGACACTGACCATAGTCAATCAGAAGATGATTTAGAATTATCCTCTTCTGACCACAACTCCTCTTCCAGCCTTTCTTCGCCTAACATCAAGCTAGGATGTACCGATGCTTGTTGTAAAAAGGTCTCAGTGCTTAGTAAGCAAGAAGAACAAGAGGATCTTCTCCTCGAGTTAATCTCCAAGGTCGATGACCCAGAACTCAAAACCTTCTATCTCAAGAAACTTAAGAAATTAGTTTCTTCAGATGATAGTGGCATTAGCCAACCTCAACCAACTCAAAAAATCTCTCATAGCACAACCCTGGAAAGGTTTAATAAGTCTAAGAAAGAAATCACCATTCAAGACTTACACAGAGAAGTCAACAAAGTCAAAGACGAAATTAGGTTTCTAAAGTCTGAAAACCTAGACATTCGTGCACAACTCAGTAGAGTTCAAACACAGGCTTTAGCCAACCATGATGAAAGACAGAACAGTTCTTCTTCATCAGGCCATCACTCGGACTCTTCGTCCAAAACCTCATCCCAACAGGATTTAATCCTAGGTCTTTTAGACAAAATCAGGATTAGAAAATGGTATTCCAAAATCTCGGTAGTAATCGAAGATTTCCGTTTTGAATCAATTGCTTTGATAGATTCAAGAGCAGACTTGAATTGTATTCAAGAAGGGTTAATACCTACTAAGTATTTTCATAAATCCAATGAAATACTCAGTGCTGCAAATCAATCTCCAATGCAATTAAAATTTGAAATTCCTAAAGCATATGTCTGCCAGGATGATGTGTGTTTTAAAACGTCATTTGTTCTAATTAAGAACATCTCAGACCCTGTTATATTAGGATTACCTTTCATCGCACTCATCCATTCTTTTAAGGTGCGCCACAATAGGATTACCACCAAAGTCTTACGACAGAAAGTCACGTTTGAGTTTTGCCTGGAAACAGACCTCAAGAAACTAAGACACCTCCAGAAGGATAGCATTTCGCGATCCATCAGTCTCACCACTAATAAGTCCAACCATATTAATTTCTTGAAGGAAGAAATTAATCACAAATGAGTTGAGGAACAACTCAAGCAAGAGAATTTCTCTCAACGCATTTCTCAATTTCAGGATAAGCTTATTAGAGAAGTTTGTTCTGACATCCCAAACGCCTTTTGGCACCGCAAACAACACATTGTTAAACTTCCTTATATCAAGGAGTTTAATGAGTCCAAGATACCTACTAAGGCTAGACCCATCCAAATGAGTCAAGAAGTAATGGATGTGTGTAAAAAGGAAATCCAGGATCTTCTTTCCAAAGGAATTATTCGCAAATCCAAGTCACCTTGGTCTTGTCCTGCATTTTATGTTCAGAAAAGTGCAGAGTTAGAAAAAGGGTCTCCTAAATTAGTTATTAACTACAAACCTTTGAATGCTGTTTTGGAATGGATTCGGTATCCAATCCCCAACAAAAGAGATTTGATAAAAAGGCTTAGTAAAGCAACCATTTTTTCAAAGTTTGATATGAAATTAGGTTTTTGGCAAATTCAAGTGCATGAATCTGATAAGTATAAAACTACTTTTGTGATGCCTTTCGGCCATTATGAATGGAATGTAATGCCTTTCGGTTTAAAGAATGCTCCCAGTGAATTTCAAAATATTATGAATGAGATTTTCAATCAATATAGTCATTTTACAATTGTTTATATTGATGATGTTCTTGTTTATTCACAGTCAATAGACGAACACTGGAAACATTTGCATTTGTTTGCTAGGATCATTAGATCAAATGGATTGGTTGTGTCAGCCACTAAGATTAAGTTGGTCCAAACCAAAGTTAGGTTTTTAGGATACAACATTCATCAGTCTACCATTCAACCCATAGACCGTGTCATTCAGTTTGCAGACAAATTCCCAGACCAGATTACTGATAAAACCCAACTTCAGCGATTTCTTGGTTCTTTGAATTACGTCTCTGAGTTTTATCCTCATTTACGTCAACAATGTAAACCCTTGTTTGATAGACTTAAGGATAATCCCCCAGCGTGGTCTCCCACTCATACTTCCATTGTCAAACAGATTAAGAATCATGTCAAGACATTGCCTTGCCTTGGCATTCCAACTCCCCACTCTTTCAAAATAATGGAAATCGATGCTTCGGATATTGGTTATGGAGGTATCCTCAAACAGAAAATTTCTCCGGACTCTCCTGATCAGATTGTTCGTTTCCATTCAGGAGTATGGAATCCTGCATAAGCTAATTATAGCACTATTAAAAAAGAGATTTTATCTATTGTATTATGTATTAGCAAATTTTAAGTTGATTTACTAAATCAAAAATTTCTCATTAGAGTCGATTGCAAATCTGCAAAACAAGTTTTACAAAATGATGTTCAAAACATTGCATCAAAACAGATTTTTGCACGATGGCAAGCCATATTATCAATCTTTGATTTTCAAATTGAATACATTAAGGGCAGCCATAACTGCATTCCAGATTTTTTAACCAGAGAATTTTTGCAAGGGAAGAATGTCTAATAAGCAGAAAAATCCTCAGGATTCTCAGAAGGGCAATGCCCAACAAAGAAGGCATCCGGCCACCTTACCACCACCAAAACAGGAATCTATTCCCGGTTCCTCGGCCTTAGCCATAACCAACAGATTTACTCCCTTAGGATCAACCATTGGAAATCTCCGACCAAATTACCAACAACCTCATCCAAACTTCCAATCAGCATTAGTCAATGACTATGATCCATATTCATCCCTTGACCGGCAATCACCAACACCTTCACCAACACTCAGCTATACAAAAACAATATCCTTACATCATTAAAGAACCTAAAGAGTATCTCTTCAGCATCCCCAGAGAAATTGTCAAAACCAAACCCCAGAACAAATAGCCAAAAGGATTTTTCCTCCAAATTTCCATTATCAGCCCACAGAGATTCATAAATCACTTCAATTTTACCAAGCCATTCTCTGTGAGACTTCATCCATTTCCATCAAACCCATTTTTAGTAAAACCCACAAAAACAAAATCCTTTACCATTCATTAGCCATTGGCAAATTCCTTACAAAATCCGAATGGGGAATCCCTCTTTACCAAACAAAACCCTTCGTGGCAATCAGCTTCCCATCCATTTCAGCAATTATAATTATTTTGATTATATCCAGGCTTGGACTAACATTTTCTAATATTTTAGTCACTCATGGTTCGTTACCATTGATAAAACTTTCAGACTAAACTTTCCAGCATGGTTCAAACGATGGTGGACAGTTCATGCGCCAATAGCCAGCATAATTCCTGACGAGCTTATGGAAGTTCTCAATCAAACTTTCAAGAAGAAGTTCGACAGAAGCCATTTCGACGATGACATTTCCCTCTTAGCATTGTTCATGACCAAGTATTGGGTTCCATGGATTCTAAGATGGAATTATCAAGTTGAAGCCAATGAAGCCCTTCGGCAACGAATGGTCAAGTGGTGGGATAAGTTCGATCACCAAAAAATTATCAAAGTGGTCCTCAAAGAATTTCCCATTTCTGCCAGTCTGAATCCTGCTATCGCAGTCCAACCAGCGCAAGCTTTGCCTGGAACTCAACCTTCAAAAGCTTTGCCTCAAGTTTCAGAAAACACTCATTCATTATCAAACATTAGTCCATCCTCCTCACTCAAAGGTATTGTCAATTCTTTAAAGTCCAAATCCAGTTCTAGTAAGAAGAAAAATAGATTGGACCTTGCCCAGCAACTTCTTGCAGAAGCAGCACTTTTGCAGCAAGACAGCTCCGACTCCGGAAATTCATCAGATGCTTCGTCTCAACAGCCAGCTAATTGGGCCAATTATCAAGATTCACAAGACCCATTTAGTTTGTAATTATGTATTAATTTTGTATTCAAAACATTACATGTATGTAAACATTTCAGTATGTAAGTACGTAGAATCCAATAGGATCAAGACGGTATCTCCAGCACCGAAAGCAGCTTAAACAGCAATCATTTCGGAAATAATCTGCAGTAGCAGACAAGTCACTATTCATGAATAGTAAAATTAATTTTACTATTCATCCATCATTTTTCCACAGTATTCACCCGCGTGAATCCACAGTCAGCCGACAGCATCTTCAGCCTTTCGGCTCCTTTCCAGCAGAGGCACATGCCAGCCTGTTTTCCCGCTTCCATCTTCAATCATTCTTCCTGGCCTATATCAGAAGGGCATGGAGAGAGCAGAGAGGAAGTTCCTTTCGGAAACGAGAATAATTTTCAAAACCCAGTTCAAAATTTGTAAACACTATCTAGAATAGGAAAAGAGATGCCTGTGAGCTCAACAATCTTTGTTTTCAATTCTAATCGGCAATAGCCGTCATCAGTTGTAAGTCTGTGACTTCAAGTTTTATAAAACATATTTTCAGAAATATCTGCATCATTATTTTAAATTCATTATTTTCATCATGAAGATTATTTTCCATATCTGTTTTATCTTCACCATGGTCTTTGACCTCAAATTCATATCTTTCAATATCTATTCATCTTCCGCCGAAGCTATAGCTAAGCCTTCATTTGGTAAGGAAAGCTGTATATATATATTTGTAAAATATTGAAGAAGACAGATTAGTCAGCGGAAGTAATATTTTGCCCAGTATCATTTAACTATTATGACATATGTGATATGTTAAGAATGAACCCTAAACACATTGATTGGCTCTGATACCACATGTATGAAAAACCGATTAGATCAATGTGAAGCTAGGATTACGAATACATATAAGCACGTATATGCATGCATAATGCAGATAAGTTATACATGGATGCTGTTACACACATGTCAACAACCAATACCTCAATGATGTCGAGAATACTTACCTGCAATTGAAAACATGATGGAATGGAAGAGAAGGAAGTCTTCTACTCTCAGTATACAATACGTTCTTTGCCAAGGAATAGGGTTTGGCATCTGCAGAACTTGGAATATGAGAGCAGGGACATTCCCCTTTGTATGTGATTTGATTATTCCATTGTGTCCTATTATTGGAAGGAATATCAATACAATCACAACCATATCAATATATTATCATGGTATCAATCTATGTTTACCATAATAGGGCTTTGCCATAAGTTAGCTGCATTAGACTTTAAGACTTCACGATTCTAACTCTATTAGGGCTACTACAAGATTACTTGTTAATCAAGTAATCTCAAGAAAATCTCGTTGACATTCACAACACGATCTCGCTGATTACTCAACGAGATATGGTATTGTTGTAGTAGTTTCAGGGATTCATAGCTATATGTTCTTGTTTTGTCATTGCAAGGTCTTTAGGTGATGGTATGGTGTTTACACTGAGTATCTTGACAGTGTTAGTCCAGCTTGTAAGGTTTAGCCCTTGTGACCTTGTCTTTCATGTTAATTAGGCGTGTGTGTATTTTGTGGTTGAGAATCGTACTTCTGAGGAATTTGTTGTATGTTATCAATGATATTCTTGTTTATTTGATGAATGTAATTTTTTACCTTTGAAAAAAAAAATTGCCATCCACTACCAGAGAATTTAAAGTTCTTTTTTCCTAGTGACCTATAGTTCACTAATTCATCCCTATAAAAAATAGTAATGAATCTTTATTACATGTCCTTTCATTCTATGACCTCATATTCACAACTTGACCCACCAAAACAAAATTTCATTTTTTAGTTCCACATAAAATGAAAACTGAAACTGCAAAACAATAGAGGGAAGAGTAATGCTATTCTAATTAATCTAAGGGCTTGTTTGGAAGTGCTTTTAAATGACTCAAATCGTTTTTCGTGAAATTAATTTTTGGCTTTTTGGAAGAAACATCACATATGTGCTTCTTGCAGGAAGTACTTAAAGTGCTTTTCTAGAATCCACTTGGATTTCTACTAAGAATTGGCTTCAAAAACATTTTCACCAAAAACACTTATAGTTATTTTAAAACATTTCCAAACAAGCCCTTGCTGGAGATATGCCTTCAGGATAATATCGAAATGTATAATTAAGTTTAATACAGCAAAAGGGAAAATTCACTCATTAGGACTATCTCATTAAACTATATACATCCAAATAGTGAATCCATGGACAATAAATTGACGGAAGAAGTAATCTAAAGATGTTAGACTATAGAGCCCTTCTTCACATAACCATAATATCCAAAAGGTTAGGGTTAGTCATTTATTCTCAGACGCATGTGAATGTTCAACAAGTAATCTCTGATGCTCAGTATGAGAGGATGAATACTCTAAGATATGATCTGGGAATCTTTTCCTGAAGTATCAAGTGTAATGATGGAAGACATTCCTATACGACCTAATTGAATCATATAAGATAGATTAATCAGATTAAGGCTTTGATATAAAGTATCCATACCACGATGATGTGATTGAGCATATTGAATTAGAGAAGGATTCAATTCCATTGTAATTCCAGCTGAATGTGTTCTCCGACCAAATTCTACATTAACTTGGGTAGCCATGATATATGGTTAGAGCCACTTATAGCTTGTAAGTTACTCTTGATGATTAAATAAGTAATGGGGAAGGAGAATTAAAAGTCAGTTTTAGTTCACTAAGTGATTGTATAAGTACTGATCAATTGGATTGATACCAATAAAAAATTAGGACAAAAAATGATTGCATACCGATACACTCATGTAGTGAGATAACCAAAGGACAATGGAATTAATAAATTAGATTAACTAAGTGTTATGATTAGTTGGAAAGCCGAAATAAATCACATAAGTGGTGAAACATTGCTATTGGGCCGAAACCCATTAGGCTTTTAATTCAAGCATGAAGTGACTTGAAATGAGAAAAGCCAAGTTAAGCCCAACACCAGGGTTGGGCACGGGCTGGGCCGAGCCTAATTTTGAAGGGACTAAATCGGATCCAGATTTTAAAAAAAAAGGGATAGGTCAGGGGTAGATACAACATATTTTAATACAAAAATAGAACCTAACCTAGCTCGTTTGAAACGAGCTTGTTTAGGCCAGGTACACGGGTTATCCTTCTTTTTTTGGCAAAGATAAAACACAGTAGCTACACAGATTCACCTAAACTGGCGACAGTGATGGAGTGTTGGTGGTTGCGACAGTGGTGATGTCGTCGAGGAGGAAAGAATGAGAATTGGGAGCCATCTGCAACAATGGTCATATCTACAAGATCTCCCTCAGCGGCTTCATCTCTCCCTTCATCACCAACTACACCAACTTACAAGCCCTTGACCTCTCCTCCAACTTCCTCGCCGGTCTAATTACCTGGTCCCATTTCGCAACAACTCACATTGTGTGCCTACCTCAACGTCATCGAGCTTGAGACGTGCGTCCCCAAATTTTCCCCAAGATCAAAATCTTTCGCAATGTTGATAACCCCAAGTGCCACACAGTTCAGGGTAATAAGGCAAGGCAGTTAGGTCATTTTTCGTTCTCAGTGGGATGGCAAGGCTATTGGGCAACATTGATGGGTAATGGAAAAGCTTGCGGCTATGAGTCCTGGAAAAAAAAGGGTTGGACTTCAATGATGGCGACGAAATCAACGACAGGGATCGACGACGACTGGTCATTTCTTTTCCCACCTGGACCCATCATTACTTCGCCAGCACCTCCCAACCCAACCCATCTCCTCATTTGATCCCTCCACACATGATCAGGATCTGGGTGCTAGTACATGCGATAGAGGTGCAACTTTTTGGTTCTAGCAGGTTACAGCGGGTGGTTAGGCATACTTGGCTTTACAACGAGTCATGCAGCAATAGGTGCAGGTCGTGGTGGTTCGAGATGAAGATGGTGCTAGGTCTATTGAGGATCTGAGGGAGAAAAACTTTGAGTGAGAGAGACGACAGTGATGTTGGGGTGGTAAACCGTGGAGGAGATAACTAACAGAGTGTGATGGTGTGTGGGTAAAACCATAGAAGGGAGAGACATAGTCAAGTTCGAGGACTCGAGTGATAGGATCAAGGTCGAGGACAAGAAGACCTAGGGTAAAACTAACTGTTATGATTGGATTGAGAGATGATTTCTTCAATTTCGTCCGTCCATTACAATTACAAATAAGCCGTGATAGGGATTTTACCACACACGCAAACGGGTTAAAAACTCCTATTATACTTGCAAGAATAACAAGGATATTGTAGTACAAACGGATCTCGCAAGGTCGTTCTCCACAGGGATTACTAAATAATTCGAAGCAAATCAAATTCCAATTAATTATTGTAAAATAGAAAGTAACTAATTAAATTTAAAAAAAAATTAACTAATAAAATTAAACTAATCTGCAAAGTTAAAGCTAAGAGAGAAAGGAACAGTTTTGTTTTTATAAATTAAATTAGGAAACACACTAGGGATCCACCGTTACCTTAGCAATCCTATATAACACTCCCAATTACTTATGATCCTTACATGCATATTTCGAAGGTTAGGTATTCCTAATATATGCCTACTTGGACCCCCAAATTAGAGCGTATATCAAACATGCAATTCGTCTGTGGTATTCAGATCAAATCTAAACATGCATGACTCATTAAGTTCTGTGAAACCTTTTGAAAAACCATGCAACCCTTAAGACCTGGTATTCATCCTAAATGAACTTGCACATATTAATTACAAGAAGCCTTTGTGAATTTCAAGGACCGACCTCTAACCAAAATTGCATCAAATTACTTTTCTAAACATCCTAATGGTGATCAAGATCAAGACAATTAAATAGTTTAAACCGGTGATTAATAATTCGAAAACCTGCATGCATATAATCATAAGCAAATTGAAGAGAAACTACATATTCTTGCTCAGGCTCGTGGCCTCACCCTAGAAAACGAGAATTAGTTATGCATATTCATAATAAAAATCATAAAATTCTTCATTAAAATAATAAAAGATCGAAAACACCTTGAATGGAAAAAAGTCTGAAAATCTCTAGGCTTGGCCAGTTTCCTCTCTATTCCAGAACGCATGGAGGTGAAGAAGCTAGGAACAGACGGGCAAACTTTATTTAACCTAATTCAATCCTCCTAATCAAAGGTCTTCCAATCCAACTAGGAAACTAAAAATAACTAGAATAAAATAGGAAATAGAAACCTAAATTAAATAGTAAAATTCGCCTAAAATCTGAACAGCCACGTTTTGGACCCCTAAGCTACGCCAAAACTGGTCCATAAGCAGTGGATGTAAGGTTTGAAATATTCTAAACACTTTTCCAGAAGGCTACGAACCCATTAGAGGTTGTCTTGGGCTCCAAAAACGCCATTTAAGCTCAGAAATGTCATTTTCCAGTACTGCGCACTGCTTCTTTATTCCATCGCCAGAAAATAACCACTTGGTAGAAAAATCCCACATTTTGATACGCATATGCCAAGAGACACACAAACGTCCTTTAATTTGAATCACTCCAAAATTCGTCCGTTTTAATCATGTTTTGCTCCAAAGGAAGTCGAATGTCCTATATTGAAAATATAAATCAAAGTATCAAAATTCTACCAAAATTATTACTAAAACATACTAAGAATAGGGTAAAATATATAATATGAAATTGACTCATCAAAATACCCCCAAACTTAGCTTTTTGCTTGTCCTCAAGCAAAATAAAACTAGAAAACAAAAGAAAAACTAACAAACTAGAAACTTATCTCAAACTAACTCACAAAAAATTTCACCTTCAAAGTTGCAAGCCATAGAAAACGTTAAAAATTAGAACATCTTTCCAAAAGTTTCAACCAATCCCACCACAGAGTCTAAGCCATTTAGAACCAATTAGAAAAGAATTCACAAAGTTCCTTTGGTGTAAATTGAACCAACATAGCTAAAGAGACTCAACTAAAACCCTCACCTCTTGTCCGTCTTTATTTCACACATGTTAAAATTAAATATAACTCTCTTTTTTTTTCCTTCTTTTTCTTTCAATTTTTCTCTTTTTTGTTCGTATATATATTTTTTCAGTAACAGTAGTAGTCGTGCAATGTCGGTTTACTTAAGCTTTCGATTCAGCCCATGTAGCGAGCTTTAGGTCAATGACTCCCAAACCACTAGGGTTTTAGGGCACTAGGTGTAGAACACCCCTAAGGTGTTATTAACCTAAGATGAAAAGGCTACGAAACCAACTAACCACCCTGCCCCATGCCAAAACTCTACCATTTTATGTGAGAATCACTGCTGATTAGGCAGGACTGGCCCGGTTACTAGGCAAAGCATCGGGTGGAACAATTATTTCCTTATTCACAACAAGAACTAACTTATTTATAAAAAAAATTAAAAATGAACTTAGACTAAAAGCAAGTGTTTCAATCTCACTCCCCACAAACCATGTTAGTGTGATGTGCAAATTGTCAAAGTATAACTCATGAATTAGTGTCTAAGCAACGATAAATAGAAAAGTCTCTAATGTGGGATCAATCTTCATCATGTCCATTTGTTCTAACATTTAAAATCATCTATGGATAATAACTTAAAAAGAATGAAATTATTTAACTAACACAAGAATATTAAAATCCTAAAATTTTACTTTCCCACCCCCAAACTTATTTCACACTTTGTCCTCAAGGTGTGGAAAATAGAGAAAGAAAATAAATAAAAAATTAAAACCTTAAAAACTTAAAAGAGCTAACAAAGACAAAGAAAATAAATGAGGAAAATATAAATAGAAAATAAAATAACGAAAACAAGAAAAGAAAGTATAAAATAAGAAAACAGAAAAGAAAAGACAAAGAAATTGACACACCGGGATTCGAAAACAGGAACTGAAGCTGTAGAAAAGCACTGGAAACAAAATGGTGCGAAAATAAACTAACACACAAATTAAACCCTCTTGTTGACAATTGTAGTATATATGCAAGTAGGGATCGTTCTTAAACCGGGGATTAGGAGGGATTGCTAATCTATATAAAATGAATTTAGAAGCACTAAATAAAACTTTTAAAAACACAAATCTAAAATCAAAACATTTAACTAGATTCAAATGATCCCAAATAAACTAGAATAACTTAAAATAAAATTAATAAATAAACTAAAACAAAATCACGAATGAATTTAAAAGATTCAAGCTATGAAAATTAACCAACTCTAAACTAAATTACTCAAAAGAAATCAAATAAGGTAAATTCAAGTCAAAAGACAAAAATTGAAAAAGGGGGATTTGATCTTGATGAGAATAACTTGAAAATAAACAAATTGAAAACTAGATAGATTTAAGCACAAAATATGGTTGTTTGAATGGATGATGGATTAGCTAGAGGGGTTTCCTCCACACATGATACACTTGTATATAAACCAATTTTTAGTTGTTCTTTCGATAACTTATGAAACTCAATACTCCGTGTTAACCGTGATAGCACTTTTTTAACCTTCAAGTTCTCCTTAGTTTAATGAATTGAATGGGAAAGCGCATATAACAATTCAAAACATTCTTCAAAAGTTCCATACGTGAAAAGCACAATATAGATACAATCAAAGATCATTAAGATTCATGAGAACTATAAGTATTGACGAGGCATTCGTAACTATGAAAAGCATGATACTCTTGCCAAGAATTCACTTAACACGATTGTGGATAACAACCTTCACTACTCTTGAATATAAGTTCATAACGATTAGGTGAAATTCCCTTATATTCTAGCATCAAACTTATGCATGAAAACTAAGCGTGCACTCTTAATCAACATACATAATTAAGTTATCAATCAAATAGTTAAGCGAATTGAAATCACAAATTATTAAATCACAACCAAAAGTAATTAATTCATAATGCAAATGTAATCATGGCTTTGAATCCCCCCTAGCAAAGAGGGGGGGTTTAGTTCCTCATAATCATAAAACAAAGGTAAATAGATTTATACATTGAACATAAAAGAAAGAAAGCACCTAAACGCTCCAACGATCCTCGTTGAGTGACAAGCACGTCCAAGCACTTTCCTTTCCTTCCTTTGATATGGCACAAGGAGTGGATGTGGTTTGAAGGTTTGGTTGTATGGAGGAGTGGATAGGGGGATGTATGGTGGTGTTTAGGATGGTTAAGGGGGGGTGGCACGGCTAGGATAGTTTATGGGCAGATTTTGTGGAGGAAAGAAAGGGTTTTGGCTAGGATAGTTTAGGGTGTGTGAAATGGGATTGTTGTGTGAATTGGTGAGTCTAAGCCTTGCAAGAAGGCTTTATTTATAGGTGCACAAAGGTAAGGAGCCACTCAAGTGATTCTAATAAACAAATACAAAGCAAGAATTAATCATCAAAAACAGCTAGCACACATGCTTCATTGCAGAAATTTCATGATGAAACAACTTGCATTCACCCTCCTTGGTCCATGCCTTGGATTCCTCTTGGTCTTGGATTCCTCTTGATGAATCAGCTAGAACACTTGCAAAACAGCTAGCACACTTGTATTTCATGATTAAACAAGCTAGCACACTTGCAAAACATAATCATTCATCCATGCCATGGGTCATCCTTGCAGCTGTCCGCCTATTCCTTCCCCATGTGCTCTCTTGACCTTCCCTTACTAAAATGCCCATAACTTCTTCTAGAAAAATGATCTTAACAATCCGCAAAATGCTCCAGAAAATAGACATCTGTAGCTTTCCAAGCATATAAGGCTCATTCTCTAGTTCATTTTGGGCCGTTCACAAATTGCTTCCAAAATGGGCTGATCCGCACAGGCAGTTTTGACCCATGTGCTCTCTTGACCTTCCCTTACTAAAATGCTCATAACGTCTTCTAGAAAAATGATCTTAACAATCCGCAAAATGCTCCAGAAAATAGACATCTGTAGCTTTCCAAGCATATAAGGCTCATTCTCTAGTTCATTTTGGGCCGTTCGAAAATTGCTTCCAAAATGGGCTGATCTGCACAGGCAGTTTTGACGAATTTGTTACATAAAATCTCACTTGTGCTATTTTTCTTTTATTTGCTTGACAAATCATATAAAACACAAAATCAAAGTAAATAGCTCAAAAATATAAGGAACTAACTAAGAAAAGACGAGAGAATTTGATGTAAAATATATATAAATATGAGCTTATCACAAAACAGAAAAATGAGGCAGAAAATGGCCAGACGCTAGGATCGAACTCATGACTAGGGATTTGTGAAGAAGAGTGGACCAACACGTGCGAGTCCACACTTGTGTTAAAGTTGAGCAACAGCTACAATATAAGTTGATTTAGCAACTTCATGTTTGAATTGAAAAAAAAAAAACCCTAGCAACTGCTACATCTTTTCCCTTGCCTCAAGCCCAGAGCCTCAAACGGCTCTCTATCTCTCCGTGTCAGACCATCCTTTCCAATAGACAGCTTGCCACATGTCATGCATCCATGTGTTTAATTTCTTAGGATTCCAAATTAAAGGCTAAGATAAACCCCATTTTGCCCATCTCTATCTCTAGAAAAGCTAAAAAGGCTTTTAATCACTCTATTTTCTTTCAAGTCCAACGCCTATTCATACAAACCTCCCAATTCTTTTTCATTTTCTGGGTGTCTATTTTAAACCCTAAACACCTTTCTTTCTCAAATGAAAAATGACTTTCCCATTTTCTCAGCCCTCTAACTGCGCCACCATACCCCACTTCTCTCTCTCTCATTCTCTTTCAGTGTCTCACCCCTTTTCACCCTGAGTCGCTCAACTACACATACTTTTTTCGCCAAAAATTCGAAACATTCATTGCCATGGAAATGTAGACACAGTTACGCTCCAAGCTTCCCACAAAGGTAAACATCGCCTTTATCCTTGTTGAAATTTGTGTCCATTTGATGATTTATATACAGAAAAGGAAACAAACTAACACACGCCTTTCTGATTGGAGTACAAAGGTATGGATTCGTTGGCGAAACACGAGGAAAAGGAAAAACAACATTCAAACAGCTTAGATCCGATGCAGAAAAGGTAACATTTCTAGGCGCTATAACTAATCTCTCATTACATGACTCATAAAAGTTGCACCCGACATGTGTATAATCTGTGCATCTCTTTTGTGTGCAAAAGGTGACGATCTAGAAGCTCTGCAACGACAATGAAAGAGAACAACATCGAAGACTGGGTAAATCCAGTTTCTGCAAAGGTAAAATCTTATTCTCCTTAAGTGGATGAACCTCATGCCGTGAGATCTCAACTTCATTACCTCTGTATGTAATTATAATGGTGGGGTATTTGCACAGTACACTAGGATCCATCACAGATCCGAGAGAAAGAATGCTCAAACCTGAAGGTATTACATGCATCTCGGCAAACCTAAAATGAATTTCAAAATGTTGTGTTGTAAGTGATGCACAGCCTGGATCATGAAAGACATAATGTTAGTGATCGTTCTATTGTGAGCTGTGCAGGATGGCAGTCTAGCCTCGGAACAAAGATGGAAGACAGGACAGCTCGGACAGCACAGATCCGCCTCTCATACAAAGGTAAACCTAATCCGGGGTTGTAATTAGGTCCTGATCTATAAAGATGATGTTTGATGTCTTTGAATGGTCTCATGTTGGTGTGCTTTGTGCAGTATAGGCGGATCACTGATAGATCTGTGGGAAAGAAAAGGCATGCACAAGCTTTAGTGAACAAGAACAGTGAAACTTCCAAGAGCCCAGATCGGTGCATCTAGGAGGTAAGATCTTGTATCCCTGCCAAATTTAGTTATTGCAGATATGTGAATGTATGCTCATTTTCATTACTATGAATTTTGTCATAAGATAGATGTGATTGATGTTTATGTAGCCTTGCTACTGGGTGCATCATTCCAGCATAGGACGTGCTTTATTTTTTTCCTGTTTGCAAACTGCAACCTGCAACGAACCAATAATTACGACAATGAAAAATAGAGCTAAAATCAACATGCGTAAATAACGAAAACGACATATATTTTTTGTTTTGTTTTGGTGTTCTGTTTGTTTTTGGTTTTTTTTTTTTTTTTTTTTTTTTAATTAGGTATTTACATGCATCTAGAAATTCAAATGAATAATAAATTGGAAAATCAACCAAACAAAATAAAATAAGGAAAGGATTTAGAAAAAAATTGAGTTGCCTCCTAATAAGTGCTTTATTTTAAGTCTGTAGCTAGACGTCGCAGAAGCCTGGAGGTCAGATCACTGGTTCCTTCAGAGTCAGTGACTCGCGTGCAATATTAAAAGGTGACTCCAAGTATGGTTTCAGCCTGTGACCATTCACCTTGAATGTATTGCCATTAATTTTGCTTATAATGTCAACTGCCCCATTAGGATAAACCTTAGTAACCAGATAGGGACCATTTCAACAAGACTTTAACTTCCCTGGAAATAACTTCAACCGCGAACTGAACAACAAAACTTTTTGCCTTGGTCGAAATTTTTTTCTGAGAATCTGACTGTCACGAAATGCTTTAGTTTTTTCTTTGTAAATGCGTGAACTTTCATAAGTATCATTACGAATTTCCTCAAGCTCATTAATCTGCAACTTGCGTTTTTCTCCAGCAGAATCATACGAAAAAATTCAACTCTTTAATAACCCAAAACACCTTATGCTCCAGCTTCATAGGTAAATGACAAGCTTTACCGTAAACCAGCCAAAATGGGGACATCCCAATTGGGCCTTTAAATGTTGTTTTGTACGCCCAGCGAGCATCGCTTAATTTCAAACTCTAGTCTCGTCAAGTGGAGCTAACTATTTTTTCAAAAATGAGCTTAACTTCTCTGTTTGAAACTTTAACCTGTCCTGATGTCTGTGGATGATAAGGAGTAGCAACACGATGGGTGATCCGATATTTAGCCAACAATGTAGCAGACCGTTTTTTCACAAAGTGCTTACCCTCGTCGCTTAGAATTACACGCGGTGTTCCAAACAACTTATCCTTGATTGGTTGGTGCTGCAATGGCCTTAACCCATTTAGAAACATAGTCCACAGCCACCAAAATATATTGATTGCCATGGGACATCGGGAATGGTCCCATGAAATCAATACCCCAAACATCAAATAATTCAACAACTAATATACTTTGTTGTGGCATCTCATTTCGTTTGGACTAATTACCCACCCTTTGACAACGATTACAAGATCTACACCAACTATTAGCATCCTTGAAAAAAGTGGGCCAAAACAAAACACTTTGCAAAATTTTAGCTACTGTCCTCTTAGGGCCAAAATGTCCCCCACAAGCATAATGATGTGCAAACATTAAAACACTTTCTTGCTATTCTTCTGGATTACACCTGCAAATAACTTGGTCTGAACAATATTTGTATAAATACAGTTCATCCCAAAAATAATACTTTGCATCCGCCAAAAATTTCTTTTTCTGCTGAAGAGTCAAATCTGGATGAATTACTCCTCTAGCCAAATAATTAACAAAATCAGGGTGAACTAATCTGAGCAGCAAATAGCTGTTCATTTGGAAAATTTTCATTTACTGGCAGCAAGTCATCTTCTGCAGAAATAGCCACGATTAGCCTTGACAAATGATCAGCCACAACATTTTCACTACCCTTCTTATCCCTGATTTCTAAGTCAAACTCTTGCAATAAAAGAATCCAACGAATTAATCGAGGCTTAGCATCTTTTTTAGACAACAAAAACTTCAAGGCTGCATGATCTGTGTAAACAATCACCTTAGCCCCAACCAAATAAGAACAAAAATTTTCCAATGCAAAAACAACTGCCAACAATTCTTTCTCTGCGATTGCATAGTTCAACTGTGCATCATTAAGAGTTCGACTATCATAATAAATAACATGGGCAAGCTTATCTTTCCGCTGTCCAAGAACTGCTCCTACCGCATAATTTGAAACATCACACATTAATTCAAAAGGTATACTCCAATTAGGAGCTGCAATAATGAGTGTTGTAGTGAGGAGTGTCTTTAACTTGTTGAAGGCCTCCAAACAAGCCTCATCAAAAACAAAAGGAGCATCTTTAGCCAATAAATTACACAATGGTCGGCTAATCTTGGAGAAATCCATGATAAACCGTCTGTAAAACCCAGCATGCCCAAGAAAAGAACAAACACTTTTAACCATTGTCGGTGGTGGCAACTTTGCAATTACATCAATTTTACCCTTATCAACCTCAATACCCCTGTTAGAAATCAAGTGGCCTAGAACAATTCCATACTTCACCATGAAATGACACTTTTCCCAATTTAAAACAAGGTTTGTCTTAATTCATCTTTCAAGAACTAAGGATAAATTTTGCAAACATAGATAAAATGAATCCCCAAAAATAGAAAAGTTATCCATATAAACCTCAACTACTTGTTTAACCAAACCTAAAAATATGCTCATCATGCATCGCTGAAACATTGCACGGGCATTGCACAAACTTTAAGGCATTCTTCGATATGCAAAAGTACCAAAAGGACATGTAAAAATTGTCTTCTCTTGATCCTCCGGTGGAACTGGAATCTGGTTGTACCCTGAATATCCTTCCAAGAAACAATAAAAAGCACGACCAGCCAACCTTTCTAACATTTGATCAATGAATGGCAATGGAAAATGATCTTTTCTAGTGCATGCATTGATCTTTCTGTAATCAACACACATGTGCCACCCTGTAGTCAACCGTGTAGGCACAAGTTCATTATTGTCATTCTGCATAACTGTAATGCTCGAACGCTTAGGCATCACTTGAGTTGGACTGACCGACTTACTATCTGAAATTGGGTAGATCATTCCAGCATCCAAAAGCTTCATAACTTCATTACAAACAACTTCTTTCATAATTGGATTCAAACGACGTTGAGCATTAATGGTGGGCTTTACTCCATCTTTCATCAAAATTTTGTGCATGCAAATTGTAGGGTTGATCCCTTTAATGTCTGATATAGTCCAACCAATGGCATCTTAATAATTTCTTAAAATAGGCAGCAATTTTTCTTCTTCTGTTGATGATAAATCAGCAACAATAATAACTGGCAGGGAAGAATTTGCACCCAAATAAACATATTTCAAGTGTTCAGGGAGGACTTTTAACTCCAGTTTAGGTGGCTAAACTTAAGAAGGCTGCAACGGTTTTTTTGGTTCCCCCAAACCCTAAAAAACGTGCTTCCAACGGGGCTGTTGAAAATGGACACTTTCTAAAGCTGAAACATACTCAAAAACCTCTTCATCTTCAGTGTTTTTATTCTCAAACCCATGCAACACATGGATTAGATGTCAAACGGGGCATAATTTCAGCATGCATTAAACTGTCCAACACGTCAATGCGCATACAATCTTGCAAATCAGCTGGCCTTTTGGTTGCTTTGAATAAATTGAAAACAACAGACTGTTGTTGCACTTTAAGTGTAACTGTGTCAGCCTCTACATCAATTAAGGTTCAAGCAGTAGCCATGAACGGACGCCCTAATATAATATGTGTTTACATATCTTCATCCATATCTAAAACCACAAAATCTACAGGAAGATAGAGATTATCCACTTTAATAATGAGATCTTCAATAATTCCCCTAGGATAAGCAACTGAACGGTCCGCTAGCTGTAGAATAACTGATGTAGGCTTGATTTCTCCTTGCCCTAGTTTATGAAAATTAGATAAAGGCATTAAATTAATACTTGCACCCAAATCAATTAAAGCACATTTAAAATTAGAATTTCCAATTGTGCATGAAATTGTAAAACTTCCTGCGTCGTGTTTCTTTGGAGACAATTTGTGTAGTAAAAATGCGTTGCATTGTTCTGTAAGAATGACTTTTTCAAAATCCACGAGCTTCTTTTACTTCGTGCAAACGTCCTTTAAAAACTTGGCATGAGATGGAATGTTCTTAATTGCATCAATCAATGGGAGATTAATCTGAACTTTGGCCAACGTCTTCATGAAATCTGTCAACTGTTGATCTTTAACTTTGGGCTTCAACCTTTTGGGATAACGCATTGGAGGCACATAAATACGTTCTGCAGTTTCTGGAGCATTTTTTGCACTGTTTTCGGATCTATCCAAAAGCTATGTAGGATCTGCAAAAATTGCAGAAGCTACAACAATATCATATTTTTCAAAATTTCTTGAATCTGTCGATGGCTGTGATGCTGCCCGTGAATTACTAGCGCAATTGTCACCCCCGTTGTCACAACTATTACCTTAACGTAGAACTCGTACTGCCTTACAATATGCATCTTCCCTTAGATTTTGTTCAGTTTGGCTAGGAAATGTACTCGGTGCTCGTTCTGAAACTTGTAATGCAATCAACCCCCATTTGTTTTTCTATATTTTTCACTGTTGCCTGCTGATTTTGAATTTCTTGACTAGTGGTATTTGCTAATTTTTCAATTGGAACCTCCCAAGAGGCCTTAAGTGCAGCAGGTTGCTGTACCTGTTGTTGAAATTGTGGCCTTGCAAAATGATCTCTATCCCACTTTAAATTAGGATGATCTCTCCAACCCGAGTTGTAAAAATTTGAATAAAGGTCATTTCTTAGACGTTGAAAATTATTAAATGCATTAACCTGTTACGTTGCAAATTCTGGATAAGCATCCTTATGTGGACAGCTAAAAAAATCATGGGTTGTCATGTTGCAAATACTGCAGGCAGTCGGTAAAGGCTGCTGTACAGCCATCTAGGAACCTGGAATTCTTTATAATAACATGTCAAATTTTGCATCAAATCTTTCAAGCTTTTTCTCCATTTTTTCAATTTGTGCCGCCACATATGGAGACCCATTGGACATCTAAAAAATAGACCTAGATTGTGGCTGCTCACCTGCCCATTGTTGTGTATCTGCTGCCATTTTTTCAAATAACAAACATGCCTCTTGTGCATTTTTATCCTTGTATGAACCTCCGCATGAAGCGTTGACAAGAGTTTTTGTTGTTATATTTAACCCTCTTAAAAATATATGCACTTGATCAGTACTGTTAATACCATATTGTAGAGGTCCCCAGAAAATAAAGACTGCAGAAAAGTGCCCTGCAGTGAAGGAACTGACTGCAAATTTTGTTCCCTGCGTCTTCTCCTCAACGTCTGCTCATGTTCTAAATAAAAAAGAAACAATTTCTCCCCTGCAGACCGTGTATTGACCATGCATAGGTTGTTGTAAACTACACTGTTGTACTGCTGTAATATGTAAAACAAAATAAAAAACGAAAATTAATTAATTTTTTTGTAATATATATATACAGCAAAAACTAACGGAAAATCTTATCCGAAAGAATTATTTTAAATAATCCCTAGCAACGGCGCTAATTTTTTATAGGGATTTTACCACACACGCAAACTGGTTAAAAACTCTTATTATACTTGCAAGAATAACAAGGAGATTGTAGTATAAACGGATCTCGCAAGGTTGTTTTCTGCAAGGATTACTTAATAATTCGAAGCAAATCAAATTCCAACTAATTATTGTAAAATAGAAAGTTGAGATGATTGATTTTATGAACTAATTAAATTAAAACAAAATTAACTAATAAAATTAAACTGATCTGCAAAGTTAAAGCTAAGGGAGGAAGAAACAGTTTTGTTTTTATAAATCAAATTAAGAAAACACTAGGGATCTGTCGTCACCTTAGCAATCATATACAACACTCCCAATTACTTATGATCCATACATGCATATTTCAAAGGTTAGGTATTCCTAATTTATGCCTACTTGGACCCCCAAAATAGAGCGTTTCTCAAACATGCAATCCGTCTGTGGTATTCAGATCAAATCTAAACATGCATGACTCATTAAGTTCTGTGAAACCTTTTGAAAAACCATGCAACCCTTAAGACGTGATATTCATCCTAACTGAACTTGCACATATTAATCACAATAACCCTTCATCAATTTCAGGGACCGACCTCCGATCAAAATTGCATTAAATTACTTTTCTAAACTTCATAATGGTGATCAAGCATCAAGACAATTAGATAGTTTAAACCAGTGATTAATAATTCGAAAACTTGCATGTATATAATCATAAGAAAATTTAAAAGAAACTACATATTCTTGCTAAGGCTAACTTCAAAATTAAAATAAAAAAAATTCTTCATTAAAATAATAAAAGATCGAAAACACCTTGAATGGAAAATGTCTTAAAATCTCTACGTTTGGCAGTTTTCTCTCTGTTCCCGAACATACAAAGAAGAAGAAGCTAGGAATACACGGCCAAACTTTATTTAACCTAATTAAATCCTCCTAATCAAAGGTCTTCCAATCCAACTCGGAAACTAAAAATAACTAGAATAAAATAGGAAACATATACCTAAATTAAATGGTAAAATTTACCTAAAATCTGAACAGCCACGTTTTGGACCCCAAAGATGCTCCAAAACCGGCCCATAATGACTAGATTTAAGGTTTGAAACATTCTGAACACTTTTCCAGAAGGCCACGAACCCATCAGAGGTCGTCTTGTGCTCCAAAAACGTCATTTTCTAACACTGCACACTGCTTCTTTATTCCATCGCCAGAAAATAACCACTGGGTAGAAAAATCCCACATTTTGATACATATACACCAAGAGATACACGAACGTCCTCCAATTTGAATCACTCCAAAATTCGTTCGTTTGATCATGTTTTACTCCAGAGGAACTCGAATGTCCTATATTGAAAATATAAGTCAAAGTATCAAAATTCTACCAAAATTATTACCAAAACATACTAAGAATAGGGTAAAATATATAATATGAAATTGATTCATCAAGCCGATCCAGAGCGGTGTTTTTCTATACATCTGGAACTGGCCCACCCCTAAAATTTCATCAACCCGCCTTGCCCCACCCTGTTTCTCTTATTAAAAAATTGGAACTGGCCCGTACCCACCGTAAACCTTGATTACCCACCTCAACCCATGGTTCCAATACCCATTTGCCCATCCCTACTCAACACGAAAGGAAAGGCCAGCTACTTTGTGTATGAATGAGAGGGAAAAAAGCTAAAGGTTAGGCTTACTTCTCTCTCCTTATAAAAGTGAAGCTAAGGTGAAATGTTCATTATTTTTGTGTGTCTTTCTTGCCTTAAGGAAAAACATAAACTCTCTTTTAAGGAAGAAGGAACCTAATCATCTTTTCTTCTTTTGGTTATTCCCTGATCCATCTCACTATAGTAGTCGAGCAAAACCCGTAGCCTGAAGCCTTAAACACAGAAACACTAACCAGTTGGGCAAATTTCAGTTAACCTGACATATACCTTTCATTGGGCGAACATGCTTTGATCGAATTAACCTGATGAAATCCACTTGCTCGACAAATGATATCTCGTCGGCTAGCACATAATGAACTTGACCCGACGACTGGGTCGTCAGGTGAACTTTAAGAAACCAAATTTAAAATATATTAAATTTCTTTCGCGACAAAAGGTTTGTCCAACTGACATTTTTAATTAATTTTTTTTATATTTAATAATTTATTTAATTCTAATTAAAAAACATATTTGTAGTAAATATTATAAAATAATATTTACAATCAGAATAAATTAGTTTGTACAATTATTTTTAAAAAACTAAACAAAAAAACGTGAACTACTTGTGTGGTGGGGGAAATGGCTGCAAATAGCACAGCCAGAGGCTCGGGAATCTTGATGCTAAAAGCTAACAAGGACTGGGTTACGACAGTGAAGTAAATGCGCACTAATTCTCGTTCTTTCGCAATAGCTTGTGCCAAGCGCGCTTATTCTTTTAGGCGCTCACCTTCGTGTTTTTTGCGCACTAACTTCATCTCCACCTGCTAAAATCTAGAATCAGTCTCGATCAATTTATTAGAGCTCGCTGAACAAGAAGACTTTCGAGTTCCCAGACACAATTTGCTCCTAGACTGCGAGCTTTTTTGCCTTTCTGTTACTCATCCCCATCCATCAACTACTGTAGAGACGGCTCTGGATTAGGTGTCAGCTCTATTGGAAATGTGCACTAAATCCAATCATATAATGATATTTTACGAGCATTTCACATGTTAAACTAAACAAGTTTAATATGAGGTAAATATTATTATTTAAAGCTGTCTCATATAAATATGAATGTGTAATTAGGAAAATATGATCTAAAGAAGTTAGATTCATGAAACATTCTCTTTCGTACACATATAGTAAAAATTCATGATCATAAGATTACCAATTGAGCATTGATGAACTGTTAAGATCAGTACATGCTATGTCTTCTCTCTGGGAGAGTAACTTGTCTTGAATCATTGATGTGATTGACATCAAATACAAGTATTTAGGTGCTCAATAGAGAATGAGCCCATTGAACGCAATCAATGAAGAGTTCTCATACTCATGTCACATGAGAACTCATGGTTGGAACAATGCAAAGTAGTCCTTTGACTTGAGACACCATATTTGTCTTATGGTTAGGTCCTTAATCTTTGATTATGTTAAAGGCATTTATTTGAGAGTGTCCTAGACATCGTTGAGGTTAAGTTACCTAATCATAGAGGCATGTGAGTGTGCAACAAATGATCTCTAACCTTCAAACAGCTAAAGGAGAATACTCTATGATATAAGTAGAAGTCTATGGCCATAGCATATGAATACGATTTAGGAAGTATGTTCTAGATCACATTCAAGGTAATCATATAAACAAGATGATCACATTAGATAGTAGACATGAATAAATTATCATCCAAACAATGTGATCAAGAGTGTTGGTTTAGAGAATGACCTATTGCACTATAATCCCAAACTGAATAAGTTATCCACCTCTTCTATTTAGCTTGGGTAGCCATGACATACTGCTACATGTCACTTATAGTTTGTTGAAACCCTGAAGATTAGGAAGGGTTATAATCCCCCACTGCCTCACTAATTAGAACCTAATGGATCGTACACCGTGTAAGGTACAGAGTGAATAAACAACAGAGTTGAATAAGGACAATTAAATGGTTTAATTATTTATTGTTAGGATTAATCAATATATTAATTAATCAAGCAAATAAGTTTGTTTTAGACCTCGGGTTAGGTTCGGACCTCTAAACCACATTGGCCTTGAATAGTCAAGCCCAATGACTTAAGTTGTATGATAACTTAAATCACAAAAGTGCATAATGCCCACAAACCCAACGAGGCCGGCCATGGAGGAAGTTCCAATTAATTTAATTTGTGCCACTCAAGTGTGAGTGGCTATTTAAGTGAAGTTATAATGTTTCCTTCCTTAGGGTTTTCTAAGAGCAAAAAGAGCTCCATCTTTCTCTCTGTTCTCTCTAAGAGGCCGGCCCCCTTGGAGGGGATTTACTGGTATCAATCCTCTTCCAAGGTCACTTATCTCTTCTTTTTTCACCTCCTTGGTGTGGAAACATAAAGGTACGCTTTCTTGAGAACTTGGAGAATCCATTCATCGAGCCTCCTTTATGAAATCCATGGAGCAGAGAAGCTGGGAATGAAGGTCCTTTCTTTTGGGTAATTAGCCTAACTTATGCAAAGAGCATTGAATAAAGGTATAAGAAATCTCAACTCTTTTCTCTTGGATTTGAGTTGAGTCTTGGTTCACAACTACTAGCCTTTGAATTTAATGGGTAAAGTTTACTTGTGAGTACATCCAAGCATGATTTTGCCTTTAATTGTTACTTGCATGTGTAGATGTTGTTAAAATAAACTTAATAAAATTAAAAAATTTGCTTCAACCTTTTCCATATGCATGCCCCGTTTCTACTGGGAGAGGTTGTTGAGGTACTTGCTTTTCTTTTGAATCATAGAAGCCTACGACAAAAAAAAAAAGCGAAGGAAACAATAGATGAAATATCCTAATTTAAAATTTATTTATTGTAATGAAATTTACAATTAAAACAAAGAATGAATGCTTACATAAAATTCGTTTGCAACCTCGTTGGTATAATTTGCATGCATATCCCCCCAAACCCCTACCTCCGGGAAATGCTCCCCAACCGTCTCCATTCCTCGACTCGGTAAGATATGGGTCGAGAACTGAAGTGGTGAATGTACGGCTTCTTCTCCCAGTTACCTTTGTTTGTCACCAACTTTTTTTATGTCCATTAAAAATTATACAAATTGAACTGAAATTAAAATATAAATTTAATTTAATTACTTGGTTTGAAAATGAGTGCCCAACCACTGCCGCTCGTCCACCCTTTCCATAAACTGTTGGGGTGGATCTTTAGGAGCTGCCTCAGGCAATGTGTATGTTTCATAGTGCTTGTGCAGTTCATACTTCTAATCATTATACTAGCTTTCCACACAGTCTATGTAACGAGACAAGCCTTGTCCTGCTTGTCCTGCTTGTCCCGCTTGAATTTGGATTGAAATTTAAAAAATTTTAAAAAAAAACAAAATAGTTTAGTTTAAAATTATAAAAAAATAAGTAAAGAAAAAAATTTAATAAATTTAAAAAGTTATTGTATACTTACCAAAAATTGTCAGTTCATCTCTGCACAGATCAGGGGGCCATGCGTCTTCCAGAAATCAGCAACCAAAAATAAAGCATTTGGTGCTGATGATGGCATCAATATCGTAAGTCAACAAATTGTTAAGACACTCGCTCAGTGTTGCTGGGGAGGTATTCAACTTGGATGTGTTTATGCGTGACCCGACTGATTCAATTGCTTGCCAATCCCCTACAAATGCCCCTAGTTTTTTAGTCTTCGGGCCCCATCCCCCACCTCCTCCACGGCCGCTAATTTGGCCTCTGCGCTGCCTTGGGAAGGGTGGGATTGGGCAAGGGCGGGGGTTGCCACATACTTGCGACGAATACGGCTGTGAAGCAACCACCACCGTACACTACCCCAATCCCCCATCGTACTTGTACCACTACACCGTATAGCACCACCAAAACCAACACCGTACCCGTACCTTACTACCATCCGTATCCACCCCACCTGCAAATCACAACATATTTACAAATAAAATAACATCATAATCAATTTCAATTTCAATTTCACATCAAATCACAACAATTTCAAATTACAAGTTAAAAAAAAAAATAGAAACAGAGAGAGAGAAAGAAAAACGAGGAGTTGAGAGAAAGACAGAGGATTTGAGAGAGGATGATTGAGAGAAAGAGAGAGAAGATGGGATTTGAGAGTTGCACAATGTGAGAAGGAAAAAAAAAAAGGTTTTGGGGGTTATAACATTTTAAACCTGTGCCAAAGGAAGGTTCGTTAGGCAAAGGCTTCTAGAATTTTGACACGTTTAAAAACCCTAAATATTTGTCGGGTAAACGCAAGAAATCTATCGGGCAACGTCACCATAAATACTTATTAATTTTGGTGAAACAAATGGTGGGAAATAGAGTATGTAAACTTTTGGAATATTTCGTCAGGTTACTTCTATTTTAGGGGCAAATTTGAATTTTTGAAAAAATTTTGGGGGCTTTTTTTGACCTTGCTCGACGAGTGTACAACTTAGCGGACGTAATGCAGGAAGTTGGCCTGATGAAGTATTTCTCTACTTTTGAACATTAAGTTCAAATGGTTCAAAAAAATCATCGAATTTAATGATAAAAAAAATAAAATTAGTGTGTGCTTTTACTCTCAATTTGGGGCCTTGCAAAAAAATTAACAAAATCAAAGCTAAAAGTACCCTTAAATCATGATTTTTTATTTCTAATCGTTGAAAGATTTTGTCGCGTCACCTAATCTCAGAACTTTTTTTTTTGACATAGGTGATTTCGAAGTATATGCAAACATGTTTGATGGTTGGTTACATAGTGGATACTATTTTTGTAGAATGTGTATCCTATTTTAAACAACAAATTCCAAACCGTTAAGAGTTTATTTTTTTTAGAACACATTAGAGTTTATTCTAAAGTTCCATGAAGTAGAATGTAAGTTTTTGTTTTATCCACTATTTTAAATTGATGAGCGGGTTCATCCATCTTATTCTTCTAGGGTTGAGGATTGTATTTGAAAAAAAAAAATCAACAAAATTAGAGCTAAAACGACAGTTAAATTGTGATTTTTCATTTTTAACTGTCTTACTATTTCTCCCTATTACATCATATCCTAACGTCTTTTTGGGTGATTTTTGGCTTAGTAGATCTCAAAGTATATGCAAACACGTTTGACAGTTGGATCATGGAAACTCGTTTCGTTGATTGTGTGTCCCCTTGTCAAGAATACATCCCAAAACACTTAGAGTTTATTCTATCTTTCCATTAAGTAGAAAGAAAGTTTTTGTTTTATCTACTATGTTTGTGTTTTGTATCACAAATGGTCTCTAAAATTCACCATCACCATAAAGATGGTCCTAGAAACTGAAAATCAACCAATATAGTCCCTGAAAATAGGCATCGTAAATCAATATGGTCCTTTCATCACAATTCTGTTAAAAACTTCATTAAGTGCTGATGTGGCACATTAAGGCCCCCACAAGATTTACAGATTTTTATCACAAATGGTCCCTAAAATTGACTCACACAATCAAGATGGTCCCTGAAATTGACCCACAACATCAAGATGATCCCTAAAATTTAAAATCAATGATGTAAATAGGTGTTGCAAATCAATATGATCCTTCTACCGCAACTCTCTAAAAAAACTTTTTTTATGTACTGATGTGGGTTTAATAATTAATTGAAAACTTTATCTAAATACTTTTTTGCACAATTGAATTTTTTCCTTATAGTAGGACCTACTCCGAAAAGAGATCCCATCCATAAATTCTCAAATGCACAAGGCTTAACCAAGGCCTAAGAGGGGTTTTGGAAATAGTTTTCAACCAACAATAGATGCACCTTGCCGTTCTTTGAGTCATCAGACCACCAGGGAAGCGCCGAACAAGCTTTACAAGGTTAAGGTTATGAAGATGCTAATCGCCTAAATGTTAAATGTGATCTCCTAGAAGTCATTGCTAATCAGCCAAGCCATCACCAAAGGTGATATTGATCCAGGTTCAATTCGGTGAAGGGTGTCGAAGTGTGTGAAGCTGGGTGTATTGAGATTTTTTTATAGATAATAGACAGCAAATGATGTAGAGAAATGTGGAATCGGATCGGAGGTGATTGCACAACTGGGTTTTTAGTTCACAACTTTTTGTTAACTATTGAATTATGAAACCTATTTGTAATTTTTTTTTAAATTTAATTAGACTTGTGTTATCCATTCATGTGTCACATCAGCACATAACTGTGATGGAATGACTATATTGATTTAGGACACTTACTTGTGGGACTACATTGATCAACTTTCAAGTTAGGGACCATTTTGATGTCGTAGGTCAATTTCAAGGACTATTTTGATGTCACTGGTCAATTTCAAGGACCATTTGTGAGAGAAAAAAATAACTTATGGGACCCATTTATGTGTCATATCAGCACTTAACGAAAGTTTTAACAAAATTGTGACAAAAGGACCACATTGATTTGCAAAACCTATTTAGGGACTACATTGATTAATTTTTAATTTCAATAACCATCTTGATGATGAGGGTTACTTTCAAGGACCATTTGTGATAAAAACACTTTTAAATATTTTAAATTCATGATTGAGTTCATTCATCTTATTCGTCTAGGGTTAAGGATTGTATTTGTAAAAAACAAAAAACAAAATCTAAGCTAATCGTGATTGAGGGTTGGATCATGGCATAGGAGATCTTGAAATATATGAACATTTTTTGGGTGACTTTTGGCATAGGAGATCTTGAAATATATGCAAACATATTTGAGGGTTGGATCATGGAAACTAGAGAGTTTGTTTTGTATTTCCATAAAGTAGAATGTAATTTTTTTTGTATCCACTACTTTAAATATTTTAAATTGATGATTGGGTTCGTTCATCTTATTCTTCTGGGGTTTAGGGATTGTATTTATAAAGAATCAACAAAATCAAAGCTAATGGAATCTAACAAAGTAAATATAGAGAAATAAGATAACAAAGTCATATAAGTATGTTCCAAAAAATATTGTACATATACATATGGCATCACTAAGTACACTAACAAAGTTTTTGATGTAACCTAACAGAATGGGCAGAAAATAATGAGTTGTTCTATAGATGAAGGACCAAATTGATGAGTTTTAAATATAAAAAACCAAACTAATTGAAGGAATTTTATGAGATTCATGAGGGATTTCTATTGACTAGCATGCATATACAAATCAAAATATATATACAAAAACAACGGAAGCATGTTAACAATTATTATCAAAGCTTTAGTCATTTAAATCCCCTTCAAGATGCATAGGTTTATGTAAGATGCATCATAATTTATTTTATTGAAGAACAAAGTTTAGGAGTAGATTTGTACCTCTTGATCTACTCTTGAGACCAAGGATGGACCACCTCCAAGATCTTTGCTCCTCAAATTCCTTGAGCCTAGCCACCCTCCTTGCCTCCTCCACTTTGAAAGATTGAGTGCTCCAAGGTTCCCTTCAAGTTTCCAAAGAGGAAACCTCTAAAGATCCTCACCCACTAGTGTAGTGAGAAGGATGAAGGAATAACCAAAAGGGTGAAAGATGATTAGCTAAAACACCCCCAAGGTGGCCGGCCACTTTATGTTCAAGAGAGATATTTTTCTTTTTCTCTTTAGTTGTTTTGAACACAAAATAACCCTAATGAGATATTTGCTATAAAGTTCCTTTTATAGACAAAAGGAAACAAGTCAACATTTGACTTTCTCACCTCCTCATTGCGGCCAGCCCTATGTGTGTTTATTTGGGCTTTGGGCTTTTATTATTTGAAGTCATCCAATGCTTGAATAAAAACCCAATGCGTTTAGGCCCAATGGGCCCAATTAAACCCGAACCTTTCTTAAGCCCATAACGATCTTTTATCGCTTTTATGATTTCTTTAGACTTTCTAAATTAATCACCACACTTAATTAATCCAATTAATTATTTCCATCATCCATTAGTCACTCACTACAAGAGTGTATCGGTGAACAATCTTTTAGGTTCTAATTAGCAAGGCAGTGAGATGATTGGCATCAATCCAATTGATTTAATCCAATCACTTGATGAATTAAAACTTACTTTTAATTCATGTTCTCCTTTGATGATTACAATTAATCATCTAGAAGAACTCACAAGCCATGAGTGACATCTAAACATATGTCATGGCTACCCAAGCTAATGTAGAAGTTATTCGAAGAACCTATTCAGTTGGAATTACAATGTAATTCGATCCTTCTCTAAAACAATACTCTTAATCACATCACTAGGGTATGGATGTACTATGTCAAACCCTTAATGTGATTAATCCTTTATATGATTCAATTGAGTCGTATAGGAACGCTTTCCTTTACTACGCTCGATACTTCGGCCGAAGATTCCCGAATCATATCTTAGAGTATTCATCCTCTCCTAACGAGGATTAGAGATCCCTTGTTGACCATTCACTTGCCTTCATGGCTAAGTGGCTTAACCCCGACTATGCCGTGGACACCCGCGGATGGAGTGACTTTGACATAATCAAAGATCAAGTACTTAACCACAAGACAACGACGATGTCTCAGGTCAAAGGATTACTTACATTATTCCAACCATTAGAGTTACTTGCTTGACATGTGAGTAGACCTCCATGCAAGTACTCTCGTTTGATTGTGTTCAGTGAACTCATTCCCTTAATGGGCACCTACATACCTGTCTTAGTGTCACTACACGAATAGGATGAGACTTTCCATCCTTCCATTTGAAGCGAACATAGTATGTACTGATCTATGCATTGTCAGTATCCCTCCGACAATCCTATGACCAGGAACCTTTTGGACAAGATGGTTATGTGAAGAAGGTCTCTGTAGTCTAACATCATTAGATTACTTCTTCCATCGATCCATTGTCCATGGATTCACCATTTAGGACATATTTCGTTTATTGAGATAGTCCTAATTAGTATCATTGCCTTCTGATGTATAAGAAACATATATACATCAATTCATTGTCCTGAAAGGTTTCTTCCAAAGATTGACTTTCAGGGCATATGTCCAACACTAATAATTTGGAAAAATATAAGAGACCATTTGTGAGAAAACCTTTTTGTTTTTAAAAGACAAAATATACAAGCAATACGTTTGATTTTGTTTTTGAACAAACAATATTAGGGTGAGGAGTGGGCTAAACCTCTCAATAGGTTAGCATTAATGTGTTCCAAATTCGCCTTGGGTGATAATCCAACCCAAGACTTTTCACTTACAAGTAAAAAAGAATACCACTACACCGTAATACTAAGTGATAGCAATACGTTTGATTAGAATAAAGGGAAATTGAAATATTATTGCATGATAAATGATCTTTATGTAATATGCCAATTGGTTTAACAACAAGAGTATTATGTAATATGCCAATTGGTTTAACAAAAAGAGTATTTGGTTTAACAAATATAAAAGTAAAAGAAATAGTTTTTTATTTTTTATTACAATGATATATTTATAATAAAAGGGAAGAAATAAATTAGTACATAAACTTTTATGGATAAATTACACCATACCCCCTCAGGTTTGAGGTCTATTACAACCTTATACAATATCTTTAAAGCATTTCACTTTCATACCTCAAGTACTATTTTATTTCAATTTCATACATCCGTTACATTTTCCGTTTATTGATCTGTTAAGTGCTGACGTGATTGGCAACTGTGTGCCACGTGGCAAAAAATTAATTTTTTATTTTAAAAAAACCTGAATTTTTACACCAAAAACCCAGCGACCAAATCTGGAAGAAAAAGAAGAAGAAGGAAGAAAGAACAAAAAATAATTGAAACAATCCCTTCCCCCCTCCCCCAGCGACCACATCTGCAAGAAGAAGAAGAAGAAGAAGAAGAAGAAAGAAAAATGAAACTATCCCTTCTCCCCCCCCCCCCCCCCCCCAAAGCAACCATATTTGCAAGAAGAAGAAGGAAAAAAAATTTGAGCGACCCGCACCCACAACCCTTATGCGATAGGTTTTTTTTTTAAAATAATTTTATTAATAAAAAATTTAGGTTTTTAAATTAAAAAATTATTATGTTTGTCACGTGGTGTGCCACATTGGCAGCTATGTCAACACTTAACGGATTAATGGATAGAAAATGTAACAGATGTATGAAATTGAAATAAAATAGTATTTGAGGTATGAAAGTGAAATATTTTAAAGATGTTGTATGAGGTTGTAATAGAACTCAAACCTGAGGGGGTATAATGTAATTTACCGAACTTTTATTTATGAGAATCGAACCAAAGATTTCTCAATTAAAAGTGAAAAAGAATACCTTTAAAACGTAGTAACTTTTATTTATGAGAATCGAACTAAAGATTTCTCAATTAAAAGTGAAAAAGAATACCTTTAAAACGTAGTAACTTTTATTTATGAGAATCGAACTAAAGATTTCTCAATTAAAAGTGAAAAAGAATACCTTAAAACGTAGTACTAAGTGACTAATTGAAATTAGAGTAGTACTAAGAGAATACAATTAAAGGTCAATATTATTTTTTTCTTAAAAAAAAAGTCAATGTTAGTTTTTGCGCGATTATTCGCTCAACCTTTCTACTATTAATATTAGGGTGTGATATTCACACACCCTTTTTTACTTCTCTCACATCTTTTTGGATTTCGGCCGTCAGATCGGATGAATTGGAGAAGATTTAGACAAAAAGTAATAGGGGTGTGTAAGAAGTAAAAAGGGGTGTGTGGATAGCACACCCCTTAATATTTAGTACTGACACTCTCGTACAGCCAATCATTCAACCTATTTGGCCCATCTCAATAGCGAACCCATTTTCAGGACACTGATTAATTATACTCTTAAGTTCATTGGTTCTGGACACCAACCGTGATCACTCAGAAGAAACATTTGATATAAATATTGGATACGTGTTTTCGCTGTTTATGGGAATTATGCAAATGACGCGAATTGTACAACAACCGTATTCCCTTTCGGAAGCCTTACAGGTACTAATTTTATATTCAAAGGTGTCGAATAAAGAGGCTAAAATGCTAATTTTTTAGGATAGGATTTCTACTATACATGGAAAGTTAACTGAATAGCCAGTGGACCAAAACGAGAAACTAATACTCATCCCTCTATTTATACTGATAAAAGTACATGGAAAGTAAACTGAATAGCCAGTGGACCAAAACGAGAAACTAATACTCATCCCTCTATTTATACTGATAAAAGTTTCTTAGTTTCATTCTCACCACACAAAGGAAATTTCCAGAGAGGAGGAAGAAGGGTGGAATACGGTAAGGGACTTCAAAACATTTTGTTTAATGCTTTAATTTTATTAGAAATTTTCTGTCCCTCTGTAAGCTAGTCTTTTTAGAATGCTTTGTGTTGATATACTTTTACCTTTTAAATCCGTCAATACTTGTCTCAGATTGTTATATGTGAATATAACTTATGATTTGGGAATTTTTTTTATTTTTTTTGGTTAACACATAACTTATGATTTGTAATTTGGAAACACCATATGTTACATCTGTGTGCATATTCATGAATATTGTGATGATCTTTGCTTTCTCCTGGTCTTAAATTTGCAATATTTATACGATATGTTGACTCTTGATGTGCGAATCTTTGATTACTTTTAGTGAAAAAAATTGTGTACAAGTAGTTAATTTGAAATTACCCTATTAGTGTTGAGAAGGAGAGTAGTGAGAGAGTAATTTGGTGGGCTACTAATCAAAGTTTCAAAGCTTGGGATTAAAAATGAGTTGGCAGTTAACACTGAGAGGTTCATAATCTCATTTATTGTGATACAAGACCCCTTATTTTTTTCCTGATATAAGTGATGATAGGAAATGGGAGTCAAACGGAGGAACTTCGGCACATGAGTGAATTCTCTTAATCTTAAAATTGTTGATATGAGCAGTAAATTAAATTTATTGGATACAGTTACTAAAGGCTTCTTTTGAATGGTTCAAGTTGAGGAATTTTTAGTGCGAACATGGAGTCATCACGCAGTGTTAGTGACTCGTGTTTTATAATATCGTTACAAGGAAGCATGCATAGATTTTCATATTATAACATAAATAGATCGATAAGTTATCATCTTATTAACATGATGTGCCAACAAAGGGTCATTACCAAAAATTTCTTTTTTTTGGTAATTAAATTTCTTTTAAAATAGAATATATTAATGTAGTCAACAAATGTGGTATGATAATTGGATAACAGTTCTACATGTAATCAATAATGTAGTCAACAAATAGCATATTGGTTAGTATCAATTTTATCAAATATTAAATAATTTGTGTTTATGTGAGAAGAACACTAAAGAATCGTTTTCATAGATTGCATTGGAAAATTGATATTATTTGAATATATAGAAGAGCACTAGAGAATCGTTTTGACTTGTGATAAGCTCATATTTATATATATTTTACATCAAATTCTCTCGTCTTTTCTTAGTTAGTTCCTTATATTTTTGAGCTATTTACTTTGATTTTGTGTTTTATATGAATTGTCAAGCAAATAAAAGAAAAATAGCACAAGTGAGATTTTATGTAACAAATTCGTCAAAACTACCTGTGCAGATCAGCCCATTTTGGAAGCAATTTGCGAACGGCCCAAAAGAACTAGAGAATGAGCCTTATATGCTTGGAAAGCTACAGATGTCTATTTTCTGGAGCATTTCACGGATTGTTAAGATCATTTTTCTAGAAGAAGTTATGAGCATTTTAGTAAGGGAAGGTCAAGAGAGCACATGGGTCAAAACTGCCTGTGCGGATCAGCCCATTTTGGAAGCAATTTGCGAACGGCCCAAAATGAACTAGAGAATGAGCCTTATATGCTTGGAAAGCTACAGATGTCTATTTTCTGGAGCATTTTGCGGATTGTTAAGATCATTTTTCTAGAAGAAGTTATGGGCATTTTAGTAAGGAAAGGTCAAGAGAGCACATGGCATGGATGACCCACGGCTTGGAAGAATGATTATGTTTTGCAAGTGTGCTAGCTTGTTTAATCATGAAATACAAGTGTGCTAGCTGTTTGCAAGTGTTCTAGCTGATTCATCATGAGAAGACCAAGGGGAATCCAAGGCATGGACCAAGGAGGATGAATGCAAGTTGTTTCCACATGAAATTTCTGCAATGAAGCATGTGTTGCTAGCTGTTTTTGATGAATAATTCTTGCTTTTTATTTGTTTATTAAAATCACTTGAGTGGCTCCTTACCTTTGTGCACCTATAAATAAGCCTTCTAGCAAGGCTTAGACTCACCAATTCACACAACAATTCCATTTTCACACACCCTAAACTATCCTAGCCAAAACCCTTTCTTTCCTCCACAAAATCTGCCCATAAACTATCCTAGCCGTGCCACCCCCCCTTAACCATCCTAAACACCACCATACATCCCCCTATCCACTCCTCCATACAACCAAACCTTCAAACCACATCCACTCCTTGTGCCATATCAAAGGAAGGAAAGGAAAGTGCTTGGACGTGCTTGTCACTCAACGAGGATCGTTGGAGCGTTTAGGTGCTTTCTTTCTTTTATGTTCAATGTATAAATCTATTTACCTTTGTTTTATGATTATGAGGAACTAAACCCCCCCTCTTTGCTAGGGGGGATTCAAAGCCATGATTACATTTGCATTATGAATTAATTACTTTTGGTTGTGATTTAATAATTTGTGATTTCAATTCGCTTAACTATTTGATTGATAACTTATTTATGTATGTTGATTAAGAGTGCACGCTTAGTTTTCATGCATAAGTTTGATGCTAGAATATAAGGGAATTTCACCTAATCGTTATGAACTTATATTCAAGAGTAGTGAAGGTTGCTATCCACAATCGTGTTAAGTGAATTCCTGGCAGGAGTATCATGTTTTTCATAGTTACAAATGCCTTGTCGATGCTTATGATTTCCAACAAACGTAATGATTCTAACTTGTGTCTTTATCATGCTGTTCATATAAAGAACTTGTTAGGAATGATTTGGTTGCGATGCATATTCATCCAATTCAATGATTCTAGGGAAATCTGAAGGTTAATTTAAGCGGACCTAATTAACTTGGAGTGTTGAGTTTCATAAGTTATCGAAAGAACAACTAAAAATTGGTTTATATACAAGTGTATCATGTGTGGAGGAAACCCCTCTAGCTAATCCATCATCCATTCACACAACCATATTTTGTGCTTAATTCTATCTAGTTTTCAATTTGTTTATTTTCAAGTTATTCTCATCAAGATCACATCCCCCTTTTTCAATTTTTGTCTTTTGATTTGAATCTACCTTATTTGATTTCTTTTGAGTTCTTTGAGTTAATTTAGTTTAGAGTTGGTTAATTTTCATAGCTTGAATCTTTTAAATTCATTCGTGATTTTGTTTTAGTTTATTTATTAATTTTATTTTAAGTTATTCTAGTTTATTTGGAATCATTTGAATCTAGTTAAATGTTTTGATTTTAGATTTGTGTTTTTAAAGTTTTATTTAGTGTTTTCTAAGTTCATTTTATATAGATTAGCAATCCCTCCTAATCCCCGGTTTAGAACGATCCCTACTTGCATATATACTACAATTGACAACAAGAGGGTTTAATTTGTGTGTTAGTTTATTTTCGCACCAAATTTTGGCGCCGTTGCCGGGGATTAGCAACTTGCATTTTAAGCAAAACCCTAATTAATGAGTTGGTCTCTTTCTCTAATTTGTAATGAAAAAAGATGAGTGAAAACACTGCCACAAGGAACCAGCTGCAGCTTCATCACAACCCAGTTTTTGATGTCTCACTCAATGTGCAAAGAGGCTCCAAGTACATTGATGACGATGGCCGTCCCAAACGAACCGGTAAATTATACTTTCTCTCCCTGAGACTGCTAAGCATGTTGAATTGTTAGTCATTTTTTTTCATGTGTGTTGGTTGTGGAACAAGGAACTGTTTGGACTGCAAGTTCACACATAATTACTGCTGTAATTGGGTCTGGAGTTCTGTCATTGGCTTGGGCCATAGCTCAGCTTGGATGGATTGCTGGTCCTGCTGCGATGGCCATCTTCTCCCTCATCACTTACTACACTTCAACTCTTCTGGCTTCTTGCTATCGTGATCCCATCACTGGAAAGAGAAACTATAGTTACTCCGATGCCGTTCGATCCAACCTTGGTGAATTATGCCTCATACTTTGATCTTTTGGACATATAAACAAATGTTTTTATTTTCCTTTCCTTTTTTCCAAAGGTCAATAGCTAATCTTTTTTCTGTTAATTTGAATTTCTCAGGTGAATTTCAGGTCAAAATGTGTGGATTTGTTCAGCAATTGAACCTTTTTGGAATTACTATTGGCTATACTGTAGCAGCATCTATAAGCATGATGTAAGTCTTGAGTGTTTAAATTGAATTAAGAATTTGGTGTTGCTTGAGCATACATTATGTAAGGTATTTATAAATATCTTTTTGGGCTAATGGGTTTTTTTTGTTTTTTGTTGTTGTGTTGATTAAATAGGGCAATAAAGAGGTCTAATTGCTTCCACAATAGTGGTGGAAAAGATCCATGTCATATCAACTACAATCCCTATATGATAGCTTTTGGAACCTCAGAAATTATATTGTCTCAAATTCCAAACTTTGATAAGTTGTCCTGGCTTTCCGTTGTTGCTGCAGTCATGTCCTTCACTTACTCAGGAATTGGACTTGCCCTTGGAATTGCTAAAGTTGCTGGTAAAAATAGTTACATTTACCACTACTATTTTGAGTGGAGAATTGCTATTCTGTGTCAAGATGACTAAAGAATATATGGTCACTCACAGTTAGATTTGATATCAAAAGTTGAGATCAATACAGTATAGTGATCTTCATTCATTCTTTACCCTTAATATCAAATTCAAAGTTGAGTTACCATAATTCTTAGGTCACTTGATAAAAGATAAAAAAAAAAATTCTAGGCGACCAGATGACAAGAGAATGATGCCTCAATTTGAACTTGTCTTTTAGGATTGAAAAGGTTCTGGTAAATTTAATTCAAACCTTTTTTTTTTTTGTGTGTGTTAATACCAGAAAAGGATTCTAGGCGACCAGATGACAAGAGAATGATGCCTCAATTTGAACTTGTCTTTTAGGATTGAAAAGGTTCTGGTAAATTTAATTCAAACCTTTTTTTTTGTGTGTGTTAATACCAGAAAAGGAAAAAATCAATGGAAGTAGGACTGGAATAAGCCTTGGGATTGTGACTCCTGCCCAAAAGATGTGGAGGACCTTCCAATCACTTGGTAACATAGCTTTTGCCTACTCTTACTCAATCATCCTCATTGAAATTCAGGTTTATATCTTCTTCCAATTAAATTTAACAATTTTATACTTTTCATGGCGATTCGAGCACTTAATCCAACCATATAAAATGTTATAGGACACAGTTAAATCTCCACCATCTGAAACCAAGACAATGAAGAAGGCCACCCGACTTAGCTTGACAGTGACATCCATTTTCTACATTCTATGTGGCTGCATGGGCTACGCTGCTTTTGGAGAGTTAGCCCCTGGAAACCTTCTCACTGACAAAGGCTTCTCTAACCCATTTTGGCTCATCGACATAGCCAACGCCGCCATTGTGATCCACCTTGTTGGTGCATATCAAGTTTTTGCCCAACCCATTTTCGCATTGGTCGAAAAAACAGCTACAAAAAATTTCCCAAACAGCCAATTCGTCACAAAAGACATCAAAATCCTGATCCCAGGCTTCAGTTACTACACCCTTAACGTCTTCAGATTGGTTTGGAGGACAATTTTTGTTATTCTAACCACCGTGATCTCCATGATCCTTCCGTTCTTTAACGATATTGTTGGATTTCTCGGGGCCTTAGGGTTTTGGCCACTCACAGTTTACTTCCCTGTGGAGATGTATATTGCTCAAAAGAAGATACCAATGTGGAGCACAAGATGGATGTGCCTCCAAACTCAAGTCTTTGTGTTCTTATAATTGCCCTATCTGCTGCAGCTGGCTCAGTTACTGGTGTGATTCACAGTCTCAAGGTCAACAGGCCATTCAAGACTAGCAATTAATTTATCAAAGTTTTTATTTGTACTGTTTTAACTCAGCAATTTCCAATTCAGAACACAAGACCCTTAGAAAAGTGGAAATACCATAGTAATTCTGAATTTGAATTAAGACAATTGACGTGCAATTTATCTTTAGGAATCTAAAATACTCAATGTTTTAGTCTCTTGCACTCTTACCATGAAAGTCTTAATATTTAACTACATATTTTCAATTTCTGTTTTGACATATTCCTTTCTGGAAGTTGTACAATCATTCATACTGAAAGGAAGCATCCGTAATAATTTAAATATATACTTGATAAACTAATAATTTTAGATATATTGTAACTATGGATGTCCATTATTTGGTTTAAGTGGATGACATAATATCTATGCAAGCAATGATATCACGTCTGTGCAAGCAATGATATCATGCATGTGTAAGTAATGTTGTCATTTACATATTCATTTGCCTATATAATGAAGGCCTAGGCCACTAACAACAAAAGAAGAAAATGAGGAAGAGAAGAAGAAAGGGAGAGAGGAAGAAAGAAGAGATAAAGAAGAGAAAAGAAGGAAAGAAGAGAAATGTATCAGTAAGCAATAAGGCTATAGGGAGAAAAGAGAAAATAGTGAAGTTATCATTATACTTGTATTATTTTAGATAATGAAAGAAAGTACTATTGCTGCCCTAAAGATATAGGCACACTTGCCAAACCTCGTAAATATGTTGTCTTACTTACTTTATCCCACTACACAAATATCTCCAATTTCACAACACGTTATCAACACGAAAAACTCACATGTCAGTGGAAAGTAAAATGCCATAAATCCGATGAAGCACTACCTACCTCCCACCTCCCACCTCTGTTGGTTGGAATCTCACAAATAAGAAAATCTTCTTGTTTTATTCTCATATCTCTATATGACTAATTTTCTTAAAGTGAATCTATATCTTGTTATATGACTATATATCATTCTTTGCAGAAGCAAAATGGGTACATACTTTAAATTTGCAAAAAAAAAAAAAAACAATAGTCATGTTAACGGCTTTTAAACTTCAACTTTCTGACCTAAGATGCAAACGCTTTCTTTAGTGAAGTTCTTCATTACCTTTTTATCCATGCTATACTAAATTTGGGTCAGATCAAACGATTAGACCTTCCTATAATTTTTAGACACTACCATTGATACATGGCCACGGTTAAAAAGAAAAAGGAAAGTATAGCAAGTTAATATTTACTTTTTCCTTGTTATTATTGTGATTGGTGTATTATAATCATCCATCATATATAATATATTATAATATTAAAGCTCTTATCACAATCATTACTTATTTAAATCAATTTATTTACAGGAGCTGGAAATACTGCCATCTGCTTTAATTTACATATTGTACTACATTTTATTGTGATGAGTATATACCAAAACCCGAAGTTCCTTAATCCTCATCATATAAAAAAAAATTAGACCTAAAATTCCTTGATTCTCATCATATAAAAAGATCGGACCCAAAATTCCTTGATTTTCATCATATAAAAAGATCAGACCTAATGTTCATTAATCAAAATTAAAACTTGAAGCTTTTGAATTAGCTGAGAGAATAGTGTTTCCTCAACTAAATTAACATGACATGCATTAAGCGGCTCAGTCCATATACTAATAAATAAAGGTCAGAAGCTCATTGATTCATGTAAATGAGGACTATAAGTTCCTTATTAATCGACGTACAAATTAAGTACGGGAATGAATTCCAAAAATATGAACCTAAAGGTTCTAATAGTGTTGATCTTAAGAACAAATTTTGAGTACATATGCATAAGGATTTGACCTGAAGTTCAAAATATGAATAATGTTAAGAACTTGAAGTTCTAACATTTTGTGTGGACATGTGTTATATATGGTATGAATTAATTATCACAAATTCTGTCATACTTGAATTATTTCCTTTTGGGAATAAGAAAATAGTGAACTTAGCAAAACTCAATTTTGTTACCATCGACATCTTATAAAGAGATACTTTCATGAAATCATAATGTCCGAGAATTCACATGGAAGCTTGTAATATTAGAAAACATCTTTGCTTAAAAACTCATTGAATCATATTCATGGAACTAGAAGTTTCCATCGTTGCTTAATTGATTCATATTAATGGAACCAAAGTTTCCATAGTTTTTTATATCTAACAAATTGAACTAGAAGTTTCAAACATGTATAAGACCATAAGAGAGGGAACTTTTCTATATATACATGTGCATACACTTGAATTACAACTACAACAATAAAAAGAAGGGAAAAAAAGCTTTCGACAAGGTTGCTCATATGAAGCCTCAGTACTTGACAGAACCCTAGAAGGGGGAGGCATCGAAGGTTGATTATTTGAAGTCTCAGTGCTTGGCGGAACCCTAGAAGGTGGAGGCAGTAGGTGCCTTCGGAATAAAGTCACAAATCTTTGGTGGTCACTTTGAATCTGACTATCGGATTCCTGCACTGGTTGAGCTTTTTATTCATGTTTATCGATAATTATTTGCAAGTATATGCAACTTTCTATTCTCGTGCTTGAGCCATCTAATGTCTTGTCTAAGACCTGCCACCTCAGCTAAGTATATGCAACTTTATATTCTCGTGCTTGAGCCATCTAATGTCTTGTCTAAGACCTGCCACCTCAACCATTAATGGTTCAACTTGGTGAGTTCAAGCAAATAGACATTGGCCCATGTTGGATACAGAACTTGCACATTGAACACTAAAAGCCAAAGAGTCTTGAACAACCAATTCATCAAACTTTTTTGAAAGCATTCTTTAATCTTTGGGACTAAGAAGGTTCCTAGCTATTACTGTGGCGTTTATATCATTTTTTATCACAAAGTCTCCAATCGTAAAAGGACCATTAGAGGATAAGAAGAATGGGCACTAAATATTATCCTAAAGAGGCATGTCTGCATCTTCCACAAGATTCAAATCAAAACAACAGTCAAATGGGCAAGCCATTTTTAGAAATGATGAAAGAAAACAAAATCAAATAAATTGAATTCTCATAAATGTAATAGGGAAAATTTCCACAGGCAGGCAACTTTCCGAGTGCCCTTTTTTGATATAATTGATGCCTCTATAAAAGGAGAGAGAACAAAACCACTCGTTCAAAAATCGAAGAGACACCACTCTTCGACCTTCAAAAGCTGGATTTTTCTCAGACGTAATTTTAGCTTTTAAATATCAAGGTCTGTCAAATTACCTATGACAAAGTTAAAGCGCAAGAATTTCATTGTTCTAATTGCACAAGTGTAGCCGACAAGCATAGATCACAAGGTCCCAACAACACCACTACCTACTATTCAGAAATCCCTATGTATGTCGACCTCCGTCTTCCATGGCAAGGCAGGCCTCCGAAAAACTCCTTTTCCTTGCCGAGAATGCATCTTCAACGAAGCATCTCAAAATACTTAGCTTTCCTCCTATCTGAGAATACACGTTCAACCAATTCATACGGTGTTGACTCTTTACACTAAAGATGTCAAAAAGACCGAGTCACTGAAAAGTGATGCTTTGAATGACTATTCAAAGGCAAAGATTGAGCACCACTTTTGTTGTGCAGAAGGCTGAAGCTGAAGGATCAATGATGAATCTATAGAAGTTTAAAGGGTGAAAATGAGTGGCTGACTAAGTGAGTGGAAGACCAAAGTTCAATGATGGGAATTCTCCACACAGCCCCAACAAATTCTACATGAGTCTATGACGAAGTCAAGAACGATTTCAACTAATATTCTAGATGCGCAAAAGGTATTACAATCTTCACGAGTACAAATAAACTACCAAATGCATTAACAAGTAACAAAGATACCTCATGGATTGAAGTCTTAATAGGATTATCCATGGACTTGGCGCTATTAAACTTTTGCATGCCCGAAGCATGTCAATCGCCGTATGGATTCAAGTCCCAAAAGGACAATCTATGGACATGGCAATTTTATTGTGTACTATGGCTCATGCCTAAAGCATGATAGGCATATAAGTTCCTATGAATCAATTCCCTAGTAGTAGAGATTAAAAATCCAAGCTTTATAGCGCTCTAGTGGAGATTATGACCTAAATTCTCCAAACAATTCATTTAATAAGAGATGATTGTCCTAGAAGAGACAATGTAAAGCCCCTGAAGAGGAAAGGATATCCAAAGTATTGAAATGCTTATAAAATATGCATGCGTATGCACACGAAAATTATGAGATCACAAAATGATGTTAACCAATGTTAATTTTGGTTTTACAGTAACTACTAAATTCATCAATGAGCTGTGTTGATATTGAACCACATTCTTTTATTTTTTTGACGGAATGAAAAATGATTGGCCAAAATGGAGAGAGGCAATTCCATTACATGATGCGACAATTTAGTAAGAACATGAAAAAAAATGAACCTATACAACAAATCATCAAATGATGTTGAACCCAGAAAGTTACAATGACCATTTGTAATAGAAAGAAATATACTCACATTATATGACTCATGGTTCATAGTTGAAACCTGAAATTGTGATACTCATGTAAACGTGAAATGCCGAAGCATATCTCCATAAGTAAATCCCTCAATTATACATAAAAGCAAATTGCTCTGTATAAGTTTTAAAGGAGAATGTGGCATGAAGTGTAGAAAATCCTTAAAGGATTTAAATTCCTTAAACTAAGCCCTGGAAACAACAAATTATGTACTCGATACCAATGGATGGTATAAATTGCCTTAGTGACTACTAGCATTATGATATTGTTGTATCATACTAAATTTCTTGCAAAAGTTGATATTAGAGTGGGACTCCTGAAAAGTCTAGAAAATGTATAAAGTGTTGAAAGGAATATTGTCTCAAGCTGCAAATCAAACAATATGCCAAAAACAAATTCTTATCCACTGAAAGGTTTATGGTATTGAAAACCATATGGTTTAAAGATCATGAGTTGATCACTCAAATGGTTAATTAATTTTTAGGCACTAAGAACGATCATTCATCATCGTGAGGGAAATGATGAATTGATATTTGGTCCAAAAGTACCACATCTTAGTAAAGTATGCCTAAATGTATTTAGTAGAAAACACTGAATTAGTTATTACATTTCTTGTGGAGCAAAAATCAACAAATGGGTATGGAAATGAAATAAAGTATTGATATATCCACGAAATTACAGGCATGTGCCTGTTCTTATACAAATAACTCACCAAAAGTCTCTCGTTCAACAAGAAAAATATGAATCTCTCTAGCATGCACACATATCGTTTATAAAAAGGGATTTGTATTTTACATATGGAAATAGATTGATCCTACAATCATCAAGGAGGCAAACATTTGTCGCTGCATCTTCATATCTCTCAGAAATATTTATCTCCATGAAGCTAGTCATGAATGTGTTTGGCTAATACTTGTGACCTATTAAATTTTGGAGTGCATGTGATCTACCTTCAAAAGAAGACACTCCAACTATCATGCATGGTATCAGATTACGTCAACTTTGTAACTAGTCATATTGAAGAATTCGAAATTAGGGGAAGATACTCATCAGGGGGAGTATCCAAAATAGATCAAAGTTTTAACGAGGCAATCGATGTTGACATATGGTCATCCAAGGAGAGCATTGGACATATAGACGTCTATTATTTAGTTTGAGTGAATGGCATCATGCATGAACAAGCAATGATATCATGCATGTGTAAGCAATGATATCATGCCAAGGCCACTAACAACAAAATAAAAAAAATGAAGAAACAGAAGAAGAAAGAAAGAAAAGAAAAGAGAAATAAGAGAAAAGAAAGGAAGCAGAGGAATATATCAGTAAGCTATAAAGCTAGGGAGAAGGGATAAAATAGTGAGAATTATCATTGTACTCTATTATTTCAGATAATGAAAGAAATACTATTGCTGCCTCAAGGACGTAGACACACTTGTCGAACCTCGTAAATATTGTGTCTTACTTTATTTCATTGCACACATATCCCCAATTTCACAAGAAGTTAAGTTATATTATTTTTAGCTTGTTCCGACTTTGGAATAATGGGCTAAAATAATAATTCGCGAAATTTATAATATAATACATTATAAAAATTCCTATAGTTCCCAATAATATATAAATTAATAATTTCCTTACATATTGTGCTTATGATTCGACTATAAGACAATCCTAAAATATGACTCAATCAATATTATTTGTTTCTTTTTGAAATTGATATCATATTGGATCTCATCTCTAACTTTTCTTAATATGATAAGAAATTTTGATTCTCATACTGCAACAAAAAATTATTCAATGTCATCACCTCCTTGGGAGTGGTTTTTAAAAGGTTCCAGTAGAACTTTCATCTTCAACTTTATCATCTTAATCATATTGAAGTTGTGTTTTCTTATGGTAGATCAAAAGGTCCTTCACATCCATTCCTTACGATAATTCAACTTTTTTTTATTACATTTTATAGTTCATAAATGCCTCCACCATCTAACGGTTCATCCAAATTCTCTGGAGCTATGTTATCCGCAGACCGAGTTTTACAATGTCAAAAGCTATTTTCAATTGTATTTGCCCAAACATCTATTGTCCAGGCCAAAACTGCAAGATTTATTGCATCTAAAACATTTATCTTTTCTGGATTTGGTTCCCTCCTTCATAACCTCCAAAAGATTATGATAATGCATCTTGAAAGCTCGTATATATCTTAGGGCTGGAAATTTTTGCATCCAAATCCAGAATTCGACCCAAAAACTCCAAACTGAATACCACCCCCCACCCCCGCTCCCCCCAAAAAAAAAAAAAAAAAAATCAAAACCCCCAAAAGTTTGATAACCGATATTGAATAAATAACGGTTTTTTTTTTTGTTTTTGGTAAAACGTAAGATTTTACTGCAAAACACAAACCTTACATACAACCATGGCCCAAAACTAACATATAACCAACAAAAAAATGGGCCAAAACTAAACAAAGCACTACAAGTGCTGAGAAACATTTAGGCCCATAAACCAGACCACATACACAGAACCCAGAAGCTTATAATTGCCTTCGTCGCCGCCATAGATCTTTCTGATCCGTCCAAATCTGCTTCCACAGCCAAGCAATGCCTCACTAAATGCCACATCCAACTCCAATCTTCTTCTTGTGCACAACCATAAAGTAAGGATAGTCGGCAACCAAACGAGAAAAGCCAGCGATCAAGATGAAGTATGTGGAAATCCAACTCAAAATCAATTCTCATTTTCTCAGCGAATAAAGAGGACCAACTACTCGTTCCATTTCCGATGTGTTTGCACGCATGGTAATTCACCAATCATCTTGTTTAGTAAGAAAGGAATGTCCTATTATCCATGTACATTTAATTTTTTTTCAATTGTATTCATTTTTTCCCTGAGAATCTTAGGTCATCTCCAATCGAATAAGGGTCAAAGGGTTCCCTTTAGCCCTATAACCCTTCAAGAAATTAATATTTTAATGAACAGTGTTAGGCCATATTTCTTACCATCTCCAATCGAGGGGGCCAAAGGGCCATAGGCCAAACATAGCCCTGTGACAAAAAATCATCTCCAGCCATGTGAGGGGGTCAAAGGGTCATAGGCCAAACATAATTTATTATTTTAATTGAATTAATTTGGTTACTTAGATTAAACTACCTTATTAAAATAAGATTTTTCGGACATATTAAAAATTACAACAACTTCAATTTAAAGATTCAACTACTTCATTTTAAAAACTTAAATTTAAAGATTACAACTTCAATTTAAAGACTTCAACAACTTAATTATTAAAGACAACAACAACTTCAATTTAAACACTATAATCATCATCTTCATCTGCCATTGTAGGAGTGGTGATTGTGTGGAATGGTGTAGGAATGACTCGTGTATTTATAGGAAAAAAAATTAGAATTTTTTATTTTTATTTTTTAAAATTTTGTTTGAAAAAAAAAATTCAAATCTGACGGTAATGTCAGCTAGCTGTTGCTATCTGGCGTCATGCTAACGCTAGGTAGTCGTTGGGTTTTGAACATTGGACTGGCCCAGGGCTGGTTGGTTGGCTCTTTTGGGCCAGCCGATTAGCCTGATTTCCAATTTTTTGCCTGGTAAAGCCCACGAGTCCTTTCTGTTAGAGACGATTTTCATGTCATTTCGAACTATTTTTAGCCCTATAATCTTTTGAATGGATCGATTGAAGATGGCCGTACATGTTGGAGCCTCAGCTTTGTCTGCTCCATAGTGATTCCAAGTCATTACTTGACTGAAATTGAACGAATTCACTGTTTTCAATACCAGTCAAAAGATGCTAAAATTCTTGTGCTAAAACAAGTGAGTGATTAAGTTTTAGCGGGTCATTTGGTGCACAGTTGTCTCTGATTATTATAATATCACTGTCATTTAAAAAGAAACTTTGACTGATAAATAATTGTCAATTTTGTGCTTTGAAATGGGTTTATAATTATATACTCCCACTCTCTATGATGTTTGTGGGAATGAATAATTATGGGAGAACCATATTCATTGTTCTTCTCTTTAAATAAGGGATGGTTGATAAGCCTTAAAAGTGGAAATAAATTTTTGATTCTTATTTCTAGGGTTGTCCTCTAAAGAGAGAGAATTAAATATCAAATTTTAGTAGCTATGAGTTTTGCTATATAAGAAGGTTGGTTGATACGAAGAGAGGCACAACATAAAACAAATAATACCCATTTCTCTAATATTTCTTGTGATAAATTAGAGTGATTGTGTTGTCGGGTTTCCTGCATATTAGCATATTTGAAATTTGTCCAAAAGGAAGGCTACCAACTTATGACGGTAAGGGTTTAGAAGTTTCTGTTCTTCAGTTTCAGCTACTATTAGCATTGTTTGCCACACATTTTAGTCGAAACTTTCTTGCTGCATGAACTCGTCGTTTTTGCGATGCTTTATGTTAAATCCATCGCTAGGTTTGCGTTGGGACTCTCAAATTTTAACAGTTATGTTATATCTTGTAAGTTTACTCATGCCTAACATTTGGTTGATGCCAGCCTATATGAACTTGCCATGACTTGTATAAAAAGAAAAAAGTTCTTCAGCTGTTACTTCAAGCACCATAACTATACCCCAAAATTCAGTGACTCAAATCAATGGCTCCTACCGATCTGGCGCTTTTTGCCAGTTGGTCCAAAAAAAAAAAAAAAAGAAGAGGAGGAAATTGCGTATTAGATTTGAAACTTGAAAGGTGTAAGAAATTGCTTTGGGAGGGTCACTAGAAAAATCATAGGTTGGGAGAAAATTTTGGAAAATCTTCGAAAGTCAATCTCCAAGTTGGCATGAAAATCAGTGGACCGTGTTGAATACCGCCAAATATTGCATTGGTGGGTGATGCATGAGTCTTCTTTTGGTCTTATAAGCCACGTCTGGTTTTACAATCTTCCCACAGAAGTGTTATAAATATCCCCCACCCCCACCTTCCACTCCAATTCGTATACCGACACCAGTTCTTTGCCAAGTATTCATAATTTCACATTCTCTCTCTCTCTCTCTCTCTCTCTCTCTAAAAGCTCATAGATCATTGGAAAAGAAAAACTCATCTCTTTATTTTCCATATTTTTCACAGATTTTAATTACTTTGAGCTGCACAAACTCTGATACGTTCTTTTAATTATTCTTACAAAAATTAAAAGGCTTGTGGTTTGCTCTCTTTTGTGACAAAAGATGGGAGACAACACTGCCACGAAAAACCAGCAGCTCCACCACCACCAAGTTTTTGATTTCTCAGTTGATATGTCTCCACAAGGAGGCTCCAAGTGCTTTGATGATGACGGTCGTCTCAAACGAACCGGTATATTTCGCTTCCCAACACATTATTCATGTTCGCAGATGAGTTAGGCTAGTGAGTTTAATAAATTCAAATCCTTAACAGAAAAACATGAATACTAATTAACTTTGTTTAAAGTATCGGTAATTTGTTATTCTTTGTGCTGTTTAATTTACCAGGAACTGTTTGGACTTCAAGTGCACACATAATTACTGCTGTGATTGGTTCTGGGGTTCTGTCCTTGGCTTGGGCCACAGCTCAGCTTGGATGGGTTGCTGGCCCTTCTGTGATGCTCTTGTTCTCTTGTGTGACCTACTACACTTCAACTCTCCTCTCTGCATGCTATCGTTCAGGCGATTCGGTCACTGGGAAGAGAAACTATACGTACATGGATGCTGTTAGATCCAACCTCGGTAAATTTTGCTAAAATATATTTTTTAAACTTGTTGGCAAGTAAAAATTTTTGAACTTTTTCAATGTTCTAAAATGCTCAAACTTTATTCTGTTTCATGTTTCAATTTTCGTAGGTGGAGCTAAGGTTAAAATTTGTGGATATGTTCAGTACTTGAATCTTTTTGGAGTTTCCATTGGCTACACAATTGCATCATCCATAAGCATGATGTAAGTTTTTGAGTTTGAAGTTTGAAAACGAGGAGTGATTTCTACTCACACTCGACATAAATTAAAGGAGAATTGAAAGACAGCTAAACTCGCGTTTGCGGAAATCATTTCCTTCTGAAAAAAAAAAAAAAAAAAAAAACTTGATTACAGTTTACGGACGTTAAGATAATATTTTGGACTAATTCTTTTGGTATTGATTAAACAGGGCAATAAAGAGGTCTAATTGCTTCCACAATAGTGGTGGAAAAAATCCATGCCGTATTAACAGCAACCCTTATATGATCGCTTTCGGCATCACAGAGATCATATTTTCTCAGATTCCGGACTTCGATCAGTTGTGGTGGCTCTCCATTGTTGCTGCAGTCATGTCTTTCACTTACTCAACCATTGGACTGGGCCTTGGAATTGCTCAAGTTGCAGGTACAAAAATAGCAAGCTTTAAAGCTATATTGATGGTTTTAAATTTGACCTTAGATTTTCTGACTAATTAAATTGGTTCTAAAAAAGCTGACTCTAGCTTCTTTTCCTGCTTGTCAAATTTCAGAAAATGGAAAAATCATGGGAAGTATGACCGGAATAAGCATCGGGACAGTGACTGCAACCCAAAAGATGTGGAGGAGCTTCCAAGCACTTGGTGACATAGCTTTCGCCTACTCGTACTCTCTCATCCTAATCGAAATTCAGGACACAATTAGATCCCCGCCGTCTGAATCCAAGACAATGAAAAAGGCCACTCAAATCAGTGTGGCAGTCACAACCCTTTTCTACATGCTCTGTGGCTGCATGGGATACGCTGCTTTCGGGGACTTATCCCCCGGAAACCTCCTCACTGGCTTTGGTTTCTACAACCCCTATTGGCTCCTTGACATTGCCAACGTTGCCATTGTCATCCACCTTGTTGGTGCTTACCAAGTCTACGCACAGCCCCTTTTCGCCTTTGTTGAGAAAACCGCAGCGCAAAAGTTCCCGGACAGCGAATTCATCACGAAAGACATCAAACTCCGAATCCCAGGAATCGGACCCTACAACCTCAACCTCTTCAGAATGATCTGGAGGACAGCGTTTGTGGTCATAACCACTGTGATATCCATGATCCTCCCGTTCTTCAACGACGTTGTAGGACTTCTTGGGGCTTTTGGGTTTTGGCCGCTCACGGTATACTTCCCGGTCGAGATGTACATTGTGCAAAAGAGGATTCCAAAATGGAGCACAAGATGGCTTTGCCTCCAAACCCTAAGTGTTGGTTGCCTCATAATAACCATTGCAGCTGCCGCCGGCTCGATTGCTGGGGTGGTTAGTGATCTCAAGGTCTACAAGCCATTCACTGCAAGCTATTGAGATTTAGCTGAATGTAATTAACCAAGTTCTCTCCTAGTCATGTTCATATAACAAAACCTTCAATGTGTGGTGGTGTTGTTGATGTTAGTTCTTGGTGTCCTTGTGTTGGTTTCTACTGTTTTCAAAGGAAGAAAAGGCGGTGCCATGTATGTATTTATCTGAAATCAAATCAAGAGTAGTTTCCATTCTCTATTAACTTTCCTTGTTTTAATTTCGATTGCAAAGTATAAAAATTCTAGCTAAATATTTTGTTCTGTTTTAGTGGAGCGACATTATGATTAAATCGAATCTAAACTACGAGCAAAAGAATTTGAATACGCAAAGGAAGAACAAAAGCCTATTTGAATTTGATTAATCGACTCTAACAATAAGCAGAAGAATGTGAGTTTGAGGGCAGAGAAAGAAAAAGCTTATTGAGTTTTAATTTCTTGAATAGAATATTTCTAGGTCCCATATTTCATGTGCATAAATTTGAAATATGGCACTTCTCATAAGCACCATTGAAGGTGCAAGTTGTTAAAATCCCATTGATAGAGAAAGAGTTGAACATGGCAAATGTTTACCATCCAATAATGTCTGCCATGGAGTGGCTGACCATGGTCAATGATTTAATACTTCTGTTGTGGAATGTGACGTCTCTGCTTTCTGGGAAGATCCAAGATATGGGATTGTAATTTGATGTGGTAGAAACTACCACACAAACTAAACCCTTAATGCAATAGTATGAGCAAGTAGGGATCGTTCTATTCTGAGAATTAGAAGGGATGCTAATCAATACAAATTTGACTTAAAAACCTAAAAACTAACTAACTAATGCTAAAACAATGAATGGGGGTTTTTTGGACGAATTTTAAGAAACAAAGTAAATAACAGCAACAAAATTGAATTGTAAAGGGAATATGGGTGAAAGGCTAGCTAGATGATTCTTCTACACACACGAAACATGTCATGGTTACCCAAGCTAAATAGAAGTGGTTGGAGAACCTATCTAGTTACAACTACAATGCAATACAGTCATTCTCTAATACAATACTCTTAATCACATTGTTTAAGTGATAGTTTGTTTCATGTCTACTATCCAATGTGATACTTCTCTATATGATTCGCTTGAATAAGATTTGGAACAAACTTCCTAAGTCATATTCATATGCTTTGGCCAAAGACTCTCGAATCATATCTTAGAGTATTCTCCTTCCATCATGGAAGGTTAGAGATCCCTTGTTGTGCATTCACATGTCTACATAACTAGATAGCTTGACCCCAACCATGCCGTGGACACTCCAAAGGAATGCCATTTGACATGATCAAAGATCAAGGACCTAACCATTAGACATCTATGATGCCTCAGGTCAAAGGACTATTTTGCATATTGTAACCATCGAGTTCTTACATGAGATGTATGTTTGAACTCCCTTTTGATCGTAGTTCAGTGTACTCGATTACTCTTTTGAGCACCTATGTGTTTGTCTCAGTGTCCAACACTAAATGACTTGAGACTTGTCATATCCACGCTTGAGTCGACATAACACATACTAACCTTAGCGGATTGTCAATGCCCAATTGGCGACCCTATGGCTAGGAACGTTTTACGAATGAACTTAAGAGAAAGGTCTCGTTAATCTAACTTACTTAGATCACTTATCTCTTAGATCAAATACATTCCTTGGATTCCCTTATTGCTTAAACACAAGATACAATAAATAGCGATTAACAATAAGCTTTGCCCTTCATTAAACATATAAAAGTTTAATACAATAAGTATTCCAAAAAGCTATTACATCAAATGAGTGGCTTTGTGGGCATACTTCCAACAATCTCCCACTTGCACTCAAAGCCATCATCCCATGTATCTAATACCCATCTTTTCCATATGGCGGTCAAGTTGGACTTGAGACATTGGCTTCGTCAGTGGATCTGCTACGTTATCGGCTGAAGCAACTTTGAGAATGTTGACTTTCCCTTCGGCAGCATATCTTCTAATGATATTAAAGCGCCTGTCGAAATGCTTGTTCTTTTGATGTGCCCTGGGTTCCTTGGCTTGAGCTATCGCCCCACTATTATCACAGTACAAAGTTACTGGTGATGTAATGGTTGGAACCACTCCAAGTTCAGTGATGAACTTCTTCATCCAGAACGCTTCTTTGCCGGCTTCAGCTGCAGCGACATATTCAGCCTCTGTCGTGGAATCAGCAATTACACTTTGTTTCTTGCTTTTCCAGTTGACAGCCCCACTATTCAGAGTGAATACATATCCGGAGTTGGAACTTATATCATCGACGTCAGATTGGAAATCTGCGTCTGTATAGCCTTCCACTCGCAACTCTGTCGCTCCTCCATAAACGAGGAACATGTCCTTAGTTTTTCTTAAGTACTTAAGGACCATCTTGACTGCTGCCCAGTGTTCTGATCTTGGGTTAGATTGATATCGACTAGTAATGCTCACAGCATATGCGATATCAGGCCTTATACATGTCATGGCATACATGAGACTTCCTATGGCGGAAGCATAAGGAATAGTATTCATTTGCCGTATCTCTTCAGGAGTCTTAGGTCCCATGGACCTAGAAAGGTGAATTCCATGTCTTATAGGAAGAAAACCTTTCTTAGATTGTTCCATCTGGAACCTACTTAGCACCTTATCAATGTACATAGATTGGGATAATGCAATCAGTCTTCTGGTTCTATCACGATAGAGCTTTATCCCAAGTACATAAGATGCATCTCCTAAATCTTTCATGTGGAAGGTTTTGGACAACCACACCTTTACAGAAGAAAGTACTGCAGTGTCATTCCCGAATAGTAATATGTCATCTACATATAACACTAGGAATACAACTGCATCCCCTACGACCTTTTGATAAACACAATTGTCGTCTTCGTTTTGAGTAAAACCAAACGATTTGATTTCAGTATCAAAACGGATGTTCCAGCTCCTTGAGGCTTGCTTAAGTCCATAAATGGACCTCAGTAGCTTGCATACCTTAGTCTTTTCAGACTTGGACACGAAACCTTCGGGTTGAGCCATATAAAGCTCTTCCTCTAGGTAGCCGTTCAGAAAGGCCGTCTTCACGTCCATTTGCCAGATTTCATAATCATGGTACGCAGCTATAGCAAGCAAAATCCGAATGGACTTAATCATGGCTACAGGAGAGAAAGTTTCTTCATAGTCAATCCCTTCTCGTTGCCTGTAACCCTTGGCTACTAGTCTAGCCTTATAAGTCTCCACGTTCCCATCAACGCCTATCTTCCTCTTGAAGACCCATTTGTTTCCAACAGGTACAATACCTTCTGGAGGGTCTACAAGAGTCCAGACCTGATTTTGATACATGGAATCCATCTCGGATTCATGGCCTCTTGCCATCTCCTTGAATCAATGTCGGAAATTGCTTCTTTGTAGTCCCTAGGGTCCTCCTTTGTGTCATTGTCACCCAAAAGGTACAATTCTGCAAAGTCATTGTCTAAGCCATACCTCTTAGGTGGCTTACTAACCCTTTCAGATCTACGTGGAGCTAGGGGTTCAGGAACAGGGTTGTCAATATGTCGTGTGCTTGTTTGTGGTTCATCATTAATCTCATTAATTTCCATCTCTTTACTTATAGTTTCTTTGAGAACAAATTTGTACTCTAGAAACTTCGCAGTTCTGGCGACAAAGACTTTCGAGTCGTCAGGATGGTAGAACTCATATCCCATAGTTTCTCTAGGATATCCCACAAAATAGCACCTTACTGATCTTGCTTCAAGCATGGTAGCTTCAAGCTTCTTGACATATGCTTCACAACCCCAAATCTTAATGTGATTAAGACTTGGCTTTCTTCCATGCCATATCTCATAGGGCGTTTGTGAAACTGATTTGGAAGGTACTCTATTAAGCAAGTAAGCTGCTGTATATAGAGCGTATCCCCAGAATGTTACTGGTAGATCAGCGGAACTCATCATAGAACGAACCATGTTCATCAAGGTTCGATTTCTCCTTTCAGAAACTCCATTAAGTTGTGGAGTTCCCGGTGGAGTCCACTGTGATATTATTCCACACTCTTTGAGATAATCTAGGAATTCATTACTCAGATATTCACCCCCTCGATCTGATCTTAGGATTTTTATCTGTTTCCCAGTTTGCTTCTCAACTTCATTCTTGAATTCTTTGAACCTTTCAAAGGATTCTAACTTGTACTTCATAAGATACACATAGCCAAACCGAGAGTGATCGTCGGTGAATGTGATATAGTAGGAGAAACCTCCTCTCGACGTAGTAGACATAGGTCCACATACGTCAATGTGGATTAACCCTAGAATTTCAGTGGCACGCTCTCCTTTCCCAGTAAATGGAGATTTGGTCATCTTCCATTTCAAACAGCATTCACAAGTACCCATTTGGTCATTACCTAATGGGCGGACATATCCGTCCTTCGACATCTTACGAATCTTTTCAAGGTTCACATGTCCAAGTTTAAGATGCCACATCTTTTCTTGGTTAACTTCTTCTCTAGCCCTTTTGGGTTTTGAGGTATTCCCGCTTTCAATACAGTGCATCCCACTATTCGTCTCTAGGTGAAAAAGTCCCTCTATCATATTACCATGAGAGACAATACGACCGTTCAAGTATAAAGTGCAACTCATTTTGTCAAACAATATTGAGTGCCCATCTCGTAAAAGCTTAGAGATAGAAATAAAATTCTTTATACATGAAGGAAAATATAAACAATTTTTAAGTTCCAGGACTTCCCCAGAGGGTAGGTTAAGCATGTAGGTGCCTATTGCTTTTACAGAGATTTTAGTGCCGTTCCCAACATGCACAACCATCTCCTTATTGCGCATTTTCTTGCTCCCTACTAGTCCCTGCATCGTATTACAGATATGTTGACTAGCGCCTGAATCAAATATCCAGGAACTGGAGCTCACTGTAAAAGCACTCTCTATGACAGAAATAGTCTCTTCAAAAGTTCGTGTCATAAGGCTCGCAATGCGCACACTGTATTTCTTCTTCCAACGTTCATCCTTTCCACAATGAAAGCATGTTCCTTTGGATTTTATTGCCTTATTCTTTTGCAATCTTTTCCTTATGTTTGCATTCTCACTCCCACTGTCTCTTTTGAAACCTTTTTCAAATTTACAGCACATGTCAATCATCTCGTTAAAAGTATGATTGGATTTATTCACTTTATAGTTTACAATAAACTTAGTGAAATCATCCGAGAGAGATGCAAGGAAAAAATCTTGGGCCATTTTCCCATCGATGGAAGTTCCTAAACTTTCAAGATCTTGGAAGATCCTTTCCATCTTTTGTCCATGTTTATGGACCGACGCCCCTTTTGCCATTTTGGCATTTAATAGACTACAAACATTTGAGAATCGTACATTACTAGTCTCTATGTCATGCATCTTATGCAAACTTTCAACCATGGCATATGAAGTGTCCATGTGCTTATGTAGCTTCATAAGTTCCTCACTAAGTGAAGTGAGGATTAAGCATTTGGCTTGTAAGTCATCCTCATAGTGTCTTGTATAATCATGACACTCCTCATTTGAAGCTAGTTTCTTAGGAGGTACATGAGGAGGGGATTGCTTAAGCACATACAATATGTCTCTCACTTTTGAGAGACATTCTCAATGTGGTGATACCAAGCAAGGAAATGTTGGCCCCTAAGGCCCCTTTTGTCAAGTATAATGGTGGGTATAATTTTAGGCATGTCGTTCACTACATAACATAACAAAAATCACATTAGATTGTTGATAAACTACTTGATTGGGTCTTGAATCAAATAGTACCACCCACTATTTTTGGCAAATTCCACATCCCTCAATAGAATCCGAGAGTTATATAGAACTCTTAGTGGGTTATGGGAGACTCACCATTACCAAGCTCACCTCACGATGATACGATGTTGGTTAGCAAAAATAATGATGAGAGAATAACGCATTATTCATTTACAACGTTTTGTAATTACCCATCTTGTTTGGCCTCTAGAGAATGTTGCCTCACGATGATACGATGTTGGCACATTGCACTTAGTTAAGTTATTCCCACCATGCTTAGTTCGTGTAGGGGTTCAAGAATAACCTCACGATGATACGATGTTGGATATCCTTGTTGCCTACCTTACCACATCATGTATGTATATATGGACTCTTCCTGAATGTAAGCACATACTTTGAACTTCCCCATGATAGGGTGAAGCCGGTGTAGGAGTCACAAACGATGGAGTCCACCACGGTGGAAGGCCTACGAAGAGACATTCAAAGCATCTCTCGCTTATCAACTTAATATTTATTTTGAGGGAGTAGTTTTGGGCTACATCAAAAAACATTTTAATCACATTAAAAGAACAAGGGCCTCTCACAACTTATTGGTCCAAGTTAATATGAATTAGTAGCATATAATACTCCCACTGTTTCGTTGAAACAAGCGAGACTATATGGAACTACTAACGAACGCATTGCATCCTCATATGGACTATATAGTCATTTTAGGTTTTAGGATGATTATGAACCGATTGATTTGATCCAACACGAGCCTTGTGTTGGAACTTGGGTTTTAGGTAGATAGTTTGTTGATTTTAGTTACGCGTTTAATCTAATTAAACCGTTATTTCCTATTGGGCGTTGGACCCAACTATTCCAATTTGCATACAATTAAACAAATAGGAATACATGAAATAAAGAGAAGGGCTTATGCCCTTTTACAACACATAGGAGGACTTATGCCCTTTACAACACATTGAATTGATCAAATTACATTCATATCTACTCTACTAAACCCAAACATTCATAATGTTAAGTGGCCAATCACATAGCTCAATTATCGTGGCTTTGGTTCATAATCACCCTTTTCTTAATTAATCAAATTAACTAAGAAAGCATCTTTAAACAATTGGTTTTTGGATCCATAAAATTGATTTAAATGGAACTAAATAAAATGAAAATCAAATTCTCATTTAAAGAGACAAAACCATTTTGTTCTCATTTTGTTTTGGGCCAAAAAAAAAAAAAAAAAAAACAATGACCACAACTTTTGGGCCATAGTGCAAATACAAAAACTTTTGGGGTCACTTTGTAAAAACACAAAAGTCCAAAACTTCATGTAATTACAACTAGAACCCAAAATTTTTAACAATTGCTAAAACTTCATTAAAGGAACAAAACAATTTGTCCTTTAATGATTTTGGACCTTTACGCAAAATACGTAAACTTTTGGGCCAAAATGCAAATGCACAAAAGTATCAAAACTTTATGTAATTGCACAAAAGGCCCAAAAATATCCCACTTAGGGGGGGGGGGGGGGGGGGTGGCCGGCCTCTAGAGTCAAAGTTTGAAAAAATTTCTAAAAAGTTTTTGTGAGTTGATTATGGTGGGTGAGGTTAAAGGTGAGTGTGATGTTTGTAAGAGATATTTTGTCAAAATTAAATTTGTTTTGACAAACATAGAAGATATTTGTTTTCTTCACCATTAAGTCTTCACCCAATTTTAATAAACCAAAAATTTATGAAAAACATAAAAAATTTTGAATCAAAACTTCAAAAATTTTTGTTCTTGGCAAGAACTTCAAGAACATTGAAGAACATTCATAAAAACTCATAATAGCCCCATGAATGTTTTCACTTACCAAAAACTCAATTTTTTTTACAACTCAAAAGAGGGTTAATATTCTAGGGTACTTAGGGGTTCCAAAGAACACATTAAAACCATTTTAACAAGACTAATTTGAACCCAAAAGGTCACCCTTTTAATTTGGCCGAAAATCCCAAAAAATATTTGGCACCAATTTTAGTTCCAATATTCATGCTTTTATGAACTACATCTACAACATTTGAGATGCTAAATTTTCAAGCAAAATTTATATTCAAAGCAAGAACATAGCTTGTAACATTTACAACACATAAATCACAAGTTATGAAAAAATCACAAAACCCAAAAGGATTCACCATAAACTAGGCCTAGGCTCTGATACCACTTGAAGGATAAATTATGTCCTAGCTAAGAACATGTAAAGAACATTTTAAATACATAGGCAAACTATTAACAAATTAAAGCAAGTATATGGTGAACCATGACTCTTTAACAACATTAAAGAGAATAAGGATTTAGAGAATCATTACCCTTGAAGCTCATCCTTGATTACACAAGGGATTCACCCAAGTGGAGGGCCTTCAAGTCACCTCCTTGCTTCCTTGAGGATTTGTTCTCCAAAAACACCAAAAATTTGATGTCGTCTCTACACCAAAGATAATTTGTGAAGATAAAATGGATGACTTAGGGAAGAAGAAATTGCTAGATTTCTCTCCCTAAGTGGCCGGCCCCCTTTTAGAAATTTAGAGAGAAGATGTTTCACCCAATTTCTTAAGGAAAACCCTAAATGAAATAAAGCTATAAAGTTTAATTTATACTTCATTTCTAGTGAGTGGCAAACTTGTAAATAACACAAGTTTGCTACCCCTCACTCATGTGGCCGGCCTCCCTTTTGTTATTGGGCTAATTGCCCATTTTGTTTTAGTTGTCATACAACTTAAACATAATGGGCCTTGTGGACCAAAACACTTTTGGGCCCCGAAACCCAAAACCAACTTAGAAGCCCAATACGAACGTTTCGTATAATTAATTAACTAATTAATTAACTTTGACCATTCTATAATTAACCATTTAATTGCTTATCCATTTCATTTAATTACTTCACTTTCATCTTTACTCGGTGTACGATCCATTAGGTTCCAATTAGTGAGGCAGTGGGCGATGTTACTCTTAACTATCGATTGTGAATTGAAACCACATTTCAATTCTCCCTTAAGAATAGTGTTTGCTAATCTTTAGGGCTTCCACAAACCATGAGTGACACCTAGCAGCATGTCATGGTTACCCAAGCTAAATAGAAGTGGTTGGAGAACCTATCCAGTTACAACTACAATGCAATACGGTCCTTCTCTAATACAATACTCTTAATCACATTGTTTAAGTGATAGTTTGTTTCATGTCTACTATCCAATGTGATACTTCTCTATATGATTCGCTTGAATAAGATTTGGAACAAACTTCCTAAGTCATATTCATATGCTTTGGCCAAAGACTCTCGAATCATATCTTAGAGTATTCGCCTTCCATCATGGAAGGTTAGAGATCCCTTGTTGTGCATTCACATGTCTACATGATTAGATAGCTTGACCCCAACCATGCCGTGGACACTCCAAAGGAATGCCATTTGACACGATCAAAGATCAAGGACCTAACCATTAGACATCTATGATGCCTCAGGTCAAAGGACTATTTTGCATATTGTAACCATCGAGTTCTTACATGAGATGTATGTTTGAACTCCCTTTTGATCGTAGTTCAGTGTACTCGATTACTCTTTTGAGCACCTATGTGTTTGTCTCAGTGTCCAACACTAAATGACTTGAGACTTGTCATATCCACGCTTGAGTCGACATAACACATACTAACCTTAGCGGATTGTCAATGCCCAATTGGCAACCCTATGGCTAGGAACGTTTTAGGAATGAACTTAAGAGAAAGTTCTCGTTAATCTAACTTGCTTAGATCACTTATCTCTTAGATCAAATACATTCCTTGGATTCCCTTATTGCTTAAACACAAGATACAATAAATAGCGATTAACTTAGCTTTGCCCTTCATTAAACATATAAAAGTTTAATACAATAAGTATTCCAAAAAGCTATTACATCAAATGAGTGGCTTTGTGGGCATACTTCCAACACGAAGACTACATCAAAAATGGTTTCTTCCAAGTTGATTGTAGTCACCTTAAGCTACCAATTAGCTATGAAGGTTTCACTATTTCGGGTCAAAATGGTACATAACATTTCCTTGAGTATATGTCGTATACACACTCAATGTAGTCATAAGGATTTTCATTTGTATTTCTTTCGAATTAAGAGGTGTAACTCTATGACAAAGTCATAAAGTTCAAACTATTCAACTGAGACAGTTTATAAATCCTTCTCAACTACTTTGGAGCTAGTGGTGTAGGAACTAGGTAGTTATATTTGTTGATTATCATCTTGTCTCTCAAAGAACCCATTCTTTGAGTTTTATCTCTCGTTCATTTGCTCTATTTTAGGCAAATCCTTTTGTAGGATTACAATGAACTACCCAACAAACAACATTTGTTAGTTGGTTTATAGAAGTGATATCCAAAGGTTAATTTAAGGATGTCCCACAAGATTGTTCTCAAACAAATATTGCTTATTAGCACACAACCCCAAATCTTAGCACGCTTAAGACTTGTCTTTCTTTCCAACTACATCATATGGAGTCATGAAAAACTTTCGAAGATCTTCTAATTGACAATCATATTGTCTTAGAAGTATATATCCTATATATGGGTATTTGATGCTACTTTCCTTGATATCTTTCAAGGAAACTCTTCTAGAGTTTTACTTTTCCTTGGATCAAATCTAAGGAGGTAAATACTTTAGACATCTTACTCATCAACTTACATTCTTGAATTCTTTGAAACCTTTTGCAAAGTATTCAGACTTGTGTTTATTCAAAATAAATGATAGTCCAACCGAGAGCAATCTTCGGTAAATGTCATACTACATGAGTAGTTTTATGTTGTGGACAAGTGCCACTAATATTGTAGTGAATTAACCTCAACAACTTTGTGATTCTTTCTTCTTTTCAAAAGAATAAAGATTCGAACATTTCGCCTCTATACAATTTTAACAAGAAGGCATTGGATTCGGATCTAATGGTCCAATGAATCAATCTATTACCAAGTCGTAATTTATGTTTTAGAGGTGTCACAACTCAGTGGGATTAGTCACTATCTTGGAACCTTTTGGGTTTTAAGCATCATAATATTATAAACAGTTAACACTACCACATCATCTCTATTATAGAGACAAATAATCATATTACAATAAATCAATCATTCATTAATAAAGAACAATGTTTTGTCAAACAAAACATTCATCCATCTCTTATAGTGACGGAATTAAGTTCCTTATTCAAATTGGAATGTAAAGACAATCTTGATTTTTCCAATTTCTTTTGTAGTTCATATGAGGAAGTAAGTACTATCTACTTTCGCAGAGATCTATATTTTATTCACGTTCCAAATGTGAAGTACTTTGTCTTCTCTCGTTAATCTTCTACTTCTTATTAGCCACACTTCTACAATGATTGTAAAACATAGTTACTAATACAGAATCAAGCATACAAGTAGAAGAACCAACCATTTTGAATTATTCAAGAACAATTTACAACACCTTCGAAATGTGTGTTCTTGACACTGGCAAGACATTTCTTGCAAATACCCCTTCCCATGTCCATCCTTTCATAAAGAAAGTATGTTCCCTTGGAGTTATTTTGCCTTCTTCATTTGACTTCTCCATTTACTACAATAGTCATAGTCCCTAAACTCCCACTATCTCTCTTGAAACTTATTTCAATTGTGTTATACACATCAAACGATTTGGAGAGCGTACGGTTATTATTCACTTATATAGTTTACAAGAAACTTTGTGAACCATTTGGGGACGAATTTTTTTTAGGTGGGTGGATTGTAACAGCCCGTCCCTAAAAGTTATGATTTTTATAATTTTAATAAGTGAATTTACGAAAATGCCCTTTAAGGCTAGTGCATTGACCTTTGTTGACTATCGTGTAGGGTCACATAAGATTTTTTTTCTTGGCATATTCTAGTAGTATTCGTCGCAACGGACGCGTGGGCGCAAGCGGAACTGAATTTGGAGCTATAACGAAGAAGTTATTAATGTTTAAATTCGAGGGCAAAATGGTCAAATAATTATTTTGAGGAAGGCTCCAGAAAATTGGGAAGTAGTGGGATAAGCCACGTGTGTGGCTAAGATTGAGAAAAGAAATGAGAGGGATGGATAGGATTAGAAGGAGAGAAGAGAAAAGAGAGAAGGAGGTAACTAATTAGAAACAAAAAAGAGGTGGGAAAGGAGAGAGGTGCAAAGCACCCATCCCACGACCTATGCACCCGGTTTCGACCCGGAACAAATTCCGGTGATTTTCACTAGTTTTTCCGACGGATTGAGCCAAACCACCACTCTTAATCCCTATATCAACCTTCCCTCTATCTGTTCCATCCCAAATTTGGTTAGATTTGGCTTCCAAAAGGGGAAACCCGCACAATAGGGTGCAAGGTCTTCGGGTTCGAATCTCCTAAATCCGAAGCTAACCACATCCAGCTCCACCACCTTTAGAATTCCCTTGAGGTCTGGAACAAAGCCCAAACAAGCTTGGAGGCGTCGGAGTAAGTATGGAGGTCAAATTGGAGCAGGCCCAATTCTAGGGTTCCGACTGGTTTTGATGAAATTGGAGCCTTTCTAGGGAAAATTGGCCTCGGTCATAGGTATGAAAGTTGCTCTACTCATTGAGACTTTCATTTCTACAAAAATTTGAGAATTTTTGGAGATAGTTAATTTTTTCGGCGAGTCGGGGCAGCCAATGCTATTTTTAGGTTCTATTAGATGCTTTGAGTCCAGTTTTGAGAATGGATTGATGTAGATTGATCATTAGAACCTAGATTCGCTACGATACGTTAATAGGTCACTGTATGAATCGACGATCCAACCGTTGGATCGTCACCAAACTTTAATAGCTTGTTATTCATAATATTTGAGGAATGTACGAATACGGATTGGGAATATGACGTATGGATCTTTTCGAATTGGATTTGTAAGATAGTAAAATAAAATGTTAATCGCCACTTGGTTTTGGCAATTGGCGGAGGTCCGACCGTTGGATCGTTCCAAAACTTTAGTATGTTATTCTAGAAGCATAATGTGGATCCGTGGAAGTTATGGATCAGAAACCTAATATGGGGATCTTCCAGATCGAATTGCGTAGACATTTGTTCTATGTAAGTTATGTATTTTATTGACAAGAATTCTGAGATGTGAATTGATAATTGTTCTAAGCGCCGATCGTTCGTGACGCCTCAATGTTTGTGCTAGGAAGTTGTAGCGTGAACTCCAGGTGAGTGAATCTTTTCCTTCTTCTCATATATATATATATGTGTGTGTGTGTGTGTGTGTGTGTGTGTGTGTGTGTGTGTGTGTGTGTGATTGATAATTGCATAAATGCTTTTAAATTGAACTAAGAAATTTATGCCTTGTCATATATATATGTTATAAAGTACTATGAGATGGTTGAGTTAGATTATATCATGATATATCCATATGCATATTACCTACGAATAATTATTGTGAACTACGAATGGCTTGATCCCTGCTTAGGGCACGTAGGCAGTTTAACGAGATGTTAGATGCAGCCATGCAATAAGTGAGATTAAATAATCGAGACAAAAGATTTGTTTGGGAAATGGAGCAATGTGAAGGAATCTAGTGAAAAATGTGAGATTGAACCCTATGATTTGGTGATTTAATGTTGGTTATAAATCATTGTGTAAGGAAACGAGAAATTGTGGTTTTACGTTTTATAAATGCCATGACATAATTAGTTTACATTTTAGTAGGTGGTTTAGTACAACTTTACACAATGTTGCACACCAATGCGGAGGCCAAGGTAAGTTTAGATGAGTATATAATGTCCTGCACCCCGATGTTAGTGCTCCACCCGAGGCCATGGCCTAGCCTTCACGTGATCGTTCACTTCCCGTACCTTACGCTCACCTTGGATTCCAAGGTAGGTGCCAGCCTGTCGTATAGACCACATTAGGTGGTTTCGACTCGTAGGTGACTTGTGATACTTTACACAGCCTTCATGTGATTGTAGCACTTGAGCGTACTCATTTACACCCAGCCTGTCGTACAGACCACTTTAGATAGTTTCGACTCATGTGTAGGACTTGAGCGTACTCATGTACAGACCACTTTGGGAGAGTTGTATGGATCATTATAGGTGACTCCGACTTATGTGCTAGCATTTACTAATGAGATATGGATGAGTTGTACGGATCACTATAGGTGACTCCGACTTATGTGCTAGCATTGACTGATGAGATATGGATGAGTCTTACAGGTCACTATAGGTGACTCCAGCTGACATATCATTTTATATTGATTTATTTCATCTTGCTTATGGTTGTTACTGAGATACTTCGGCATGGTATACCTTGGTTTTTACCGTTTTTCAGCATGATTTTTATATACATATGTATTGTTATTTTTGGGGAATTATACGGATTTCGGTGAGGGGTTCTTGCATTTCTAAAAAGAAAGATGTTTTCAAAGTTTTATTTTTACTTACTCACATGTTCTATTTTGTGTCCCTCCAGGTTTTAGTTACTGAACGTTTGTCTTGACGAGGATTTTTGGCAAATCTCAGAATTGGTGGTTACCTCTGAGGGTATATTTCTTACCCACTATACTGTACTTTACTTATGCTATGAAGTCACGTGTGAGATGGGTTCACTCCCGCTCACCAACGCACTTTGATATTTTGACACTATTAGGTTTAAATTTATTCACATTTTCCACATCACCACACTTTATGGCTTCGTCACCGTCCAGGTATTGGCCAACACAACTCGATTCGGAGTCCTAGTGGACATTTCGGGTCGGGGTGTGTCAAATAAAGTTTTAATCAATGAAGTAGGAAAAGGAAGGATGAGAACCTAATTTCTCCTTTATCTAAAGATTGGGAAAAAAAATGGAGTGATAAGGTGTTGGAATGTGTGTTATGTACTACCTCTTTTTTTTTATTTTTTTATTTTTTATTTTTTATTGTGTCGAGCGATATCTTTAGTAAGTTAAAAGGTTAGATTAGTTATTGATAAGGTTCAAACTCACACCGTCAGGTAAGAGCACAACACTTTTCTACCACTATGGTAAAGGGTCACTTGCACTACCTCATGTTATTTAAATGTCATGCAATGCCCGTGGCCACTTCAAGGCTACCTTTATCCTTTTATTGCAAAGAACAGAAAAATGAAAGCTTTGCTTTCTCTTCTATTCACATGATCAAGCCGTCACACACAACTGCAGCAAAATTTGACCACTTCCAGATTGTCTGGAAGTTAGAATGCGAGATGCACGGATGCTATGACTGCAGTGAGTAAACTCTAGCGGCACAAGGCTATGCTGTTTTCCATTGAGAAATCAATGAAGGCGTTTAATCATACAAAGTGGCCAGCAAGGAATTCAATGGACCTCTCTTTAACTGTTGTCATTAAAAGGGTTTTAAAACCTTTGTCGGTTTCCCAGAAGAAAATGAAGCAGAAGTGGGAAGACAAGAAGAAAAAAGAGTTTTGTTTGGCATTAACTTATTAATAATGGGGCTGCTGGGTTAATAAGAGAAAAAGAACCCGATGATTATTCAACATGGAAAGGAAAATAAAATGATATTGAGGAACCAAAACGGACAGCAAGCAAGAAGACTAGAGAGTTACGGCAAAAGAGCAAGAACGTTCAGGGATTTTTCTTGAAAACTCAATTTATTTTTCATTTTTATTATGGGTTTAGTATTATTTTCGAATATTACCATTCACTTTGAGTTTCATTTTGTTGTGCTTATGAGCTTGATTTTAATGTTGGTGATTAGCCACCACTTGGGGGTTGAATTGAATGTATGTGATGCGAGTTAATGCATATACCATGTTGTTAATTCGAATTTTTCTTCCTGCAAATAATACCATGAATTCCTTGATGTAGATGACATACACTAAGTTTCATGCAGTCTCTTAGTTCCCAAATCGTTAATGAATTTGTATGTGTTTAGTAATCTAGATGACATAGGTTATTAGCACATATGAGTATACGTAGTAATATAGCTGTCATGGATACTATATGAACTTGAGGAAATAGACCGTCAATTTTTATGATTACTCATTAATAATTAACTATTGGAATTGAGTTGGATTGGCTATGGTGAATCAGATGCTCTAGTGTCTTTCACAGTCGAACTATAATTTGTTTTCTTTGTTTTTCATCATCACTTATTTAAGCTCATTTTCCTTTTATTTAAAATCACAATTTCAGAATTCTTTCTCAAATCATCAATTGTTCAATTTCAATTCAAGTGCAATCTAATTAGGTTAGATAATAGAATTATATCAATCTTAGTTGGAATGGTCTTGTGCTTGCCTACTATATTGTACTATGATTGTACACTTGCGAACATTAAAATTTGAACTTAATTGGGCTGATTTCGTTTAATCCAGTTTTGGCAACAAACACCTCACTTCACTGATAAGGCTAATGAAGTAACCTTCTTCGGCGAAAGAATCGTAGACTAACCCCTGGAGGGCGAAAAACAAAAGGTGTGAGTGAGCGAAAAAAAATGTTTTTGAAACACGTTTCTTTTTCAAATATACTAACCCCTACCCGTAAATCAAGTATAATTTCCATAAAATCATACTACGTATGAGTATGAAATCAAAGGTAATGCAACCATAGTTCAAGAAACACAATTCATAATATCTCAAATGAGACATAAGCAAATCAAGTACTCATCAACAATATCAAATGCTTACCATAATATCAAGTTCTCATCAATAACTCTAATGCGTCATTATTCTAAGCTAATGCACGAGTTCATTCAACTAAAATTTTGATAGAAACATGACTGCTAAACTTTTGCTCTGATACCAATCTAACACACCCTGATCGTGGGACCAAGGCGTGCTGACCGACACCCAAAGGTGAAGTAACAATTTTTGTGTAGTGATGCAGAAAAGTGTGAATAAATTTAAAACGAAGTTGGAACTTATTTAACTAATACAGAGTTTGTGCAATAGTGGGAAGAACCCATAGAGCGTAAGTAGACAGAGCAAATCGAGTTAAGGTATTTATTACACAACTGGAAATAAGCTCCTACATTTATTTGGGAGAATGTCAGAATCACTAAAGTTAACTTTTGGGTTAACTTTTCCGGGTTTCAGCCGAGACCCCTCCTAGACTAATTTTGATGTCTTTATTCCAAATCCGCGCCATTTTCCCAAATTTAATCATTTTAGTTGAGTTTTATTAATGGGTCCCAACATTATGCTTAGGTGCGATTACTATCGAACACTTCAGCTTCCTAGCTTGAATGGATGTGACATTGCGAGTATCTATAAGTGGGCATTTGTTTTTATATATTATATATAAAGTTTTATAGTTCCCACAAATGCTTTTGGATTCAATATTGTACTTGTCATGCCATGTTTTAATTCATTTTAAATGTGATATTGTATGGTAGAGATCCTGAAATTCTCATGGCATGATTATATATATTCTTCTACTCATCATGCATGCTACACTAGTGTATGTACCAGCCCCGAGCCAGAGCGAAGCTTCACGTGTATGTTCACATAGCACCATTTGCTCACTTTGGATCCATTGTAAGTGCCAGTCTTGTCCTAGGTTGCAATAGGCAACTTGGACTCGTATGTGATGCACATTAGCGCCAGTCTTCATGTGATTGTAGTACAGAGCAAAAAGATTATGATTACACCCAGTCTTGTTCATATTAGAATTTTCATTGAATGAACTTGTGTGTTAGCATAGAATAATGATGCATTAGAGTTATTGATGAGAACTTGATATTATGGTAAGCATTTGATATTGTTGATGAGTACTTGATTTGTTTATGCCTTAGTTGAGCTATTATGAATTGTGTTTCTTGAACTATGGTTGCATTACCTTTGATTTCATACTTACACGTAGTATGATTTTATGGAAACTATACTTGATTTACGGCGAGGGGTTAGTATATTCGAAAATGGAACGTGTTTCGAAAACCTTTATTTTCACCCACTCAAAACTATTGTTTTTTACCCCTCCAGGACTTAGTTAGGTGGATCTTCGGTGGCGCACGGGGTAATTTTGGCAATTCTTACATTCTCCGAAATAAAGTAAGAACTTATTTCTAGTTGTGAAATAAGTACCTTAACGAGATTTGCTCTGTCTACTTACACTTTATGGGTTCTTCCCACTATTGCGCAAACTTTGTATTAGTTAAATAAGTTCCAACTTTGTTTTAAATTTATTCAAACTTTTCTGCATCACTACACAAAAATGGTTACGTCACCTTCGTGTGTTGGCCAGCACGCCTTAGTCCCACGATTGGGGTGTGCTAGCTATAGTGCTCAAGTGGGAGGGGAAGAAGATGATGAACAGTCATCTTCTTGTTTTTATCGTTTTTTTTTTATTTTTTAAGTTTTTAATTTTACAAAAGAAAAAAAAATTGTTTTTTCATTATTTAAATATTTTTAATGCACATATTAATATTTAATTAGATTTATGGGACCCAATTATGTGCCACATCAACAAATAACAGAATTTTTTACAAAATTGTGACAAAATGATAACATTGATGTGCGACACTCATTTTCAAAACTACATTGCTCGATTTTGAATTTTAGGGACCATCTTGATAATGTGGGTCCATTTTAGAGACCATGTGATAAAAACCCATTTAATTCTTAGGGTTCATGTTGTTTTTGAATAGTTGTTAATGACATGAATGTTTTTAGGGTAAAGTACAAAAAACTACCTCAACTATTGGTGTCACGATACTTTCATACCCCATCTTTTTAAAATGACAATGTCATACCTCATCTTACGAGTCTTTGTAATATGGAAAGATAAAATGTAAAACCCCAAATAGAGATCAGAAGAATGATTCATTTGGATCGACGAGCTTTTTCAGCCCCAAAACTAAGAATCAATGGAACTAGCATCTTACAAATCGTATGAAAAGCGACTGAGTCTGCTGTGTCAATGTCGTACCTCCGTCAATTTTTTCTGTTAAGTGCTGATGTGGCTACCTGCGAGATCCACTCACTAATCCAACTGGATTAAAAAATTATTAAATATATTTTTAATAATTAATAATTAATAATTAAAAAATAAATTTTTTTTATTATCTCTCTCTCTCTCTCTCTCGCCTCTCTCTCTTCTCTGCATCCCCAAAACATTCCCACCCTTCCCACACATCCCCTCTAACCTTTCTCCCCCTCACCCTTTCTTCCCCTCGCTCCGTCTTTCCCAAACTCAAAACCAAAACCATCCAACCCAAATCCCACCCCAGTGCAAACTCAAAACTAAAACCACCCAACCCAGATCCCACCCCGTTCCTGTCTTCTCTATCTTCCCCGAATGGTTTGGACCACACCCAAATCTGACAATCTGTCGACCCAATGTACGCCATCTCGTCATTCGACACTGCCAACGCATTCAGTGCGATGGGCGGCGGAGCAGGAGAGTGACGAAGAAAAGATGGGAGCGGGGGGGGGGGAGAAAGGGTGAGGGGGGAGGAAGGTTGGGGGGACAGGTGGGAAGGTTTTGGGGATGCAGGTGGGTGTCTAGAGAGAGAGAGAGAGAGAGAGATAGAAGGTGATGGAGGAAGGTTGAGGGGGATGGGTGGGAAGGGGTCGCGCGGGGGAGAGAGGCGGGTTGGGTGGGAAGCGGGTTTGGGGATGCAGAAAAGAGATAGAGGTGAGAGAGATGGGGGGAGAGAGAGAGAGAGAGAGAGAGCGAGAGAGATTTAATAAAAAAAATTATTTTTTTAATTTTTAATTATTAAAAATATATTTAATAATTTTTTAATCCAGTTGGATTAGTGAGTGGATCCCGCAAGTAGCCACGTCAGCACTTAACAGAAAAATTGACGAAGGCACGACATTGACATAAATTCGTAAGATGAGGTATGACATTGTCATTTTAAAAAGATGGGGTATGAAAGTGTCGTGACACCAATAGTTGAGGTAGTTTTTTGTACTTTACCCATGTTTTTATCTGTGAGGGACCATGATTTTCCATAGCCAAAGTAAGGCTAATCAGTTATCTCAAAAGTTTGGTCATGGACTCACTAACTTCTATCGAAGCTGTATCAGATGGAGTAGTGGTGCCATCATCACCCTATTTCGGGGCAATAGGCGGAGTCGACTCCACTAGATGACTATGCTTGTTCCACAAGACATGTAATTTGATCCAGATATGGACTCAATCAGATCTTATGTCTTGAAGTTCTTATAATCTAGGAGTTGGCGTGCGCCGCAGGTAATCACAACTCCTAAGAGGTGCAATATCTATTTCTAGATATCCTATAGGATTCTCTCGGCCTAGAACGAGGATTATATCCTTGAAAAGGTCCATCTATCACGGTATAAATACACCCATCTAGGGTTCATCTATGGTAATGCAATCTATCGTATGAGGTCTCTCTCTATCATGGCTTGCGATGTTTAGCTCTATGTCATGAGCTCGAGTGGTAAGTTTTTCAAAGGTACAAGGTTTGATTCCTTGAAGGATGTACTGCTAACCTCAATGCATTCCTTGTATAGAAATCTCCACGGAAAATAGCTTCGAGATATGATCTTTGCAATTAAGGCTTAATGCACGCTAACAGCTGATGTAGTCGACCACTTACTCATCCCTTCTTTCTTTTGTGTTGGTGAGTTCCATCATGTTTACCATGCTATGTATGTTGAAGAAGCGCCTTGAAGTGAGTGGGCGAACTGCTTCACGAGGTAATCGTCATCGGTGCCATCACTATTGCACCTCTCGATTAAATGAGTGGTGTGTTGTTTAAGATTGCATTATCCATTAAACTACAAGAACTTGGGAGGCTGGTACCCAATTGAGAAGAACCATCATATTTTGTTTTAATAGAGGTTATCATGTCTTAGAGTTGTTGGACTGACAAAGATGCCACTGAAGAGGAATCCGTCTTTGATTGCTCCTCCTCATTGGAGGTGAATTCTTGACACACATTTTTCTTCAGATAAGGTAAACCTTTGCTCAACTCTCTGTTATGCCTTCTTCTAACTTGCTTATGAGCAACGCTATCTGCATGTCTTTCTCCCGAATGGTCTTTGTCAGCTTCTCAATTGCTTGAGCCATTTGAGCCAATTGTTCGTCAACAAAAGTGACTCCCACTATCATCACCTGCATGGAACAAGATGAGTTAGATGACTCTGAGCGCAGCACTATAGCCTTCTTATTTTGACCACTTGCCATTGAAACTAGGCATGGGTGCACTTTAAGTCAACACTGGACACATGCGAGAGTGACCGCTCCATTGAATTTTCCAATTTTGGCGAGCACTAATGCGAATTAAATCAAACGCATAAATTAACCCTCTTGTTGTCGAATTGTAGTAAAGATGCAAGTAGGGATCGTTCTGGACCGGGGATTAAGAGGGCTTATTAAAACCTCTAAACTCACTCAAAAACATACAAACAAAGTTAAAAACGTTTATATAGACTCAAGGAATTCAAAACAGACTCACAAGACTCAAAACCAGCTAGAAACACTCAAAACTGCCTAAAAACACTAACTAGGCAGTTTCTGACTCTAAACACAATTTTGGACGAATTTAAGATTATAGGTTGACTCAAAACACTTAAAAACACAAACTAAACAGATTCTAAACACTTGAAACAAGAAAGTAAAGGGGGGATTTTGTTTTGACGAAAATTGAAATAACAAAGCAAATTATAAAACTAGGCAGATTGTAAAACGAAATTGAGAAATAAGATGATGGATGGATTAGTTAGAGGTCTATTCTCCACACGACATATTTGTCCATGAATCGATTTTCCAATTGCTTTTCAATAAATTATTATGCTCAACACCCCAAGTTAACCGTGATTGCACTAATTAACCATCAGATTTTCCTTTACTCATTGAATTGGATGAAATGCATGCGACAACCCAAATCATTCTCTAAAAAGTCCCCTACATGAATGCATAATAGGAGTACAGTCAGAGATCATTACGTTCCATGAAAATCATAAGTGTTGACGAGGCAATTGTAACTATGAATGCATGATACTCTTGCCAAGAATTCAATTAACGCGGTTGTGACTAGCAACCTTCACTACTCATGAATATAAACTTGTAACGATTAGGTGAAACTCATTTATAAACTAGCATCTAATTCATGAATGAAAACCAAGTATGCATCCTCAATAAACATGCATGAATTAGTTATGAATAAAACAGATAATTGAATTGCAATCACAACTTAACAAATCACAATTGGAAGTAATCAATTCATATATCACACATGTTCATGGCTTCAAACTTCCCTCTAACTAACTAGGGGTTTAGCCACTCATGATTACAGCAAAATCAGAAAGTAATAACAAAGTAAACATTGAAAACAAGAACGAAGTACACCTAAGAACGCTCCAATCTGCAAGCATGAAACGTCCAAGGTCTCCTTCCTTTCCAACTTGCTGCGGCACAAGGGTCTAAGGATGTGTATGGATGAGGGGTGCTGCGGCAAAGGGTGTGGAAGGTCAGAAATTGTGAAGGATTAAGAGGGAGGCTGCGGCAAGGAATGGAATTGTGTCTAGGGTGTGTAGATTGGTGAATGAATGAATTTGGTGCGGCACAAAGGGAATTAAAAAGGGCTAGGGTACAGAAAAGGCCTTATTAAAACTTAGCTAAATTGGTTCTCTCCTTGAATAGGGAAGAAAAGAAATCCGAAAATAAAATAGAATAGGTGAAGAAAGATGTGAAACAAAATAGGAAGTGTTTTGGTCAGAAATTTGGAGAGAGTCAGGGGAAAGGTGCGGCACTGAAGGAGAATAGAATAGGGAAGTGTTTTAAGACAGAAAATCTGAAGAGAATGACTTGTCTTGGGCGGCAAGGAAGTTAGAGAATAGGAAAGTACTTAAAGTCACATAAAATAGGAAAGAACTTACCTCCCTTGTGCATCAAATTTGTGAAGGAAATAGGAATGTTTTTGGAACACAAAACAGGTAGAAATCACTACCCCTTGCACGGCAAGGACTAGCACAAAATAGGTATGTGCTTTATGTTCAGAATTTAGGCAAGAAAGGGGTCCTTGTGCGGCAAGGAAGAGGGAGGTACAAGGTGTTGGAAATATGCCCTGAAAGTCAATCTTTGGAAGAAACCTTTCAGGACAATGAATTGATGTATATATATGACTCTTATACATCGGAAGGCAAAGATACTAATTAGGACTGTCTCAATGAACGAAATATGTCCTAAATAGTGAATCCATGGACAATGGATCGATGGAAGAAGTAGTCTAATGATGTTAGACTACAGAGACCTTCTTCACATAACCATCATGTCCAAAAAGGTTCCTGGTCATAGGATTGTCGGAGGGATACTGACAATGCATAGACCGGTACATACTATGTCCGCTTCAAATGGAAGGATGGAAAGTCTCATCCCATTCGTGTAGTGACACTAAGACAGGTATGTAGGTGCTCATTAAGGGAATGAGTTCACTGAACACAATCGAACGAGGGTACTTGCATAGAGGTCTACTCACATGTCAAGCAAGTAACTCTAATGGTTGGAATAATGTAAGTAATCCTTTGACCTGAGACATCATAGATGTCTAATGGTTAGGTCCTTGACCTTTAATCATGTCAAAAGGCATTCCATTGGAGTGTCCACGGCATTGTTGGGGTCAAGCTATCTAAACATGTAGGCATGTGAATGATCAACAAGGGATCTCTAATCCTCGTTATGAGAGGAAGAATACTTTAAGATATGATTCGGGAATCTTCGGCCGAAGTATCTAGCGTAATAAAGGAAAGCGTTCTTGTACGACTCAATTGAATCATATAAACAGGAATAATCACATTAGGGGTTTGACATAATATATCCATACCCTAATGATGTGATTGGGAGTATTGTATCAAAGAAGGATCGAATTACATTGTAATTCCAACTGAATAGGTTCTCCGAATAACTTCTACATTAGCTTGGGTAGCCATGATATATGTTTAGATGTCACTCATGGCTTGTGAGTTCTTCTAGATGATTAAATGTAGTCGTCAAAGAAGAAGGTGAATTAAAAGTAAGTTTTAATTCACCAAGTGATTGGATTAAATATAATCAATTGGATTGATGCCAATCACCTCACTGCCTTGCTAATTAGAACCTAAAAGATTGTTCACCAATACACTCTTGTAGTGAGTAACTAATGGATGATGGAAATAATTAATTGGATTAATTAAGTGTAGTGATTAATTTAGAAAGTCTAAAGAAATCATAAAAGCGATAAAAGATCGTTTTGGGCTTAAGAAAGGTTCGGGTTTAATTGGGCCCATTGGGCCTAAACCCATTGGGCTTTTATTCAAGCATTGGATGACTTGAAATAATAAAAGCCCAAAGCCCAAACAACACACAAAGGGGCCGGCCACAAAGAGGGAGAGAAAGGTCAAATGTTGACTTGTTTCCTTTTGGCTATAAAAGGAACTTTATACCAAATGTTTCATTAGGGTTTTTGGGTGTTCAAAACAACAAAAGAGAAAAAGAAAAAATCTCTCTCTAACACTCAAAGGGCCGGCCACCATAGGGGGAATTTAACTAATCATCTTTTCACCCCTTTGGTTATTCCTTCACCCTTCTCACTACACTAGTGGGTGAGGATCTTTAGAGGTTTTCAATTTTGGAAACTTGAAGAGAACCTAGGAGGACTCATTCTTAACAAAGTGGAGGAGGCAAGGAGGGAAGCTAGGCTCAAGGAATTCAAGGAGCAAAGGGCTTGGAGGTGGTCCATCCTTGGTCTAAGATCTAGATCAAGAGGTATAAAACTACTCCTAAACTTTGTTCTTATTTAAATTTGTTTTTGATGCATCTTACATAAACCTATGTATCTTGAAGGGGATTTGCATGACTATAGCTTTGATATTATTTGATAACATGCTTCCGTTGCTTTCGTATATAAATTTTTAATTGTATATGCATGCTAGTCAATAGAAATCCCACATTAATCTCATAATTTTCCTTCAAGTGGTATCAAGAGGCAAAGGTTTATGTATGATGTGTCCTTTTGGATTTTATGCATATGGGTATTAATTTTATGTTTGACATATTAGTTCTTCATTCAAAGTATGTTTATCTTTTGTTTTTCAAATGTTGAAAAATGTGAATCAATAGTTGAAAAAGATATGTATGCAAAAAGTGTTTTGGATGCATGAATGAAGAGTGAGTTTAGAACAAAATTTGGGGTTTTGTTCCATAAAGGGGGCACGGCAAAAAGGGGGATATTTTGGCTTTTGTTCGTGTTTTATTTTAAATCACACACACACTTTGAAGCTAGAAAGTAGAGATCTTGTCACTTTTCCTTTTGGGTTTGAAAAATCACCAAGAAAATACAAATCTTGAAATTGTGTTCATGGTTTTGTTCTTGGTGTTCATGGTTTTATTTTTTTGGTGAAAATGGTTTTATTTTATGTTCATGAATTGTTTTATGGTTTTGGATGATATACTTACCATCCATAGCTTTCCAAAAGATATTTCAATCCTAGACTTGACTAGATGAATTTCTATCACCTTTTCACTAAAGTCCTTAAAGCATAAGTCAAGTGACAAGTAAAATTTAGATTTTTTCTACTTTATGTTGAATTAAAGCAAAATGGGTGAGACTTCCCATCCTCCTTAATGTGGCCGGCCAACCCTAGTGGATTACCCACTTGAGGGTCCTTTTGTAATCTTGAAAAAGTTTGTTTTTACTTTTGAAGTATTTACGGTTTTACCCCTAACTTTTCTTATTTGCATTTAGACCCCTACTATTTGAAAAGTTGAAATGTTTGATTTTAATTTTGTTTATTGTTTAAACTCATCATTTAATTATGCCCATATGCACTAAATCTAATTGTTTATGTTGCATTCCATTTGATTATTTAATGTGATTAAGTAGTTAGAAACTGGGTGACTATGGACTTATGCCTTAAACGACAATTTAGCTATGAGAAAAAGGCACTAAACTCAAATTGTTTGAACCTTGGGAATGTGTTTTAATTGCTATTTCAATTGGACCTTATCATGTTTGACATTAATCTATCTCCTCTTAGTATGTGTAATTTGTAGGAATTTATACAAATCGGTTTGTAATTCTTATTACTTCTTAATCTCTTTAAATGTAGTTGATTCCCTCTAGTACTAGACTAGAGTTTCTTTAACTATTGATAAAGGAGACATATTTAAAAGAGGGTTTTGACATGAGATAAAGATTAAATGGGTCCAACGCCCTAATTAGCAATGATTGATTGTCTTTCATTTCTAATGGCTCAATGAAAAATGTTTTAATTGGATTGAAAGCACGTAATTAAATTGACACAACCTCCCCGAGATCTTATTCAACAATGTTGGCTCGTTGTTGCAATAACCCAATAAGTCCATGGTCACCCAAGAGCCTAAGATAACTATAAAGTCCAATTTCAAAGGATTGCAAAAACCGTAGTAGTAGTTACTTCCAATATTTGAAAAATTCATTTTTGATATTGATTTGTTTTTCTCAAAACAAATAGTGGGAGTATCATACGCTACTAAACTATAATGAATATAATTAGTAGTTATATATATCTCCAATATTTTGAAAAATGTTTTGATATTGATTTGTTTTATAAAACGAATAGTGGGGATATCATATGCTACTAATTTCATTAACTTTGGACTAGTAGTTGTAATAGGACACAATTTATTTAAATGTGATTAAATAAATAAAATTGATGAGACCTTAAAATCCCTCAACCAACATACAATTTTAAGTTGAAAGCGTAGAGGTGTTTTGAACACTTCTTCGTGGCCTTCCACCATGGTAGGCTCCAATCGTTTATGACTTGTACACCGCCTTCACCCTATCATGGGGGAGTGCAAAGTGCATGCTTATACTCAGGAGGAGTCTATTTAAAAACATTTGATGTGGTGAAAGTAGGCAACGAGTGTAGCCAACATCGTATCATCGTGAGGTTATACTTGGACCCCTATGTAAACCGGCATGGTGGGTAAGAACTTAACTAAGAAGAAATGGTGCCAACATCGTATCATCGTGAGACATTATTCTCTAGAGGCCAAAAAGATGGGTAATCACAAGAGGTTGTTGTGAATGGGTAAGTGTACCCTCTCATTATTATTTTTGTTAGCCGACATCGTATCATCGTGAGGTGAGCTTGGTAATAGTGAGCCTCCTATAACCTGCTAGGAGCTTTCTTTGAAATCTCCCGGATTCCATCTTGAGGGATATGGAATTTGCCAAAAATGGTGGGTGATGTCATTCGGTTTAAAGACTCGAATCGTGTGACTTAATCAACAATCAAACTAATTTATTTTATTGTTTATGTATTTAGATATGGTTGGAAGCACACTCACGAAAATACTCGACAAACATTGCCTAGAGGGGCACAATTTCCCATCGTGGTATCGTAATGTCAAGATTCTCCTAACATTGGAGAAGATTGTTTACGTACTAGACAAGGCTCCACCTCACATACCTCTTGGCCCTGAGGCCACTGAGGATGAACGTGCTAAGTATAACAAGCACGTTGAGGATGACACACAAGCCAAGTGCTATCTGTTGGCTTCCATGAATGAGGAGCTACAGAGACAGCATGAGGGCATGGACAGTGCATCTTCCATAATACTCCATCTTACGGAGTTATATGGTGAAGGGACGCGCAACCGTCGCCTTAGCACTGTTTGTGAACTTGTGAAGACCAAGATGGTCAAGGGGGCTCCAGTGCATCAACATGTACTGAAGATGATAGGATTCATTGAACAACTGGAGACCCTAGGTACTCCACTTGACGGGGAATTGGCCCAGGACTTTATATTGGCTTCTCTTTCTGATTCATTCTCGCAGTTCGTAACGAACTACAATATGAATAAGATGGATAATACTCTCTGAGTTACTAAACATGTTAGTAACTGCTGAGAAGACTATGAAGAAAGAGAACATTGTAGGGACTTCTGCAGTAGTCTACAATAAGCCATCCTCTTCCAAGTCTAAGCCGCAAGGCAAAGGCAGAGGGAAGGAGAAGAAGTCACCCACTCTTAAGCCGAAAGGAGGAGTGAAGAAAAAGAAGGCAATGGAGCCTAAGGGGACTTGCCACCATTGTGGAAAGGAGGGGCATTGGAAGAGGAATTGCAGGTTATACCTTGCAACTCTCAAGGACAAGCCACAAGGTATGGTTTATGTTCTTATCTTCAATTCTAAATGTTAGATCTTCTGAATATTTATATTTGATATAAAGGGTTAATCACTTATGTAATTGTATATAGGTGGAGGAGCCAAGTAGAAGAAGAACAAGCAAGGAAAAGGTGGAGAAGGGTTCGGCCACCACATATTTTTTGCTAAATACTTAGGAAATTTATTAGGCATTTAAAGATAGTCTTTAAATTTTCTTATTTTGTTAAGAACTTATTATGTGGCTTTGATGTGAGAATTACTTGACACACAAATTATACCCTATTGATGACAATTGTAGTAATGATGCAAGTAGGGATCGTTCTAGACCGGGGATTAACTAGGGATGCTAATCAGTAAATATAAGACTCAAAAATATAAAAACAAAGTTAAAAATGTAAACAAAAGACTTTAAAACAAGAAAGTAAAAGGGGGATTTGGGATTGGTGAAATTGAACAATTAAAACTTAAACTTTGAAAACAAACTTAAAGCAAAATAGATTGTGATGAAATAGAATGATGAGAAACTAGTTAGAGGGTTCCTTATCCACACATGAACATATGCATATAATTTGATTCCCAGTTATGACTTCAACAAACGATAAATGACAATGTTCCAAGTTAATTAGGTTTGCTTAAATTAACTCTTAGATTTCCCTAGATTCATTGGATTGCAAGGAATACGCATTACAACCAAATTATTCCTCATCAAAGTCCCTAACTATGGAATACGCATGATAGAGACATTTAACAAAGATCATTAAGTCCAACGGAAATCATAAACATTGACTAGGCATTCATAACTATGGAATACGCATGTTACTCTTGCCAAGGATTTACTTAACACAATCGTGACTAGCGATCTTTACTACTCATGAATATAAGTTCATAACGATTAGGTGAAATTCCCTTATATCCTAGCATCAAGTTTAGGCATGCAAATTAAGTGTCGACCCTTAACCCACATACATAAACAAGTTCTTAATCAAAATAGAAAAGTAAACCACATCTAAAGTTTATGAATTCATAACTGGAGTAAATCAAATCATAACCAACATATGTCCATGGCTTCAAATTTTCCTCTAACTAAAAAGAAATTAGTTCCACATGTTTAACATAATTGAACAACAATTTAAATTAAACATTGAAAAACAAAAGAAAGAAAACACCTAAACGTTCCAACGATCCAAGCGCATCCAAGGACTTTCCTTTTCTTCTCTTTGTTGCGGCACAAGGCTTTGAATGATGTTGAAGGATTGGTTTTATGGAGGAATGGATGGGGGAAGTTTAGATATGTAGGGAGAGGCAAGGAAAGGCTTGTAGAATGGTTTATTCTTGGATGATTTGAATGAGGTTGCTACCATGGGTATTTATAGGGAGAGGATTGGACTTGTTTAATGCAAATTTCTGGTGGGATTTACACAAAACTCACGGCAAGAATTAAGAATTGTTGGTGGGTTAGGTTTTGAGTCATCCACTTCACATGTCATTGTGAGTTAAGCATTGCATCATCCACTCACATGTCATGGTGAGTTAAGCATTGCATCATCCACTCAAATGTCATGGTGAGCTAAGCATTACATCACATTTTTAGGCCCATTGCAACAGATTTTTGGGTTTCTTTGCATCAGATTTTTGGGCTTCTTTGCATCAAATTCTTGGGCTTCTTTGCATCAAATTCGTCCATCCTCATGCCTCCATGCTTGCACTATCCAATCTTGGCCCAAAAATGCTCTAGAATGCTCCAAATTGCTTCTTTTTGCATACTTTGACATATAAACCTACAAACACACGAAAATTGAGTTTAAACACTATAATAAATACTAAATAATAACCAAAATGCAAGAAAACAAGCAAGCTAAGTCGCATAAATATGCTCCTATCAGGCTTCATATGATGTAAGACCACTATTAGTGCCTAAATGAAGGTATTTAGTTAGCCTCTAAATGTATAGAGCTAATTCTTTTTGTATTAAACATTTTGAATGTTTGAATCATCATATCAATGTAATGTGATGAATGCCTTCTAATATATTATTTCCTTAAAAGTAATGTTATGAATTGAATATTGTCTTGTTGTATCCTAGTTGAGATACAAGACTTATATCACTTATTGTAATGTGATAACCAAACTTTAGACTTATCAATTATGGATAGATCTCATATGTTGGACATAGAAGGATACAATGAATCTTTAGATTTGGTTCCAATTGTCTACCTATGAGTTCTATATGAATTGACAAAGGTCTAGAGATTCCTTTCTTGAAGAAAAGGAAGATCACATTATAATGATATAAGAAATAAGAAAAACGTTTCTTATATGGTTATCACTTAAACCACAATAATCAAGATCACTCTTGATTCAATTAGTAGTTTTGAACAATTAATTGGGCATTCTTAAAATTGTTTTAAAATGTCAAGTGTGTTAGTGATTAAACCAAGAATGAAGTGTCTAAATCAATAAAATGTTTAAAGACTTTAGTCACTTAATAACGAGACATTAACTTAGTGAAGATTGAAACAAACGAGCTTGAAAGGTTTTAAAGCTACTACACAATGTCCTCTACCCGTATACTCCACGTTTATACATTTTTGAATGTATGAAGTGATTTCTCATTAAAGTCATGAGAAATAGTGGGAGGTGAGAAATTGAAATAAACTTGAATATGATTGGTTTATAGTTGTCTAAATAATAATAGTACTTGACTATTATTAAGAGTTTGTAATTTTAATTGTTAAAAGACTCAAGCTCTTCAAAACGTTAAAATTATATGTTGTGTAACATTCTAAAGAATAGTCTTTGAATGTTGGTTTCGTCAACCTAGCATAAAATGGTTATATGTTGGGAGTTGTCCATTATTCTCTTTTATGAGAACAAGCCAATAACGAAGCATATGGACAAATTTTGATGAAACAAAAGGGAATAGTTTCAAAATGAGTAACAACATATAGTTTAACAACAAGACAATCCAGATTCGTCACCTTATGTAACTATAACGCTCTATGTAGTTTTGATAAAGAATTATATCAACCACCTAGAAGGAATGGTTGAGTTTCTATATCCTTAGTAGAAGCCATGCTTTCACTAAAGACTTGGATAATTCTTATATGACTATATTAAGGTCTTAGTATGACTAAAACTTGAATAATGGTGTATGACACCATATAATTTAAATGAATAGACTTGATAAAGCAAGTCACACATTTCAAATGGAATTACTTAAGAAGGAATTCTTTTGTGTATGATTCGTTTAAATAACTTGTGTTAGCTAGAGTAGTTGATAGTCCCAAAATTGTTGAGACATCATCAAATAAGCTAATGGATCTCAATGATTATCAATAGATCCAAGACAAGTTAGTGGGAGCAATATACATTCAAATCAAAGAAAATGTAAGTGTTAAGTTTTTGATTGAATGCTAAGTTACAACAAGGCCAATGGGAGTGATGTCATAATTTGAGCAACAAGATATGAATGAAGTCTATTTGATAGACTTGATAAAACATAAATGTTACTCAAAGACGACAAAATTATGATACGGTCAATTTTGAAGTATTGACTTGAAATTGGACTTATTGATATAGCAAGGCTATGTCAAGGATGTTGTAAGGGGAAATTAAATCTCAAATGTTGAAGATTTGAGAAGGTGTTTTTCTATATGATAGAAAATCACTTTCGTGTCCCTTATAATGAATGTGTCATAAAATCACAAAAGGGACGCATGTATTGACTTGTGAGATAATATCCAAAGGTGAAAAACCATTAGGGTTGTCACTTTAAGATATTACTATATCCCAGGATCAGAACCATAGCAACTGAAGTATTATTGCCTTTAAGAAAGGAACATCAGAGTGGGACTCTGGAAGCGTGCATTCACTTAGGTTGTTAACCAAAGTGAAAATAACCCATTTTAACAAATGGAACTTCATAATGGATGAAGTACTAATCATATGAAAGTATTGATAGTATTGTACTACAATGGTCTCAAGGTTGGAGCAAAGTGTGTATAAAGTATACAAACGAAATATATGTCGATATATTGTTTTAGAAACTGCTTCAATAAGGTGTTTTGAATAGAAGGGGTTCTTTTAGAACCCATGATTGAATCCAAACCATAAGGTCGTTAGTAGGATACTACGACGTAATGGGGCGATAGCTCAGGCCATGGAATCAAGGTCTCATCAAAGTATTCGAACACAAGAAAGAGACATCATCAAATGTTTTGGAAACATTTGATAAGTAAATCCCTTTTAAAATTAAAAGGGGATTTTATACATAACCAAGTTAACCTACGAGCATAAGCTCACTCAACTACAATGTATAAGATACACTGGTGATTGACTTTAGTGCAAGTGGGAGATTGTTGGAAATATGCCCAGAAAGTCAATCTTTGGAACAAACCTTTCAGGACAATGAATTGATGTATATATATGACTCTTATACTTCGGAAGGCAAAGATACTAATTAGGACTATCTCAATGAACGAAATATGTCCTAAATAGTGAATCCATGGACAATGGATCGATGGAAGAAGTAGTCTAATGATGTTAGACTACAGAGACCTTCTTCACATAACCATCATGTCCAAAAAGGTTCCTGGTCATAGGATTGTCGGAGGGATACTGACAATGCATAGACCGGTACATACTATGTCCGCTTCAAATGGAAGGATGAAAAGTCTCATCCCATTCGTGTAGTGACACTAAGACAGGTATGTAGGTGCTCATTAAGGGAATGAGTTCACTGAACACAATCGAACGAGAGTACTTGCATGGAGGTATACTCACATGTCAAGCAAGTAACTCTAATGGTTGGAATAATGTAAGTAATCCTTTGACCTGAGACATCATAGATGTTTAATGGTTAGCTCCTTGATCTTTAATCATGTCAAAAGGCATTCCATTGGAGTGTCCACGGCATTGTTGGGGTCAAGCTATCTAAACATGTAGGCATGTGAATGATCAACAAGGGATCTCTAATCCTCGTTATGAGAGGAAGAATACTTTAAGATATGATTCGGGAATCTTCGGCCGAAGTATCCAGCATAATAAAGGAAAGCGTTCCTGTACGACTCAATTGAATCATATAAATAGGAATAATCACATTAGGGGTTTGACATAATATATCCATACCCTAGTGATGTGATTGGGAGTATTGTATCAGAGAAAGATCGAATTACATTGTAATTCCAACTGAATAGGTTCTCCGAATAACTTCTACATTAGCTTGGGTAGCCATGATATATGTTTAGATGTCACTCATGGCTTGTGAGTTCTTCTAGATGATTAAATGTAGTCGTCAAAGAAGAAGGTGAATTAAAAGTAAGTTTTAATTCACCAAGTGATTGGATTAAATATAATCAATTGGATTGATGCCAATCACCTCACTGCCTTGCTAATTAGAACCTAAAAGATTGTTCACCAATACACTCTTGTAGTGAGTAACTAATGGATGATGGAAATAATTAATTGGATTAATTAAGTGTAGTGATTAATTTAGAAAGTCTAAAGAAATCATAAAAGCGATAAAAGATCGTTTTGGGCTTAAGAAAGGTTCGGGTTTAATTGGGCCCATTGGGCCTAAACCCATTGGGCTTTTATTCAAGCATTGGATGACTTGAAATAATAAAAGCCCAAAGCCCAAACAACACACAAAGGGGCCAGCCACAAGGAGGGAGAGAAAGGTCAAATGTTGACTTGTTTCCTTTTGGCTATAAAAGGAACTTTATAGCAAATGTTTCATTAGGGTTTTTGGGTGTTCAAAACAACAAAAGAGAAAAAGAAAAAATCTCTCTCTAACACTCAAAGGGCCGGCCACCATAGGGGGAATTTAACTAATCATCTTTTCACCCCTTTGGTTATTCCTTCATCCTTCTCACTACACTAGTGGGTCAGGATCTTTAGAGGTTTTCAATTTTGGAAACTTGAAGAGAACCTAGGAGGACTCATTCTTAACAAAGTGGAGGAGGCAAGGAGGGAAGCTAGGCTCAAGGAATTCAAGGAGCAAAGGGCTTGGAGGTGGTCCATCCTTGGTCTAAGATCTAGATCAAGAGGTATAAACTACTCCTAAACTTTGTTCTTATTTAGATTTGTTTTTGATGCATCTTACATAAACCTATGTATCTTGAAGGGGATTTGCATGACTATAGCTTTGATATTATTTGATAACATGCTTTCGTTGCTTTCGTATAAAATTTTTGAATTGTATATGCATGCTAGTCAATAGAAATCCCACATTAATCTCATAACTTTCCTTCACAAGGAAGGTGCGGCATGGACTTCTAAGGTAAGTTTGGGCTTCTAGAATTCTCAATTGAATGTCCTCACACATTTAGGAACCCTTTTGTGGCTGAAACTTTGGTGAAGAAAGATTGGGAAACTTCCATTTCAAGAATAGAAACCTTCAAAAATAGAAACTTCCAAACTTAGAAACTTCGGTTTCCAATTTTGACTCTTCATTCTTCATTCGCCTTGAATTCCATTCTTCACATCTTCATTCACTCCTTAGCTCATTTGCACTTCAATTTCATCCTTCCCTTTAGCTCCAACCATGTCCTAACTATCTTAGGCCCAAAATTGCTCCAAAACGCACCAAAATGCACTTCTTTGCTCCAATAACTCAATAGACCTACAAACATACGAAAATGGCTTAAAGTACTAAAATAACTAGGTTCTAACAACGTAAATGCAAGGAAATAAGCTAGTTAAGTCGCATAAATATGCTCCTATCAAGCACCTTTCACTATTTTGAGGGATGAACTTTTTTGCCCACACTGAAATAATAGAGATGACCAACTTGTGCTTTTTGACGAACTTTGCATGATTTAGATAGATGAGCATCTTGTGACAGTAGCATGTTGAACAGAAGCCTTTGACTCTCTCCGGGTGAAAAAGTTGATTACTAGTTGATTCTCACGACGACCTTTATGTGATTTTGGTTGAAACGACGTCGGAGTGGTGTGTCTGGTTAAAAAACATGCTGCCTTCATCATGCTTTGGGAGACGATGACAGCTAAGTCGAGCCTTATGGTGAAAGCCGACACGTTCTTGCCCGCGTGCATAGGTGAAACTTGAGACTTCTTTGACATAGGAGAAACATGCTTGTCACTTTAAGAAGTTCTCTCGCGTGTTACAAAAGCATGCTTCATTTCCCCTAGCGAGGACCGGTTGAAGACAAGTTCACACCCAAATGCTCTCCTTACTCCATCAATGACATCAGCTTAGAATAAGGATGTTGAAGTGTGGTCATTGTCTTTACCTTGCTTCATGTCGCGATGCCAACAGATTTTCCACTTGTAGCAGAAGTTCTAGCGTTCCTTCCCTTGGTTGTGAGAGCAGCTTGTTCCTTCCTTGAAGCCATTGGTTTTGACGTGTGTTTGAATTTTGAATGGAGAAAGGGATGAGAGGCAAAGATTGTCCCATTGGGTGTGCCAAATTTGTAAACATAAAATTCATGTGACAAATAAGACAAGAACACATGTACAAAATAACATGTGTAGTGATGTACATTTAGGGTTATAATCTCTTTACAACTTTAAATCCTCTGATTTGATCTCCAGGGTGAAAAATGTGTGTTGTTGATTCGAGGGTTACGATGACTTGATTTCGAATGGACAAACGCCTCAAGGTTTTGACTTGTAGTGATGAAAGAACGGACACATGTTAGGGTGCTTGATGATTCTTCATAGGTTTGACAAAGAACGCAGAGAGTTTTCTGAGTCTTCCGAGTGTTTGAATGTTTGGGACTTTGGGAGTTTTGAGGCTTGAAAGCTTCAGCGCTTGGGTATGAGAATGGTTTTCTGGACCCTTTCTTTGTCTTGGAGCCTTGTATTTATAGACTCTTCAAGCCTTGACTATGAATGGATTTGACCTTGATTGTGGGCTTTGATTAATTGATGAAAGAACCATGACTCGATTTATGGCTTGGCTCGTGATTTGACTCCATCAATTAATATTCTATTCAATTAAATTGAAATAAATAATTCTTTTCTGCCAAATGTTGACATGTGTCTTTCTTGATAACTCGGTCGATGTTGATGAGTAATATCTATGGGTATGATTTGTGAGACACATGGTGCATGCCACGTAAAGCCTGGCATGTCGAAACTTTAATGTGCTGGTGAACTTCTACTTCACCGGAATTTTGATGTCTACAAGAAGATCCTAAACTTCATATTGAATTAAGCAACCTTTTCTTCAGGTTCTAGAGTGCTAGGCAAGAGGTGTTCCTTCCTCGATCGTACTCACCCACGTGCATTAGTCAACAGCGCGTTCGACACCACCAATACCACATCTATTCTACTCACCCGACCAAGCTCGATCGCGAGTTAGCACGCCTACATTCACAAGAAGAACGTACTCAGCTCATAGATATTCGGTCTGCTCGCCATGTGGGCTTTGTAATTTTTAAGGCCAACAATTAGTTACAGAATTGTTGATGATGAGAGTAGGTTCTTGCTTTATGGTTGTTTTCTGCTTGGAGTCGGGGTTTTTAGTTTTCTTTAATTATTCCATTGTTCCTTGTGATGTTTGGTGGCCTTAGATTCTGCTTCCTACTACCTTTTCTTAATAATGTGGTTTTGGTTACGATCATGACATAACTGTAACTCTTAAAAATTAGAAAAGTTTGTGCTGTCATAGGTAATTAGTATTTGATCTTATGAATTTCACTTGACACTTGGGGCACAATGTATAAATAATGGTTTGTGGTCGTAAAAATGTGCAATTAATTACATAATAAACTAATTAACCAGGTGTCCCGACTCCTAATTGAATCACTAATGAGAAAAATTGATGAGGTGAGATGAGATCTAGAGTGGAATCCTATGATGTTGCCCAACCACTCCATTGAGATAACTACTGCCTATAAATATAGGGCGGAAAGAACTGCAGATATTCTAAATTTGTACACCACTGAATTAGTGACACAAATAATGATGAAGACTACCATGATCATAACCACCATCCTGATTTCACTTATCATCTTCCAAGGAACTAACTCTGGTTTCAATATCTTGGTTGAAGCAAGACATTTAGCAGGTAATTAACAGCATTAATTATCCCGCTTAATTATTTTTTTTCATGTTTGGGTACGTCATTAGCATGCACCAACTCCATACCTTGAAATAGAGGCATTTGACATATTTTTTTTAGACGAAAAATATATTATTCATCTTCATCTGAAAATGTCAATAAAAACCTAAATTTACATTCTTTTTAACATCTTTTGGTTGGTCCAACTCATCACAAAGATAATTTTAAATGAGATCTCAAATTTATGTATCTCCCATTAGAGTACAATATTCATTTACATATGCTGAAATTGTAAAATATAATACAAATATGATTTTTGCATCTAAAACTTGCATTTTCCCATTGGAGACACCATTCGATTATTTCATGTACTGAGTTAAGTCAAGTACCCCCAGTTCTTTAATTAGGCGCTCACCGAACATATATTGAATCGGTTCTTGTGTTCCTGGTATGCTGGAAATCCGTCTTTTATTCATGGTTGGTTGGATTTCAATTACGGATCGAGAGATTATCGGATTGAACTTGCATCGACACGTTCTTGGCATGTTAGAAACACGTTAATGAAAATTTGTCCATGAATTAAAGGCCGGCTGTCCTGCAGAGAGGACACAACTGTATATAACTTGTTGCACGACCTTAAGGAATTGCAGTTGGAAGCTTAGATATTATTCATTATATTTCTTATTATTCTGGCTAGATTTACCAACTTCAGCAACATTAATTAATTGGAAGAATTGAACAAAATCTTTTTCTTAACAATTTTTTATTTGGCCATGTTCAGACGAAAGCTCTTCCGAGCATCCCGCATCTTCTTTACTTGGTACACCAAACATTGGAAGTTCGGTCGGTGTGATGAAGACAGGTTTCACTGAAAATTATACCACAAAGTTCAAGTCCCCGCCTCCTCCGCCGAAATCAGCAACACCACCACACCACGCGCCAACACCACCAAAACACATACCAACTATCACTGATCTACTCGACAAATCAACTCCGAGTAACCCCTACATATCTTCAGCCTGAAGAGAGTCGACTGTGGCATAGTGGAGTCACTGTGTAATTATTTCAGTTTAATTTTCAAGTTTGCAAAGCTCCACCTCAACCCGTCAGTTTCTCGTCAAAAGCATCAGAGTTGATAGAACTCACCTTATATATAACGTGGAATTCAATGATCAACATAGCCAGCCAGCTGGGGTCGTGGTTATGGTGAACTTGTCACCCACGCTAACGACGTAGTTCTCCTCTCGTCCTTTTCGATGATGTTGATGTCCATAGCTTCTGCCCTTCTTGCTAGGGTCTCTGTTTTTTTCTTTTGTTCGAAATTTCAAGGGTTTATGTTTGGTTTGCCTTGTGATGGAGTTATAAGGTCCTATGCGTGTGTGAACGTCCTTGGTTGCTACGCAAGGTAGTGAAATATATTAATGCTAGATTTGGTTTATCAGGTAGAACTAGAAATTTAATGATCAAACAACAAATCGAAGCGTATGCCTCAACTAATAAGGTCTACATCTAGTGGTATTTTGTATTATAAAGTTAAAGATGTACCAAATTCGAATCCCACCTTCACCATTAATAACCAACCATAACTAATACAAGGGGAGGGTCATCATGTCCATAAAACTTGTTCTTTTTGGACCCAAAAAGAAAAGAACTTAGTTTTGTATGCATAACTAATAACTTAATTTGTAATATAATTACCCTACCTATTTTGTTCAAAACAAAATTGTAATTTTTGAGCTAATTACATTTTTGCCATTTAGGTTTTAAGCGATTGTCAAATTGGGCCATGAAATTTTAACTTTTTCGAATTACAGCCTGAGATTTTAAAACTGTATAAATTTATGCATTTTGTCTAACGAATTATTTGAATCTTCATGAAATTAATAACATGATGAGTATGGATCCCATAATTAGATTCACATGTAAACACATTAGTACCAAAATGACTAAAATACTCATCAATTTGATGGAAAAGTAGATGTTTAAAGAGACAAAATAACGAAATATTCATCAATTTTAAAACTATATAAATTTATGCATTTTGTCTAACGAATTATTTGAATCTTCATGAAATTAATAACACGATGAGCATGGATCCCATAATTGGATTCACATGTAAACACATTAGCACCAAAATGACTAAAATATTCATCAATTTGATGGAAAAGTAGATGTTCAAAGAGACAAAATAACGAAATAATCATCAATTTTAAAACGGTATAAATTTATGCATTTTGTCTAACGAATTATTTGAATCTTCATGAAATTAATAACACGATGAGGATGGATCCCATAATTGGATTCACATGTAAACACATTAGCACCAAAATGACTAAAATATTCATCAATTTGATGGAAAAGTAGATGTTCAAAGAGACAAAAGGTGTAAATTGATGCAATTATAGTGTCTTACAGTGCAATTTGAAAAAATTAAAATCGCATGGTCTATTTAGAAAATCGAGGTGTAATTGTTAAAAATTGAAGGGCCTGACGTTCAAGGAAAAAGTACTCGTGTTCATGAACTGTCCGACATTTAAGCTCAAGCTAATGTAACAGAGACTGGATTTGGCGTCCTCCTAGGGCCTTGTCCTCTCCAAGGCAAGTGATTATTTACGGTGCAAAGAAGTTAAGCTCTTATTGATAACTAATTTAACATTTAATCAAACAAAATCCATCATTTGAAAAAAAAAAAAAAAAAAAAACCGAGACAAGCATCCCAACATGTACCTTCCAATCGGAAATACTCCTCGGCTAACTTTTATTTTGCCTAGTGTTCGGCAAACATGAATCTCTGGTCAACAACTCATTTCTCTCATTCTATCTTCGGTCAACAAAAAGAAAAGAAAAAAAATCATTTCTCTCACAAGACACCGTAGCTACACCAACGCATATGTGCGGGATGATGTACTGAAGTTCTCAATATCAGAACAATCGGGATGCCAGAGATTCATTACATCCCATTCGTAATATTTTCGTGACAGCGTTAATATACAAAACCATAAACAAAAGTAGTCCTCACCAGGGATTTTACAGATAAAAATGAAAGTCTTGTAAATTTGTAATAGAAAACGGAAGTAAAATTCATCTCATCCTGCTTTACAGCTGCAAACCGGCAATTTCTATTTCCACAGCACATGCTTCTTCGCTCCCAAAGAGAAACCTTTGTGAACACTAAACTTATCAAGCTCTAAAGAATGATCATCGTATAAAATATTAAGAGAGTTCCTCCTTGTTGAACTTGTTCCAAGCTTCCTGTTCCAGTAAGAAACCAACGCTTAATAAAGTCTTAAGACAGATACTTCGCTTGTATTAAATATTTGCCGCGTTGATAGAGATACCTTAAGGATATCGAAAACCTTCTCTGCAGTATATTTTTGTTCAAGACTAGCACCTTTCTGTTGAACCTTATCAGGATGGACACACAATGTGGCCTTTCTATAAACCTTTTTGACTGAACCAGAAGTGATCAAATCTGTCAACGAAACGGGCTCCCATCCAGATTCTGCCCAAAGGACCTGTTCATCATTCCCGAAAAGAACAAATTAGTTGGTACTCAAAAGGCTTTATGATATCTTGGGTGATGACGCAAATAAGGCCCAAATTCTAAACAACTCAGAAATCAAAGGTCAAACATTATTGTACAAGAAAGCAAGTGAAAGTTTCAATTTTCTTTCAGACGTCATTGTACGCGTAACTCTAACATACCGCCATCAGATGTTGTGAACGCATAATTTTGAAATCTTATAAAGCTCAGAATTCAAGTGAAAGGTAACTAAAAAACTGTTTAGACTTTTATAGTAAGATGTTCAAAAAACAAAGAAAAGGGGAAGACAAAGGACAGCCGATCATTTATTGTGCACTCCAAAACTATAGTTTATGCAAAATATTCAAAGCATACTTCTATGTAATATTACATACAGATTGCAAGGATGACAGTAATGCACGCATATTGCCTTCTTTCCTATAGGACCAGCTCTTTATTTTGATATCCAGATTCTCGGCAATTCTCTGCAAAGCAATATGAAGAATACAACTAAGTCAATAAATATAAAAACAGTGACGTAAAAACAAAACCATATAAAAGCATGAAATACAAGCCACTCCTAGACCCAAAAGATATAATTTACAGCACATTTTAAGATTGAAGATAGATAACCAACCAATTTGTAAAGAATCCCCATGCACAAAATCATGAAATATGTGCCAATGCAATGGATTAAGTAATACTTACACGCCTATCTTCTTGCTCCTGCTGAGTCTTCCTATCACGTTGGTTCATATCAGCCACTGCTTGCAACTGATTAAGGAGGAAGAAAACAGTCAAATTATGCCAGAGTATAGATACAAAAAAAGTTAGGCCTAAATCAACAATAAATTCGCAGGCCAGTCCATCATGAACATTATCTATGTTTTATGGATCTTAGATCTAGCATCAAGATGATGTAGCTGAACCTTACGAGGATAAATAACATTTAATTTTTAATAACTATTTTTCGACTAGCTTATGACTGAGTAACATTATGCTCAAATTGTGAACATCGCATTATCGCAGTGCAGGTAATAACATGGAAAGGGGTCAAAAGAACGAAACAAATCCTTAAGGTATAGTAAGTTTTAGAATAAAAAAGGCCTTGTACAATTCATGTTTGTTTATTGTGTCCTTTTCCAAGTAACTTCTCTCTTTCTGCTCCTCACTTTAGCTAATTCATTTGTATGGACCTTCCTTTTGCAGTCATCAAAACACAAAAAGAGAGGAGCAATAAAAGAAAAACAGCAAAGTGATAAGAGAGAGAAACACAGACCGCACGCTGTTGTGATCTGTGGTGACGTGCCAATCTGGCTCTTCGTCTTTCTTCACTTTCACCTTCAACTTCCTCAAATTCTACAAACCCAGTGGAAGCTGATGCAAACAATAATATCATAGGAATCGGCAAAACAAGAGGCTTTTCTACAAATGAAGTTGAACTTTAACAACTAATTACCTCCATCCATCGAAAAAAGGCCATCAAAAAGACCAGTTGCAGATGAAGCCTTCTTCATGCTACTTGAGGTACCAGATGCCCTTTGAGGCGTAGGTCCTCCTCTGTTGTTTGTCTGTGAATCAAATACTGAGTCCTGGAAATTGCACAAGTTAAGTAACTACATAAGTCACTGGTGTTGGAAATAGCATCTTACTAAAGTTATGCTTCTCACCAAATCTGTAGGTTTTGACCTTGGTACACTGTTTGATCTGAAACCCATTAGATCATCTTCACTCGATCTGCCTCGTCTGGTGGCTGAGGTCTCTATCCTTTCTTCATGAGAAGGTACATTTGTGCGTCCGGTTGCATTATTTCGCACCGTAGCTCTGGCAAATTCCTCAAGTTCATCAATAGAAGACACACCAGAGCTCCTTTCTGCAATCAATTAAGCGTGTAATGAAAAGAAAAATAAAAGTCATCAACTTTGCTTTTTAACTTGAGGAAGGAGAAAAACCTTTATCTCCCTTTGAAGCTTGTGCTGACTTTGGAAGGGATTTCAACTTTGTGGAACTATTTGATGAAACGACGGGTTTTGCTCCTCCAGAATTGCTGAGCTTACTGATCTGTTCCAGTTCTGAAAAAATATCGGACGAATCATATCCAGGTGTTGAAGCTGAAGTAGAAACTGACTCTAATACCACAAAGGGGTCGTCCATAGATGAACCGAAGTTTGATTTAGTTGAATGAACGGTTGATCGCCGAGGACGATTTTCAGGTGTTCTGAACATAAAGATATTAAAATGAGAACATCTGCGTTTCTTACCCAGGTTACTTGTAGGGACATTAGTAACTACATTATGGCATCCATACACAAAAGTCATACAACTTGCTATGATCAAGTAAGTCGGAGTAATCACATCCGAGAGCAAACCAAGGTAACATGCACATTTGAACAAGTAACATTTCCATTTTCATTCAACAGAAGTATAAGAGTAAATTCACAACAGTAAATGAAGTAGGCTGAGACAGCGATGAGACTAAACTGTGCTGCATTATATATGGAATGTTAAACTGGAAAAACAGAACACAATGCATCACCGAAATTACGAAAAATCTAATGAAATCCCATCTTTTAAAGATTAAGCTAGTCATAAAAAGAAGATCATCGATTGACATTAAGCTGAGACGACATAAAAAATTTAAAAAAAAATTGATTAACTGATTAACCCATCATTCGGTTGATCAAAACAACCATACCCCTTATTGGAAGGGGTGCTTCCACCAAACCCCGGAATCAAATCATCAAAATCACCTCCCTTCTTGGCCACCTTTCCGGCCGAATTAACATTTCTATCGTTCTTCACGTTCAATCCTTGCAATTTTTGTCTCACTCCGCTAAGATCACCCAGCAAGTCATCAACGGGAGCACTCTGCTTCGAACCGGAAGCAAATGACCCGAAAATGTCATCATCTTTTGCACTACTCTTACCAGAACTAGAGCTCTTAAGGTCAGGCATTCCAGCAAACACATCGTAGTCATCATTATAGCCACCAAACGACGACGTTTTCGCATTCGAACCCACAAACATCGAGTCGAAATTGAAAGAAAAGCCACCAGACTGCTTTACTGGCTTACTGGGTGCGGTGAAGATGTCGTCGTAGTCGTCCAATCCTCCAAAGCTGCGCGTTTTGTCGTTGGAGCTCGACTGGAAAAGCCCGTTCGGACCATCAAAGAAGGACGCGTAATCGGAATTGGGATTGACGGGAGAAGATCCGGAGGAGTACGACGACGTTTTGGTGCTTACACCTGAAGCGACCCCGAAATCCCAGGATTGGGCGTCGTTGGCGGCGGCGGGTCGTTTCGATGAGGCCATCGGAGCCGATTTTCCTTGGGGCTTCAACCCAAATCGCTCCGTCAACACACCGAACTCGTCCATATCGGAATTCGACAGAAATTGGTCACAACTGAGCTTCAAAGAAATCGAATTTTGCGAAAAGAAAAGGTGGGTTTGATCGAGCTAAGAAAAAAATTGAGAAAATTACGAACTTTAAAAATCTGTGTTTTGTATAATTTTGATCTATGATCTACAGATTCTACAGTGCGTGTAATTTGAGGGGAAGGGGGCAAAATTGAAATTTTCTGCAGGAAAGGGGGAATTGGGTTTCAGATGGCGAGGACGAATTGGCGGCAATCGGGTGATGGGGAGAGAGAGAGAGAGAGGGAGGGAGGAGGGCGTTGGATAGTTTTCCGGGGATTTGTGTGAAAGAACGCGGCTTTTTCTCCTTTTTCTATCCCTGTCTGTCGCGATTCCCCTGTGTAGTGGAAGACCACGACAGTTGCCACGCAGCTTCACAAATGCTATAATTTCTGATTTATTCTTCAATTTTTACTTAAAAAAATAGAAAACTAATGAAAAGGATTTGAAAATTTTGAGTTTTAACGATAAGGACAAAATAAAGGGTAAAGTGAATAGTATCAGGATTGACTTTTTAGTATTAAAATGTAGTTTTTCGTTAAAGTGAACAGTACCATGAGCTTTTCGTTAAAGTTCTCTAAAAAAATATCATTGGATTTAAAAAACGTGTTTAAAATGTACTAAAAATGTGTTTATATATATATATATAAAGGAAGCCTTAAGGGGAGGGAAAAAAAATGAGAACATGCTCCCCACCGTTGAAACTTTAATGAAATTGTGTAGTTGAGATTGTGTGACCTGTGTTTCAATCTCAACACACAATTTCATTAAAGCTAATCTAATGGTGGAGAGCGTGTCTGTATTTAAAAAAAAATAGAAATCTCTTCCCTTAAAGGTCTTGTATATATATATGTATTGTTTGCGTCGTTCTCTCTTGTCTGTGAAGTGCATCTTCTTCTTTTCCTTTCATTTTCAAAACGGTCCAGTCAGTTTTCGTTTTTCCCTTCAAACCTTCAAATGGTGCAGTGTTTCGTAGGGACTGCAATTTTTCTTCAATACTATTAGTATAAATTATACGAAAATAAATTATTGGGATTACATATAAAAATTTAAATTGTTGTGAAAATCAAATTTAAAGACTAAATAATCGTAGCATTGAATGATACGTAGCATTAAAGCCCTATCCGACTAACTAGTACTTTTAATGGAATTTTCTAATATTTCTATTAAGTTAGTTTACTAAGTGAAGGTGTTTTATTGTGTGGCTTAGCTTTTTAAGAAATAATGCCTAGGCGATGGGCCCCTAGCTGCTCCCGATTAGCATCTAGCGTCCCGGCCAATCAAGTTCTTCTAAAGCACATAATTGATAATTTTGTTGGAAATGTGCCCTAAAACCAATCATATGATGATACTTTACGGACATTTCACATGTTAAACTAATCTAGTTTAATATAAAGGGGCAAAGATTATTGTTTAAGGCCCTCTCATATAAATGTTATATGTTTAAACGATAAGTCCAATGAATATGTAATTAGGAGAATGTAATCTAAAGAAGTTAGGTTCATGAGACCATTCTCTTTCGTATACATATCCTAAACGTTCCTGATCATAGGATTGCCAATTGGGCATTAACAGTCCATTAAGATCAGTACGTGCTATGTCTTCTCTCAGGGAGAGTGACAGGTCTCGAATCATTGGTGTGACTGACACCAAGACAAGCATGTTGGTACTCAATAGAGAATGAGTTCACTGAACAAGATCAACGAGGAGTTCTCATACTTATGTCACATGAGAACTCATTGTTGGGATAATGCAAAGTAGTCATTTGACCTGAGCCATCATAGTTGTCTTATGGTTAGGTCCTTGATCTTTGATTATGTCAAAGTCACTCCATCAGAAGGTGTCCACGACATAGTTGGGGTTAAGCCACTTAGTCATGAAGGCAAGCGAATGTGCAACAAGAGATCTCTAACCCGCAAACCGTTTGAGGGAGAATACTCTATGATATGATTAAGAATCTCTGGCCAGAGTATGAATGAGATTTGGAAAGGCGTTCCAAATCACATTCAAAGTAATCATATAAGTAAATGAATCACATTGGATAGTAGACATGAATAAACTATCAAACCAAACAATGTGGTCAAGAGTATTGTATTAGAGAAAGACTGCATTGCATTGTAATCCTAAACTGAATAGGTTCTCCACCTCTTCTGATTAGTTTGGGTAACCATGACATACTGCTAGGTGTCACTCATGGTTTGTGGAAGCCCTAAACGTGTATAATCACTAAAGGAGAATTGAAAATAAGTTTCAATTCACAATTGATTTGAAAAAGTTTTAATCGCCCATTGCCTCACTAAAAGGAACGTAATGGTGAAGGAAAAATTTTGTCCTAGCTAAGAACATGTGAGAACATTTGAACACATATGCAAACTATTAACACTTTAAAGTAGGCATGCATTAAAAAATAATTCTAAAACCCATGACTTTCAAAGCCTAGAGAATGGTGAACCATAAGACTCTTTAACAACATTAAAGAGAAGAAAGGATTTGAGATTCATTACCCTTGAAGCTCATCCTTGTTTACACAATGGATTCACCCAAGTGGAGGGCCTTCAAGTCACCTCCTAGCTCCTTGGATCTTGATAGGAGTATATTTATACAACTTACTTAGCTTGTTTCCTTGCATTTAGATTGTTAGTCCTTAGTTATTTTAGTATTTTAAGCTATTTTCGTGTGTTTGTAGGTCCAAATGACAAAGTATGCAAGAAGTGCAATTTAGAGCATTTTTGGGCATTGGATGGTTAGCTTATGCTTGGAGCCAAGTGGATGGATGAAATTGAAGATTAAGGGATCCTCTCCTTTCCTATTTTCTGACCCAAAAACACATCACACTCACTTATTTCACCTACAACATCCACTTATTCCACCTACAACATCCACGCACTTCACCTACAACATCCACACCCACTTCACCTACAACATCCATTTACTTCACCAAGAAATTTTGTGGTGGTGATTCATTTTCAAAATCTATAAATAGGCTTCTCCATCACAAGACCAATTCACATCTACAACACATTCCATAAACAACACAATTTTTGCCGCAAGTTTCCTTCTTCCTCCATCCATTTCCATCCACCTCTTTTCTTATTCATCCCCTACCACCCTTCCATACTCTCTCAACCTATCCAATCTCTGCCACATCCCCTAGACCATCCAAACACCACACCCAGCCGCATATTTGCAAGAAAGGAGGAGGACTTGGAGCTGTGCTAACCATTCAAGACGTTGGATTGTTGGAGCGTTCTAGGTGTCTTCTACTTTTGTTTATCATATTTAAATTCAATTATAGTTGTTTAATTGCAAATATGTGAAACTCAATTCGTTTTGGCTAGAGGTTGATTCAAATCCATGAACATATTTGTAATATGAATTGATTACCGTAAGTTGTGATTTCATGAGTTGTGAATTCAATTTGCTTAACTGCTTGATTTATAATATATTCTTGTATGTCGATTAAGGATGCATACTTAGTTTGCATGCATGAATTTGATGCTAGAATATAAGGGAGTTTCACCTAATCGTTATGAACTTATATTCACAAGTAGTGGAGGTTGCTAGTCACAATCGCGTTAAGTGAATTCTTGGCAAGAGTATCATGCTGTTCATAGTTACGAATGCCTCATCAATGCTTATAGTTTTCACAAAGCTTAATGATCTTTGATTGTATCTCTATTGTGTTGTTCACGTAGGGGACTTTTGAAGAATGTTTTGAATTGTTGTATGCGCTTTTCCGTCCAATTCAATAACTTAAGGAAAACTTGAAGGTTAAAAAAGTGCTGTTCACGGTTAATTTGGGGTGTTGAGATTCATGGTTTATTGAAAGAACAATTGAAAAATTGGTTTGTATGCAAGTGTGTCATGTGTGGAGAAGAACCCTCTAGCTAGTCCATCAACCATCAATTCACCTTAATTTTATGTTTTTGTTTACTTTCTGCAAGTTCTTACTTTTAAGTTTTTAAATTCGTCCAAAACCAATCCCCCCCTTTACATTGAGTGTCTTTTGGTGTCAATCTGTCCATTTTGATGTCTTTTCATTGTTTTGAGTCTTTGTAATCCTATATTCGTCCAAATTCGTCCCTATTGTCTAGTTTGACTCCATTTGGTTGTTTTGAGTTGTTTTGAGTCATTCTAGAGTGTTTTGAGTTATTATAGTTTAACTTTCTGTTTTAGAGTTTTGTTTTGTGTTTTTTAGTCTTGTTTAATATTTTTAAGTCAGTTTAGAGTAGATTAGCAATCCCTCCTAATTCTCGGCCTAGAACGATCCCTACTTACATCTATACTACAATTGTCAAAAAGAGGGTTTAATTTGTGTGTTGTTTATTCAACGCATCAAATCTTCCTTGTGATTTTCTTCTTTGTTGATGCTCATTTGCTCCTTGATGATGTGAGGAAAGGATCTCCAAGAACACCAAAGATTTGGTGTCTCTAAGTCTCCACACCAAGGATGTAGTGTGAAGAGAAGATGGATGACTTAGAGAGTTTTTTATGCTAGTGAAAAACCCCCTAAGTGGCTGGCCTCTATGGAGAAAAAGAGAGAAAATGTTTCTCTTCTTTGCCTCAAGAAAACCCTAGTGAGAGAATGGCTATAAAGTTGCTTTTATACCACCTCACATGTGAGTGGCAAACTTGCAATTTACCCAAGTTTGCTACCCCTTCACCCTAGGCTGGTTTTGGCTTTGTTTTTGGGTTAATTTCCATTTAGTTTTTAGTTGTCACAGAACCTAAACTCAATGGGCCTTGTGGACCAAAAACCCTTTTGGGCCCCGAAACCCAAAACCAACTTAAAAGCCCAATACGAACCTTTCGTATAATTAATTAACTAATTAATTAATCTTGATCATTCTCAATTAAACCATTTAATTGCTTATCCATCTCTTTTATATCTTCACATTCATCCTTACTCGGTGTACGATCCATTAGGTTCCATTTAGCGAGGCAGTGGGCGATTGTTACTCTTAATGATCGATTGTGAATTAAAACTACATTTCAATTCTCCCTTTGATGAAGATTAGTGTTTGCTAATCCTCAGGGCTTCCACAAACCATGAGTGACACCTAGCAGTATGTCATGGCTACCCAAGCTAAGTAGAAGTAGTTGGAGAACCTATCTAGTTACAACTACAATGCAATACGGTCATTCTCTAATACAATACTCTTGATCACATTGTTTAAGTGATAGTTTGTTTCATGTCTACTATCCAATGTGATACTACTCTATATGATTCAATTGAATATGATTTGGAACAAACTTACTAAGTCATATTCATATGCTTTGGCCAAAGACTCTCGAATCATATCTCAGAGTATTCTCCTTCCACCATGGAAGGTTAGAGATCCCTTGTTGTGCATTCATATGCCTACATGACTAGATAGCTTGACCCCAACAATGTCGTGGACACTCTCAATGGAATGCCTTTGACACGATCAAAGATCAAGGACCTAACGATTAGACATCTATGATGCCTCAGGTCAAAGGACTACTTTGCATATTGCAACTTACGAGTTCTTACATGACATGTATGTTCGAACTCCTTTTGATCGTTGTTCAGTGTACTCAATTACCTTTTGAGCACCTATGTGTTTGCCTCAGTGTCCAACACTAAATGACTTGAGACTAGTCATACTCACGCTTGAGTTGACATAACACATACTAACCTTAGCGGATTGTCAATGCCCAATTGGCAATCCTATGGCTAGGAATGTTTTAGGAATGAACATAAGAGAAAGGTCTTGTTAATCCAATTCACTTAGATCACTTCTCTCTTAGATTAAATACATTCCTTGGATTCCCTTATTGCTTAAACACACAATACAATAAATTGTGATTAACAATAAGCTTTGCCTTCTATTAAACATATAATAGTTTAACACAATTAGTATTCCAAAAAGCTATTACATCAAATGAGTGGCTTTGTGGGCATACTTCCAACAAATGGATCGTACACCGTGTAAGGTAGAGATTGAAGAAACAACGAAATTGAGTAAGAACAATTAAATGGTTTAATTGTATATGGCTAGGATTAATTAATATGTTAATTAATCAAATAAATAAGTTCGTTTTAGACCTCCCGTTAGTTTTAGGCCTGATGGCCCAATGGGCTTCGAAAATCAAGCCCATTAACTTAAGTTGTATGACAACTTAAATGACTTGAGATTGAAAAGGGGCCCAAACAGCCCAATGCCTATGGTAGGCTGACCATGTGATAAAAAATAGTGTTTTTGTTCTTTTAGTCACTTAAGTGAAGTGACTATATAAAGAACTTTATAGCCAAAATTCATTTAAGGTTTCTTTTGGCGAAAATTGGAGAGAACATGTCTCTCCCTTTCTCTCTAGGAGGTCGGTCCCCTTGGAGGAGATTAGCTAGCAATCTTCCCTCCTCCAAGGTCACTCATCTCTTCTTCAAGTCCCTCCTTGGTGTGGAAAAATTAAAGGTTCTCTATTTTGGAAACTTGGAGAATCCTTTCAACCATTCTCATCCAAGAAAACCATGGAGTAGTTAAACACTTTCCAGATGTCTTCCCCGATGATCTACCTAGTTACCCCCAGATCGTGAAGTGGAGTTCACCATTGATCTACTTCCAGGTACTAATCCTATTTCTCTTACACCTTATCATATGGCTCATGTGGAGTTAAGGGAGCTTAAATTCCAGTTACAAGAACTTGTTGCTAAAGGTTTTATTCAGCCAAGTATTTCTCTTTAGGGAGTTCTAGTTCTGTTTGTGAAGAAGAAAGACTAAACTTTGAGGTTATGAATCGATTATAGGTAGTTAAATCAGGTGACGATTACAAACCATTATCCGTTACCTTGTATTAATGATCTCTTTGACCAGCTTAGAGGAGCCCATGTATTCTCAAAGATTGATCTAAGGTCCGATTATTACCAGTTGAAGATCAGACATGACAATATTCCAAAGACAGCTTTTCGAACTCGATATGGTCATTATGAGTTTCTGGTGATGCCATTTGGGTTGACTAACGCACCAATAGTTTTCACGAACCTGATGAATCGAGTATTGCATCCATACCTCGACAGGTTCGTCATTGTTTTCATAGATGACATTTTGGTGTATTCTAAGAATGAGGCTGATCATGTTAGGCACTTGCGTTGGTTCTTAAGATGTTAATGGTAAATCGACTGTATGCTAAGTTTAGCAAATGTCAGTTTTGGCTAGATCAAGTGTCGTTTCTAGGGCACGGGATATCAGCTTAGGGTGTGCTTGTGGATCCTCAGAAAATATCAGTCGTTGAGAATTGGGAATAACCTCAGACGGTTACTGAAGTACGATGCTTTCTTGGTCTTGCTAGTTATTATCGACGCTTCGTGAAGGAATTTTCAGCTATAGCACTACCTATGACGAAGTTGACTAGAAAGGAAGTTCCATTTGTATGAGTGATGAGTGCAAGCAAAGCTTCTGACAGTTGAAGTACTTTCTCACTCATGCACCTGCCTTAGCACTCTCTATGGCAGTAGAAACTTCGAGATCTACTAATGCATTGTAAACAACACACAAATTAAACCCTCTTTTTGACAATTGTAGTAAAGATGTAAGTAGGGTATCGTTCTAAACCGGGGATTAGGAGGGATTGCTAATCTACATAAAACTAACTTAAAAACACTAAATAAGACTCAAAAACACAAAATTAGGTAAAAGACACTTAACTAGACTCAAATAACTCAAAACAAATTGGATGACTCAAAACAACTTAAAACAAGCAATTAGACTCAAACTAGATACTACGGACTGATTTGGACGGAATTTGAATTAAAAGACTCAAAACAATGAAATCTAACTAAATTGGACAGATTCTAACTAAATAATATAACTTAACAATGGGGGGATTGAGTTTTGATGAGAAGTAAACTAAACCTAAATAAGTTGCAGATTTGACAAAAACATGAAATTAAGGTGAATGGATGGGGATTGACTAGCTAGAGGGTTCTTCTCCACACATGACACATATGCAACGTAAATCAATTTTCAGTTGTTCTTTCAATAAATTGTAAATCTCAACACCCCAGATTAACCATGAACAACACTTTTTTAATCTTTAAGTTCTCCTTAAGTTATTGAATTGGATGGGAAAGCGCATACAACAATTCAAAACATTCTCTAAAAGTTCCATACGTGAAAAGCACAATAGAGATACAATCAAAGATCATTAAGATTCATGAGAACTATAAGTATTGACGAGGCATTTGTAACTATTAAAAGCATGATACTCTTGCCAAGAATTCACTTAACACGATTGTGGATAGCAACCTTCACTACTCATGAATATAAGTTCTTAACGATTAAGTGAAATTTCCTTATATTCTAGCATCAAACTTATGCATGAAAACTAAGCATGCACTCTTAATTAACATACACAAATAAGTTATCAATCAAATCGTTAAGCGAATTGAAATCACAAATTATTAAATCACAACCAAAAGTAATTAATTCATAATGCAAATGTAATCATGGCTTTGAATCCCCCCTAGCAAAAGGGGGGTTTAGTTCCTCATAATTGTAAAACAAAGGTAAATAGATTTATACATTGAAAATAAAAGAAAGAAAACACCTAAACGCTCCAACGATCCTCGTTGAGTGGCAAGCACGTCCAAGCACATTCCTTCCCTTCCTTTGCTAAGGCACAATGGGTGGTTGTGGGTTGAAGGTTGAAGGATGATTTTGAGAAAACATGTTGATTTAAGCAACATCAATAGCCTGCAATTAACAAATTAAAGGCGGAATCATGCTTGCATGTACTTAAAAACAAAACATTACCCATAAATGTTCAAAGCCTAGTAGATTGGTGAACCAAGACTCAACTCAAAAACATAGAGAGTTGAAATTTATACCTTGTAGATTCCTCTTTGCATAAGCAAAGGCTAATCACCCAAAGAGAGGGCCTTCATTCCTTGCATCTTAGATCTATGGATTTGGATGGAAGAATAGGTTCTCCAAGTTCCCAAAATTGAGAACCTCTAAGTTTCTTCACCAAGGTTTTCATGAAGGAGAAATGAGTGACCTTGGAGGAGTTGGATTGCTAGCTAATCCCTCCAAGGGGGCCGGCCTCTTTAGAGAGAAAAGAGAGTTTGTGTTTTCTCCAATTTCCCCAAAAAGAACCCTAAATGAATTTTGGCTATAAAGTCATATTTATACCTTAATTCATTTGAGTGGCAAACTTGTAATTAAAGCAAGTTCACTACCCTTTCTCTAAATGGCCGGCCTTAGGGATTAATTGGGCTATTTGGGCCTTTTTGAATCATTATTCATTAAGTTGTCATACAACTTAAGTCAATGGACTTGACGTTCGAAGCTCATTGGGCCTTAAGGTCCAAAACTATCCCGAGGTCTTTAACGAACTTATTCGTTTGATTAATTAACATATTAATTAATCCTTGCCATAAATAATTAAACCATTTAATTATTCTTACTCATCTCCGTTGAATCTTCAATCTCTACCTTACACGGTGTACGATCCATTAGGTTCCTTTTAGCGAGGCAGTGGGCGATTAAAACCATTTCAAATCGATTGTGAATTGAAACTTACTTTCAATTCTCCCTTTAGTGATTATACATGTTTAGGGCTTCCACAAACCATGAGTGACACCTAGCAGCTATCATGGTTACCCAAGCTAATCAGAAGAGGTGGATAATGATCGGACCATATTTATATACATTTTTATATCAAATTCACTCGTCTTTTCTTAGTTAGTTCGTTATATTTTGAGCTATTTACGTTATTTTTATGTTTTATAAGTTTTATCAAGCTAAGAAAATAAAAATAGAATAAATGAAATTTTAAGTGCTAATTTCATCTATACTATCTTGTCTGTTGAATTATACTTATAATATGAAAAATAAATGTATATATATATATATATATATATATATATTTATATATTTATATATATTTATATATTTAAATATATTGTTTGTGTGTGTGTGTGATAGCTGGCAAGCATGCTCTCGGTGGAAGGCAGGTGCAAGCCTTTGGAATGAATTAAAATGGGAGTGCATTCGGTGGAGGGCCTAGCAGAAGATTAAAGAAAGAAATAAAAAAATAAAAGATGGGTGCTGTGGTGCTGCCTTAGTCACCGAGGGGGACGGAGAGAGCAAGAGGTGAGCTGCCTGATTGGCAGCGTGCCCACGAAACCAAAAAGAGGGGACGGAGAGAGCAAGAGGTGAGCTGCCTGATTGGCAGCGTGCCCACGAAACCAAAAAGAGGGGAGGAAGGCACGGATTGGAAAGCTGCGAAGAGCAGCTAACAGAAAATAAAAAAAAATATATATAATAAGAGCTGCCTCATAGAGGCAGCGTTGAAGAGGGAAGAATCAAGGGGGTGCACAGCGAACGAAGGAGGAGAAGGCAGCAAAGCTGCCAACGCAGGGGAAATCCAGAAAACCAGGACAGTTTGCACGGAAAACGAGGAGCGTTGAGAAGGCTGCGAGAAAGAAAACAAATAATAAGCCAAAGGGAGAGCTCCTCGGAGGATTGGAGCCGCGATTTGGCAGCCAGGATCAGGCAGCAACTCTGTGCACAGAAAGTTCTTTGCACTCCGTTTCGGTTTAATCTTTCTTAAACTCATGTTTTTATTTATGTTTTTAATTTCTGTTTTAATTTATAATAATGTGTAATTAATTTGTTTGGCTAGAAGATAATTCAAAACCATGATTATATTTGTAATTTGAATTGGTAATTTCAGTTGTGATTTCTGAGTTGTGATTTAATTTACTTAACTGCTTGATTAATAACTTATTTATGTTTGTCGATTAAGAATGCATACTTAATTTACATGCATGAATTTGATGCTAGAATATAAGTGAATTTCACCTAATCGTTATGAACTTATATTCATGAGTAGTGAAGGTTGCTAGTCACAATCGCGTTAAGTAAATTCCTGGCAAACGTATCATGCTGTTCATAGTTACGAATGCCTTGTCAACACTTATGATTTTCTTAGAACTTAATGATTCTCGCTTGTATCTCTATTATGCAATTCATGTAGGGAACTTGTGGGGAATGTTTTGGGTTGTCGTATGCAATCATCCAATCCATTAACTTAAGGAAAATCTGAGAATTAATCTATGCAATTCATGGTTAATTTGGGGCGTTGAGAATTCATAATTTATTGAAAGAACAACTGAAAGTCAATTTAGATTACATTTGTGTCATGTGTGGAGAAAAACCCTCGAGCCAATCCGTCGCCCATCCTTCCACTTTAATTTTATGTTTTTGTCAATTCTGTAATTTATTTAAGTTTAAGTTACGTTTCGTAAAAACCAATCCCCCCATTATTAAAATATTATTATTTAGTTAATTTTTATTATTTTTAATCTTTTAATTTAATTTCCGTCTAATTAATTTCCTAGTTTTTATTTTAAATTGTTTTCATTATTTTGAGTCATTTTTAGTGTGTTTCGAGTTTTTAGCTTAGTTTGTGTTTTCTATAGTCTTGAGTTGTTTTGAGTCTTTTGAGTTGTTTTAGTTTATTTGTTAGTTTTATTTTGAGTTATTTTAGTTAAGTGTTTTTATTTTAGTTTAGTGTTTTTAAACTTTGTTTTTACGTTTTTAAATTATTTTAGAGGTTTTAGCAAGCCCTCCTAATCCCCGGCCTAGAACGATACCCTACTTACATCTATACTACATCTGTCAAAAAGAGGGTTAAATTTGTGCGGTTTTAAAATCCCGTCAGATAACCTATTCAGTTTAGGATTACAAATGCAATACGGTCTTTCTCTAATACAATACTCTTGACCACATTGTTTGGTTTGATAGTTTATTCATGTCTACTATCCAATGTGATTCATGTGCTTATATGATTACCTTAAATGAGATTTGAAACGCCTTCCTAAATCTCATTCATACTCTAATCAAAGATTTTTAATCATATCATAGATTATTCTCCCTCAAACGGTTTGAAGGTTAGAGATTCCTTGTTGCGCATTCACTTGCCTCCATAGCTAAGTGGCTTAACCCCAACGATGTCGTGGACACCTTCCTGATGGAGTGACTTTGACATAATCAAAGATTAAGGACCTAACCACAAGACAACTGTGATGCCTCAGGTCAAAGGACTACTTTGCATTATCCCAACCATGAGTTCTCATGTGACATGAGTATGAGAACTCCTCGTTGATCGTGTTCAGTGAACTCATTCTCTATTAAGCACCTACGTACTTGTCTTGGTGTCACTCACACCAATGACTCGAGACTAGTCACTTTCCTTGAGAGAAGACACAGCATGTACTGATCTTAACGGACTACCAATGCCCAATTGGCAATCCTATGATCAGGAACGTTTAGGATGTGTCTACGAAAGAATGGTCTCATGAATCTAACTTCTTTAGATCGCATTCTCCCAATCAAATATTCCTTGGACTTATTGTTCAAGCATATAACATTTATATGAGACGGCTTAAAACAATAATCTTTGCCCTTGATATTAAACTACATTAGTTTAACTTGTGAAATGTCCGTAAAGTATCATCATATGATTGGTTTTAGGGCACATTTCCAACAAAGGTTTGGTTGTATGGAGGAATGGATAGGAGGATGTATGGTGGTATTTAGGATGGTTGGGGGGGGGGGGTGTGGCAATGGTGTTTATGGGCAGATTTTTGTGGAGGGTTTTAGGGAATAGGTGCGGCTGTTTTTGGAGAGAATGAATGGATGTGTAGAAGGAAGTTGTTGTATGAATTGGTGAGTTTTAAGCCTTGCAAGAAGGCCTATTTATAGGTGCTCAAAAGTAAAGAACCACACAAGTTGTGTTAATAAAAAATACAAAGTAAGAATTAATCATAAAAAACAGCTAGCACACATGCATCTTTGCAGAAATTTCATGATGAAACAACTTGCATTCATCCTCCTTGGTCCATGCCTTTGATCCCTCTTGGTCTTCTCATGATAAATCAGCTAGTACACTTGCAAAACAACTAGCACATTTGTATTTCATGATTAAATAAGCTAGCACACTTGCAAAACATGATTATCCATCCATGTTGTGGGGTTTCCTTGCAAAAACAACTTGCACACTTGTGTTTTCATGATTAAAACAGCTAGCAACACACATGCTTGGTCTTTGCAAGGTATCTTCTTCATTTTGATCAGATTTTAGCATGTGTTTGAAGCCCTTTCATGCACCAAAATATCCATCCTTTTGCTGCATGCATGTGCTTTGCTCATTGCAGTTACAAACTGCTCAGCCGCTTTAGAACCTTTCAGTGTTAAAATGCCCATACCTTCTTCTAGAAAAATGATCTTAATAATCTGCAAAATGCTCCAGAAAATAGACATCCGTAGCTTTCCAAAAATATAAGGCTCATTCACTAGTTCATTTTGAGCAGTTCGCAAATTACTTTCAAAGTCAGCTGATCTGCACAAGCAGTTTTGACGAATTTATTACTTAAAATCTTACTTGTTCTATTTTTCTTTTCTTTGCTTGACAACTTCTATAAAACACAAAAACAAAGTAAATAGCTCAAAAATATAAGGAACTAACTAAGAAAAGATAAGTGAATTTGATGTAAAATATATATAAATATGAGCTTATCATCTACAGTGATGCATCTCTAAATGGTCTTGGGTGTGTGTTAATGCAGCATAGGAATGTGGTTGCGTATGTTTCACGTTAGTTAAAGCCCCATGATATAAACTATCCCACTCATGGCCTTGAGTTGGCAGCTATTGTTTTCGCTCTGAAAAATTTAGAGGCATTATCTTTATGGAGAGAAATGTAAGATCTTCACCGATCAGAAGAGTCTAGAGTATATCTTCACTCATCCAGAGCTTAATCTCCGGCAACGGAGGTGGATACAGTTACTCAGTGATTATGACTGCACTATTGAGTATCACCCGAGTCGTGCGAATACTGTAACGGATACTCTTAGCAGGAAACCTCACACTCGACTTAATACTTCTATTACCAGTTGCCTTCATCTATTGATTGACCTATGATCCACTAGTGTAACTTTGGAAGTGAAGTGACAATGAGCTTTAACTGCCAGATTTTAGGTCAGACCGGTTCTGTTAAATCGTGTTCTTGAAGCCAAGAGGAACGATACAAAAACTCAGGAATTGATACAGGTGATGACCGAGAGGAAAAAGAAAGATTTTAGGATTAGAGATCTGATGGCATGTTAATGTAGGATGCTCAGATGTATGTGCAAAATGTCGATAAACTAAAGAAGGACATATTAGATGAATTGCATATTTCTACTTATGCGATGCATCCTGGGAGTACCAAAATGTATCATACCATCCAACATTATTACTATTGGCCTGATATGAAAAGGGAAATTGCTGATTATGTCAGTCGATGTGCAGTTTGCCAGCAAGTTAAGGTGGAAAGAAAGAAGCCTTTTGGGTTGCTACACCCACTCCCGATACCCCAATGGAAATGGAAAGATATTATTTGGGATCGAGATTACTCTACAGGACCACATATCATCCTAAAATCGATAGGCAGTCAGAGATAACTATCCAGACTTTGGAAGATATGTTGAGACCGTCAGTTCTCCAGTTTGGAGATGCTTGGCACAAACATTCACCACTAATAGAATTCGCCTACAACTGTAGCTTTCATTATAGTATTGGTATGGCTTCACTTGAAGTGTTCTATAGGAAACCGTGTTGTACTCCACTGTGTTGGTTGAAAGTTGTTGAACCGATTTTGGTGGGCCCGGAGATCATGGATGAAAGGACGCAGAACATTCAAGTGATAAAGGCTAACCTAAAAGCAACCTAGGATCGGTAGAAGAGTATTGCTGATAGACATTCCACCGACAGAGTTTATAAGGTTGGTGTTGGAGGTATGCCCTGAAAGTCACTCTTTGGAAGAAACATTTCAGGACATTGACTATATGAATAGATAATTCTAAATACAACAAAAGGCAAAGTCACTTATTAGGACTATCACAATATGCGATACAAGTGCAAAATAGTGAATCCATGGACAATGGATCGATGGAAGAAGTAATCTAATGATGTTAGACCACTGAGACCTTCTTCACATAACCATAATGTTCAAAAGATTCCTGGTCATAGGATTGTCAAAGGGACACTGACAATACATAGACTAGTACATACTATGTCTCATTCCAATTGGAAGGATGGAAAGTCTCATGCCATCCGTGTAGTGACACTAAGAGAAGTATGTAGGTGCTCATTAAGGGAATGAGTTCACTAGACAAAATCAAATAAGAGTACTTACATGGAGGTCTACTCACATGTTAAGCAAGTAACTCTACTGGTTGGAATATGTAAGTAATCCTTTGACCTGAGACATCATAGTTGTCTTGAGGATATGTTGCTGATCATTTGATAATGAGACATGACCACATCTCATCTTGGATGTGTTCTATACATTGTTGGGGTCAGTGATTTAATCTCAGAGGCATGTGAATGATCAACAAGGGATCTCTAATCCGTCTTACGAAAGGAAGAATATTCTAAGATATGATTCGGGAATCTTCGGCCGAAGTATCGAGCGTAATGATGGAAGGCATTCCTATATGACTCAATTGAATCATATAACTAAGTATAATCACATTGGGGGTTTGACATTAAGTATCCATGTCCTAGTAATGTGCTTGTGAGTATTGTATTAGAGAATGATCGAATTACATTGTAATTCCAACTAAATAGGTTCTCCGACAAAATTCTACATTAGCTTGGGTAGCCATGACATATGGTTAGTGTTGGAAATATGCCCTGAAAGTCAATCTTTGGAAGAAACCTTTCAGGACATTGCATTGATGTATACATATGACTCTTATACATCGGAAGGCAAAGATACTAACTAGGACTATCTCAATAAACGAAATATGTCCTAAATAGTGGGTCCATAGACAATGGATCGATTGAAGAAGTAATCTAATGATGTTAGACTACATAGACCTTCTTCACATAACCATCATGTCCAAAAGGTTCCTAGTCATAGGATTGTCGGAGGGATACTGACAATGCATAGATCAGTACATACTATGTCCCCTTCAAATGGAAGGATGGAAAGTCTCATCCTATTCGTGTTGAGACACTAAGACAAGTATGTAGGTGCTCATTGAGGGAATGAGTTCACTGAACACAATCGAACGAGAGTACTTGCATGGAGGTCTACTCACATGTCAAGCAAGTAACTCTAATAGTTGGAATAATGTAACTAATCCTTTGACCTGAGACATCATTGATGTCTAATGGTTGGGTCCTTGATCTTTGACCATGTCAAATGGCATTCCATTTGGAGAGTCCACGGCATTCTTGGGATCAAGCTATCTAAACATGTAGGCATGTGAATGGTCAACAAGGGATCTCTAATCCTCGTTAGAGGAGGATACTCTAAGATATGATTCGGAAATCTTCGGCCGAAGTATTGAGCGTGGTTAAGGAAAGCGTTCCTATACGACTCATGTGAATCATATAAGAACGTATAATCACATTAGGGGTTTGACATATTATATCCATACCCTAGTGATGTGATTAAGAGTATTGTATTGGAGAAGGATCGAATTGCATTGTAATTCCAACTGAATAGGTTCTCTGAATAACTTCTATATTAGCTTGGGTAGCCATGACATATGTTTAGATGTCACTCGTGGCTTGTGAGTTCTTCTAGATGATTAAATGTAATCGTCAAAGAAGAACGTGAATTAAAAGCAAGTTTTAATTCAATAAGTGATTGGATTAAATCAATTGAATCGATGCCAATCATCTCACTGCCTTGCTAATTAGAACCTAAAAGATTGTTCACCAATACACTCTTGTAGTGAATAATCAATGGATGATGGAAATAATTAATTGGATTAATTAGGTGTGGCGATTAATTTAGAAAGTCTAAAGAAATCATAAAAGCGATAAAAGATCTTTTTGGGCTTAAAGAAACGTTCGGGTTTAATTGGGCCTAAACCAATTGGGCTTTTATTTAAGCATTGGATGACTTGAAATAATAAAAGCCCAAAGCCCAAAAACCCACACTATAGGCCGGCCATTTTGAGGAGGTGGGAAGTCAAAATGTTGACTTGTTTCCTTTTGTCTATAAATACAACATTATAGACAAATATCTCACTAGGGTTATTCTTGTGTTCAAAAGACTTAGAGAAAAAGAAAAACATCTCTCTAGAACACAAAGTGGCCGGCCACCTTTGGGAGGGTTTTAGCTAATCATCTAATCACCCCTTAGGTTATTCCTTCATCCTTCTCACTACACTAGTGGGTGAGGATCTTTAGAGGTTTTCTATTTGAAAACTCTAAGAGAACCTTGGAGCACTCAAACTATCAAAGTGGAGGAGGCAAGGAGGAAGGCTAGGCTCAAGGATTTTGAGGAGCAAAGATCTTGGAGGTGGTCCATCCTTGGTCTCAAGAGTAGATCAAGAGGTACAAATCTACTCCTAAACTTTGTTCTTCAATAAAATAATTTTTGATGCATCTTACATAAACCTATGCATCTTGAAGGGGATTTAAATGACTAGAGTATTAATTTTCATTGTTAACATGCTTCCGCTAATTTTGTATATATATAATGATTTGTATATGCATGCTAGTCACATGAAATCCCTAATGAAACTCATAATTTCCTTCAAGTGGTATCAGAGCCAAAGGTTTATGTATTATGTGTCCTTTTGGATTTTATGCATACGGGTATTAATTTTATGTTTTGAAATATATGTTCTTCATTTAAAGTATGTTTATTTTTTTGTTTTTCAAATGTTGAAAAATGTTAGTCAATAAGTTGAGAAAGATATGCATGTAAAAAGGTGTTTTATATGCATGAATGAAGAATGAGTTTAAAACAAAATTTTGGGGTTTTTGGGTCTAAGGGGGCACGACAAGAAATGCCATTTTGCATGTGTTTGTGTTTTTTATTTTTAATCACACACACACTCTTTGGTGCTAGGGAAAAGTATTCTTGTCACTTTTGTTTTTGGTTTTGTGAAGAAATCACCAAGAATATGAAAATCTTGAAATTATGTTCATGGTTTTGTTCTTGGTGTTTATGTTTTGATTTAGGTGAAAATGACTTTGTTTAAGCTTATAAAATTGTTTTATGGATTTGGGTGATATATTTATCATCTATATGTTTTCTTAATACAATTTTAATCCTAGATTTCTCTAGGATATTTTCATCAAAAACCTTGCAAAATATCCTTAAAGCAAAACCAAGTGACAAGCAAAATTTAATTTTTCTTACATGCATTGAATTAAAGCATGGTGTGTGAGACTTTGCTTCTCCCCACCATGATGGCCGGCCACCCTATGACAAAACCCACATGGGTGGGTTTTGTGTTTTTGATAAAAAGTTGTTTTACTTTTGAGTATTTACACTTTGGCCCTTAACTTTTGCATATTTGCATTTAGGCCCCTACTATTTGGAAAAGTTAAAATATTTGATTTTAATTTTGTTTATAGTTTAACTTCATCATTTAATTATGCCCATATGCACTAAATCTAATTGTTTATGTTGCATTCCTATTTGATTATTTAATGTGATTAAGTAGTTAGAAAAGGGTGACTATGGACTTAATGAAGGATTATTTTAGAGAAACATGTTCATTTAAGCAATATCATTAGCATGCAATTAACAAATTAAAGGCGGAATCATGCTTGCATATACTTAAAAACAAAACATTACCCATGAATGTTCAAAGCCTAGTAGATTGGTGAACCTTTAAACAACTCAAAACAAAGTGAGTTGAGATTTATACCTTTGTAGATTCCTCTTTGCTTAAGCAAAGGCTAATCACCCAAAGAGAGGGCCTTCATTCCTTGCATCTTAAATCTATGGATTTATATAGAAAGGATAGGTTCTCTAAGTTCTCAAAATTGAGAACCTCTAAGTTTCTACACCAAGGTTTTGATTAAGAAGAAATGAGTGACCTTGGAGGAGCTAGAGTGCTAGCTAAAACCCTCCAAGGGTGGCCGGCCATTTCTAGAGAGAAGGGAGAGCTTTTCTTCTCTCCAATTTCCCAAAAAACAACCCTAAATGAATTTTGGCTATAAAGTCATATTTATACCTTAAGTCATTTGAGTGGCAAACTTGTAAATAAGTCCAAGTTTGCTACCCTTCACAATATGGCCGGCCTTAGGGATTAATTTGGGCAATTTGGTCTTTGTGAATCATTATTCATTAAGTTGTCATACAACTTAAGTTAATGGACTCGACGTTCGAAGCCCATTGGGCCTTAAGGTCCAAAACTATCCCGAGGTCTTTAACGAACTTATTCGTTTGATTAATTAACATATTAATTAATCCTTGCCATAAATAATTAAACCATTTAATTATTCTTACTCATCTCCGTTGAATCTTCAATCTCTACCTCACACGGTGTACGATCCATTAGGTTCCTTTTAGCGAGGCAGTGGGCGATTCAAACTCTTTCAAATCGATTGTGAATTTGAAACTTACATTCAATTCTCCCTTTAGTGTTTACACACGTTTAGGGCTTCCACAAACCATGAGTGACACCTAGCAGCATATCATGGTTACCCAAGCTAATCAGAAGAGGTGGAGAACCTATTCAGTTTAGGATTACAAATGCAATACGGTCATTCTCTAATATAATACTCTTGACCACATTGTTTGGCTTGATAGTTTATTCATGTCTACTATCCAATGTGAATCTCGTGCTTATATGATTCCATTGAATGTGATCTGGAACGCATTCCAACATCTCATTCATACTCTGGCCAGAGATTCTAAATCATATTATAGAGTATTCTCCCTCAACGGTTTGAAGGTTAGAGATCCCTTGTTGCGCATTCACTTGTCTCCATGACTAGATAGCTTGACCCCAACCATGCCGTGGACACTCCAAAGGAATGCCATTTGACACGATCAAAGATCAAGGACCTAACCACAAGACAACTATGATGCCTCAGGTCAAAGGACTAATTTGCATTATCCTAACCATGAGTTCTCACGTGACATGAATGTGAGAACTCGTCGTTGATCGTGTTCAGTGAACTCATTCTCTATTGAGCACCTACGTGCTTGTCTTGGTGTCACTCACACCAATGACTCGAGACTAGTCACTCTCCCTGAGAGAAGACATAGCACGTACTGATCTTAACGGACTGTCAATGCCCAATTGGCAATCCTATGATCAGGAACGTTTAGGATGTGTCTACGAAAGAATGGTCTCATGAATCTAACTTCTTTTAGATTGCATTCTCCCAATCACATATTCCTTGGACTTTATCGTTTAAGCATATAACATTTATATGAGACCGCTCAAACAATAATCTTTGCCCTTGATATTAAACTAAATTAGTTTAACATGTGAAATGTCCGTAAAGTATCATCATATGATTGGTTTTAGGGCACATTTCCAACACTTAAGCCTTAAACGATAATTGAGCTATATGATAAGGCGCTAAATTCAAATTGTTTGAACCATGGAAATGTGTTTTAATTACTGTTTTAATTGGACCTTATCATGTTTGACATTAATCAATCTCTCCCTCTTAGTATATGTAATTTGTAGGAATTTGTACAAATCGGTTTGTAATTCTTATTACTTCTTAATCTCTATTAGTTAGTTGATTCCCTCTAGTACTAGACTAGAGTTTCTTTAACTATTGGTAAGGAGACATATTTAAAAGAGGGTTTTGACATGAGACAAAAGATTAAATGGGTCCAATGCCCTAATTAGCAATGATTGATTGTCTTTCATTTCTAATGGCTCAATGAAAATGTTTTAATTGGATTGATAAGCACGTAATTAAATTGACACAATATCCCCGAGATCTTATTCAACAATGTTGGCTCGTTGTTGCAATAACCAATTAAGTCCATGGTCATCCAAGAGCCTAAGATAACTATAAAGTCCAAATTCAAAGGATTGCAAAATCATAGTAGTAGTAGTTACTTCCAATATTTGAAAAATTCGTTTTTGATATTGATTTGTTTTTCTCAAAACAAATAGTGGGAGTATCATACGCTACTAAACTATAATGAATTCAATTAATAGTTATATGTATCTCCAATATTTTTTGAAAAATGTTTTGATATTAATTTGTTTTGTGAAAACGAATAGTGGAGATTACATATGCTACTAATTTCATTAAAACTTTGGACTAGTAGTTATAATAGGACACAATTTATTTGAATATGTTTAAATAAATAAAATTGATGAGACCTTAAAAATCCCTCAACCAACATGCAATATTAAGTTGAAAAACGTAGATGTGCTTTGAACACTTCTTCGTGGCCTTCCACCATGGTAGGCTCCAATCGTTTATGACTTGTGCACCGCCTTGACCCTATCATGGGGGAGTGCAAAGTACATGCTTATAAGTCGGGAGGAGTCTATTTAAAAAGCATTTTGATGTGGTGAAAAATAGGCAACGAGTGTAGCCAACATCGTATCATCGTGAGGTTATACTTGGACCCCTATCTAAACCGGCATGGTGAGAATGAACTTAACTAAGAAGAAATGGTGCCAACATCGTATCATCGTGAGGCATTCTTCTCTAGAGGCCAAATTGATGGGTAATCACAAAACGTTGTTGTGAATGGGTAAAGGTACCCTCTCATTACTATTTTGCTAGCCAACATCGTATCATCGTGAGGTGCGCATAGTAATAGTGAGCCTCCCATAACCCGCTAGGAGCTTTCTTTGAAATCTCCCGGATTCCATCATGGGGGATATGGAATTTGCCAAAAATGGTGGGTGATGTCATTCGGTTTAAAGACCCGAATCGTATGACTTAATCAACAATCAAACTAATTTATTTATTGTTCATGTATATATATATGGTTGGAAGCACACTCGCGAAAATACTCGACAAACATTGCCTTGAAGGGCACAATTTCCCATCATGGTATCGTAATGTCAAGATTCTCCTAACGTTGGAGAAAATTGTTTACGTCCTAGATAAGGCCCCTCCTCACATACCTCTTGGGCCTGACGCCTCTAAGGATGAACGTGCTAAGTTTGACAAGCACGTTGAGGATGATACACAAGCCAAGTGCTATCTGTTGGCTTCTATGAATGAGGAGCTACAGAGACAGCATGAGGGCATGGACAGTGCATCCTCCATCATACTCCATCTTACGGAGTTATATGGTGAAGGGACGCGCAATCGTCGCTTCAGCACTGTCTGTGAACTTGTCAAGACCCAGATGGTCAAAGGGGCTCCAGTGCATCAACATGTACTGAAGATGATAGGATTCATAGAATAATTGGAGAGCCTTGGAACTCCACTTGACGGGGAATTGGCCCAGGACTTCATTTTGGCTTCTCTTTCTGATTCATTCTCGCAGTTCGTAATGAACTACAACATGAATAAGATGGATAGTACTCTCTCTGAGTTGCTAAACATGTTAGTGACTGCTGAGAAGACTATGAAGAAAGAGAACGTTGTAGGGACTTCTGCAGTAGTCTACAACAAGCCATCCTCTTCCACTCCTAAGCCGCAAGGCAAAGGGAAAGGGAAAGAGAAGAAGTCTACCACTCCTAAACCGAAAGGTGGAGTGAAGAAAAAGAAGGCGATGGAGCCCAAGGGGACTTGCCACCACTGTGGGAAGGAGGGGCATTGGAGGAGGAATTGCAGGTTCTACCTTGCAACTCTAAAGAACAAGCCAAAAAGTATGGTTTAATGTTCTTATCTTCAATTCTAATTGTTAGATCTTCTAAATGTTTATATTTTGATATAAAATGCTAATCACTCGTATAATTGTATATAGGTGAAGGAGGCAAGTAGAAGAAGAACAAAGCAAGGAAGGTGGAGAAGGGTTCGGCCACCATTATTTTGCTTACTACTTAGGAAGTTTTAATTTAGGCATTTAAAGAAAGTCTTTTGAAACTTTCTTATTTTGTAAAGAACTTATTATGTGGCTTCATGTGATGTAAGACCACTATTAGTGCCTAAATGAAGGCATTTAATTAGTCTCTAAATGTATAGAGCTAATTCTTTTTGTATTAAAACATTTTTTTGAATGTTTGTATCATCACATCAATGTAATGTGATGGGTGCCTTCTAAATATATATATGATATTTCCTTTAAAGTAGTGTTATGAATTGAATATTGTCTTGTTGTATCCTTGTTGAGATACAAGACTTATATCACTTATTGTAAAAATGATAAACAAAACTTTAGACTAATCAATTATGAATAGACCTCATATGTTGGACATAGAAGGATACAATGAATCTTTAGATTTGGTTCCAAATGTCTACCTATGACATTCTATATGAATTGACAAAAGTCTAGAGATTCCTTTCTTAATGAAAAAGGAAGATCACATTATGGTGATATAAGAAACAAGAAAAACGTTTCTTGTAAGGTTGTCACTTAAACCACAAATAAATCAAGATCACTCTTGATTCAATTTATAGTTTTGAACAATTGATTGGGCATTCTTAAAGTTGTTTTAGAATGTCAAGTATGTTAGTGACTAAACCAAGAATGAAGTGTCTAAATCAATAAAATGTTTAAAGACTTTAGTCACTTAATAACAAGACATCATCTTATTGAAGATTGAAAGAAATAAGCTTGAAAGGTTTTAAAGCTACTACACAATGTCCTCTATCCGTATACTCCACGTTTATACATTTTTTGAATGTATGAAGTAAATTCTCATTAAAGTCATGAGAAATAGTGGGAGGTGAGAAATTGGATAAAAACTTGAATATGATTGTTTTATAGTTGTCTAAACAATGATAGTGCATGACTATTGTTGAGAGTTTGAAATTTTAAAATTGTTAAAGACTCAAGCTCTACAAACGTTAAAAAATTCTATGTTGTGTGACATTTAAAGAATAGTCTTTAAAATGTTGGTTTCGTCAACCTAATATGAAATGGTTATATGTTGGGAGTTGTCCATTATTCTCTTTTATGAGAACTAGCTAAATAACGAAGCATATGGACAAATTTTGATGGAACAAAAGGGAATAGTTTTAAAATGAGTCACAACATATAGTTTGACAACAAGACAATCCAAATTCGTCACCTTATGTAACTATAACGCTCTATGTAGTTTTGACTAAGAATTATATCAACCACCTAGAAGGAATGGTTGAGTTTCTATACCCTTAGTAGAAGCCATGCTTTCACTAAAGACTTAGATAATTCTCATATGACTACATTAAAGTCTTAGTATGACTGAAACTTAAATAATGGTGTATGACACTATATATATATATATATATATAATTTAAATGAATAGGACTTGACAGAACAAGTCACACATTTTAATAGAATTACTTGCAGAAGGAATTCTTTTGTGTATGATTCGTTTAAATAAACTTGTGTTAGCTAGGATTGTTGATAGTCTCAAAATTGTTGAGACATCATTAATAAGCTAATGGATCTCAATGATTGTCAATAGATCCAAGACAAGTTAGTGGGAGCAATAAGCATTCAATCAAAGAAAATATAAGTATGAAGTTTTGATTGAATACTTAGTTACAACAAGGCCAGTGGGAGTGATGTCATAATTTGAATAACAAGATATGAATGAAGTCTATTTGATAGACTTGATAAAACATAAATGTTACTCAAAGACGACAAATTTATGATACGCTCAATTTTGAAGTATTGACTTGAAAAAATTGAATGTGTCATAAAATCACAAAAGGGACACATGTATGGACTTGTGAAATGATATCCAAAGGTGTAGAACCACATAGGGTTGTCACTCTAAGATATTACTGTATCCCAGGATCAGAACCATAGCAACTGAAAGAGTATTATTGCCTTTAAGAAAGGAACATCAGAGTGGGACTCTGGAAGCGTGTATTCACTTAGTTATGGACCAAAGTGAAAAATAATCCATTTTTTGTAAATGGAACTTCATAATAGATGAAGTACTAATCATATAAATGAATTGATAGTATTGTACTACAGTGGTCTCAAAGATTGGAGCAAAGTTGGTATAAAGTATACAAATGAAATATATGACGATATATTGTTTTAGAAACTGCTTCAAAAGGTGTTTTGAATAGAAAGGGTTCATATAGAACCAATGATTGAATCCAAACCATAAGGTCGTTAGTTGAACACTACGACGTAATGGGGCGATAGCTCAAGCCATGGAATCAAGGTCTCATCAAAGTATTCGAACACAAGAAAGAGACATCATCAAATGTTTTGAAGACATTTGATAAGTAAATCCCTTTTAGAGTTAAAAGGGGATTTTATACATAACCAAGTAAACCTACAAGCATAAGCTCACTCAACTAGCATGTATCAGATACACTAGTGATTGACTTTAGTGCAAGTGGGAGATTGTTGGAAATATGCCCTGAAAGTCAATCTTTGGAAGAAACCTTTCAAGACATTGCATTGATGTATACATATGACTCTTATACATCGGAAGGCAAAGATACTAACTAGGACTATCTCAATAAACGAAATATGTCCTAAATAGTGGATCCATGGACAATGGATCGATTGAAGAAGTAATCTAATGATGTTAGACTACAGAGACCTTCTTCACATAACCATCATGTCCAAAAGGTTCCTGGTTATAGGATTGTCGGAGGGATACTGACAATGCATAGATCAGTACATACTATGTCCCCTTCAAATGGAAGGATGGAAAGTCTCATCCCATTCGTGTTGAGACACTAAGACAAGTATGTAGGTGCTCATTGAGGGAATGAGTTCACTGAACACAATCGAACGAGAGTACTTGCATGGAGGTCTACTCACATGTCAAGCAAGTAACTCTAATAGTTGGAATAATGTAACTAATCCTTTGACCTGAGACATCATTGATGTCTAATGGTTGGGTCCTTGATCTTTGACCATGTCAAATGGCATTCCATTTGGAGAGTCCACGGCATTCTTGGGATCAAGCTATCTAAACATGTAGGCATGTGAATGGTCAACAATGGATCTCTAATCCTCGTTAGAGGAGGATACTCTAAGATATGATTCGGAAATCTTCGGCCGAAGTATTGAGCGTGGTCAAGGAAAGCGTTCCTATACGACTCATGTGAATCATATAAGAACGTATAATCACATTAGGGGTTTGACATATTATATCCATACCCTAGTGATGTGATTAAGAGTATTGTATTGGAGAAGGATCGAATTGCATTGTAATTCCAACAAAATAGGTTCTCTGAATAACTTCTATATTAGCTTGGGTAGCCATGACATATGTTTAGATGTCACTCGTGACTTGTGAGTTCTTCTAGATGATTAAATGTAATCGTCAAAGAAGAACGTGAATTAAAAGCAAGTTTTAATTCAATAAGTGATTGGATTAAATCAATTGAATCGATGCCAATCATCTCACTGCCTTGCTAATTAGAACCTAAAAGATTGTTCACCAATACACTCTTGTAGTGAATAATCAATGGATGATGGAAATAATTAATTGGATTAATTAGGTGTGGCGATTAATTTAGAAAGTCTAAAGAAATCATAAAAGCGATAAAAGATCTTTTTGGGCTTAAAGAAACGTTCGGGTTTAATTGGGCCTATTGGGCCTAAACCAATTGGGCTTTTATTTAAGCATTGGATGACTTGAAATAATAAAAGCCCAAAGCCCAAAAACCCACACTATAGGCGGGCCATTTTGAGGAGGCGGGAAGTCAAAATGTTGACTTGTTTCCTTTTGTCTATAAATACAACATTATAGACAAATATCTCACTAGGGTTATTCTTGTGTTCAAAAGACTTAGAGAAAAAGAAAAACATCTCTCTAGAACACAAAGTGGCCGGCCACCTTTGGGAGGGTTTTAGCTAATCATCTAATCACCCCTTAGGTTATTCTTTCATCCTTCTCACTACACTAGTGGGTGAGGATCTTTAGAGGTTTTCTATTTGAAAACTCTAAGAGAACCTTGGAGCACTCAAACTATCAAAGTGGAGGAGGCAAGGAGGAAGGCTAGGCTCAAGGATTTTGAGGAGCAAAGATCTTGGAGGTGGTCCATCCTTGGTCTCAAGAGTAGATCAAGAGGTACAAATCTACTCCTAAACTTTGTTCTTCAATAAAATAATTTTTGATGCATCTTACATAAACCTATGCATCTTGAAGGGGATTTAAATGACTAGAGTATTAATTTTAATTGTTAACATGCTTCCGCTAATTTTGTATATATATAATGATTTGTATATGCATGCTAGTCACATGAAATCCCTAATGAAACTCATAATTTCCTTCAGTTAGATGTCACTCATGGCTTATGGGTTCGTCTAGATGATTAAATATGTAGTCATCGAAGAAGGAGTAGAATATGTAGTCCACTAAGTGATTGGTTAAATACTAATCAATTGGATTGATTCCAATCACCTCACTGCCTTGCTAATTGGAACCTAAAACGATTGTACACCGATACACTCTTATGGTGAGATAACTAAAGGATGATGGAGTTAATTAATTGGATTAATTAAGTGTTATGATTAATTAGAAAGTCTAAAGAAATCATAGAAGCGATAAAAGATCGTTTCGGGATTAAAGAAAAGTTTGGGTTCATTCGGGCCCAAACCCATTGGGCTTTTATTCAAACATAAGATGATTTAAAATAATAAAAGCCCAAAACCCAAACAACACATATAGAGGTTGGCCAATGGTAAGAGAGAAGGAGAGAGAAAGGTCAAAATGTTGACTAGCTTCTTTTTCATTTATAAAAGAAGTTTAATGAAAAGTTTCATTAGGGTTTTGTGTGTTCATTTCAACAAAAGAGAAAAACAATATCTCTCTTTCTCTCTCTCCAAACACATAGGGCCGGCCACCAAGGGGAGGGATAGCTAATCCTCGCTCCTCCTTTTGGTTAATCCAACATCCATCTCACCACACTAGTGGGTGTGGATCTTTAGAGGTCTTCTACTTTGGAGACTAGAGGAGAATCAAAGGAGCTCTAAATCTATCAAGGTAGAGGAAGCAAGGAGGGAGGCTAGACTCAAGGAGTTCCAAGAACAAAGAGCTTGGAGGTGGTCCATCCTCGGTCTAAAGTCTAGATCAAGAGGTATAAAACTCAACCTTCACTTTGTTCTTCAATATTTTGTTTGATGCATCAACTATGAACCTATGCTTCTTGAAGGGGATTTCCATGACTATAGCTTTGATAATATGTGATAATATGCTTCCGTTGCTTTTGTATATAAATTTTGAATTGTATATGCATGCTAGTCACTAGAAATCCCACACAAATCTCATTATTTCCCTTCAAGTGGTATCAAGAGCCAAAGGTTTATATTTGATGTGTCCTTTTGGATTTTATGCATATGGGTTTTAATATTATGTTTGACATATTATTTCTTCATTCAAAATATGTTTATCTTTTGTTTTTCAAATGTTGAAAAAGATATGTATGCGAAAAGTGTTTTGGATGCATAAATGAAGAGTGAGTTTTTGAACAAAATTTGGGGCTATTATTCTATAGGGGAGGGCACGGTTTTGGGGAGTGTTTTTGGCTTGTGTTTGTGTCTTATTTTGAGTTTCACACACACACTTTTAAGCTAAAAAGCCTTATCCTTCTTTCTTTTGTTTTTGGTTTGAAAAACCACCAAGAAAGTACAAATCTTGAAATTGTTTTCATGGTTTTGTTCTTGGTGTAAATTGTTTTGTTCTTTTCTTTGTTGTTTGAATTTGGATGATAAACTTTCCATCAGTAGCTTACCCTAGATTTACTTTATCCTAGACTTGACTAGGAGGCCATACCTAAAAGTACCACAACCAAAAAGTTGACAAGGAAATGCATGTCCTTTTAATTATGACTTAAAGGAGAAAAGTATGGGCTCTTGCTTTATTTTGAAATTAAGGGAACAAGATTGGACTTCTCCCTCTCCCCATCACATAGAACCGGCCAACCCTAGTGTAGGGTCCTTTATGGGCTATTTTGCAATTTAAAAAGTTGATTATACTTTCTAGTATTTACGGTTTGACCCATAACTTTTCATAATTGCATTTCGGCCCCACCTCTCACTATGAGGTTAAAATATTTTGATTTTAATTTTGTTTGTAGCTTAAACTCATCATACCATTATGCCCATATGTAATAAATCTAATTGATTATGTTGCATTCCAATTTAATTATTTAATGTGATTAAGTAGTTTGTAAAATGGTTGACTATGGACTTATGCCTTAAACGATAATTGAGCTACGAGTAAGGCCGCTAAACTCAAATTGTTTGAACCATGGGAATGTGTTTTAATTATCATTTCAATTGGAGCACAACACGTTAGACGTTAATCTTTCTCTCCCTCTTAGTATATGTAATTTGTAGGAATTTGTACAAATCAGTTTGTAATTCTTATTACTTCTTTATCTCTTTCAATTAGTTGATTCCCTCTAGTACTAGACTAGAGTTTCTTTAACTATTTGGTAAGGAGACATATTAAAAGGGGGTTTTCATGAGATTAAAGATTTGTTGGGTCCAACGCCCTAATTAGCAATGAATGATTGTCTTTCGTTTCTAATGGCTCAATGTTTTTAATTGGATTGAAAGCACGTAATTAAAACGATACAATCTTCCCTAGCTCTTATTCAACAATGTTGGCTTGTTGTTGAATCAACCTAAAAAGTCCATAGTCATCCAAAGAGCCTAAAGTAACTACAAAGTCCAAATACAAAAGGAATGCAAACTTCTCTTAGTAGTAGTATATACTTCCAATATTTTGAAAAATTGTTTTGATATTGATTTGTTTTTGCAAAAATGAATAGTGGAAGTATCATGCGCTACTAAACTAAAATGAACTTAATTAGTAGTTATGTATATCTCCAATATTTTGAAAAATTGCTTTGATATTAATTTATTTTGCGAAAATGAATAGTGAAGATATCATATGCAACTAATTTCATTTACTTTGGACTAAGTAGTTATAATAGGACTCGATTTATTGTAATATGATTAAATAAATAAAATGATGAGACCTTAAAATCCCTCAAACCAGCATCCAAATATTAAGTTAAAAGCGGAGAGGTGCTTTGAACACTTCTTCGTGACCTTCCACCATGGTAGGCTCCAATCGTTTATGACTCATACACCGGCTTCACCCTATCATGGGAGAGTTCAAAGTATGTGCTTATACTCAGGATGAGTCTACTTCAACATTTGATGTGGTGAAGGTAGGCAACGAGTATGGCCAATATTGTATCATCGTGAGGTCATACTTGGACCCCCTATCTAAACTGGCATGGTGGGTCAAAACTTAACTAAGAGAAATGGTGCCAACATCATATCATTGTGAGGCATTATTCTCTAGAGGCCAACTAGATGGGTAATCATAAGAGGTTGTTGTGAATGGGTAACTATAACCTCTCATTATTATTTTTGCTAGCCAACATCATATCATTGTGAGGTGGGCTTGGTAATAGTAAGCCTCCCATAACCTGCTAGGAGCTTTCATTGAAATTTCCCGGATTCCATCGTGAGGGATATGGGATTTGCCAAAAATAGTGGATGGTGTCATTCGGTTTAAAGACCCGAATCATTTGACTTAATCAACAATCAAACTAATTTATTTTATTGTTATGTATTTAGATATGTTTGGAAGCACACTTGCAAAGATACTCGACAAACATTGCCTTGAGGGGCACAATTTCCCATCTTTGTATCATAATGTCAAGATTCTCCTAACCTTGGAGAAAATTGTTTACGTACTAAACAAGGCTCCACCTCACATACCTCTTGGCCTTGAGGCCACTGAGGATGAACGTGCTAAGTATGATAAGCACGTTGAAGATGACACACAAGCCAAGTACTATCTATTGGCTTCCATGAATGAGGAGTTGTAGAGACAGCATGAGGGTATGGACAGTGCATCCTCTATCATACTCCATCTTACGGAGTTATATGGTGAAGGGACGCGCAATCGTCGCTTCAGCACTGTCAGTGAACTTGTGAAGACCAAAATGGTCAAGGGAGCCCCAGTACATCAACATGTACTAAAGATGATTGGACTTATTGAACAATTGGAAAACCTAGGTACTCCACTTGACGGGGAATTGGCCCAGGACTTCATCTTGGCTTCTCTTTCTGACTCGTTTTCGCAGTTCGTTATGAACTACAACATGAATAAGATGGATAACACTCTCTCTGAGTTACTAAACATGTTAGTAACCTCTGAGAAGACTATGAAGAAAGAGAACGTTGTGGGGACTGCTGCAGTAGCCTACAACAAGCCATCCAATTCCAAGGCCAAGCCGAAAGGCAAAGGCAAAGGAAAGGAGAAGTCATCCACTCCTAAGGCCCAAGGAGGAGTGAAGAAAAAGAAGGAAAATGAGCCTAAAGGGACCTGCCATCACTGTGGAAAGGACGGGCATTGGAAGAGGAATTGCAAGTTATACCTTGCATCCTTGAAGGACAAGCCACAAGGTATGGTTTTTGTTCTTATCTTCAATTCTAAATGTTAGATCTTCTAATCTTTATATTTTGATATAAAATGCTAATCACTTATGCAATTGTATGTAGGTGAAGGAGCCAAGTAGAAGATGGATGAGCAAAGAAAAGGATGGAATGAAGAGGTCGGCCATTACTTTTTGCTAACTACTTAGGAAGTTTGTTAGGCACTTAAAGATAGTCTTTAAACTTTCTTATTTTGCTAAGAACTTATTATGTGGCTTTATATGATGGAAGACCCACTTTTGGTGCCTATATGAAGGAATATAATTAGTCTCTAACGTAAGAGCTAATTCTTTTGTATTAAACGTTATGAATGTTTTACTTATCATATCAATGTAATGTGATGAATGCCTTCTACTATATTTGTTCCTCGAAGTAGTGTTATGAATTGAATAAATGTCTTGTTGTATTCTAGTTGAAATACAAGAAATGTATCACTTACATAAACATGATATCCAAACTTTGGATGTATCAATTAAGGATAGATCTCACATTTTGGCTATAGATGGATACAATGAATCTTTAGATTTGGTTCCAATTGACTACATATGAGCTCTATATGAATTGAGAAAGTCTAGAGATTCCTTTCTTGAAGAAAAGGAAGATCACGTTATAATGAAATGAGTAATACATAAGAAAACTGTTTCTTACACGGTGATCACTTAAACACAATAACCAAGGTCACTCTTGGTTCAACTAGTAGTTTTGAACAACTAATTGGACATTCTTAAATTGTTTTCAGAAATGCCAAATGTGTTAATAGTGATCAAACCAAGAATGAAGTGTCTAAATCTATAAAAGGTTTAAAGACCTTAGTCATTTAATAACAAGACATCAACTTAGTGGAGTTGGAACAATAAGCTTAAAAAGGTTTGAAGCTACTCCACAATGTCATCTACCCGTATACTTCATAATTATACACTTTGAATGTATAGTGCGATTTCTCATTAAGGTCATGAGAAATAGTGGGACGTAAGAAATAGGATATAAACTTGAACATGCTTGGTTTATAGTTGTCTAAAATTAATAGTACAATACTATTCTTGTTGAGCTTATAATTTTAATAGTTAAAGGTCTCAAGCTCTTTAAAAATGTTAAAATTTTATGTTGTGTAACATTCTAAGAATAATCTATGAATGTTGGTTTCACCAACCTAGCATAAAATGGTTATATGTTGGGAGTTGTCCATCATTCTCTTTTATGAGAACAAGCTAAGTACAAAGCAAATGGACAAGTTGATGAAACAAAAGGGAATAGTTTCAAAATGAGTCACAACATATGGTTTAACACTAAGACAATCCGATTTCGACACCTCATGTGACTATAATGCTCTATGTAGTTTTTATAAAGAATTAAATCAACCACCTAGAAGGAATGGTTAAACTCCGATATCCTTAGTAAGAGCCATGCTTCCACTAATGATTTGGATAATTCTTATATGTCTACTTTAAAAAGGTTGTAGTATGAATAAAACTTGTAATATGATGTTTGACACCATATAATTTAAATGAATGGACTTAATAAAACAAGTCACACATTTCAAATGGGATTACTTGAGAAGGAATCCTTTTGAGTATGTTCGTTTAAATAATTTGTATTAGCTAGAGTTGTTGATTGTCCAAAACTGTTGTGACATCATCAATAAGCTAATGGATCTTAAAGATTGTCAACAGATCCAAGACAAGTTAGTGGGAGCTATATGCATTCAAATCAAGAAAAAATATAAGTGTTACGGTTTTCTTAAGGTTTCAAATGAATGCTTAGTTACAACAAGGTCAGTGGGAGTGATGTCATACTTTTGAGCAACATGTTATGAATGAAGTCTATTTGATAGACGTAATAAATAGATGTTACTCAAGATGACAAATTGTGACACGGTTAATTTTGAGGTACAAACTTAAAATGAACTTAATGATACAGCAAAGCTGTCTCAAGAATGTTATAAAGAAGATTGAATCTTAAATGTTGAAGATTTGAGAAAGTGTTTCTACTTTCATGACCTTTATAAAGAATATGTCACAAAATCACAAAAGGTACACATGTATGGACTTGTGAGATGATATCCAAAGGTGAATGACCATCAAGGTTGTCACTTTAGGATATTGCCATAGCCCAGGATTAGAACCGTAGTAACTGATTGAGTATTATTACCTTTGAGAAAGGAATATCAGAGTGAGACTCTGGAAGCGTGCATTCACTTAGGTTATAAACCAAAGTGACAAAAACCCATTTCAACAAATGGAACTTCATGATGGATGAAGTACTAATCATATGAATATGTTGTTAGTATGGTACTACAATGGTCTCAAGGTTGGAGCAAAGTTTGTATAAAGTATACAAACGAAATATATGGCGATATATATCTTAAAGTTTTAGAAATTGCTTCAAAAGGTGTTTTGAATAGACAGGGTTCACTAAGAACCAATGATTGAATCCAAACCATAAGGTCACCAGTAGGATACTGCGACGTAATGGGGTGATAGCTCAAGCCATGGAATCAAGGTCTCATCAAAGTATCTGAACACAAGGAAGAGACAACATTAAATGTTTTGGAAACATTTAATAAGTAAATCCCTTTTTAAGATTAAAAGGATTAATACATAAACTAGTTAACCTACGAGCTCAAGTTCACTCGACTAGCATCTATGAGATGCACTAGTGATTGACTTTAGTGCAAATGGGAGATTGTTGAAGGTATGCCCTGAAAGTCAATCTTTGAAAGAAACATTTCAGGACATTGACTGTATGAATAGATAATTCTAAATACAGCAAAAGGCAAAGTCACTTATTAGGACTATCACAATGTGCGATACAAGTCCAAAATAGTGAATCCATGGACAATGGATTGATGGAAGAAGTAACCTAATGATGTTAGACCACTGAGACCTTCTTCACATAACCATAATGTTCAAAAGGTTCCTGGTCATAGGATTGTCAGAGGGACACTGACAATATATAGACTAGTACATACTATGTCCCCTTACAATGGGAAGGATCAAGCCAGGGAATCAAGGTCTCATCAAGGTCCGAACTCAAATGAAAGACTGAACCACATGATTGAGAATCATGTATAATGGTGACGTTGTTAATCTCAAGATTGCTTTTATGGATAACATATAGATATCCATTGTCTAGGCCTACTACTCAGCCATTTATGAAATGACTACAGAAGAGGTATCATCACTGATGACCAAGCTGATTGGCTCTAGTGCAAGTGGGAGATTGTTGGAAATGTGCCCTAAAACCAATCATATGATGATACTTTACGGACATTTCACATGTTAAACTAATCTAGTTTAATATCAAGGGCAAACATTATTGTTTGCGCGGTCTCATATAAATGTTATATGGTTAAACGATAAGTCCAAGGAATATGTGATTGGGAGAATGCGATCTAAAAAAGTTAGATTCATGAGACCATTCTTTCGTAGACACATCCTAAACGTTCTTGATCATAGGATTGCCAATTGGGCATTGGCAGTCCGTTAAGATCAGTATGTGTTATGTCTTCTCTCAGGGAGAGTGATTGGTCTCGAGTCATTGGTGTGAGTGACACCAAGACAAGCATGTAGGTGCTCAATAGAGAATGAGTTCACTGAACACGATCAACGAGGAGTTCTCATACTCATGTCACATGAGAACTCATGGTTGGGATAATGCAAAGTAGTCCTTTGACCTGAGGCATCACAGCTGTCTTGTGGTTAGGTCCTTGATCTTTGATTATGTCAAATGTCACTCTATCAGGGTGTCCACGACGTCGTCGGGGTTAAGCCACTTAACTATGGAGGCAAGTGAATGCGCAACAAGGGATCTCTAACCTTCAAACCGTTTGAGGGAGAATACTCTATGATATGATTAAAATCTCTGATCAGAGTATGAATGAGATTTAGGAATGCGTTCCAAATCACATTCAAGGGAATCATAAAAGCACGAGATTCACATTGGATAGTAGACATGAATAAACTATCAAGCCAAACAATGTGGTCAAGAGTATTGTATTAGAGAATGACCGTATTGCATTTGTAATCCTAAACTGAATAGGTTCTCCACCTCTTCTGATTAGTTTGGGTAACCATGATATGCTGCTAGGTGTCACTCATGGTTTGTGGAAGCCCTAAACGTGTGTAATCACTAAAGGGAGAATTGAAGGTAAGTTTCAAATTCACAATCGATTGAAAAGAGTTTTGATCGCCCACTGCCTCGCTAAAAGGAACGTAATGGATGGTACACCGTGTAAGGTAGAGATTGAAGATTCAACGGAGATGAGTAAGAATAATTAAATGGTTTAATTATTTATGGCAAGGATTAATTAATATGTTAATTAATCAAACGAATGAGTTCGTTAAAGACCTCGGGATAGTTTTGGACCTTAAGGCCCAATAGGCTTCGAACGTCAAGTCCATTAACTTAAGTTGTATGACAACGTAATGAATAATGATTCACAAAGGCCCAAATTGCCCAATAACACCCTAAGGCCGGCCATGTTAGAGAGGGTAGCAAACTTGGACTTATTTACAAGTTTGCCACTCAAATGAATTAAGGTATAAATATGACTTTATAGCCAAAATTCATTAAGGGCTTTCTTTTGGGGAAATTGGAGAAAACACAAACTCCTTTCTCTCTAGAAATGGCCGGCCCCCTTGGAGGGATTATCTAGCAATCCTACTCCTCCAAGGTCACTCATTTCTTCTTAAATCTAACCTTGGTGTAGAAACTTAGAGGTTCTCAATTTTGGGAACTTAGAGAACCTATTCTTCCATCCAAATCCATAGATTTAATATGCAAGGAATGAAGGCCCTCTCTTTGGGTGATTAGCCTTTGCTTATGCAAGGAGGAATCTACAAAGGTATAATTTCAACTCACTTTGTTTTGAGTTGTGTATTGGTTCACCTAACTACTAGGCTTTGAACATTCATGGGTAATGTTTTGTTTTTTAAGTACATGCAAGCATGATTCCGCCTTTAATTTGTTAATTGCATGCTAATGATGTTGCTTAAATGAACATGTATTCTCAAAATAATCATTCATAGCCATGATTAAGTCCATTCAGATTTTGCTTGCTATAGCTGCGTACCATGATTATGAAATCTGGCAAATGGACGTGAAGACGGCCTTTCTGAACGGCTACCTAGAGGAAGAACTTTACATGGCTCAACCCGAAGGTTTCGTGTCCAAGTCTGAAAAGACTAAGGTATGCAAGCTTCTGAGGTCCATTTATGGACTTAAGGAAGCCTCCAGGAGCTGGAACATCCGTTTTGATACTGAAATCAAATCGTTTGGTTTTACTCAAAACAAAGACGACAATTGTGTTTATCAAAAGGTCGTAGGGGATGCAGTTGTATTCCTAGTGTTATATGTAGATGACATATTACTATTCGGGAATGACACTGCAGTACTTTCTTCTGTAAAAGTGTGGTTGTCCAAAACCTTCCACATGAAAGATTTAGGAGATGCATCTTATGTACTTGGGATAAAGCTCTATCGTGATAGATCCAGAAGACTAATTGGATTATCCCAATCTATGTACATTGATAAAGTGCTAATTAGGTTCCAAATGGAACAATCTAAGAAAGGTTTTCTTCCTGTGAGGCATGGAATTCACCTTTCTAAGTCCATGAGACCTAAGACTCCTGAAGAGATACGGCAAATGAATACTATTCCTTATGCTTCCGCCATAGGAAGTCTCATGTATGCCATGATATGCATAAGGCTTGATATCGCATATGCTGTGAGCATTACTAGTCGATATCAATCTAACCCAGGATCAGAACACTGGGCAGCTGTCAAGAAGGTCCTTAAGTACTTAAGAAGAACTAATGACATGTTCCTCGTTTATGGAGGAGCGGCAAAGTTGCGAGTGGAAGGCTATACAGACGCAGATTTCCAATCTGACGCCGATGATAGAAGTTCCAACTCCGGATATGTATTCACTCTGAATGGTGGGGTTGTCAGCTGGAAAAGCAAGAAACAAAGTGTAATTGCTGATTCCACGACAGAGGCTGAATATGTCGCTGCAGCTGAAGCCGGCAAAGAAGCGTTCTGGATGAAAAAGTTCATCACTGAACTTGGAGTGGTTCCAACCATTACATCACCAGTAACTTTGTACTGTGACAATAATGGGGCGATAGCTCAAGCCAAGGAACCTAGGGCACATCAAAAGAACAAGCATTTTGACAAGCGCTTTAATATCATTAGAAGATATGCTGCCGAGGGGAAAGTCAACATCCTCAAAGTTGCCTCAGTCGATAACGTAGCAGATCCACTGACGAAGCCAATGTCTCAAATCCAACTTGCTGCCGTATGGAAAGGATGGGTATTAGATACATGGGAGGATGGCTTTGAGTGCAAGTGGGAGATTGTTGGAAGTATGCCCACAAAGCCACTCATTTGATGTAATAGCTTTTTGGAATACTTATTGTATTAAACTTTTATATGTTTAATGGAGGGCAAAGCTTATTGTTAATCACTATTTATTGTATCTTGTGTTTAAGCAATAAGGGAATCCAAGGAATGTATTTGATCTAAGAGATAAGTTGGTGTCAGAATTATACGCACACAAATTAAACCCTATTTTTATCAATTGTAGCAAGTATGTAAGTAGGGATCGTTCTAGGCCGGGGATTAGGAGGGATTGCTAAATCACTTGAAAACTGACTCAAAAACGTAAAAACAAAGTTAAAACACTAAACTAGACTCAAAGAATGCAAAACTATACTTTAAAACTCTAAAACAAACCAAAAGACTCAAAACAGCACAAAAACACTCAAAACTGCCTTAAAACCACTTTCTGGGCAGTTTTGGACACTAAAGAAGATTTTGGACGAAAATAGTTATAACTTGACTTGAAACACTTAAAAACATAAACTAAAACACTTTCTAACTAATTTGACACTTGAAAACAAAGGGGGACTTGGTTTTGACGAATTTTGAAAACAAAACTAAACTTGTAAATCAAAACAGATTTTAAAACGAATTTGGCTTAAAACAATGGATGAAAGGCTAGCTAAGGGGTTCATCTCCACACATGTTATACTTGCATACGAAACGATTTCCAATTGCTTTTCAATAAACCATGAATTCTCAACGCCCCAAGTTAATTAGGTCCGCTTAAATTAACCTTCAGATTTTCCTAAAGTTATTGAATTGGATGATTGCATACGACAACCCAAAGCATTCCCCACAAGTCCCCTACATGATTGCATAATAGAGATACAAGCAAGAATCATTAAGTTCTATGAAAACCATAAGCATTGACGAAGCACTCATTACTATGATTGCATGAAACTTATGCCAAGAATTTACTTAACTCGATTGAGATCATCAACCTTTACTACTTGTGAATATAAGTCCATAACGATTAGGTGAAACTTCCTTATATCCTAGCATTCAATTTATGCATGATAATTAAGCGTGCACTTTCAACCAACACACACAAACCAATGTAATTGACATAGATAAGTAAATTGAATTCATAACTTATGAAACGCAATTAGAAGTAATCAAATCATATCGCAAGCATAAATATGTGTTTCGAATCCCCCCCTAGCCAGGGGGGGTTTAGTTCCTCTTACGCACAAAACAAAGAGAATTGAATTTAAACATTGAAATCAAAGGAAAAGAAACACCTAGAAATTCCAGCGACGCGAACTTGAATTGCATGAACTTCCAAGCTTCCTTCTACTCCTCCTTGGTGCGGCAAAGGGTCTAGAACAGGTTCTAAGGGTTTAGGTGTATGGATGAATGGTTGTGGAGGGATGTAGTATTGTTTAGTTATGGTGGTGGCTGCGGCAAGGACTTAGAACTAGGGAGAATGGTGCTTGGCGAATTTCTAATTTTGTGGAGTGAATGAATAAATGATTGAATGGGTTAAGCACATATATATATAGGCTCCTAAAACCCTAGCAAATCAGGTTAAGCCTTCTAGAAACCCTAATCCATCAAGAATTGGGCTAAAAAAACACATTCCCACTAGGAATAGGTGCGGCAAAGGCATAGGGCAGATAAGGCTTCTAGAAAGCCTTGCAAGGCAAGGATTTAGGTACTTCTAGAAGGATAAGAGCGACACCTCTTTAAGGATAAGGGATAGGGCTTCTAGAACCCCAAATCTGCTAGAAATTGGACCAAACCCACGACAAGGAGGAAGAAAGTTCTAGAACCTTCTCAATTGTGTCCTTCAATACTTAGGAGTCCTTCTAGCATTAGGAAAACATGTTCCACTCCATCCTTGACTTGGAATTCTTCTCCTTCTTCATCTTGGAAACCTTTTCCTTCTTGGACTTGGAAAACTCCTTTGTAGCTGCACTTTGATGCCATTTGGGGTTTACATTTCCTACTTCAAGTAGGAAACCTTGTTTGAGTAGGAAACTTCAATCTTCTAGGTTTCCCAATTCAACTAGGAAACCAATTTCAACTAGGATTCCCATTTCAACTTGGAAACCCAATTTAGCTAGGACTCCATCTTCCATTAGGGCTTTTCCTACTCCAACTAGGAAACCTTCCTCAAGTAGGAAACATCATCTTCAAGTCTTCAATTTCGTCAATCCTCATGGCTCCAAGCATATGACATTCATTCCAAGCTCTAATTTGCTCCAAAAGGCTCCAGAATGCTTCCTTTTGCACACTTTGCCCTTAAAACCTGAAAACACATAAAACTAGCTTAAAAGACTACTTTACTAAGGAAAAACACTATAAATGCACAAGAACAAGCTAAACTAAGGCGCATAAATATGCTCCTATCAAATTCCCCCACACTTAGCTTTTGCTAGTCCTGGAGCAAAACAAAACGAAACAAAGTAATAAAACAAAGCAAAACGAGTAAAACACAACCTAAACCTTCCAACAATTGCCTCAGGGATTTCCAATGCACATGACATGTTAAAAATCATCATTCCCATAGATTTTAGCCATCTTTACACTTAAGCACATACTTAATCATAGTCACTACTTACTAGTTCACAAATAACCATTTAAAACGATGTTTTGAACGTAGTAACATGCCTTAGAGAATTTCCTCAATTCCTTACAAGATATGCACTCTATTTCCACTAAGATTTTCTAACTACACACCCTACACTAGTTATATGTGAGAAGATTGATGTACATATGAAAACGAATGCTCACATACATGTATAACAAGAAGAGCATTTTCCAGAGTAAGTAACATGTTTAGATATGATCTCATGAATGGAATGCTACTACTTAGATGCGAGAACCAGTGACACCTATATGCTCATACCAAATTCAAACTCCACAAATTGAAACACACAACACTCAAGATTAAAGTCAAGGGTTGTAATGGGGCTTGGGGAGTTAGCTAACAATGAAAGGATAGGGAAAACAAACGTTCTTTAAGCAATAGCAAGCAAAATAATGAAATCGAACTTAGAATTCCCATTAGCATGCAGAAATCATCTTTTAAACACAAAGGGAAGATTCAAGCCACACTTAGGGCCGAATTCAATGTTTTGGACCCTTCCTTCAACAAACAACACTTAAGAACTCTTTTTCACATCTTTTCAACTTCTTTTTCATTCTTTTCACGACTTTTCTTTTTCTCTTTCTATTTTCCACGAATTTTTTTTTTCTTTTCTATTTCGTGCCTTATTTAAGACTTTGGCACACTCACACAAAACTCACTTCCCCCACACTTGTTTTCTGCCAAACAATGATCAAAAGGAATTCATATTGAGTCATGCATTACTATGCTTCAAAAACAAAGGTATGGATGGTCCTAATCTAGGCTAGGTGAGGATAATGTGGGTTAACAAAGAACATAGGCTAAACAAGGCTCAACGGGGTTCAAACCTACAAAACACAATGAAATAGGGAGATATGGCCATTTGGCTATGGTGGTCACTACACAACTTTTATCCTGAATATGTGTTACGCAAATCAATAACATGCTTTGAATGAATTGGGCATGAGTTCTAGTTTTTGGAACTAAATGATGAAACGCTTTCTAAGTAGCAACCAAGCAAAGAATAATGAGATCATGCAACGACTTTTGAAAACAACAATGCACAGATTATTAACTCTCCAAGTAAACGTTTAGGCTCAAGTCTCACAAGGTTGTAGCGTTATTTTGAGTTCCTTCCTTCAAGCATGTTACAAAAACTGATTTTTCCTTTATGATTACATGTGAATTCATAATTTATAACCACAACCAAGCATGAACCAAAGAGTAAATCAAACTTTCATCCATGTTTACAACTCTCTTTAACAGTCATGCAATTACAAACCGAATCCTCATCATTGTGTTGGAAGGTACCCTAAGACACAAACAAACACATAAAAACAACTCTTTTTGGGTTTTTTAAAACAATTTTTCAAATTTTTATGGGACTTTCGGATTTTTGAGTCAAAACACACTAAAACACACCAAAACAGCTTAAAAACACTTAAAAACAGCAATGAACAACATGTAGAAGTTATGAGTGATAAACCCTACGAATTTGCATCAAAACACTTTGGTTACCCCCCCACACTTAAATCAAACATTGTCCTCAATGTTTCAAGCATAGACTTACACAAATAACAAACAAACAAACAAAACAACATCTAAACAACCTAACATGGCAGAAACGAAATAGCAACAAAGAGAAGGGTTTAGGAGCGCAAATCTGGAATTGGAGTGCTTTCTCGGTCTTCCTTTGTTGAATGCATGGGTTGCCTCCCAAGTAGCGCTTGCTTTAACGTCGTACAGCCGGACGAAACTCCTTTGAAGCTTATTGGACCCCGCGGCATGGAGAGGTGTATCGTCTACGATCTGCCCTCGGAAATACTTCATACTTTGGGTCCTTGAATGGGATGGGATAATGGTCCTTTCTGATTGTGGTGTTTGGCTTCTCTAAATCAACACGAACTCTCCCACCACGTTGAATTCGATTAGGTACCTGCTCCATACAAGGTAACAACCTTTTAGTTGAAATGGGAATCGAAATTGGAATAGGTGGCTTACCTTTGTACGGCAAGGAAGTGGTAGCACAATGGATAGCTGCACAAGGGGTGGTCTCGGCCAGATTTGGTGCTTGCAAAGTTGGGGCCGTGCACTCCTTGTTGTGCACTCTAATTCCTTCCTCGACGGTGGGTTGAGGCGCATTCTTCTTGACTAGCGTTGAACATTCCTGCCCTATATTTTCAATTACATTAATAGCACAACAAGAACGAACATCATTAGTATTCTCAACCGATTCAGAAATCTTAAAGTTAATCATATCACCACCAAAAGCCATAGTGACTGCTCCCTTGGCCACGTCAATCTTGGTTTGAGCCATTTTCATGAAAGGTCGGCCAAGTAAAAGTGGTGATGATGGAGAGTGGGCCGAATCCTCTATGTCAAGCACATAGAAATCTGCAGGAAAAATCAAGTGGTCTACCTGCACCAAAACATCCTCCAAAACTCTTTTCGGATATGCATTAGATCGATCGGCTAATTGAATAATAACACCATCATTTTTAAGCTCTCCTAGATTCATAGATGCATAAATAGAATATGGCATGACATTAATTGATGCACCTAAATCTAGCATAGCATGTTCAAACCGTGTATTACCAATTACAAAAGGGATAGTGAAACTACCCGGATCCTTGCATTTAGGTGGCAGCTTCCTTTGCAACATCGCAGAGACATTCTCACTTACATGCACCACCTCTTTCTCCCAAATTCGCTTCTTTGTTGTACAAAGCTTCTTCAAAAACTTGGCGTACTTCGGGATTTGCTTTATAGCATCAAGGAGCGGTATATTGACGTGCACCTTCCTAAACGTTTCCAGAATGTCTTTTTCATCCTCTTCTTTCTTTGCTTGCATGAACCTACTAGGAAAAGGAACATTCGAAGGAAAAACATTAGTAGGAATTGAATTTGACACGTTTTTACCTCTATTGGACAAATTGGACAGTTTAGGGTCACTTAGGGCTTGCGGCAAAGGTGTTTCCACCTTGGCCGTTGGTGGCCTTTGCTCCTCCTCTTCAATTCGCAACTCTTCATCCTCGTTGGAGCGTGATTTGGATGGTTTAAGGTCAGATCCTACTTGTCGTCCACTTCGCAAACTTATGGCTTTTGCAGATTCGAATCCACCTTTCGGATTGACCACCGTTGAGCTAGGCAACCTTCCTTGCTCACGAAATTGCCCCAAGAACTCGGCAATTTGTCCCACTTGTTTCTCCAACTCATCCATCCTCTTGTCTTGGATTTGCCTCTCTTTGTTTTGAGTTTGGACTTCCTGCGTCAAAGTAGTAAGTAATTGAAAAATCTTATCATTATCACTTGAATTACCTGAATTGTTTTGGGCAGGTTGTGCTTGGGCTTATGGTGGTGCCAACGGCTTTTGATAGAAACCCGGGGGTTGTTGCCTAAATCCACTTTGTTGTTGGCCTTGTTGGGGTTCTCGCCATTTGAAATTTGGATGATCACGCCAACCGGGATTGTAAGTATTGGAAAATGGATCACCATGTGGTTGGTATTGGTTGCCATAACCCACGGCATTGAGGGTTTCCCATCCTCCATTCTCGATCAATTGTGGGCACTTGTCCGTATGGTGGCCTTGCATAGAGCATACGCCACAAGAAGCTACGGTTTTGACTTTCTAACCTTCCACCACCTGAGAAAGCAAAGTAGTAAGGTTAGCCATTTGATTTTGAAGTTCGGTTATGGCACTTAACTCATTGACTTGATGTTGCCGTGGGGTTCCTCTTTGTCCAACTCCTTCGTATTGTTGAGCGTTCAACGCTCGGTTGGCAATCAACATCTTTGCTGCCGTGGGGGTCTTGTCTACCAAAGCTCCTCCCGCTGAGGCATCTAGCATTTGACGTTCAATTGGTAGAAGTCCCTCGTAGAAGTATTGTAGAAGCAATTCCTCCTTCATTTGATGTTGTGGACATGAAGCAACAAGAGATTTAAAACGTTCATAATAAGTAGGAAAAGATTCACCTTCATCTTGTTGAATGCCACTTATCCTTTTGCGTAGGAGGATGACTCGAGAAGTTGGGAAAAACTTCTCCAAGAAGGCTCGTTTCATGCTCTCCCAAGATGTGACAGTTCCGGGAGCCAATTCGTACAACCAATTTTTCGCCTTTTCTAGGAGAGAAAAGGGAAAGGCCTTCATCTTCAAGATGCTCTCATCAACGTTCACCAGGGTCATGCTCGAGCAAACGACTTCAAACTCCTTCAAATGCTTGTTCGGATCCTCCATGGATAGCCCATGGTATTTCGGAATGTGATGTAACAAACTTGACTTCAATTCGAACTCGGCAGTCTTGTCCGGAGCCACCCTAGGATATTGAATGCATAGGGGTGCGGCATTGTCTAATCCTGAAGCGGAAAGCTCTTTGATTGTGCGGTTGTCTGCTGCCATGTCTTCTACTTCCTCTTCAAATTCAGAAACGGACTCGGAACTTGCACTTGATTCACTAGGTTCCGGGTTCTTCCTTTTTCGTCTCAACTCGCGCTCGAAATCGTCGTCAAAGTCCAAAATATCTTTGTGAATCGGATGAGAACTCTAAGTCATAAACTAGTACCTAAACAAGAAACAAAAACAACTCAGAATCTGACCTTACTTAAACAAAACGAAAATACAATCCAAGGGATTAGCAAAGTTGCTAATCCCCGGCAACGGCGCCAAAAATTTGGTGTCAGAATTATACGCACACAAATTAAACCCTCTTTTTATCAATTGTAGCAAGTATGTAAGTAGGGATCGTTCTAGGCCGGGGATTAGGAGGGATTGCTAAATCACTTGAAAACTGACTCAAAAATGTAAAAACAAAGTTAAAACACTAAACTAGACTCAAAGAATGCAAAACTATACTTTAAAACTCTAAAACAAACCAAAAGACTCAAAACAGCACAAAAACACTCAAAACTGCCTTAAAACCACTTTATGGGCAGTTTTGGACACTAAAGAAGATTTTGGACGAAAATAGTTATAACTTGACTTGAAACACTTAAAAACATAAACTAAAACACTTTCTAACTAATTTGACACTTTAAAACAAAGGGGGACTTGGTTTTGACGAATTTTGAAAACAAAACTAAACTTGTAAATCAAAACAGATTTTAAAACGAATTTGGCTTAAAACAATGGATGAAAGGCTAGCTAAGGGGTTCATCTCCACACATGTTATACTTGCATACGAAACGATTTCCAATTGCTTTTCAATAAACCATGAATTCTCAACGCCCCAAGTTAATTAGGTTCGCTTAAATTAACCTTCAGATTTTCCTAAAGTTATTGAATTGGATGATTGCATACGACAACCCAAAGCATTCCCCACAAGTCCCCTACATGATTGCATAATAGAGATACAAGCAAGAATCATTAAGTTCTATGAAAACCATAAGCATTGACGAAGCACTCATTACTATGATTGCATGAAACTTATGCCAAGAATTTACTTAACTCGATTGAGATCATCAACCTTTACTACTTGTGAATATAAGTCCATAACGATTAGGTGAAACTTCCTTATATCCTAGCATTCAATTTATGCATGATAATTAAGCGTGCACTTTCAACCAACACACACAAACCAATGTAATTGACATAGATAAGTAAATTGAATTCATAACTTATGAAACGCAATTAGAAGTAATCAAATCATATCGCAAGCATAAATATGTGTTTCGAATCCCCCCCTAGCCAGGGGGGGTTTAGTTCCTCTTACGCACAAAACAAAGAGAATTGAATTTAAACATTGAAATCAAAGGAAAAGAAACACCTAGAAATTCCAGCGACGCGAACTTGAATTGCATGAACTTCCAAGCTTCCTTCTACTCCTCCTTGGTGCGGCAAAGGGTCTAGAACAGGTTCTAAGGGTTTAGGTGTATGGATGAATGGTTGTGGAGGGATGTAGTATTGTTTAGTTATGGTGGTGGCTGCGGCAAGGACTTAGAACTAGGGAGAATGGTGCTTGGCGAATTTCTAATTTTGTGGAGTGAATGAATAAATGATTGAATGGGTTAAGCACATATATATAGGCTCCTAAAACCCTAGCAAATTAGGTTAAGCCTTCTAGAAACCCTAATCCATCAAGAATTGGGCTAAAAAAACACATTCCCACTAGGAATAGGTGCGGCAAAGGCATAGGGCAGATAAAGCTTCTAGAAAGCCTTGCAAGGCAAGGATTTAGGTACTTCTAGAAGGATAAGGGCGGCACCTCTTTAGGGATAAGGGATAGGGCTTCTAGAACCCCAAATCTGCTAGGAATTGGACCAAACCCACGGCAAGGAGGAAGAAAGTTCTAGAACCTTCTCAATTGTGTCCTTCAATACTTAGGAGTCCTTCTAGCATTAGGAAAATATGTTCCACTCCATCCTTGACTTGGAATTCTTCTCCTTCTTCATCTTGGAAACCTTTTCCTTCTTGGACTTGGAAAACTCCTTTGTAGCTGCACTTTGATGCCATTTGGGGTTTACATTTCCTACTTCAAGTAGGAAACCTTGTTTGAGTAGGAAACTTCAATCTTCTAGGTTTCCCAATTCAACTAGGAAACCAATTTCAACTAGGATTCCCATTTCAACTAGGAAACCCAATTTAGCTAGGACTCCATCTTCCATTAGGGCTTTTCCTACTCCAACTAGGAAACATTGCTCAAGTAGGAAACATCATCTTCAAGTCTTCAATTTCGTCCATCCTCATGGCTCCAAGCATATGACATTCATTCCAAGCTCTAATTTGCTCCAAAATGCTTCCTTTTGCACACTTTGCCCTTAAAACCTGAAAACACATAAAACTAGCTTAAAAGACTACTTTACTAAGAAAAAACACTATAAATGCACAAGAACAAGCTAAACTAAGGAGCATAAATATGCTCCTATTATAAGTGATCTAAGTAAGTTAGATTAACGAGACCTTTCTCTTATGTTCATTCCTAAAATGTTCCTAGCCATAGGGTTGCCAATTGGGCATTGACAATCCGCTAAGGTTAGTATGTGTTATGTCGACTCAAGCGTGGATATGACAAGTCTCAAGTCATTTAGTGTTGGACACTAAGACAAACACATAGGTGCTCGAAAGAGTAATCGAGTACACTGAACTACGATCAAAAGAGAGTTCAAACATACATGTCATGTAAGAACTCGATGGTTACAATATGCAAAGTAGTCCTTTGACCTGAGGCATCATAGATGTCTAATGGTTAGGTCCTTGATCTTTGATCATGTCAAATGGCATTCCTTTGGAGTGTCCATGACATTGTTGTGGTCAAGCTATCTAGTCATGTAGGCATATGAATGCACAACAAGGGATCTCTAACCTTCCATGGTGGAAGGAGAATACTCTAAGATATGATTCGAGAGTCTTTGGCCAAAGCATATGAATATGACTTAGGAAGTTTGTTCCAAATCTTATTCAAGCGAATCATATAGGGAAGTATCACATTGGATAGTAGACATGAAACAAACTATCACTTAAACAATGTGATTAAGAGTATTGTATTAGAGAAGGACCGTATTGCATTGTAGTTGTAACTGGATAGGTTCTCCAACCACTTCTACTTAGCTTGGGCAACCATGACATGCTGCTAGGTGTCACTCATGGTTTGTGGAAGCCCTAAAGATTAGCAAACACTAATCTTAAGGGAGAATTGAAATGTGGTTTCAATTCACAATCGATCGTTAAGAGTAACATCGCCCACTACCTCGCTAATTGGAACCTAATGGATCGTACACCGAGTAAGGATGAAAGTGAAGTAATTAAATGAAATGGATATGCAATTAAATGGTTTAATTGAAGAATGGTCAAAGTTAATTAATTAGTTAATTAATTATACGAAATGTTCGTATTGGGCTTTTAAGTTGGTTTTGGGCTTCGGGGCCCAAAAGTGTTTTGGTCCACAAGGCCCATTATGTTTAAGTTGTATGACAACTAAAACAAAATGGGCAATTAGCCCAATAACAAAGACATGGCCGGCCATAAGGGTGAGGGGTAGCAAACTTGTATTAATTACAAGTTTGCCACTCACAAGAAATGAAGTATAAATTCATCTTTATAGCTTTATTTCATTTAAGGTTCTCTAAAAGGAAATTGGGTGAAACACTTTCTCTCTATTTCTCTATAGAGGCCGGCCACCTAGGGAGGGAAATCTAGCAATTTCTTCTTCCCTAAGTCATCTATTTTATCTTCACAATTTATCTTTGGTGTAGAGACTTGGAGATATCAAGCTTTTGGTGTTTTGGAGAACATATCCTCAAATCCTCAAGGAAGCAAATGAGGTGACTTGAAGGCCCTCCACTTGGGTGAATCCCTTGAGTAATCAAGGATGAGCTTCAAGGGTAATGAACTCTAAATCTTCTCTTCTCTTTAAAGTTGTTAAAGAGTTATGGTTCACCATATACTAGGCTTTGAAAGTCATGGGTTTTATGAATTGTTTTTGGATGCATGCCTACTTTAATGAGTTAATAGTTTGCATATGTATTCAAATGTTCTTACATGTTCTTAGCTAGGACATAATTTTTCCTTCACCTATATGATCAAGCCTTCATCTAGCTTCATCTTGCACGAATCGAGGTTGTGGACGTTATTTTTGGGTTCCTTTCAAGCTCAAGAGTTGAACTATAGCTTTGGTTGGACGTGAGGACTTCGGAAACTCGAGAACCAAAGCGCTCTGACGAGGTGCACTGTTACTCCATCGTGATCGCAGATGTTTCATTGAGTTTTAGGGTCCTAGGGTGTCTTAAGACTTCTTCGCGAAGCTCATAGAAGAATTTTGGAAGAATTTAGACATCAGGATACTCAGGTTTGTTGAGTTGCAGAGGTGGCCGGACATCGGGATACTCGTGAAGATCATAGAAGATTCTGTTGGTTTTAGGTTCTAAAAGTGGTAAGAAGGTGCTATTCTCATCCTAAGCTTCAAATTGGTATAAATTTTATGAATTTTGGTTGAGAAATGGATTAAATATTGAAGTTTAAAGTTTTTCCAGAAACTGGTGAGTGCAGCAGGAACCGGCGCTGGAATTCGGCAAACCATCGGAGACGAAAGAGAATATTTCGTCAACTTTGACAAAATATGCTAATGGCATAAGGTAACACCGTTAGTTTTAGGCGAAATATGCTGTTATTTAACGAAATATTCCCTAACGCTATTAGGGAATATGTTAGTTTACCTGGCACGTGCCTGAGCATGGGCGACGCTTGTGGCTGTGCTTTGGTTGGTGCGTGACGACACGTGGGTGGTCAGAAATTTTTTCTAAAAATATGGGGATGTTCGTGGGGTTGATTAGGCCACGTGGGTATATTCAAACACCCCAATTGAGAGGCGTATGAGATGTAATTGCATAGTTTTGGTTACGCTCTTAAATAACGTTAAAATAGTGGTTTCTCATATAGGTGAGACGTTTCCCGAGGACAAGCGCAGTCAGGCGAGGCTCGGGGGTTACGACCCCGCGACATATTAGTGAGTGGGCTTTTGGTTTTATATATATACTATATGTGTTACGTTTCCCATAAATTGTTTTAAATGGAATTTCATTTTAAATGCCATGTCTATTGCATCATACCTTAGTCTATGCATTAGTATAGATATGCATAATGCTGCTGGACACGGCGGATGCTCAGGTAAGTTCCATGTGAGTATATTATGCTGATAGTGATTATGGTGAATATGGATATGAATGGTGGTATTTAGAGCTCGTTGAAGGAATATTTTGAGAAAACATGTTCATTTAAGCAACATCAATAGCATGCAATTAACAATTAAAGGCGGAATCATGCAAGCATGCACTTAAAAACAAAACATTACCCATGAAATTCAAAGCCTAGTAGATTGGTGAACCAAACTCAACTCAAAACAAAATGAGTTGAAACTTATACCTTTGTAGATTCCTCTTTGCATAAGCAAACGCTAATCACCCAAAGAGAGGGCCTTCATTCCTTGCATCTTAGATCTATGGTTTTTTGATGGATGAAAAGGTTTCTCCAAGTTCCCAAAATTGAGAACCTCTAAGTCTCCACACCAAGGTTAGATTTAAGAAGAAATGAGTGACCTTGGAGGAGTAGGATTGCTAGCTAATCCCTCCAAGGGGGCCGACCTCTTTAGAGAGAAAAGAGAGTTTGTGTTCTCTCCAATTTCCCCAAAGAGAACCCTTAATGAATTTTGGCTATAAAGTCATATTTATACCTTAATTCATTAGAGTGGCAAACTTGTAAATAAGTCCAAAACCCACTCCATCTCTAAATGGCCGGCGATTGGGATTTATTGGGCTATTTGGACCTTTGTGAATCATTATTCATTAAGTTGTCATACAACTTAAGTCAATGGACTTGACGTTCGAAGCCCATTGGGCCTTAGGGTCCAAAACTATCCCGAGGTCTTTAACAAACTTATTGGTTTGATTAATTAACATATTAATTAATCCTTGCCATAAATAATTAAACCATTTAATTATTCTTACTCATCTCCGTTGTTTCTTCAATCCTACCTTACACGGTGTACGATCCATTAGGTTCCTTTTAGCGAGGCAGTGGGCGATTAAAACTCTTTCAAATCAATTGTGAATTGAAACTTACTTTCAATCAATTCTCCCTTTAGTGTTTATACACGTTTAGGGCTTCCACAAACCATGAGTGACACCTAGCAGCATATCATGGTTACCCAAGCTAATCATAAGAGGTGGAGAACCTATTCAGTTTAGGATTACAAATGCAATACGGTCTTTCTCTAATACAATACTCTTGACCACATTGTTTGGTTTGATAGTTTATTCATGTCTACTTTCCAATGTGATACGTGTACTTATATGATTACCTTGAATGTGATTTGGAACGCCTTCCTTCATCTCATTCATACTCTGGCCAGAGATTCTAAATCATATCATAGAGTATTCTCCCTCAAACGGTTTGAAGGTTTGAGATCCCTTATTACGCATTCACTTGCCTCTATGGCTAATTGGCTTAATCCCGATGATGCCGTGGACACCCTCCTGATGGTGTGACTTTGACATAATCAAAGATCAAGGACCTAATCACAAGACAACTGTGATGCCTCAGGTCAAATGACTACTTTGCATTATCCTAACCATGAGTTGTCATGTGACATGAATATGAGAACTCTTCGTTGATCGTGTTCAGTGAACTCATTCTCTATTGAGCACCTATGTACTTGTCTTGGTGTCAGACACACCAATGACTCGAGACTAGTCACTCTCCCTAAGAGAAGACATAGCACGTACTGATCTTAACGGACTATTAATGCCCAATTGGCAATCCTCTGATCAGGAACATTTAGGATATGTATACGAAAGAGAATGGTTTCTTGAATCTAACTTCTTTAGATTACATTCTCCCAATTACATATTCCTTGGACTTATCGTTTAAGCATATAACATTTATATGAGACGGCTCAAACAATAACATTTGCCCTTTATATATAAACTACATTAGTTTAACTTTGTGAAATGTCCGTAAAGTATCATCATATGATTGGTTTTAGGGCACATTTCCAACACTCATTAACCTGTACCCCGGTGTTAGTGCTCCAGCCCGTGGTCAGGGCACAGTGCTTCACGTGATGTTCACCTTCCGCACCGTACACTCACCTTCGATCCAAGTCAAGTGCACAGTCCTGTCGTACAGACCAGTATATGTGGTTTCGACTCGTAGGTGACCCGTGATTTATCTCACAATCTTCACGTGATTGTAGCACTTGAGTGTATTTATTTACACCCGGTCCTATCTACAGACCACTATAGGTTGTTCTGACTCATGTGCAGTTACATTTGATGAGCTACAGATTTAGCCGTATAGGCCACATTAGGTGGATTCGGCTGACATGTTACTTTGCATTACTTCACCTGGTTACTTATTTTAATCATACTGAGATATTGACATGGAATATTTGTGGATTTTGCTATCTCGAGGTTGGTTTCAATATAGCTATGTATTATATTTTCTGGGAAATTATACGGGTTTTACAGCGAGGGGTTATTATTTTTTATAATTGAATGGTTTCGAAAAGCTTTGTTTTTGCCCACTCACACTTTTGGTATTGCGCCCCTCCAGGTTCTAGGTAAGAGTGCCTGTTGGTAGCTTGCGAGGAGTTGACGGCAGTTCTGACAGACTACACCTAATGTAGGACAATCTCTGGTATTGTATAATTAGTACTTGATCTTCTGGACTGCACCTAGGTTACCTAAACTCTGATTATGTGTAATTAACCTTAAATTCTCTTCACTCTCACTTGCTTATCCGCTTAGTGTAAATTATTTAGTTTGGTTTTTTATTCACTCACATTTTCCCTTTTTAACTTCCGCATTGCGTGTTGGAAATGTGCCCTAAAAGCCAATCATATGATGATACTTTATGGACATTTCACATGTTAAACTAATTTTGTTTAATATAAAGGGCAAAGATTATTGTTTAAAGCCATCTCATATAAATGTTATCTGCTTAAACGATAAGTCCAAGCAATATGTAATTAGGAGAATGTAATCTAAAGAAGTTAGGTTTGTGAGACCATTCTCTTTCGTATACATATCCTAAACATTCTCGATCATAGGATTGCCAATTCGGCATTGCCAGTCCGTTAAGATTAGTACGTGTTATGTCTACTCTTACGGAGAGTGACTAGTGTGACTGACACCAAGACAAGCATGTAAGTGCTCAATAGAGAGTGATTCCACTTAACACGATCAACGAGGAGTTCACATACTCATGTCACATGAGAACTCATGGTTGGGATAATGCAAAGTAGTTCTTTAACCTGAGGCATTATAGTTGTCTTGTGGTTAGGTCCTTGATCTTTGACTATGTCAAAGTCACTCAATCAGAGGGTGTCCACGACATAGTTAGGGTTAAGCCACTTAGCCATGGAGGCAAGTGAATGCGCAATAAGGGATCTCTAACCTTCAAATAGTTTGAGGGATAATACTCTACGATATAATTAGGAATCTCTGGCCAGAGTATGAATGAGATTGAGGAAGTCATTCCAAATCACATTCAAAGTAATCATATAAGTAAATAAATCACATTGGATAGTATACATGAATAAACTATGAAACCAAATAATGTGGTCAAGAGTATTATATTAGAGAAAGACCGTATTACATTGTAATCCTAAACTGAATAGGTTCTCTAAAGGAAAATTTGTGAAAAACAAGTTTATTTGAGCAACATCAACAACATACAATTAACAATTAAAGGCGGAAACATGTTATATGCACTCAAAAACAAAACTTAACCCATGAAATTCAAAACCTAGTAGATAGGTGAACCAAGACTCAACTCGAGAACAAAGTGAGTTGAGAAATCTTATACCTTTGTTGATTCCTCTTTGATGCGAGAATTAACTCGACAGAAATTAAACCCTCTTTTTGGTAGTTGTAGTATAGGTATAAGTAGGGTATCGTTCTAGGCCGGGGATTAGGAGGGCTTGCTAAAACCTCTAAAATAAATTAAAAACGTAAAAACAAAGTTTAAAACACTAAACTAAAATAAAAACAAAATAAAGCTAACAAATAAACTAAAACAAATCAAAAGACTCAAAACAACTCAAGACTCTAGAAAATACAAACTAAGCTAAAAACTCGAAACACACTAAAAATGACTCAAAATAATGAAAACAATTTAAAATAAAAACTAGGAAATTAATTAGACGGAAATTAAATTAAAAGATAAAAACTAATAAAAATTAACTAAATAATATAATATAATAATGGGGGGTTTGATTTTGATGAAACGTAAATTAAACTTAAATAAATTACAAAATTAACAAAAACATAAAATAAAGGTGAACGGATGGGCGACGGATTGGCTAGAGGGTTTTTCTCCACACATGACACATATGCAATCTAAATTGATTTTCAGTTGTTCTTTCAATAAGTTGTAAATTTCAACACCCCAAATTAATTAGGTACGCTTAAATTAACCTTCAGATTTTCCTTATGTTATTGAATTGGATGATTGCATACGACAATCCAAAACATTCCCCACAAGTTCCCTACATGAATTGCATAATAGAGATACAAGCGAGAATCATTAAGTTCAATGAAAATCATAAGTGTTGACAAGGCATTCATAACTATGAACAGCATGATACGTTTGCCAGGAATTTACTTAACGCGATTGTGACTAGCAACCTTCACTACTCATGAATATAAGTTCATAACGATTAGGTGAAATTCACTTATATTCTAGCATCAAATTCATGCATGTAAATTAAGTTTGCATTCTTAATCAACAAACATAAATAAGTTATTAATCAAACAGTTAAGCAAATTAAATCACAACTCAGAAATCACAACTGAAGTTACCAATTCAAATTACAAATATAATCATGGCTTCGAATTAACCTCTAGCCAAAATAATTAATTACACATATTTATAAATTAAAACAAAAATAAAATATAGGTTTAGAGGGATTAAACCAAATTGGGGAGTATTAGGATTGTTTCCGTGCCACTGTGCTCCGTGCACTTCAGTCTGCAAAGGCAGATCTCCACGTTTTATCAGCCCCCGAGGCCTGGCCTTCTAATGCTGCCAAAGCAGCTCTGACTTCCCCGAGGAGCTCCACCGTTTGACTTGCTGCCTTAAGGCAGCTTTGAAACTGCCGCTCTTTTTCTTTTTAAACTGCACCGAAGGCAGACCTCCCCTCGAAGCCTTCCTCTATTTCCTGGTTTTATTCTTATTCTCTCCAGCCTTCAAAGGATGCCCCCGAGGCCTGATTTCTCTCCCTTCAACGCTGCCTTGTTTTCTTATTTAATGCTGCCCTCTGATTCCTCTCGGTGCTCTCCTCTCTTGCAAGACAGCTGCCTCGCAGCTTCCTCCATAATGCTGCTTCATCATTTTTCTGCTTTTACTTTTCTGAAATCCACCGACTTATTCCTTCCCACATGCTGCTTTACACACACACACAAATAATTAATCAATATGTATATAAATATATATAAATATATAAATATATTTAAATATATAAATATATTATTTTTCAAATAATAAGTTCTAATCAACAAGTAAGATAGTTTAAACGAATTAATTACTTAACACTTCATTTATTCTATTTTTATTTTCTTTTCTTGAAAAACTTATAAAACATAAAAATAACGTAAATAGCTCAAAATATAACGAACTAACTAAGAAAAGACGAGTGAATTTGATATAAAAATGTATATAAATATGGTCCGATCAAATACCCCCACACTTAGCTTTTGCTAGTCCTCGAGCAAAACAAAGAAAACAGAAAAAGTAATAACATGAAAAACATTAGCTTCCCCCTATTTGACCCTCAGAGAATTTCATTCGAGAACATAAATCAGCAAGAACCATAGCTAGCACCAAACAAGCTAATTCAAGCTCATCTTCCTTATTCAAATATTAGCAGTAATCTTTAAATCATCATTGAAGTGTAGTGTGTGAGATAGCCATGCTAATGCAATTTCAAGTTTTTATTTTTTTAAAATCATCATATGCAAACCAGCAACCTTCTCACAGGATATGCACTCAATCACACATGTGTTTAGTTTTAATGTGTTTCGCTCAAAGAAACAAATGTGAAAGATCTACCATAAACTTGCATAAAAATCACTTCTCCACAATCATAATTGCAAAACTTAAATCAAGAGGACTTTTATTGGATGTAATGAGGCTTAGGGATAGGGCTATTGAAACGAAAGAATAGGAAAGCACAAGTTCCAAGCTACATTGCAAACAATTCTTTTGATGAGATTTATAAGAACTCAAACTTTCCAACGATTCTTTAAACACCTCCCATCACACCCTTAAACTGAAACTTTAAACCTTTTTATTTTCTTCGTATACATTCTTTCTTTTCTTTTTTTTCTTTTCTTCTCTTTTTTTTTTTTATAAATAAAAACATGAAATACCCCCACACTTATTCTATTGCCAAACTCCTTCCAAGTACTTCACAAACATTTCTCATAAGACAATCTCAAATTGCTCGCTTGGAAAGGGTAAGGAAACATGTTTGAGGTATAAGGGTAGACATATATGGTGATAAGAATTAAAAGGTTCAACATACGGCTCAAATTGGCAATCTAATGATATCATTTTTTTTCTTTGGGAAATATGGTTATTTGGGCCATGGTGGTGAACCTAATGCCTCTATCATTTTCAAGTTCATGCAATCAATGACAAATATTTCGAAAGATCGTTACGCAAGTTCTAGAGATGTATATCACATAAGTTCATCACACATGAAAGAATAGGAGTGTATGAAAAATGCACACACTTTGAATAGGCTCAAAAAAAACTCACATAGGATGTATATGGTCACTAAATTCACATATGAAATTTTAAGTCATGCTTTAGTTTCACATCAACAAGGCTATGTGCATTTGGTTTTTTTTTCAAAGATAATCAAACATGTACAATACTAACAAGAGAATAAGGAATTTCACATAACACATGTTAACTAAGTTCTTGATAATCATGGTTCAAATTCGATCCAGTTATATCATTGGGTCGGGAAACTAATAAAAATCTAATTCAAAACAATAAGGAAAACAAGACAATTTTTTTGGATTTTTAAAAATTTTCCGAAAAAATTAAATAAAACAAAACTAATTAAGAAAACAAAAAGCAATAACATGGAAACAAATGAAACCAGTTCAAAGTCGAAGGTACAAAAATTTTCAATTTGGTCATTTTTTTACTCTGATACCCCCACACTTAAACTAGACATTGTCCCCAATGTCAGAAAACAATAATAAGCAAATAAAAATAAAAATGAATAAAAAATACGAAACAAAATAAAGAAAAGGGACTGAAAACTTCTCTAATTTGCAGAAAACCAAGCGATGACCCCCAAGCGTAAATTTTGCAATCAACTTCAAGGGAGGAAATAACCAAACGTTCCTGCAAAGAAAAGAAATAAATCAGTTAAGCACGCAAGCAAAATATAGAAAAAAGCAAACGAAAAATAAAAATTGAAAATAAAAGACAACGAAAAGAACTAATAGGTGATCATTGGTCGTCCTTGTTGATTTTCCACAGCTTTCATCTTGAACTGGATGGGCCTCCTTCTGGCAAGTGCTCCTCAGCTTAGTTGAGGATGAATCAGCACGTGTCTCCACATGCTTCAAGTAGTCCGGTCTCCACGCAGGTGTGGCATCTTCTTGAACTCTTGGATCAACCCAGACTCATCTCCTCTTGGGTGCACCTCAGACTCCTCCTGCTTCGTCTGTGAGGTACTTTTGTTTTTGAAGAAGTACCTCAACACAGGTTTATTTTTCAAGTGTGTTGGGAGGGGTCTGAGATGAGTACTCGAGAGCAAGACTAGGTAAGCAATCAGGATCTCACTTTCTCCACGTTCCTCAGATGAAGGAGAGGAGAAAGCATAATATGAGATACTTTTGCTTTTAACCTTTTTAATATGAAATACTTTTGCTCTGGAAGGTTTGTTTTCTGGGGTGATCCAAGGGATGAAGAACACTGAGTGACTCGAAAGGTTTCTTTGGGAAGACATTATCGGAGATGAAGAGAGGAAGAGAGGTTGAGAGGTGGAGAGGTGTGAAGGTGTGCCTTTGATGTGGAAGGCGAAGGTCGAGACTTATAGAAAATTTTCTTCCTCAACCGGAACTATTCCCGCACTATTTGTCGGCAGCCGGTGATGGATGAACAGTACCCGTTACGCGCTTTCTGACAAAGCTTCCGTAATTTCCGCGAAGCTGACTACGCATGCGACGAGTGACGACAAATTGGAATGATGATCCTTTGAAAACCGGGGTTCAAAACTGGGTGCGGCTCGTGGTTTTCGCAACGCTCCACGCTGCACGTGATGAGTCACGACAAACTGGAAAAAAACAGAACCACGTGATTACTGAGTCAAGCCCAGCTTTTGAGAAAGGAAACGGCTCTTTTGAGAAAGGAGCGTCGGCCTTCGATTTGCGCGAGGACGCGTCTTCAACCTCAGAGGAGCGCCTCTCTTTGATTTGCTTCTTTTTATAGAGGCGCTAATTCTGCTGCATCTCACACTTGAACTCCCTCAAACACTTCCTTCTGAAAATACTCCCTTCTGTAAACACTCATAATCCTTCCGAACTCTTCTTGCACTTCTGCACTCTTAATCTTTCCGTTCTCTTCTCCCGCTTCAGCAATCTTAATCTTTCCGAACTCTTTTCTTCCTCAACCCCCTCTAAAAATGTCTTGCCCTTCCGACCGTCGCCTAAACTTGAATGTCGGGGAAGACGATGACTCGTCTTCTCCGAACAACATTTGGAATCCATCCTTCATATCCCCCAATGGTCCTCTTACAGTCGGGGACACAATGATGAGGAACGATATAACCGCAACGGTGGTTGCAAGAAACCTTCTTACTCCCAGAGACACTAGGTTGCTGTCTATGCGGTCAGACGAGCTGGCTGTTCAGGACTCACTGGCTCTCAGTGTCCAGTGTGCAGGCTCAGTTTCAAACATGGGTCAGCGCCTGCTTGCAAGATCTCGTCAGGTGGAGTCGCTAATGGCGGAGGTGGTCAGTCTTCGGCAAGAAGTCAGAGGACTCAGGCACGAGAACAAGGAGTTGCACATGCTCGCAACTAGCTACTCGACCAGCATGAAGAGGAAGCTGGACCAGCTGCAGGAGTCGGACGGTCGAATCCAGAGTGATCATGAGCGGTTCATGGCGTTACTCCCGCGGTTTATGTTGCCTTCGTCCTCTGGAGCAGCACCAAGCGTTCCGGCTCCGGAGATTCCAACTCTGGCTCTTCGTCTTCCCGGAGCTCCGTCAACCTCTGAGGCGCCACCTAACCAAAACCAATGATTGCTATTAGTTTTTCGTATTATTGTAAATTTTTTTTTTTTTTTTATAATTTTTTTTAATTTTTAATTTTTAATTTTTTTTTTTTTTTAAAGCTTATGTAAATATTTATATATATATATATATAAATATATATGTATAAATATTATTATTATAATTTAAATAAACTTTTTTTTTTTTAGGGTTATTTTAAGCAAATTAAAATAAGTAAAGTAAAATACGTAAATTGAAGTAACAAGACTTTGTTTATCCGCACTAAAAATAAACATTGCCCTTAATTTATTTAAACTCAAACTAAATAAAAATCAACCAAAAAAACAAAATAACAAAACAAAAATGAAAGCAGTAAATAGAAGGGTTTAGGAATGCAAATCTGATTGTGGGTGATTCCTAGGCTTCCCTTCTTTATTCAAGTGCATGGCTTTATCCTTGAACGGACAATGGTACTTGAAATGATCCGGCAATGGTCTGAATTCACGAGTGGGTGCCTGAATCATAAAAATCAGATTGTTAGTAAAAAACAAAATTAAAAATGGAGAAGATGGCTTACTTTCATTCTCCGACACAAACTCAATAACAAAAATCACGTCTTCAAAAGTCTCAGGGACTTTGATTTTGGCCAGATTGCAAGTGATGATTGTGGCCGTGTGATCCACTCCAATTTCCTCCTTGATGAATTCAAGATGGTCCTCAACCACTTTTTCCTCGTTTAGAAGTTGCGGCAAGGGTTGTTCTTCCCTTGCCGTGTCTTGTGCATCCTCCCCCTCTTCGAGCAGTAGTAATTCATCCACGGGCTTATCTTCAACCATTTGTTCTTGAATTTGTTCCATGCATTCTGCATTCTGCCCAAATTGATTGTTCCACTCAGCGAACTCCTTTGCTTGATAGAAATCCTCAATTGGTTGCCAAAATGCGTCTTGTTGAAATGGTTGAGCTTCCCTGCCCTGCTCCAAAGAATTTAGTTGCTGACTAACTTCCTTATAATAATTTGATCTATCTGAATTTGGATGTGAAGGTTGAGGGGGAGGCTGTGGTGGTTCATATGGCCATTGACAGAACTCCTCATACGGCTGCCAATATTCTCCTTGGTGAGTCTCCTTAGTTTGATCTTGTGAACCCTGCACCAAAGAGTTTAATTCATTAAGAATTTGATTATAATCTATTGACGAACCTGAGTTTGATTGAGAATATTGCATATGAGGTTGTGGTTGCATAGGTTTTGAATAAAACTCCTCATATGACTGCCAATTTGCTTCATGTGGAACTTGTTGAGCTTCCCACCACATAGAATTGGAATGATCATGCCCACCATATGTATGGATACTTTGCATTGTAAACCTTCCGGCATTCTGAGACAATTGAGAAGTAAGATTTGCTAATTGAGCGTGAATGCTAGCAAAATCCATGACTTACTTCTCTAGCACCTAAAATCAAATAAAGAAAACTAAATCAAATATCAAAAGTAAAAGACAAAAACACAAAAATAATAAAAATAAAATAAAATAAAATAAAATAAAATAAACACAAATAAAAAAAAATAAAAATAAAACACAAACAAAAACATAAACAAGGGATTAGCAAATTTGCTAATCCCCGGCAACGGCGCCAAAATTTGATGCGAGAATTAACTCGACAGAAATTAAACCCTCTTTTTGGTAGTTGTAGTATAGGTATAAGTAGGGTATCGTTCTAGGCCGGGGATTAGGAGGGCTTGCTAAAACCTCTAAAATAAATTAAAAACGTAAAAACAAAGTTTAAAACACTAAACTAAAATAAAAACAAAATAAAGCTAACAAATAAACTAAAACAAATCAAAAGACTCAAAACAACTCAAGACTCTAGAAAATACAAACTAAGCTAAAAACTCGAAACACACTAAAAATGACTCAAAATAATGAAAACAATTTAAAATAAAAACTAGGAAATTAATTAGACGGAAATTAAATTAAAAGATAAAAACTAATAAAAATTAACTAAATAATATAATATAATAATGGGGGGTTTGATTTTGATGAAACGTAAATTAAACTTAAATAAATTACAAAATTAACAAAAACATAAAATAAAGGTGAACGGATGGGCGACGGATTGGCTAGAGGGTTTTTCTCCACACATGACACATATGCAATCTAAATTGATTTTCAGTTGTTCTTTCAATAAGTTGTAAATTTCAACACCCCAAATTAATTAGGTACGCTTAAATTAACCTTCAGATTTTCCTTATGTTATTGAATTGGATGATTGCATACGACAATCCAAAACATTCCCCACAAGTTCCCTACATGAATTGCATAATAGAGATACAAGCGAGAATCATTAAGTTCAATGAAAATCATAAGTGTTGACAAGGCATTCATAACTATGAACAGCATGATACGTTTGCCAGGAATTTACTTAACGCGATTGTGACTAGCAACCTTCACTACTCATGAATATAAGTTCATAACGATTAGGTGAAATTCACTTATATTCTAGCATCAAATTCATGCATGTAAATTAAGTTTGCATTCTTAATCAACAAACATAAATAAGTTATTAATCAAACAGTTAAGCAAATTAAATCACAACTCAGAAATCACAACTGAAGTTACCAATTCAAATTACAAATATAATCATGGCTTCGAATTAACCTCTAGCCAAAATAATTAATTACACATATTTATAAATTAAAACAAAAATAAAATATAGGTTTAGAGGGATTAAACCAAATTGGGGAGTATTAGGATTGTTTCCGTGCCACTGTGCTCCGTGCACTTCAGTCTGCAAAGGCAGATCTCCACGTTTTATCAGCCCCCGAGGCCTGGCCTTCTAATGCTGCCAAAGCAGCTCTGACTTCCCCGAGGAGCTCCACCGTTTGACTTGCTGCCTTAAGGCAGCTTTGAAACTGCCGCTCTTTTTCTTTTTAAACTGCACCGAAGGCAGACCTCCCCTCGAAGCCTTCCTCTATTTCCTGGTTTTATTCTTATTCTCTCCAGCCTTCAAAGGATGCCCCCGAGGCCTGATTTCTCTCCCTTCAACGCTGCCTTGTTTTCTTATTTAATGCTGCCCTCTGATTCCTCTCGGTGCTCTCCTCTCTTGCAAGACAGCTGCCTCGCAGCTTCCTCCATAATGCTGCTTCATCATTTTTCTGCTTTTACTTTTCTGAAATCCACCGACTTATTCCTTCCCACATGCTGCTTTACACACACACACAAATAATTAATCAATATGTATATAAATATATATAAATATATAAATATATTTAAATATATAAATATATTATTTTTCAAATAATAAGTTCTAATCAACAAGTAAGATAGTTTAAACGAATTAATTACTTAACACTTCATTTATTCTATTTTTATTTTCTTTTCTTGAAAAACTTATAAAACATAAAAATAACGTAAATAGCTCAAAATATAACGAACTAACTAAGAAAAGACGAGTGAATTTGATATAAAAATGTATATAAATATGGTCCGATCACTCTTCGCATAAGTAAAGGCTAATTACCCAAGGAAAGGGCCTTCATTCCTGGCTTCTTAGCTCCATGGATTTCTTGGAGGATGACGGTTGAAAGGATTCTCCAAGTTCCCAAAATAGAGAACCTCTAAGTATCCACACCTAGGAAAGCATTGATGAGGAGATGATCGACCTAAGAAGATTTAGATGCTAGTAAAATCTTCCTAGGGTGGCAGGCCTCTTAGAGAGCAAAGAGAGCTTTGTGTTCTCATATTTTCTCCAAAAGAAACCCTAATGATGAAATGTTATAAAGTTGCTTTTATACCACCTCACAATGTAGTGGCAAACTTACAATTAAAGCAAGTTCACTACCATTTCTCTATATGGCCGGCTCCTATGGTCTTTGGGTTGTTGAGGCCCTTTTGAATCTTTATTCATTAAGTTGTCATACAGCTTAAGTTAATGGGCTTGACGTTCGAAGCCCATTGGGCCTTGAGGCCCAAAACTAACCTGAGATCTATAACAAACTTATTCGTTTGATTAATTAACATCTTAATTAATTCTAGCCATAAATAATTAAACCATTCAATTATCCTTACTCATCTCCGTTGTTTCTTCAATCTCTACCTTACTCGGTGTACGATCTATTAGTTTCCTTTTAGCGAGCCAGTGGGTGATTAGAACTCTTTCAAATCGATTGTGAATTGAAACTTACTTTCAATTCTCCCTTTAGTGATTATAAACCTTTAGGGCTTCCACAAACCATGAGTGACACCTAGCAGTATGTCATGGCTACCCAAGCTAATCAAAAGAGGTGGAGAACATATTCAGTTTAGGATTACAATGCAATACGGTCTTTCTCTAATACAATGCTCTTGACCACATTGTTTGGTTTGATAGTTTATTCATGTCTACTATCCAATGTGATTCATTTATTTATATGATTACCTTGAATGTGATTCGGAACGACTTCCTAAATCTCATTCATACTCTGGCCAGAGATTCTTAATCATATCATAGAGTATTCTCCTTCAAACGGTTTGAAGGTTAGAGATCCCTTATTGCGCATTCACTTGCCTTCATGGCTAAGTGGCTTAACCCCAACTATGTCGTGGACACCCTCTGATGGAGTGACTTTGACATAGTCAAAGATCAAGGACCTAACCATAAGACAACTATGATGCCTCAGGTTAAAGGATTACTCTGCATTATCCCAACCATGAGTTCTCATGTGACATGAGTATGAGAACTCCTTGTTGATCGTGTTCACTGAACTCATTCTTTATTAAGCACCTACATGCTTGTCTTGGTGTCAGTCACACCAATGACTCCAGACCAGTCACTTTCCCTAAGAGAAGACATAGCATGTACTGATCTTAACGGATTGTTAATGCCCAATTGGCAATCCTATGATCAGGAACGTTTAGGATATATTTACGAAAGAGAATGGTCTCATGAACCTAACTTCTTTAGATTACATTCTCCTAATAACATATTCCTTGGACTTATCGTTTAAGCATATAACATTTATATGAGATGGCTTTAAACAATAATCTTTTCCCTTTATATTAAACTAGATTAGTTTAGCTTGTGAAATGTCCGTAAAATATCATCATATAATTGGTTTTAGGGCACATTTCCTACATTCTCCGCCTCTTTTAATTAGCTTGGGCAGCCATGACATACTGCTAGGTGTCACTCATGGTTTGTGGAAGCCCTAAAGGTGTATAATCACTAAAGGGAGAATTGAAAGTATGTTTCAATTTACAATTGATTCGAAAGAGTTTTAATCGCCCACTGCCTCACTAAAAGGAACCTAATGGATCGTACACCGAGTAAGGTAGAGATTGAAGAAATAATGGAAATGGGTAAGGATAATTAAATGGTTTAATTACTTATGGCTAGGATTAATTAATATGTTAATTAATCAAACGAATATGTTCGTTAAAGACCTCGGGTTAGTTTTGGGCCGCAAGGCCTAATGAGATTTGAATGTCAAGCCCATTAACTAAAGTTGTATGACAACTTGAAAACACAAAGGGCTTGAAAGCCCAATGAGCCCTTAATGGCTGGCCATATAGAGAGGGGTAGTGAACTTGGCTTAATTGCAAATTTGCCACTCCATTGTGAAGTGGTATAAAGGCAACTTTATAGCCATTTCATCCTTAGGGTTTTCTTTTGGAGAAAAGATGAGAACACAAGCTCTCTTTTCTCTCTAAGAGGCCGGCCACCCTAGAGGAAATTAGCTAGCAATCTTACTTCCTCTAGGTCACTCATCGCTTCATCAAAGCTCTCATTGGTGTGGAAAAATTAGAGGTTCTCTATTTTGGGAACTTGGAGAATCCTTTCAACCATCCTCCTCCACGAAATCCATAGAGCTAAGAAGTAAGGAATGAAGGCCCTCTCCTTGGGTGATTATTCTTTGCTTATGCAAAGAGGAATCAACAAAGGTATAAGATTTCTCAACTCACTTTATTCTTGAGTTGAGTCTTGTTTCACCGATCTACTAGGCTTTGAATTTAATGGGTTAAGTTTTGTTTTTGAGTGCATATAAACATGATTTTGCTCAAATGAACTTGTTTTTCACAAATTTTCCTTCAAGTGGTATCAAGAGCCTTGGTCTAGTAGTTGGTGAATCCTTTTGGGTTTTGTAGTTCATAGTTTGTGTTTTGAATGTTGTGATTGTTACAAGCTTTATTCTTGCTTCTTTGAATGTAAATTTTGTTAGAAATTTGCCATCTCAAATGTTGTAGATGTAGTTCATATGAGCATGAATTTTGGAGCTTAAATCTGGTGCCATTTTTTTGGGGAAATTCGGCCAAATCCAAAGGGTGGATTTTTGGGTTCATGTTTGTCTTGTTAAAAGTGTTTTAAAGTGACATTAGGAACCCCTAAGTACCCTAGTATGGTAATATGTTATTTCCCTTAAGTTTGAGAGCTTTTGGGGTGTCTTTGGGTGAAAAATGTTCATGGAGCTCTCATGAGTTTTCATGGATGTTCCTTATTGTTCTTGTTATGTTCTTGACAAGAACAAAAAGGTTGGGATTTTTTATTCAAAATTTTGGTTGTTTACAAAAGTCTTGATTTATGATGGTTGTAAGAGTGCTTGAAATTTTGTACACGATTAGTACTTTTCTTTCACACCCAGACCTCTTTTTCAAACCAACACATCACCTTTTCAACCCATCACCTTTTTCACTTTTGTTGAAAAATTCAAAAGTTTTATGACACCATCTCTCATCCAAAGCCGGCCAACCCTACAAGTAGGATACTTTTGGGGCTTTTATGTAATTACATAAAGTTTTGATACTTTTGTGTATTTGCACTTTGACTCGAAAGTTATGTTTTTACGTAAATGCCCAAAATCACTAAATGACAAATTGTTTTGCTCCTTTAATGAAGTTTTTGTTTTTGTTGAATTTTTGGGTTTTAGTTGTAATTACTTGAAGTAGTGGACTTTTGTGTTTGTACAAAGTGTCCCCAAAAGTTTATGTTTTGCAATATAGCCCAATGGTTGAGGTTATTGCTTTTTGGCCCAAATTAGACGAGAAAAAAAATAGTTTTGTCTCTTTAAATGAGAATTGGATTTAAATTTCATTTAGCTCCATTTAAATCAATTCTATGGATACGAAAACCAAATGAAAATGTTGCATACGAGTTTAATTAGTTAAAGCGTTAATTAATTATAGAAAGGGTGATCATGAACCTAAGCCTACGATAATTGAGCTATGTGAAACGCCGTCTCTCAAATTTGTTTAAACCATGGGAATGTGTAGATTAAATTTTGTTTGTAATTTGATATGATCAATTGTTGTAAAAGAGCATAAGCTATTTTGATTGCCCTTTGTGAAGAGCAGCTTCCTAGTCTCACTAGGATTGTCCTTCTGATTGAAGTTTATCATCATATGAGAAACTTCCTAGCATCTTTTGTCTATCATTAGGGATTGATATAATCCAATTATATCTTGAAATCTATCATTATAGATTTCCATCCCATGTGTATAGACTACGTCTCCCATATACACTCTATCATTATAGAATGTTTAATGTCATAACTTTAACGAAGAAGAATTCCCTTCATTTCCAAAATTAAATTAATATATACCATATATATGTTCAAATTTAGGAATATGATTAACTCCCACTAATATTTTGTAAACCTAGTAAACAAAAGATTCATTTATATTTTTATGAGAAATCAAACGAGTTGATGTTTTTCTCATAAGATGCTTATAGCTCCCATTAGCTTGCTAAGATTCACGATGGATGGATCTCTACAACTTACATGTCTTGTGATTCCTAGTTTTAGACATATTATCAAGACTATCTTGATAATCGTTTCGGAAACCCATATAATGTCCAAACATTGAATCACCGTTTAGTTGTAGCAAGCAATCTTCGAATTAACTGAAACCAAGACTATATCAAAGATGGTTTCTTCCAAGTCAACCAATCTCGTTGATTGTAGTCACCTTAAGCTACCAATTAGCTTTGAAGGTTTCATTATTTCGAATCAAATGGTTTTATACCATTTTCTTGAGTATATGTTGTGCATACACTCAATGTAGTCATAAGGATATCCATTCTTATTTCTTTCGAATTAAGAGATGTAACTCTATGACATAGTCATAAAGTTAAAACCATTCAACTGAGACGGTTTGTAGATCCTTCTCGACTGCCTTGGAGCTAGTGGTGTAGGAACTAGGTTGTTATATTTGTTAATTATCATCTTGTCTCTCAAAGAACCCATTCTTTGAATTCTATCTCTCGTTCATTTGCTCTATCTTAGGCAAATCCTATTGTAGGATTATAATGAACTACCCAACAAACAACCTTTGTTAGTTGGTCCATAGATATGATATCCAAATGTTAATTTAAGGATATTACACAAGATTATTATCAAACAAATATTGCTTATTAGCACAAAACCCAAATCTTAACACAATTAAGATTTGTCTTTCTTTCCAACTGCATCCTATGGAGTCATGAAAATTTTGGAAGATCTTCTAATTGACAATCATATTGTATTAGAAGTATATATCATATATATATATATATATATATGAGTAATTGATAACTTCCAATGAACCACATCTTATTCTAGTTCGTTCTTCTCCCACTGGAGAAGTCCATTATCTTATGATGCTACTTTCCTTGTTATCTTTCAAGGAAACTCTTTTAAAGTGTCCTTTTTCCTTGGATCAAATCTAAGGAAGTAAAGGCTTTAGATGTCTTACTCATCAACTTACATTCTTGAATTCTTTGAAACCTTTTGCAAAGTATTCGGACTTGTGTTTATTCAAAATAAACGATAGTCCAATTGAGAGCGATCTTCGGTGAATATCATACAACACGAGTAGTATTATGTTGTGGACAAGTGCCACTAACATCTAAGTGAATTAACCTCAACAGCCTTGTGATTCTTTCTTCTTTCCAAAAGAATAAAGATTCGAACTTTTCGCCTCTATACAATTTTAACAAGGAGGCATTGGATCTAGATCATACGATCCAAAGCATCCATCTATACCCAACTCGTATGTTTTAGAGTTGTCACAATGAAGGAAAATTTGTGAAAAACAAGTTCATATGAGCAACATCTATGGCATGCAATTAACAATCAAAGGCAGAATCATGCTTGTATGCACTAAAAAACAAAACTTTACCCATGAAATTCAAAGCCTAGTAGAAAGGTGAACCAAGACTCAACTCAAGAACAAAATGAGTTGAGAAATCTTATACCTTTGTTGATTCCTCTTTGCATAACCAAAGGCTAATCACCCAAGGAGAGCACCTTCATTCCTTACTTCTTAGCTCCATGGTTTTCTTGGATGAGGATGGTTGAAAGGATTCTCCAAGTTCCCAAAATAGAGAACCTCTAATTTTTCCACACCAAGGAGGGACTTGAAAAAGAGATGAGTGACCTTGGAGGAGGGAAGATTGCTAGCTAATCTCCTCCAAGGGGGCCGGCCTCTTATAGAGAAAGGGAAAGACATGTTCTCTCCAATTTTCTCCAATTTTTTATCACATGGCCGGCCTACCATAGGCATTGGGCTGTTTGGGCCCCTTTTAAATCTCAAGTCATTTAAGTTGTCATACAACTTAAGTTAATGGGCTTGACTTTCGAAGCCTATTGGGCCATGAGGCCCAAAGCTAACCCGACGTCTAAAACAAACTTATTTGTTTGATTAATGAACATATTAAATAATCCTAGCCATATACAATTAAACCATTTAATTATTCTTACTCAACTCCGCTGTTTCTTTAATCTCTACCTTACATAGTGTACGATCCATTAGGTTCCTTTTAGTGAGGCAGTGGGCGATTAAAACTCATTCAAATCGATTGTGAATTGAAACTTATTTTCAATTCTCCCTTTAGTGATTAAACACATGTAGGGCTTCCACAAACCATGAGTGACACCTAGCAGTATGTCATGGTTACCTAAGCTAATCAGAAGAGGTGGAGAACCTATTCAGTTTAGGATTGCAATGCAATACGGTCTTTCTCTAATACAATGCTCTTGATCACATTGTTTGGTTTGATAGTTTATTCATGTCTACTATCCAATGTAATTCAGTTACTTATATGATTACTTTGAATGTGATTTGGAACATCTTTCCAAATCTCATTCATACTCTGGCCAAAGATTCTTAATCATACCATAGAGTATTCTCCCTCAAACGGTTTGAGGGTTAGAGATCCCTTGTTGCCCATTCACTTGCCTTCATGACTAAGTGGCTTAACCCGAACTATGTCGTGGACACCCTCTGATGGAGTGACTTTGACATAGTCAAAGATCAAGGACCTAACCATAATGTTGGAAATGTGCCCTAAAACCAATCATATGATGATACTTTACGGACATTTCACATGTTAAACTAATCTAGTTTAATATCATGGGCAAAGATTATTGTTTGAGCGGTCTCATATAAATGTTATATGCTTAAACGATAAAGTCCAAGGAATATGTGATTGAGAGAATGCGATCTAAAGAAGTTAGATTCATGAGACCATTATTTCGTAGACACATCCTAAACGTTCCTGATCATAGGATTGCCAATTGGGCATTGACAGTCCGTTAAGATTAGTACGTGCTATGTCTTCTCTCAGGGAGAGTGACTAGTCTCGAGTCATTGGTGTGAGTGACACCAAGACAAGTACGTAGGTGCTCAATAGATAGGGGAGTTCACTGAACACGATCAACGACGAGTTCTCATATTCATGTCACATGAGAACTCATGGTTAGGATAATGCAAATTAGTCCTTTGACCTGAGGCATCATAGTTGTCTTGTGGTTAGGTACTTAATCTTTGATTATGTCAAATGTCACTCCATCTGGTGTGTCCACAGCATCTTCGGGGTTAAGCCACTTAGCCATGGAGACAAGTGAATGTGCAACAAGGGATCTCTAACCTTCAAACCGTTGAGGGAGAATACTCTATGATATGATTTAGAATCTCTGGCCAGAGTATGAATGAGATGTTGGAATGCGTTCCATATCACATTCAAGGTAATCATATAAGTACAAGATTCACATTGGATGGTAGACATGAATAAACTATCAAACCAAACAATGTGGTCAAGAGTATTGTATTAGAGAATGACCGTATTGCATTTGTAATCCTAAACTGAATAGGTTCTCCACCTCTTCTGATTAGCTTGGGTAACCATGATATGCTGCTAGGTGTCACTCATGGTTTGTGGAAGCCCTAAACGTGTGTAAACACTAAAGGGAGAATTGAAAGTAAGTTTCAAATTCATAATCGATTTGAAAGAGTTTGAATCGCCCACTGCCTCGCTAAAAGGAACCTAATGGATCGTACACCGTGTAAGGTAGAGATTGAAGATTAAACGGAGATGAGTAAGAATAATTAAATGGTTTAATTATTTATGGCAAGGATTAATTAATATGATTATTAATCAAACGAATAAGTTCGTTAAAGACCTCGGGATGGTTTTGGACCTTAAGGCCCAATGGGCTTTGAACGTCAAGCCCATTGACTTAAGTTGTATGACAACTTAATGAATAATGATTCACAAAGGCCCAAATAGTCCATTAAATCCCACATGGCCGGCCATTTAGAGTTAGGGTGGGTTTTGGACTTATTTACAAGTTTGCCACTCAAATGAATTAAGGTATAAGTGTGACTTTATAGCCAAAATTCATTAAGGGTTCTTTTTGGGGAAATTGGAGAAACACAAACTCCATTTTGCTCTCTAAAAGGGCCGGCCACCTTGAGGAAAAATCTAGCAATTCTACTTCCTCAAGGTCACTCATTTCTTCTTCATCTAACCTTGGTGTGGAGACTTAGAGGTTCCCAATTTTGGGAACTTGGAGAAACCTCTTCATCCATCCAAATCCATATATCTAAGATGCAAGGAATGAAGGCCCTCTCCTTGGGTGATTAGCCTTTGCTTAAGCAAAGAGGAATCTACAAAGGTATAAATTTCAACTCAATTTGTTTTGAGTTGTTTAATGGTTCACCAATCTACTAGGCTTTGAACATTCATGGGTAATGTTTTGTTTTTAAGTACATGCAAGCATGATTCCGCCTTTAATTTTTTAATTGCATGCTAATGATGTTGCTTAAATGAATATGTATTCTCAAAATAATCCTTCAAGTGGTATCAGAGCCTAGGTCTAGTAGTTGGTGAATCCTTTTGGGTTTTGTAGTTCATAATTTGTGATTTAAAAGTTGTAATATGTTACAAGCTTTATTCTTGTTTTTATGAATGTAAATTTTGTTGGAAAATTTGGCATCTCAAATGTTGTAGATGTAGTTCATATGAGCATGAATATTGGAGCTAAAATTTGGTGCCATGAATTTTGGGAATTTCGGCCAAAATTAAAGGGTGATTTTTTGGGTTCTTGTTTGACTTGTTAAAAGTGTTTTCAAGTAACTTTTGGAACCCCTATGTACCCTAATATGGTTATATGTTATTTCCCTAAAGATTGAATGGTTTTGTGATGTTTTTGGATGAAAAATGATCATGGAAAATTTTGAGTTTTTTCATGAATGTTCTTCATTGTTCTTGACATTTTAGCCAAGAACAAAAAGGTTTGATGTTTTGATTCAAAGTTTTGATTTATTTCATAAAGTTTTTGTTATAAGATATTTTCATATATTTAAAGTATATATAACTTTATAAATATGTTAGATATTTGTTTGAAAGGTGTAAGAGATATTAATGGGTGTGTAAGGATTAAATCCCTTTCACACACCACATGCACCACTTGCATGCTTTATGTCTAAACTTACAAATCAACACACACATCACTCCATGCATTGTCCCAAGGCCGGCCACTCCCTCAAGTGGGAGTACTTTTGGGGCTTTTATGCAATTACATAAAGTTTTGATACTTTTGTGTATTAGCACTTTGGCCCAAAAGTTTACGTTTTTACGTTTAGGTCCAAAAACGCTAAAGGACAAATTGTTTTGTTCCTTTAATGAAGTTTTTACATTTGTGGAAATTTTTGGGTTCTAGTTGTAATTACATAAAGTAGTGAACTTTTGTGTTTTTACAAAGTGACCCCAAAAGTTTAAGTTTTTGCAAAATAGCCCAAAAGTTGTGGTTAATTGCACTATGGCCCAAAAGTTGTGGCTAATTGCAAAATAGCCCAAAAGTTGAGGTTAATTGCACAATGGCTCAAATAAGTTGAGGTCATTGCATTTTGGCCCAAATTAAATAGAGCACAAAAATTGGTTTGTCTCTTGAAATGAGAATTGGTTTTTCATTTTACTTAGCTCCATTTAAATCAATTTTATGGATACAAAAACCAAATGAAAAATGTTGCATTCAATTTAATTGATTAAAGTGTTAATTAATTAAAGGGTGATTATGAACCTAAGCCTACGATAATTGAGCTATGTGAAAGGCCGTTTCAAATTTGTTTGAACCATGGGAATGTGTAGATTAGATTTTGGTTGTAATTTGATTTGATCAAATGTTGCAAAAGAGCATAAGCTCTTCTTTAATTTAAAGTAATTTGATTTGATCAATTGTTGTAAAAGACCATAAGCTCTTCTTTACTTTGAAGTACTTATTTCTTGCTTTATTTGATATGCATGAAATTGAAGTAGATGGGTCCAACGCCCCTAAGACAACACGACTTAATGTGATTAAACGCGTAACTAAAATCAATCACCATCCCTAGTCCGAGATTCAACACAAGGCTTGTGTTGGATCTAAATAAAAGGTTCATAATCATCCTAAGGCCTTAAGGCAACTATATAGTCCATCAATGAATGCAAATCTTATGTTAGTAGTATCATATACTCTTGCTTTAAAAAACCGTTTTAAAAGCTTGGTGGGAGTATTATATACAACTAAATCAATCAAATGGACCAATAGTTGTAATAGGACCAAAATGTTTTAATGTGATTGAAAGCATGTTTATATATGTGATGAGACCTAAAACCCTCAACTAAACCAATATTAAGTTGATAAGCATGAGAGTGCTTTGAACACTCTTTCGTGGCCTTCCACCGTGGTAGGTCCAATTGTTTGTGACTTGTACACCGGCTTCACCCTATCATGGGGGAGTACAAAGTGCATGCTTACACTCGGGGAGGATTCTATACGCATACTTGATGTTGTGAAAGGTAGGCAACGAGAATAGCCAACATCGTATCATCGTGAGGTTGTTCTTGAACCCCTAACTTGAACTAGCATGGTGGGAATGACTTAACTAAGTGCAATGGAGCCAACATCATATCATTGTGAGGTGACATTCTCTAGAGGCCAAATAAGATGGGTACTTACATTGGATGTAAATGAGTAAGCGTACTCTCTCATTATTATTAATGCTAGCCAACATCGTATCATCGTGAGGTGGGCTTGGTAATAGTGAGCCTCCCATACCCTACTAAGAGTTTCCTCCAAAACTCTAGAATTCCGATGAGGGATATGGAATTTGCCAAAAATAGTGGGTAGTGCTATTTTGATTTAAAGACCCGGATCAAATGGCTTAAAACCAATCATATGATGATACTTTACGGACATTTCACATGTTAAACTAATCTAGTTTAATATCAAGGGCAAATATTATTGTTTCAGCGGTCTCATATAAATGTTATATGCTTAAACGATAAAGTCCAAGGAATATGTGATTGGGAGAATGCGATCTAAAGAAGTTAGATACATGAGACCATTCTTTCGTAGACACATCCTAAACGTTCCTAATCATAGGATTGCCAATTGGGCATTGACAGTCCGTTAAGATTAGTACGTGCTATGTCTTCTCTCAGGGAGAGTGACTAGTCTCGAGTCATTGGTGTGAGTGACACCAAGACAAGCATGTAAGTGCTCAATAGTGGATGAGTTCACTGAACACGATCAACGAGGAGTTCTCATACTCATGTCACATGAGAACTCATGGTTAGGATAATGCAAATTAGTCCTTTGACCTGAGGCATCATAGTTGTCTTGTGGTTAGGTACTTAATCTTTGATTATGTCAAAAGGCATTCCTTTGGAGTGTCCACGGCATGGTTGGGGTCAAGCTATCTAGTCATGGAGACAAGTGAATGCGCAACAATGGATCTCTAACCTTCAAACCGTTTGAGGGAGAATACTCTATGATATGATTAAAATCTCTGATCAGAGTATGAATGAGATTTAGGAATGTGTTCCAAATCACATTCAAGGGAATCATATAAGCACGAGATTCACATTGGATAGTAGACATGAATAAACTATCAAGCTAAACAATGTGGTCAAGAGTATTGTATTAGAGAGGGACCGTATTGCATTTGTAATCCTAAACTGAATAGGTTCTCTACCTCTTCTGATTAGCTTGGGTAACCATGATATGCTGGTAGGTGTGACTCATGGTTTGTGGAAGCCCTAAACGTGTGTAATCACTAAAGGGAGAATTGAAAGTAAGTTTCAAATTCACAATCGATTTAAAAGAGTTTGAATCGCCCACTGCCTCGCTAAAAGGAACCTAATGGATCGTACACCGTGTAAGGTAAAGATTGAAGATTCAATGGAGATGAGTAAGAATAATTAAATGGTTTAATTATTTATGGCAATGATTAATTAATATGTTAATTAATCAAACGAATGAGTTCGTTGAAGACCTCGGGATAGTTTTGGACCTTAAGGCCCAATGGGCTTCGAACGTCAAGTCCATTAACTTAAGTTGTATGACAACTTAATGAATAATGATTCACAAAGGCCCAAATAGCCCAAATTAACCCCTAAGGCCGGCCACTAAGTAAGGGTAGCAAACTTGGACTTATTTACAAGTTTGCCACTCAAATGAATTAAGGTATAAATTTGACTTTATAGCCAAAATTCATTAAGGGTTCTTTTTGGGGGAAATTGGTGAAACACAATCTCCATTTTTCTCTCTAAAAGGCCGGCCCCCCCTTGGAAGGATTAGCTAGCAATCCTACTCCTCCAAGGTCACTCATTTCTTCTAAAATCTTACCTTGGTGTGGTGAATTAGAGGTTCCCAATTTTGGGACCTTAGAGAAACCTTTTCATCCAACCAAATCCATAGATTTAAGATGCAAGGAATGAAGGCCCTCTCTTTGGGTGATTAGCCTTTGCTTAAGCAACGAGAAATCTACAAAGGTATAAATCTCAACTCACTTTGTTTTGAGTTGTTTAAAGGTTCACCAATCTACTAGGCTTTGAACATTCATGGGTAATGTTTTGTTTTTAAGAATATGCAAGCATGATTCCGCCTTTAATTTGTTAATTGCATGCTAATGATATTGCTTAAATGAACATGTATTCTCAAAATAATCCTTAAAGTGGTATCAAAGCCTAGGTCTAGTAGTTGGCGAATCCTTTTGGGTTTTGTTGTTCATAGTTTGTGATTTAAAAGTTGTAATATGTTACAAGCTTTATTCTTGTTTTATGAATATAAATTTTGTTGGAAAATTTGGCATCTCAAATGTTGTAGATGTAGTTCATATGAACATGAATATTGGAGCTAAAATTTGGTGCCATGAATTTTGGGAATTTCGGCCAAAATTAAAGGGTGATTTTTTGGGTTCTTGTTTGACTTGTTAAAAGTGTTTTCAAGTAACTTTTGGGACCCCTAAGTACCCCAATAAGGTTATATGTTATTTCCCTTAAGATTGAAAGGTTTTGGGATGTTTTTTGGGTGAAAAATGATGATGGAAAAATTTTGAGTTTTTCATGAATGCTCTTCATTGTTCTTGACATTTTAGCCAAGAACAAAAAGTTTAGTGTTTTGATTCAAAGTTTTGATTTATTTCATAAAGTTTGTGTTTTATGTTTTATTAAATATTTAAATGTGTTAGATATTTATTTGAATGGTGTAAGAGATATTAATGGGTGTGTAAGGATTAAATCCCTTTCACACACCACATGCACCACTTGCATGCTTTATGTCAAAACTACAAATCAACACACACATCACTCCATTCTTTGTCCCAAGGCCGGCCACTCCCTAGTGGGAGTACTTTTGGGGCTTTCATGCAATTACATAAAGTTTTCATCCTTTTGTGTATTTGCACTTTGGCCCAAAAGTTTACGTTTTTACGTTTAGGTCCAAAAACGCTAAAGGACAAATTGTTTTGCTCCTTTAATGAAGTTTTGACATTTGTGGAAAATTTTGGGTTCTAGTTGTGTTTACATGAAGTAGTGGACTTTTGTGTTTTTACAAAGTGACCCCAAAAGTTTAAGTTTTTGCAAAATAGCCCAAAAGTTGTGGTTAATTGCAGTATGGCCCAAAAGTTGTGGCTAATTGCAAAATAGCCCAAAAGTTGAGGTTAATTGCACAATGGCCCAAATAAGTTGAGGTCATTACATTTAGGCCCAAATTAAATAGAGCACAAAAATTGTTTTGTCTCTTGAAATGAGAATTGGATTTTCATTTTGTTTAGCTCCATTTAAATCAATCTTATGGATACAAAAACCAAATGAAATAAGTTGCATTCAATTTAATTAGTTAAAGTGTTAATTAATTAAAGGGTGATTATGAACCTAAGCCTACAATAATTGAGCTATGTGAAAGGGCGTTTCAAATTTGTTTGAACCATGGGAATGTGTAGATTAGATTTTGGTTGTAATTTGATTAGATCAAATGTTGTAAAAGAGCATAAGCTCTTATTTAATTTAAAGTAATTTGATTTGATCAATTGTTGTAAAAGAGCATAAGCTCTTCTTTACTTTGAAGTACTTCTTTGTTGCTTTATTTGATATGCATGAAATTGAAGTAGATGGGTCCAACGCCCCTAAGACAACACGCCTTAATGTGATTAAACGCGTAACTAAAATCAATCGCCGTCCCTAGTCCGAGATTCAACACAAGGCTCGTGTTGGATCTAAACAAAAGGTTCATAGTCATCCTAAGGCCCTAAGGCAACTATATAGTCCATCAATGAATGCAAACCTTATGTTAGTAGTATCATGTACTCTTGCTTTAAAAACCGTTTTAAAAGCTTAGTGGGAGTATTATATACAACTAAATAAATCATATGGACCAATAGTTGTGATAGGACCAAAAATGTTTTAATTGGATTAAAATGTATGTTTATATGTGATGAGACCTAAAAACCCTCAACCAAACCAATATTAAGTTGATAAGCGTGAGAGTGCTTTTGAACACTCTTTCGTGGCCTTCCACCGTGGTAGGTCCGAACATTTGTGACTTGTACATCGGCTTAACCCTATCATGGGGGAGTACAAAGTGCATGCTTACACTCGGGGAGGATTCTATATGCATACATGATGTTGTGAAAGGTAGGCAACAAGAATAGCCAACATCGTATCATCGTGAGGTTGTTCTTGAACCCCTAACTTGAACTCGCATGGTGGGAATGACTTAACTAAGTGCAATGTAGCCAACATCATATCATTGTGAGGTGACATTCTCTAGAGGCCAAATAAAGATGGGTACTTACATTAGATGTAAATGAGTAAGTGTACTCTCTCATTATTATTAATGCTAGCCAACATCGTATCATCGTGAGGTGGGCTTGGTAATAGTGAGTCTCCCATAACCTACTAAGAGTTTCCTCCAAAACTCTCGAATTCCGATGAGGGATATGGAATTTGCCAAAAATAGTGGGTGGTGCTATTATGATTTAAAGACCTGAATCAAATAGCTTAAAATCAATCAATTTATATTCGTTATGTATTTGTTTACCAATATATTTGCAAACGCTATCCTATACTTGACAAAGAAAAGGCCGAATGCTTTAGTTTCCGGACTTAGTACTACAATTCCATAGATTGTCTTTAATGGCTTGTAGATGTAACTAAGTAGTCTCATCCTCACAATCTTCCAATTGATAATGTATCAATGAAAGAACATGTTAGATAAGTCTATCATTAAGAGGACAAAACTTTTAATGTCATAATTCTTCAAATACAAATTGTTGTATGAAGAAATAAGAGTTGCTTTGAACAACCCTTAATCAACGCAAACATTAGTGCTTGTTTCTTTGTTACATGAACAAGGAACTTTTGAAGTAAGCACAAGGGCATGGACACTTTATGTGCGATGATTCTTCACTTACAAATTGTTGCATGAAGAAATGAGAGTTGCCTTGAACAACTCTTGAAAGTTTGTAATTGTGTTTAGAACATAATGGTTGGTTGACAAAAATAGTCCATCAACATGGACTTATGATGATTTTGAATCATTGAATGTTGAAGTGTTAAAACACTTAACGAGACGGAAACTAGACAAGGACTTCACCTTTGTGTCCCTATCCTAATCGTTCACTAAGTTTATTGTAAACTATATGGTGAACAATAACCACACGCTCTCCAAATTGTTTGATGTGTATAACACAATTGAAAAAAGTTTCAAGAGAGATAGTGGGAGTTTAGGGACCATGACTATCGTAGTCAAAAGGAGAAGTCAAATGAAGAAGATAAAATTTAACTCCAAGGGAACAAACTTTCTATATGAAAGGATGGACGTTGGAAGGGGTATTTGCAAGAAATGTCTTGCAAGTGTCAAGAACACACATTTCCAAGGTGTTGTAAAATGTTCTTAAAAAATTCAAAAACAGTTGGTTCTTCTACTTGAATACATGATTCTGTATTAGCAACTATGTTTTACAAATCGTTGTAAAAGTGTGGCTAATAAGAAGTAGAAGATTAATGAGAGAAGAGAAAGTACTTCACATTCGGAAAGTGAATAAAATATAGATCTCTGCGAAAGCGGATTGTACTTACTTCCTCATATGAACTACCAAATAAGAATGATTAGATTATTGTAATCTAATTAATTGTCTCTATAGTAGAGATGATATGGTAGTGTTAACTGTTTAGAATATAACGATGCTTAAAACCCAAAAGGTTGCAAGGTAGTAACTAATCCCAACTGAGTTGTGATACCTCTAAAACATAAATTACGAGTTGGTCGTAGATGGATGTTTTGGATCGTTAGATCCGGATCCAATACCTTCTTGTTAAAATTGTTTAGAGGCGAAATGTTCGAAACTTTATTCTTTTGGAAAGGAAGAAAGAATCACAAAGCTGTTGAGGTTAATTCACTTCGATGTTAGTGGCACTTATCCACAACATAATGCTACTCATGTTGTATGGCATTCACCGAAGATCACTCTCGGTTGGACCATAGTTTATTTTGAATAAACACAAGTCCGAATACTTTGGAAAAGGTTTCAAAGAATTCAAGAAATGTAAGTTGATGAGTAAGACGTCTAAAGTATTTACCTCCTTAGATTTGATCCAAGGAAAGATAACACTTTAGATGAGTTTCCTTGAAAGATATCAAGGAAATTGGCATCATAAGATAATAAATTTCTCCATTAGGAGAAGAACGTACTTAAATATGATTTAGTTCGTTGGTTATTATCTATTACCCATATATAGGATATATAAACTTCTAAAACAATGTGATTGTGAATTAGAAGATCTTCCAAAATTTTCATAACTCCATAAGATGTAGTTGGAAAGAAAGACAAATCTTAAGCATGTTAAGATTTGGGGTTGTGTGCTAATAAGCAATATTTGTTTGATAACAATCTTGTGGGATATCCTTAAATTAGCTTTTGGATATCGCTAATATAAACCAACTAACAAATGTTGTTTGTTGGGTAGTTCATTGTAATCCTACAATATGATTTGCCTAAAAACGCAAATGAATGAGAGATAGAACTCAAAGAATGTGTTCTTTAAGAAACAAGAAAGTAATCAACAAATATAACAACCTAGTTCCTATACCACAAGCTCCAAGGTAGTCGAGAAGGATTAATAAACCGTCTCAGTTGAATGGTTTGAACTTTATGACTATGTCATAGAGTTGCACCTCTTAATTCAAAAGAAATAAGAATGAAAATCCTTATGACTACATTAAGTGTGTATATACGATATATACTCAAGGAAATGGTAAATTACCATTTGACCCGAAATAATGAAACCTTCTTTGACATAGTCTTGGTTTCAATTAATTCGAAGATTGCTAAACTACAACTGAATGGTGATTTAATGTTTGGACATAATATGAGTTTCCAAAACCATTATTAAGATAGTCTTGATAATATATGTCTAAAACTACAAATCACAAGACATGTAAGTTGTAGAGATCCATCCATCATGGATCTTAGCAAACTAGTGGGAGCTATATGCGTCTTATGAGAGAAAGATCAAATCGTTTGATTTCTCATAAAGGTGTAAATGAATCTTTTGTTTACAAAAGATTAGTGGGAGTTAATCATGTTCCTAAACTTAAATATATATATGATATATTAATTTTGGAAATGAAAAGAAATACTTCTTCGTTAAAGTTAGGACTTTAAACATTCTATAATGATAGAATGTATATGGGAGATATAGTCTATATATATAGGATGGAAATCTATAATGATATATTTCAAGATATAATTGGATTATATCAATCCCTAAAATAGACAAGAGATGCTAGGAAGTTTCTCATATGATAAACTTCAATTAGAATGACAATTCTAGTAAGACTAGGAAGTTGTTCTTCTCAAAGGGAATGTACCCTTTGACTCCCAAAGAAATAATGCGTAAATAGAATCCTTTATGCATAAGCAGAAAGGTGATTTATGTATTTCATATTGTATGAAAAACATTGATATAAGTTGTACCTAGAAAGGTACAGGACGATATCAGTGCAAGCCCAGGATCAGAACCATGGCAACTGTCAAGTGAGTCCTTAAGTATTTAAGAAATACTAAAGGATAGATTCCTCAAAGAATGAGGAAGAATTAGAGTAACGTAATGGAAGCGTAAATGTATTAGATTATGAATCTAATCCATCATTGAATGTTTCTTCATTATGAATGAAGAGATAAACATATATCTCTTTATTATGACTAAAGAGATATTTGTGTGGAAACATTAAAAGTAATGACTTTAAAGTGCTCCATCATCATGCAAAATATATTGCCATATAGAAGCTCACAACATTGTTGTTTGGATGGGAAAGTTCATTTATGAACTCTCTATTCGGTTCCAACCAGAAAGTGTATGACACTAATGAGGCGATAGCTCAAGCCAGGGAATCAAGGTCTCATCAAGATCCGAACTCAAATGAGAGACTGAACCACATGATTGAGAATCATGTATAATGGTGACGTTGTTAATCTCAAGATTGCTTCTATGGATAACATATAGATATCCATTGTCTAGGCCTACTGCTCAGCCATTTATGAAATGACTACAAAAGAGGTATCATCACTGATGACCAAGCTGATTGGCTATAGTGCAAGTGGAAGATTGTTGGAAATGTGCCCTAAAACCAATCATATGATGATACTTTACGGACATTTCACATGTTAAACTAATCTAGTTTAATATCAAGGGCAAAAATTATTGTTTGAGCGGTCTCATATAAATGTTATATGCTTAAACGATAAAGTCCAAGGAATATGTGATTGGGAGAATGCGATCTAAAGAAGTTAGATACATGAGACCATTCTTTCGTAGACACATCCTAAACGTTCCTGATCATAGGATTGCCAATTGGGCATTGACAGTCCGTTAAGATCAGTACGTGCTATGTCTTCTCTCAGGGAGAGTGACTAGTCTCGAGTCATTGGTGTGAGTGACACCAAGACAAGCATGTAGGTGCTCAATAGTGGATGAGTTCACTGAACATGATCAACGAGGAGTTCTCATACTCATGTCACATGAGAACTCATGGTTAGGATAATGCAAATTAGTCCTTTGACCTGAGGCATCATAGTTGTCTTGTGGTTAGGTACTTAATCTTTGATTATGTCAAAAAGCATTCCTTTGGAGTGTCCACGGCATGGTTGGGGTCAAGCTATCTAGTCATGGAGACAAGTGAATGCGCAACAATGGATCTCTAACCTTCAAACCGTTTGAGGGAGAATACTCTATGATATGATTAAAATCTCTGATCAGAGTATGAATGAGATTTAGGAATGTGTTCCAAATCACATTCAAGGGAATCATATAAGCATGAGATTCACATTGGATAGTAGACATGAATAAACTATCAAGCTAAACAATGTGGTCAAGAGTATTGTATTACAGAGGGACCGTATTGCATTTGTAATCCTAAACTGAATAGGTTCTCTACCTCTTCTGATTAGCTTGGGTAACCATGATATGCTAGTAGGTGTCACTCATGGTTTGTGGAAGCCCTAAACGTGTGTAATCACTAAAGGGAGAATTGAAAGTAAGTTTCAAATTCACAATCGATTTAAAAGAGTTTGAATCGCCCACTGCCTCGCTAAAAGGAACCTAATGGATCGTACACCGTGTAAGGTAAAGATTGAAGATTCAATGGAGATGAGTAAGAATAATTAAATGGTTTAATTATTTATGGCAAGGATTAATTAATATGTTAATTAATCAAACGAATGAGTTCGTTGAAGACCTCGGGTTAGTTTTGGACCTTAAGGCCCAATGGGCTTCGAACGTCAAGTCCATTAACTTAAGTTGTATGACAACTTAATGAATAATGATTCACAAAGGCCCAAATAGCCCAAATTAATCCCTAAGGCCGGCCACTAAGTAAGGGTAGCAAACTTGGACTTATTTACAAGTTTGCCACTCAAATGAATTAAGGTATAAATTTGACTTTATAGCCAAAATTCATTAAGGGTTCTTTGTGGGGGAAATTGGTGAAACACAATCTCCATTTTTCTCTCTAAAAGGCCGCCCCCCCCCCCTTGGAGGGATTAGCTAGCAATCCTACTCCTCCAAGGTCACTCATTTCTTCTAAAATCTTACCTTGGTGTGGTGAATTAGAGGTTCCCAATTTTGGGAACTTAGAGAAACCTTTTCAACCAACCAAATCCATAGATTTAAGATGCAAGGAATGAAGGCCCTCTCTTTGGGTGATTAGCCTTTGCTTAAGCAAAGAGGAATCCACAAAGGTATAAATCTCAACTCACTTTGTTTTGAGTTGTTTAAAGGTTCACCAATCTACTAGGCTTTGAACATTCATGGGTAATGTTTTGTTTTTAAGTATATGCAAGCATGATTCCGCCTTTAATTTGTTAATTGCATGCTAATGATATTGCTTAAATGAACATGTATTCTCAAAATAATCCTTCAACACTCGTTGCCTATTTTTCACCACATCAAAATGCCTTTTAAATAGACTCCTCCCGACTTATAAGCATGTACTTTGCACTCCCCCATGATAGGGTGAAGGCGGTGCACAAGTCATAAACGATTGGAGCCTACCATGGTGGAAAGCCACGAAGAAGTGTTCAAAGCACATCTACGTTTTCAACTTAATATTGCATGTTGGTTGAGGGATTTTAAGGTCTCATCAATTTTATTTATTTAAACATATTCAAATAAATTGTGTCCTATTATAACTACTAGTCCAAAGTTTAATGAAATTAGTAGCATATGTAATCTCCACTATTCGTTTTTCACAAAACAAATCAATATCAAAACATTTTTCAAAATATTGGAGATACATATAACTATTAATTATATTCATTATAGTTTAGTAGCGTATGATACTCCCACTATTTGTTTTGAGAAAAACAAATCAATGTCAAAAACGAATTTTTCAAATATTGGAAGTAACTACTACTACTATGATTTTGCAATCCTTTGAAATTGGACTTTATAGTTATCTTAGGCTCTTGGATGACCATGGACTTAATTGGTTATTGCAACAACGAGCCAACATTGTTGAATAAGATCTCGGGGATATTGTGTCAATTTAATTACGTGCTTATCAATCCAATTAAAACATTTTCATTGAGCCATTAGAAATGAAAGACAATCAATCATTGCTAATTAGGGCATTGGACCCATTTAATCTTTGTCTCATGTCAAAACCCTCTTTTAAATATGTCTCCTTACCAATAGTTAAAGAAACTCTAGTCTAGCACTAGAGGGAATCAACTAACTAAAAGAGATTAAGAAGTAATAAGAATTACAAACCAATTTGTACAAATTCCTACAAATTACATATACTAAGAGGGAGAGATAGATTAATGTCAAACATTATAAGGTCCAATTAAAACAGTAATTAAACACATTCCCAAGGTTCAAACAATTTGAGTTTAGCGCCTTATTCTTATAGCTCAATTATCGTTTAAGGCATAAGTCCATAGTCACCCTTTTCTAACTACTTAATCACATTAAATAATCAAATAGGAATGCAACATAAACAATTAGATTTAGTGCATATGGGCATAATTAAATGATGAGTTTAAACAATAAACAAAATTAAAATCAAATATTTTAACTTTTCCAAATAATAGGGGCCTAAATGCAAATATGCAAAAGTTAGGGGCCAAAGTGTAAATACTCAAAAGTAAAACAACTTTTTGTCAAAAACACAAAACCCACCCATGTGGGTTTTGTCATAGGGTGGCCGGCCATGTGGTGGGGAGAAGCAAAGTCTCACCCACCTTGCTTTAATTCAATGCAAGGAAGAAAAATCAAAATTTTGCTTGTCACTTGGTTTTGCTTTAAGGATATTTTGCAAAGATTTTGAGGAAAATATCCTAGAGTTGTCTAGGATTAAAATTACATTTAGGAAACATTTAGATGATTATTATATCACCCAAATCCATAAAACAATTTTATAAGCTTAACTAAAATCATTTTCACCAAAATCAAAACATAAACACCAAGAACAAAACCATGAACATAATTTCAAGATTTTCATATTCTTGGTGATTTCTTCACAAAACCAAAAGTGACAAGAACACTTTTTCCTAGCACCAAAGAGTGTGTGTGTGATTCAAAATAAAAAACACAAACACATGCAAAATCCCATTTTGTGTCGTGCCCCTTTAGACCCAAAAACCCCAAATTTTTGTTTTAAACTCATTCTTCATTCATGCATCTAAAACACCTTTTTACATGCATACCTTTCTCAACTATTGACTAACATTTTTCAACACTTGAAAAAACAAAAGATAAACATACTTTAAATGAAGAACATATATTTCAAAACATAAAATTAAAACCCAAATGCATAAAATCCAAAAGGACACATAATACATAAACCTTTGGCTCTGATACCACTTGAAGGAATTTATGAGATTCATTAGGGATTTCATTTGACTAGCATGCATATACAAATCATTATATATATACGAAAATAGCGGAAGCATGTTAACAATTAAAATTAATACTCTAGTCATTTAAATCCCCTTCAAGATGCATAGGTTTATGTAAGATGCATCACAAATTATTTTATTAAAGAACAAAGTTTAGGAGTAGATTTGTACCTCTTGATCTACTCTTGAGACCAAGGATGGACCACCTCCAAGATCTTTGCACCTCAAAGTCCTTGAGCCTAGCTTTCCTCCTTGCCTCCTCTACTTTGATAGTTTGAGTGCTCCAAGGTTCTCTTAGAGTTTTCAAAGAGAAAACCTCTAAAGATCCTCACCCACTAATGTAGTGAGAAGGATCAAGAAATAACCAAAAGGGTGGAAAAATGTTTAGCTTTTCTCCCTTAAGGTGGCCGACCTCTTTAGTGTTCTAGAGAGATGTTTTTCTTTTTCTCTAAATCTTTTGAACACAAGAATAACCCTAAGTGAGATATTTCCTATAATGTTGTATTTATAGGCAAAAGGAAACAAGTCAACATTTGACTTCCTCACCTCCTCAAAGTGGCCGGCCTTTAGTGTGATATTTTGGGCTTTGGGCTTTTATTATTTCAAGTCATCCAATGCTTGAATAAAGGCCCAATGGGCCAAATAAACCCGAACGTTTCTTTAAGCCCAAAACGATCTTTTATCGCTTTTATGATTTCTTTAGACTTTCTAAATTAATCACCACACCTAATTAATCCAATTAATTATTTCCATCATCCATTGATTACTCACTACAAGAGTGTATTGGTGAACAATCTTTTAGGTTCTAATTAGCAAGGCAGTGAGATGATTGGCATCGTTCCAATTGATTTAATCCAATCACTTGTTGAATTAAAACTTGCTTTTAATTCATGTTCTTCTTTGACGATTACAATTAATCATCTAGAAGAACTCACAAGCCATGAGTGACATCTAAACATATGTCATGGCTACCCAAGCTAATGTAGAAGTTATTCAGAGAACCTATTCAGTTGGAATTACAATGCAATTCGATCCTTCTCTAACACAATACTCTTAATCACATCACTAGAGTATGGATGTACCATGTCAAACCCCTAATGTGATTATGCATTCTTATATGATTCACATGAGACGTATAGGAACGCTTTCCTTTACTACGCTCGATACTTCGACCGAAGATTCCCGAATCATATCTTAGAGTATTCATCCTCTCTTAACGAGGATTAGAGATCGCTTGTTGACCATTCACATGCCTACATGTTTAGATAGCTTGACCCCAAGAATGCCGTGGACTATCCAAATGGAATGCCATTTGACATGGTCAAAGATCAAGGACCTAACCATTAGACATCTATGATGTCTCAGGTCAAAGGATTAGTTACATTATTCCAACTATCAGAGTTACTTGCTTGACATGTGAGTAGACCTCCATGCAAGTACTCTCGTTCGATTGCATTCAGTGAACTCATTCCCTTAATGAGCACCTACATACTTGTCTTAGTGTCACTACACGAATGGGATGAGACTTTCCATCCTTCCATTTGAAGCGGACATAGTATGTACTGATCTATGCATTGTCAGTGTCCCTCCGACAATCCTATGACCAGGAACCTTTTGGACATGATGGTTATGTGAAGAAGGTCTCTGTAGTCTAACATCATTAGATTACTTCTTCCATCGATCCATTGTCCATGGATTCACTATTTAGGACATATTTCGTTTATTGAGATAGTCCTAGTTAGCATCTTTGCCTTCTGATGTATAAGAGTCATATATATACATCAATGCAATGTCCTGAAAGGTTTCTTCCAAAGATTGACTTTCAGGGCATACTTCCAACACTTTTTTTGGCCCATAAACTCAATAGGACCTCTAACACTTTATTTACAATTTTTCAAATTCTCAATACATTAAAAGTATATAGTTTTTTGAAGTGTAAATAGACACTTATTTATATGATATTTTATACATTTACTTAAATCCGCCTAGGCCCCGCCTAGCCGCCTAGCCGCTAGGCCCCAGGCCACCGCCCGACTAGCGCCTAGCATTTTTTAGAACCTTGGTTTTAAGCTATTTTCGTGTGTTTGTAGGTCCAAATGACAAAGTTGGCAAGAAAGTGCAATTTGGAGCATTTTAAAGCAGTTTTGGGCTTGGAATGGATATCACATGCATGGAGCAAGTTGGATGGACGAATTTGAAGTTCAAGAGAGGCTAGGAATGTGCAAAAGAGTTGAAGAAATTAATTCAAGACATTGAAGATAAGGAATCAGCTCAAAAGAAGGAACATTATCCAAACTGCCTTATCTTATCCTAACCTTATCTTATCTCATCCTATCATAATCTTATCCTAACTTAATTCTAGCTACAAGGGGGAGTTATTTTCAGGTTAAGATACATTAAAATAGGTTTCTATAAGCCATATCCCTTCTCCTAAATTAGTGCCGCATCTATCCCTTCTAGAAGACCTTCCCCTTAAGTTTTCTAGAAGCTCTATCCCTTGTCCTACAAATCTGGCGCCTGGTTTTTAGTTCTTTTTCTAGAAACCTGCAATGCACTCCCTATCCTTTTCCTCTTTGGTTTCTGCCATATAGCTAACCCTTTCCTTGTGGGATTGAATTGCTAAAATCCTTTTTCCTAAGCTACATTTGTGCCGCATCTAAGCAATATAAATACACCACACATCTGCCGCATAAAAGGAGAGCCACACAGAGACAAATCTAGTGAAATTAAGCACTTTGTGCTGCAGCAAGGAAGGAAAGAGGAGAAGGAACTTGGAGCCGTGTCTGCTATTTAAGACATTGGATTGTTGGAGCATTTCTAGGTGTATTCTATCCTTAGTTTTTAGTTCAATGTTTGTTTTAATTTGGTTTTTAGTTATGAACTAATTTCGTTTTAGCTAAGGGAGAATTCAAAGCCATGAAGATATATGTGACATGAATTGATTACATCCAGTTATTATTTCATAAATCGTGAATGCAATTTGCTTAACTGTTTGATTGAAAACTTATTCTTGTATGTTGATTAAGGGTGCACACTTAGTTTGATGCTAGGATTTGATGCTAAAATATAAGGGAGTTTCACCTAATAGTTACGGACTTATATTTACAAGTAGTGGAGGCTGCTAATCTCGATCGCGTTAAGTAAATTCTTGGCAGAAGTGTCATGCTGTTCATAGTCACGAATGTCATGTCAATGCTTATGATTTTCATAAAACTTAATGATCTTTGATATGTATGTCTTATGTTATGATACTCAATCGTGGGTGATACTTAATGATCTTTCATTGGCCACCACATTTGCACGACCTGGGTGATACTCAATCGTGCAATCATAATCACTTAGTAATTCAATCCATCTTCGTTGCCGAAGATTAAGATCCCTCTTAGTGAAAAGATACTGGAGACTATTATGATCCATGAAGATCCTACATTTCTCACCATAAAGATAATGTCTCCGAATCTTTAAGGAAAAAATAATAATTGCTAACTCCAGATCTTGAATAGGGTAATTATTCTCGTGAGGTTTTAACTATCACGAAGCATAAGAAATCACCCTACCATGCCGCATCAATACACAGCCCAGACCATTCAAGGAAGCATCACAATAGATCTCGAAATTACCATTATCATCTAAGAGTGCCAAAACAGGTGAATGAGTGAGACAATACTGCAACTGCTGAAAACTTTGCTCACAATTATCATCCCACTCAAACTTGACATCCTTCCTGGTCAATCTCATCAACGGTATAACCAACTAAGCCAAGGAAACTCCATACCTCAGTGACGGTTTGTGGTTGTTCCAATTCTCAACAGCTGCTACCTTTTGAGGATCTACTAGAATACCTTGAGCGGATATGACATGTCCTAAAAATGCTACTTGATCAAGCCAAAATTGGCACTTGCTAAACTTAGCATATAATTGATGTTTTCTCAATTTCTTCAACACCAACTTAAGATGTCGAGCATGCTCTGCTTTAGACTTAGAGTAGGCATATAAATGCACAACAAGGGATCTCTATCTAGTCATGTTAATCTATCTAGTCATGTAGGCATTGTTGGAAATGTGCCCTAAAACCAATCATATGATGATACTTTACGGACATTTCACATGTTAAACTAATCTAGTTTAATATCAAGGGCAAACATTATTGTTTGAGCGGTCTCATATAAATGTTATATGCTTAAATGATAAGTCCAAGGAATATGTGATTGGGAGAATGCGATCTAAAGAAGTTAGATTCATGAGACCATTATCTTTTGTATACATATCCTAAACGTTCCTGATCATAGGATTGACAATTGGGCATTGACAGTCCGTTAAGATCAGTACGTGTTAAGTCTTCTCTCAGGGAGAGTGACTGGTCTCGAGTCATTGGTGTGAGTGACACCAAGACAAGCATGTAGGTGCTCAATAGAGAATGAGTTCACTGAACACGATCAACGAAGAGTTCTTATACTCATGTCACATGAGAACTCATGGTTGGGATAATGCAAAGTAGTCCTTTGACTTGAGGCATCACAGCTGTCTTGTGGTTAGGTCCTTGATCTTTGATTATGTCAAACGTCACTCCATCTGGTGGGTGTCCACGGCATCGTAGGGGTTAAGCCACTTAGCTATGGAGGCAAGTGAATGCGCAACAAGGGATCTCTAACCTTCAAACCGTTTGAGGGAGAATACTTTATGATATGATTAAGAATCTCTGGCCATAGTATGAATGAGATGTTGGAATGCGTTCCAGATCACATTCAAGGTAATCATATAAGTACAAGATTCACATTGGATAGTAGACATGAATAAACTATCAAACCAAACAATGTGGTCAAGAGTATTGTATTAGAGAAAGACCGTATTGCATTTGTAATCCTAAACTGAATAGGTTCTCCACCTCTTCTGATTAGCTTGGGTAACCATGATATGCTGCTAGGTGTCACTCATGGTTTGTGGAAGCCCTAAATGTGTATAAACACTAAAGGGAAAATTGAAAGTAAGTTTCAATTCACAATCGATTTGAAAGAGTTTGAATCACCCACTACCTCGCTAAAAGGAACCTAATGGATCATACACCGTGTAAGGTAGAGATTGAAGATTCAACGGAGATGAGTAAGAATAATTAAATGGTTTAATTATTTATGGCAAGGATTAATTAATAAGTTAATTAATCAAACGAATAAGTTCGTTAAAAGACATCGGGATAGTTTTGGACCTTAAGGCCCAATGGGCTTTGAACGTCAAGTCCATTAACTTAAGTTGTATGACAACTTAATGAATAATGATTCACAAAGGCCCAAATAGCCCAATTAATCCCTAAGGCCGGCCATGTTAGAGAGGGTAGTGAACTTGGATTTATTTACAAGTTTGCCACTCAAATGAATTAAGGTATAAATATGACTTTATAGCCAAAATTCATTAAGGGTTCTTTTTGGGGGAAATTGGAGAAACACAAACTCCCTTTTCTCTCTAAAGAGGCCGGCCCCCTTGGAGGGATTAGCTAGCAATCCTACTCCTCCAAGGTCACTCATTTCTTCTCCAATCTAACCTTGGTGTAGAAACTTAGAGGTTCTCAATTTTGGGAACTTAGAGAACCTATTCTTCCATCCTAATCCATAGATCTAAGATGCAAGGAATGAAGGCCCTCTCTTTGGGTGATTAGCCTTTGCTTATGCAAAGAGGAATCTACAAAGGTATAAATTTCAACTCACTTTGTTTTGAGTTGATTAATGGTTCACCAATCTACTAGGCTTTGAACATTCATGGGTGATGTTTTGTTTTTTAAGTACATGCAAGCATGATTCCGCCTTTAATTTGTTAATTGAATGCTAATGATGTTGCTTAAATGAACATGTTTTTCCCAAAATAATCCTTCAAGTGGTATCAGAGCCTAGGTCTAGTAGTTGGTGAATCCTCTTGGGTTTTGTAGTTCATAGTATGTGATTTAAAAGTTGTAATTGTTACAAGCTTTATTCTTGCTTCTTTGAATGTAAATTTTGTTAGAAAATTTGCCATCTCAAATGTTGTAGATGTAGTTCATATGAGCATGAATATTGGAGCTAAAATTTGGTGCCATGAATTTTGGGAATTTCGGCCAAAATTAAAGGGTGAATTTTTGGGTTCTTGTTTGACTTGTTAAAAGTGTTTTCAAGTAACTTTTGGAACCCCTATGTACCCTAATATGGTTATATGTTATTTCCCTTATGTTTAAGTGATTTTGGGATGTTTTTGGGTGAAAAATGTTCATGGAAAGTTTTGAGTTTTTCATGAATGTTCTTCATTGTTCTTGATGTTCTTGCCAAGAACAAAAAGGTTTGGTGTTTTGATTCAAAGTTTTGATTAATTTCATAAAGTTTTTGTTTTGTGATATTTTGTGATATTTCTTATGTTTAAATATCTTTGATATTTTAGAAATGGTGATAGGTTAAAAATCTTTGATATTTAGTTTAAATATCTTTGATAGTTTAAATATCTTCTCTCTTTTACACCCTTGCAAAAACTTTTTAGAAATTTTTTTAAAAACTCTCTTCAAAACCGGCCACCCTACCAAAAGGGTATTTTTGGGCCTTTTGTGCAATTACATAAAGTTTTGATACTTTTGTGTATTTGCATTTTGGCCCAAAAGTTTACGTTCTTACGTAAAGGTCCAAAATCACTAAAAGGACAAATTGTTTTGCTCCTTTAATGAAGTTTTAGCTTTTGTGGAAATTTTTGGGTTCCAGTTGTAATTACATAAAGTATTGGACTTTTGTGTTTTTTACAAAGTGACCCCAAAAGTTTAAGTATTTGCAAAATAGCCCAAAAGTTGAGGTTAATTGCACTATGGCCCAAACAAGTTGAGGTCATTGCACTTTGGCCCAAAAGTTGAGGCTAATTGCATTATAGCCCAAATAAGTTGAGGTTATTGATATTGGCCCAAATTAAGTAGAGAACAAAATTGTTTTGTCTCTTTAAATGAGAATTGGATTTTCATTTTATTTAGCTCCATTTAAATCAATTTTATGGATACAAAAACCAAATGAAAAATGTTGCATTCAATTTAATTAGTTGAAGTGTTAGTTAATTAAAGGGTGATTATGAACCTAAGCCTACGATAATTGAGCTATGTGAAAGGCCGTTTCAAATTTGTTTGAACCATGGGAATGTGTAGATTAGATTTTGGTTGTAATTTGATTTGATCAAATGTTGTAAAAGAGCTTAAGCTCTTCTTTACTTTAAAGTAATTTGTGTTATTCAAATGTTGTAAAGAGCATAAGCTCTTCTTTACTTTGAAGTACTCATTTTCTTGTTTTATTTGATATGCATGAAAATGGAGTAGAGGGTCCAACGCCCCTAGGACAACACGCCTTAATGTGATTAAACGCGTAACTAAAATCAATCACCATCCCTAGACCGAGATTCAACACTAGGCTCGTGTTGGATCTAAACAAAGGTTCATAGTCATCCTAAGGCCTTAAGGCAACTATATAGTCCATCAATGAATGCAAACCTTATGTTAGTAGTACCATATACTCTTGCTTTAAAAACCGTTTTACAAGCATATTGGGAGTATCATATACTACTAAATCAATCACATGGACCAATAGTTGTAATAGGACCAAAATTGTTTTAATTGAGATTAAAATGAATGTTTATATGTGATGAGACCTAAAAACCCTCAACCAAAGAAATATTAAGTTGACAAGCGTGGGAGTGCTTAGAACACTCTTTCGTGGCCTTCCACCGTGGTAGGCTTCAATCGTGTGTAACTCATACACCGTATTCGTCCAGTTCTAGGGTTGCAAAGTATGTGCTTACATTCAGGAGAAGCCTATAAACATATGATGAGGTGAAAGTAGGCAACGAGTTGTTGGAAATGTGCCCTAAAACCAATCACATGATGATACTTTACGGACATTTCACATGTTAAACTAATCTAGTTTAATAGAAGGGCAAAGATTATTGTTTTAAGCCGTCTCATATAAATGTTATATGCTTGAACAATAAGTCCAAGGAATATGTGATTGGTTGAATGCGATCTAAAGAAGTTAGATTAATGAGGCCATTCTTTCGTAGACATATCCTAAACGTTCTTGATCATAGGATTGCCAATTGGGCATTGGCAGTCCGTTAAGATCAGTATGTGCTATGTCTTCTCTCAGGGAGAGTGACTAGTCTCGAGTCATTGGTGTGAGTGACACCAAGACAAGCATGTAGGTGCTCAATAGAGAATGAGTTCACTGAACACGATCAACGAGGAGTTCTCATACTCATGTCACATGAGAACTCATGGTTGGGATAATGCAAAGTAGTCCTTTGACCTGAGGCATCACAGCTGTCTTGTGGTTAGGTTCTTGATCTTTGATTATGTCAAATGTCACTCTATCAGGGTGTCCACGACATCGTCGGGGTTAAGCTACTTAGCCATGGAGGCAAGTGAATGCGCAACAAGGGATCTCTAACCTTCAAACCGTTTGAGGGAGAATACTCTATGATATGATTAAAATCTCTGATTAGAGTATGAATGAGATTTAGGAATGTGTTCCAAATCACATTCAAGGGAATCATATAAGCACAAGATTCACATTGGATAGTAGACATGAATAAACTATCAAGCCAAAAAATGTGGTCAAGAGTATTGTATTAGAGAAGGACCGTATTGCATTTGCAATCCTAAACTGAATAAGTTCTCTACCTCTTCTGATTAGCTTGGGTAACCATGATATGCTGCTAGGTGTCACTCATGGTTTGTGGAAGCCCTAAACGTGTGTAATCACTAAAGGAAGAATTGAAAGAAGTTTCAATTCACAATCGATTTAAAAGAGTTTGAATCGCCCACTGCCTCGCTAAAAGGAACCTAATGGATCGTACACCGTGTAAGGTAAAGATTGAAGATTCAACAGAGATGAGTAAGAATAATTAAATGGTTTAATTATTTATGGCAAGGATTAATTAATATGTTAATTAATCAAACGAATGAGTTCGTTAAAGACCTCGGGATAGTTTTGGACCTTAAGGCCCAATGGGCTTTGAACGTCAAGTCCATTAACTTAAGTTGTATGACAACTTAATGAATAATGATTCACAAAGGCCCAAATTGCCCAATAACACCCTAAGGCCGGCCATGTTAGAGAGGGTAGCAAACTTGGACTTATTTACAAGTTTGCCACTCAAATGAATTAAGGTGTAAATATGACTTTATAGCCAAAATTCACTGAGGGCTTTCTTTTGGGGAAATTGGAGAAAACACAAACTCCTTTCTCTCTAGAAATGGCCGGCCCCCTTGGAGGGATTATCTAGCAATCCTACTCCTCCAAGGTCACTCATTTCTTCTTAAATCTAACCTTGGTGTAGAAACTTAGAGGTTCTCAATTTTGGGAACTTAGAGAACCTATTCTTCCATCCAAATCCATAGATTTAATATGCAAGGAATGAAGGCCCTCTCTTTGGGTGATTAGCCTTTGCTTATGCAAAGAGGAATCTACAAAGGTATAATTTCAACTCACTTTGTTTTGAGTTGTGTATTGGTTCACCAAACTACTAGGCTTTGAACATTCATGGGTAACGTTTTGTTTTTAAGTACATGCAAGCATGATTCCGCCTTTAATTTGTTAATTGCATGCTAATGATGTTGCTTAAATGAACATGTATTCTCAAAATAATCCTTCACGAGTATGGCCAATAAGATATTCTTCTGAGGCCATTCTTGAACCCCTACTTGAACTAGCATGGTAGGCATGACTTAACTAAGTGCAATGATGCCAATAAGATATTCTTTTGAGGCATCATTCTCTAGAGGCCAAATTAGATGGGTACTTGCAAGAGATGCAAATGAGTAAGCGTACTCTCTCATTATTATTAACGCTAGCCAATAAGATATTCTTCTGAGGTGGGCTTGGTAATAGTGAGTCTCCCATACCCTACTAAGAGTTTCCTCCAAAAACTCTCGAATTCCGATGAGGGATATGGAATTTGCCAAAAATAGTGGGTGGTGCTATTTTGATTTAAAGACCCGGATCAAATAGCTTAAAATCAATCAATTTACATTCGTTATGTATTTGTTTACCAATATATTTGCAAACGCTATCCTAAACTTGACAAAGAAAAAGCCGAACGCTTTAGTTTTCCGAAATTGGTACCACAATCCCATAGATTGTCTTGAATGGATTGTAAAAGTGCCTAAGTAGTCTCATCCTCACAATCTTGCAATTGATAATGTATCAATGGAAGAACATGTTAGATAAGTCTATCATAAAGAGGACAACGCAAACACTAGTGCTTGTCTCTTTGTTACACGAACAAGGAACTTGAGAAGAAAGCACAAGGGCATGGACACTTTATGTGCCATGATTCTTCACTTACAAATCGTTGTATGAAGAAATGAGAGTTGCCTTGAACAACTCTTGAAAGTTTGTAATTATGTTTAGAACATAATGGTTGGTTGACAAAAATAGTCCATCAACATGGACTTATGATGATTTTGAATCATTGAATGTTGAAGTGTTAAAACACTTAACGAGACGGAAACTAGGCAAGGACTTCACCTTTGTATCCCCATCCTAATGGTTCACTAAGTTTATTGTAAACTATATAGTGAACAATAACCACACGCTCTCCAAATTGTTTGATGTGTATAACACAATTGAAACAAGTTTCAAGAGAGATAGTGGGAGTTTAGGGACCATGACTATTGTAGTCAAAGGAGAAGTCAAATGAAGAAGATAAAATTAACTCCAAGGGAACAAACTTTCTTTATGAAAGGATGGACATTGGAAGATGTATTTGCAAGAAAAGTCTTGCAAAGTGTCAAGAACACACTCTTCGAAGGTGTTATAAAATGTTCTTGAATAGTTCAAAACAGTTGGTTCTTCTACTTGAATGCTTGATTCCGTATTAGTAACTATGTTTTACAATCGTTGTAAAAGTGTGCTAATAAGAAGTAGAAGATTAATGAGAAAAGAGAAAGTACTTCACATTCGAAACGTGAATCAAATATAGATCTCTGCAAAAGCAGATAGTACTTACTTCCTCATATGAACTACCAAAAGAAATTGGATAAACCAAAGATTGTCTTTGCATTCCAATTTTAAGGAACTTAATTCCATCACTATAGTAGAGATGGATGAATGTTTTGTTTGACAAAACATTGTTCTTTATTAATTAATGATTAGATTATTGTAATCTAATTAATTGTCTCTATAATAGAGATGATATGGTAGCGTTAACTGTTTAGAATATAACGATGCTTAAAACCCAAAAGGTTGCAAGGTAGTGACTAATCCCAACTGAGTTGTGACACCTCTAAAACATAAATTACGAGTTGGTCATAGATGGATGCTTTGGATCGTTAGATCCGGATCCAATACCTTCTTGTTAAAATTGTATAGAGGCAAAATGTTCGAATCTTTATTCTTTTGGAAAGAAGAAAGAATCACAAAGTTGTTGAGGTTAATTCACTTAGATGTTAGTGGCACTTATCCACAACATAATACTACTCATGTTGTATGACATTCACCGAAGATCACTCTCGGTTGGACTATAGTTTATTTTGAATAAACACAAGTCCGAATACTTTGCAAAAGGTTTCAAAGAATTCAAGAACTGTAAGTTGATGAGTAAGACGTCTAAAGTATTTACCTCCTTAGATTTGATCCAAGGAAAGATAACACTTTAGATGAGTTTCCTTGAAAGAATATCAAGGAAAGTAGCATCATAAGATAATGGATTTCTCCATTGGGAGAAAAACGAACAAGAATAAGATTTAGTTCGTTGGATATTATCAAATAAGCCATATATAGGATATATATACTTCTAAGACAATATGATTGTCAATTAGAAGATCTTCCAAAGATTTTCATAACTCCATAAGATGTAGTTGGAAAGAAAGACAAATCTTAAGCATGTTAAGATTTGGAGTTGTGTGCTAATAAGCAATATTTGTTTGATAACAATCTTGTGGGATATCCTTAAATTAGATTTTGGATATCGCTTCTATAAACCAACTAACAAATATTGTTTTGTTGGGTAGTTCATTGTAATCCTACAATATGATTTGCCTAAAGGCAAATGAACGAGAGATAGAACTCAAAGAATGGGTTCTTCGAGAGACAAAATGATGATCAACAAATATAACAACCTAGTTCCTATACCACAAGCTCCAAGGTAGTCGAGAAGGATTTATAAACCGTCTCAGTTGAATGGTTTGAACTTTATGACTATGTAATAGAGTTGCACCTCTTAATTCGAATGAAATAAGAATGAAAATCCTTATGACTACATTGAGTGTATATATGACATATACTCAAGGAAATGGTAAAGTACCATTTGACTCGAAATAATGAAACCTTAAAAGCTAATTGGTAGCTTAAGGTGACTACAATCAAAGAGATTGGTTGACTTGGAAGAAACCATCTTTGACATAGTCTTAGTTTCAATTTATTCGAAGATTGCTAGCTACAACTAAATGGTGATTCAATGTTTGGACATAATATGGGTTTCCGAAACCATTATTAAGATAGTCTTGATAATATATGTCTAAAAACTATAAATCACAAGACATGTAAGTTGTAGAGATCCATCCATCATGAATCTTAGCAAGCTAGTGGGAGCTATAAGCATCTTATGAATAAAATCAAATCGTTTGATTTCTCATAAAGATGTAAATGAATCTTTTGTTTACTAGGTTTACAAAAGATTAGTGGGAGTTAATCATGTTCCTAAACTTATATATATATGATATATTAATTTTTGGAAATGAAAAGAATACTTCTTCGTTAAAGTTATGACTTTAAACATTCTATAGTGATAGAATGTATGTGGGAGACATAGTCTATATATATGGGATGGAAATCTATAATGATATATTTCAAGATATAATTGGATTATATCAATCCCTAAAATAGACAAGAGATGCTAGGAAGTTTTTCACATGTTGATAAACTTCAATTAGAATGACAATTCTAGTGAGACTAGGAAGTTATTCTTCTCAAAGGGAATGTACCCTTTGACTCCCAAAGAAATAATGCGTAAATGGAATCCTTTATGCATAAGCAGAAAGGTGATTTATGTATTTCATATTGTATGAAAAACATTGATATAAGTTGTACCTATAAAGGTACAAGACGATATCAGTGCAAGCCCAGGATCAGAACCATGGCAACTGTCAAGTAAGTCCTTAAGTATTTAAGAAATACTAAAGGATAGATTCCTCAAAGAATGAGGAAGAATTAGAGTAACGTAATGGAAGCGTAAATGTATTAGATTATGAATCTAATCCATCATTGAATGTTTCTCCATTACGAATGAAGAGATAAACGAATATCTCTTTATTATGACTAAGGAGATATTTGGGTGGAAACATTAAAAGTAATGACTTTAATGTGTTCCATCATGTATGCAAAATATATTGCCATATAGAAGCTCACAACATTGTTGTTTGGATGGGAAAGTTCATTTATGAACTCTCTATTCAGTTCCAACCAGAAAGTGTATGACACTAATGGGGCGATAGCTCAAGCCAGGGAATCAAGGTCTCATCAAGGTCCGAACTCAAATGAGAGACTGAACCACATGATTGAGAATCATGTATAATGATGACGTTGTTAATCTCAAGATTGCTTCTATTGATAACATATAGATATCCATTGTCTAGGCCTACTACTCAACCATTTATGAAATGACTACAGAAGAGGTATCATCACTGATGACCAAGCTGATTGGCTCTAGTGCAAGTGGGAGATTGTTGGAAATGTGCCCTAAAACCAATCATATGATGATACTTTACGGACATTTTACATGTTAAACTAATCTAGTTTAATATCAAGGGCAAACATTATTGTTTGAGCGGCCTCATATAAATGTTATATGCTTAAACGATAAGTCCAAGGAATATATTATTGGGAGAATGCGATCTAAAGAAGTTAGATTCATGAGACCATTCTCTTTTGTATACATATCCTAAACGTTCCTGATCATAGGATTGACAATTGGGCGTTGACAGTCCGTTAAGATCAGTACGTGCTATGTCTTCTCTCAGGGAGAGTGACTGGTCTCGAGTCATTGGTGTGAGTGACACCAAGACAAGCATGTAGGTGCTCAATAGAGAATGAGTTCACTGAACACGATCAACAAGGAGTTCTCATACTCATGTCACATGAGAACTCATGGTTGGGATAATGCAAAGTAGTCCTTTGACCTGAGGCATCACAGCTGTCTTGTGGTTAGGTCCTTGATCTTTGATTATGTCAAACGTCACTCCATCTGATGGGTGTCCACGGCATCGTCGGGGTTAAGCCACTTAGCTATGGAGGCAAATGAATGCGCAACAAGGGATCTCTAACCTTCAAACCGTTTGAGGGAGAATACTCTATGATATGATTAAGAATCTCTGGCCATAGTATGAATGAGATGTTGGAATGCGTTCCAGATCACATTCAAGGTAATCATATAAGTACAAGATTCACATTGGATAGTAGACATGAATAAACTATCAAACCAAACAATGTGGTCAAGAGTATTGTATTAGAGAAAGACCGTATTGCATTTGTAATCCTAAACTGAATAGGTTCTCCACCTCTTCTGATTAGCTTGGGTAACCATGATATGCTGCTAGGTGTCACTCATGGTTTGTGGAAGCCCTAAATGTGTATAAACACTAAAGGGAAAATTGAAAGTAAGTTTCAATTCACAATCGATTTGAAAGAGTTTGAATCACCCACTACCTCGCTAAAAGGAACCTAATGGATCATACACCGTGTAAGGTAGAGATTGAAGATTCAACGGAGATGAGTAAGAATAATTAAATGGTTTAATTATTTATGGCAAGGATTAATTAATAAGTTAATTAATCAAACGAATAAGTTCGTTAAAAGACATCGGGATAGTTTTGGACCTTAAGGCCCAATGGGCTTTGAACGTCAAGTCCATTAACTTAAGTTGTATGACAACTTAATGAATAATGATTCACAAAGGCCCAAATAGCCCAATTAATCCCTAAGGCCGGCCATGTTAGAGAGGGTAGTGAACTTGGATTTATTTACAAGTTTGCCACTCAAATGAATTAAGGTATAAATATGACTTTATAGCCAAAATTCATTAAGGGTTCTTTTTGGGGGAAATTGGAGAAACACAAACTCCCTTTTCTCTCTAAAGAGGCCGGCCCCCTTGGAGGGATTAGCTAGCAATCCTACTCCTCCAAGGTCACTCATTTCTTCTCCAATCTAACCTTGGTGTAGAAACTTAGAGGTTCTCAATTTTGGGAACTTAGAGAACCTATTCTTCCATCCTAATCCATAGATCTAAGATGCAAGGAATGAAGGCCCTCTCTTTGGGTGATTAGCCTTTGCTTATGCAAAGAGGAATCTACAAAGGTATAAATTTCAACTCACTTTGTTTTGAGTTGATTAATGGTTCACCAATCTACTAGGCTTTGAACATTCATGGGTGATGTTTTGTTTTTTAAGTACATGCAAGCATGATTCCGCCTTTAATTTGTTAATTGCATGCTAATGATGTTGCTTAAATGAACATGTTTTTCCCAAAATAATCCTTCAGGCATATAGGCATGTAGGCATATAAATGCATAACAAGAGATCTCTAACTTTCCATGCTGGAGGGAGAATATGCTGAGATATGATCCGGGAGTCTTTGGCTAAAGCATATGAATATGACTTAGGAAGTTTGTTCCAAATCATATTCAAATGAATCATATAGAGAAGTATCACATTGGATAGTAGACATGAAACAAACTATCACTTAAACAATGTGATCAAGAGTATTGTATTAGAGAAGGACCGTATTGCGTTGTAGTTGTAACTGGATAGCTTCTCCAACCACTTCTACTTAGCTTGGGTAGCTATGACATGCTGCTAGGTCTCACTCATGGTTTGTGGAAGCCCTGAGGATTAGCAAACACTAATCTTCATCAAAGGGAGAATTGAAATGTAGTTTCAATTCACAATCGATCGTTAAGAGTAACAATCGCCCACTGCCTCGCTAAATGGAACCTAATGGATCGTACACCGAGTAAGGATGAATGTGAAGATATAAAAGAGATGGATAAGCAATTAAATGGTTTAATTGAGAATGGTCAAGATTAATTAATTAGTTAATTAATTATACGAAAGGTTCGTATTGGGCTTTTAAGTTGGTTTTGGGTTTCGGGGCCCAAAAGGGTTTTTGGTCCATAAGGCCTATTGAGTTTAGGTTATGTGACAACTAAAACTAAATGGAAATTAAGCCAAAACCGGCCTAGGGTGAGTGGTATTAAACTTGGGTTAATTGCAAGTTTGGCACTCACATGTGAGGTGGTATAAGGGCAACTTTATAGCCATTCTCTCACTAGGGTTTTTCTTGGGTCAAAAAAGAGAAATTTTTCTCTCCTTTTTCATAGAGAGGCCGGCCACTTAGGGAGATTTTCATTAGAATCAAAATCTCTCTAAGTCATCCATCTTCTCTTCACAGTACATCTTTGGTGTGGAGACTTAGAGGTACCAAACCTTTGGTACTTTTGGAGATCCTTTCCTCACATCCTCAAGGAGCAAAGGAGCATCACAAGGAAAATCCAAGGAGCTTGGAGGTGACTTGAAGGCACTCCACTTGGGTGAATCCCTTGTGTAAACAAGGATGAGCTTCAAGGGTAATGAATCTCAAAATCATTCTTTCTCTTTCTTGTTGTTAAAGAGTCTTATGGTTCACCATTATCTGGGCTTTGAAAGTCATGGGTTTTAGAATTGTTTTTCAATGCATGCCTACTTTAAAGTGTTATTAGTTTGCATATGTGTTCAAATGTTCTCACATGTTCTTAGATAGGACAAAAAATTTCCTTCAAGCTTCAGGTGCATTAGTTAACCCAAATGGCATCACAAGAAACTCATAATAACCATATCGAGTCCTAAAAGCAGTTTTAGGAACATCATCATTTCTAATCTTCAATTGATAGTAACCGGACCTCAAATCAATCTTAGAAAACACATAAGCACCTCGTAGCTAATCAAACAAATCATCTATATGCGGCAATGGATAACGGTTTTTAATTGTTAACCGATTTAATTGCCGATAATCAATACATAATCTCAAGGTTCCATCTTTCTTCCGCACAAATAAAATTAGAGCTCCCCAAGGTGAAAAACTAGGTCAAACAAAACCTTTATAAACTAATTCCTATAACTGGACCTTTAATTCCCTCAATTCCGCAGGAGCCATTCTATATGGAGTCAATGATATAAGATCCGTACCTGGAAGCAAATCAATAGTGAACTCAATGTCCTGATCTGGCGGCAATCCAGGTAGATCATTAGGGAATACGTTAGAAAAATGTTTGACTACTCATACATCTACCACGCTACTAGGAGTAACATCATTCAGTACTACTTGAGCTAACTATCCCTAGCAACCTTTCGATAACAACCTTTTAGCTCTCACAGTAGAAATAACACCATGCCTCACCCAACTACGTTCACCCACAAAAGTAACTTCAGGTAATCCAGGATGATGGAAAGTAACTGTTTTCCCATAACAATCTATGTTGGCACGATTATAATGCAACCAATATGTGCCCAAGATCACATCCAAATCAACAATATCTAAAGGGATAAGGTTAGCTGGCACAACTATATCTTCCACCATCATTGGACATCCTGGATATACACAATCAACATAAAATCTCTCTCTTCTAGGCATAGTGAACTCTAAATCATACCCTAGAGGTGTAGGATGAGGTTGTGTCACGTGAGCAAATGTATGAGAAATAACAGAATGTGTAGCACCACAATCAATCAAAACTCTAGCAAAGTGTCCAAGGATATTTAACGTACCCATGATTAAATCAAGATTGTTCTGGCATCTTGTAACGTCATGTTGTGGATACATCCCTGGTTCTGCTTGTTGGAAGTATGCCCTGAAAGTTAATCTTTGGAAGAAACATTTCAAGACATTGTCTGTATGTATAGATAACTCTAAATACAGCAAAAGGAAAAGTCACTCATTAGGACTATCTCAATAAGTGATATAAGTCCAAAATAGTGAATCCATGGACAATGGATCGATGGAAGAAGTAATCTAATGATGTTAGACTACAGAGACCATCTTCACATAACCATAATGTTCAAAAGGTTCCTGGTCGTAGGATTGTCAAAGGGATACTGACAATACATAGACCAGTACATACTATGTCCCCTTCAAATGGGAAGGATGGAAAGTCTCATGCCATTCGTGTAGTGACACTATGACAAGTATGTAGGTGCTTATTAAGGGAATAAGTTCACTAAACACAATCAAATAAAAGTAGTACTTGCATGGAGGTCTACTCACATGTCAAGCAAGTAACTCTACTAGTTGGAATATGTAAGTAATATTTTGATTTGAGACATCATAGTTGTCTTGAGGATTGATAATGAGACATGACCACATCTCATCTTGGATGTGTTCTATGCATTGTTGGGGTCAGTAATTTATTCTCAGAGGCATGTGAATGATCAACAAGGGATCTCTAATCCTTGTTATGAAAGGAAGAATACTCTAAGATATGATTCGGGAATCTTCGATCGAAGTATCAAGCGTAATGATGGAAGGTGTTCCTATACGACTCAATTGAATCATATAACTAAGAATAATCACATTAGGGGTTTGACATTAAGTATCCATACCCTAGTAATGTGCTTGTGAGTATTGTATTAGAGAAGGATCGAATTACATTGTAATTCCAACTGAATAAGTTCTCCGACAAAATTCTGCATTAGCTTGGGTAGCCATGATATATGGTTAGATGTCACTCATGGCTTATGAGTTCTTCTAGATGATTAAATATGTAGTCATCAAAGAAGGAGGAGAATTAAAAGTAAGTTTTAATTCACCAAGTGATTGGATAAATACTAATCAATTGGATTGATACCAATCACCTCACTACCTCGCTAATTAGAACCTAAAATGATTGTACACCGATACACTCTTGTGGTGAGACAACTAAGGATGATGGAATTAATTAATTGGATTAATTAATTGCTATGATTAATTAGAAATTCTAAAGAAATCATAGAGGCGATAAAAGATCGTTTTGGGCATAAAGAAAAAGTTCGGGTTCATTCGGGCCCATCGGGCCCAAACCCATTGGGCTTTTATTCAAACATAGGATGACTTGAAATAATAAAAGCCCAAAGCCCAAATCAACACTAAGAGAGGGCCAGCCAAAGGGTTAGAGGAAAAGGAGAGAGAAAGGTCAAAAGTTGACTTGCTACTCTAACATATATAAAGGAAGTTTAATCAAAAGGTTCATTAGGGTTTTGTGTATTCTGTTGAACAAAAGGGAAAACAAAAGTCTCTCTCCCTTAACACACATAGCCGGCCATCAAAGGGAGGAAAAAGCTAATTATCTCTCCTCCTTTTGGTTACTCCATCATCCATCTCACTACATTAGTGCGTGTGGATCTTTAGAGGTCTTCTACCTTGGGGACTAGAAGAGAATCAAACGAGCTCAAATCTAACAAGGTGGAGGAATCAAGGAGGGAGGCTAGACTCAAGGAGTTCAAAGAACAAAGAGCTTGGAAGTGGTCCATCCTTGGTCTAAAGTTTAGATCAAGAGGTTGAAGGAATATTTTGTGAAAACATGTTCATTTAAGCAACATCTATAGCATGCAATTAACAATTAAAGGCGGAATCATGCTTGTATGCACTTAAAAACAAAACATTTACCCATGAAATTCAATGCCTAGTAGATTGGTGAACCAATACTCAACTCAAAACAAAGTGAGTTGAGAAATTATTACCTTTGTAGATTCCTCTTTGCATAAGCAAAGGCTAATCACCCAAAGAGAGGGCCTTCATTCCTTGCATCTTAAATCCATGGATTTGGATGGATGAAAAGGTTTCTCCAAGTTCCCAAAATTGAGAACCTCTAAGTCTCTACACCAAGGTTAGATTTAAGAAGAAATGAGTGACCTTGAAGGAGTATGATTGCTAGCTAATCCCTCCAAAGGGGGGGCCGGCCTCTTTGGAGAGAAAAGAGAGTTTGTGTTCTCTCCAATTTCCCCAAAAAGAACCCTTAATGAGTTTTGGCTATAAAGTCATATTTATACCTTAATTCATTGGAGTGGCAAACTTGTAAATAAGTCCAAAACCCACTCCATCTCTAAATGGCTGGCCATTGGGATTTATTGGGCTATATGGGCCTTTGTGAATCATTATTCATTAAGTTGTCATACAACTTAAGTCAATGGACTTGACGTTCGAAGCCCATTGGGCCTTAAGGTCCAAAACTATCTCGAGGTCTTTAACGAACTTATTCGTTTGATTAATTAACATATTAATTAATCCTTGCCATAAATAATTAAACCATTTAATTATTCTTACTCATCTCCGTTGTTTCTTCAATCCTACCTTACACAGTGTACGATCCATTAGGTTCTTTTTAGCGAGGCAGTGGGCGATTAAAACTCTTCCAAATCCATTGTGAATTGAAACTTACTTTCAATTCTCCCTTTAGTGTTTATACACGTTTAGGGCTTCCTGATCGGATCATATTTATATACATTTTTACATCAAATTCACTCGTTTTTTCTTAGTTAGTTCGTTATATTTTGAGCTATTTACGTTATTTTTGTGTTTTATAGAATTTATCTAGCTAAGAAAATAAAAATAAAATAAGTGAAGTGTTAAGTAATTAATTCGTTTAAACTATCTTACTTGTTGATTAGAACTTATTATTTGGAAAATAATATATTTATATATTTAAATATATTTATATATTTATATATTTATTTATATTTATATTAATTATGTTGTGTGTGTTTGGCAGCCAAGAGGTCCACGGGGGAATAATCAGAAAAGGCACATGCATTCGGTGGGCAGCATTATGGAGGGGGGACGGACTGTGCAGAAAAGAGGGGAATATAATAAAAGTGAGGTCTCGGAGGAATCATTGGAGACCAGCCTTGGTGGAGAGAAACAGAATTATTATCAAAGGCATCAATGGGGCAGCTGGAAAGAATATAGTAAAATGAAATTAAGGAGAATCCGAGGGAGGAAAAACCAAAAACAAAAACAGGAGCTCCTCGGGAGAACAAGGGGGGAGCCTGGGAGATAATATAACGCGGCCAAAGGCAGCGTGAAGCCGAAGGGGGGAAGGCTGCCTTGCTTGGCAGCCGAGAGGAAAGAAGCAGCCAAGCTGCCAAGGGGGAGCCTCGGAGCAGTTTTGCCGAGAGACGAGCCAAGCCGAGAGGGAGCTGTAAACTTGCGGAGGAGAGGGACGTCGAAACTAGAGAGAGAGAGACCAAACGAAAGCTGGCCTTTGATCTGAAGCTTAGGATCTGCAGAGGAAAGATATTCGAATTCTGCACGATATCGTCATCAAGAGCTTTCTTGGATTCTGCTTGCATGCAAAGAAGAAACGTTGGCACGGATTTGGAGAGAAAGGCGTAAGGCAGCAAAGCTGCCTTGGTTTTTCTTTGAAGGCAGCTAATCAAAGTTGACTTGTTTTTCTTGTACCGAGAGAAGCTGCCAGGTGGAAGAAGCACAGACACGGATAAGGAGCAGTCAATCCTTTGGCATGGAAAATCAGCACAAGCACAGTGCACAAATCCTTGCACAGAAAATCTCCGTTTCGGTTTAATCCTCCAACTCTGTTTTATTTATGTTTTTAATTTATAATAATGTGTAATTAATTTATATTGGCTAGAGGTTAATTCGAAACCATGGATATATTTGTAATTTGAATTGATTACATTCAGTTGTGATTTCTGAGTTGTGATTTAATTTGCTTAACTGCTTGATTGATAACTTATTTGTGTATGTTGATTAAGAATGCATACTTAATTTACATGCATGAATTTGATGCTAGAATATAAGTGAATTTCACCTAATCGTTATGAACTTATATTCATGAGTAGTGAAGGTTGTTATCCACAATCGTGTTAAGTAAATTCTTGGCAGGAGTATCATGCTTTTCATAGTTACGAATGCCTCGTCAGTATTTATAGTTTTCACAAAGTTTAATGATCTTTGATTGTATCTCTATTGTGCTTTTCACGTAGGGGACTTTTAGAGAATGTGTTGAATTGTTGTATGCTGTTCATCCAATTCAATAACTTAAGGAAAACTTGAAGATTAAAAAAGTGCTGTTCACAGTTAATCTGGAGTATTGAGAATTTACAACTTATTGAAAGAACAACTGAAAATCAATTTAGATTGCATATGTGTCATGTGTGGAGAAGAACCCTCTAGCCAATCCGTCGCTTATCCATTCACTTTTATTTTATGTTTTTGTCAATTTTGTAATTTATTTAAGTTTAATTTACGTTTCGTCAAAAACCAAACCCCCCATTATTAAATTATATTATTTAATTAGATTTCATTGTTTTTAATCTTTTAATTCGATTTCCGTCCATTTCAATTTCTAGTGTTTAATTTAAATTGTTTTCATTATTTTGAGTCAATTTTAGTGTGTTTTGCATTATTAGAGTTTTTAGCCTAGTTTTGTGTTTTTGAGTCTTGTTTAATATTTTTAAATTAATTTAGAGTAGATTAGCAATCCCTCCTAATCCCCGGCCTAGAACGATACCCTACTTATATCTATACTACAACTGTCAAAAAGAGGGTTAAATTTGTGCGGTTTAAAATCCCGTCACTTCCACAAACCATGAGTGACACCTAGCAGCATATCATGGTTACCCAAGCTAATCAGAAGAGGTGGAGAACCTATTCAGTTTAGGATTACAATGCAATACGGTTTTTCTCTAATACAATACTCTTAACCACATTGTTTGGTTTGATAGTTTATTCATGTCTACTATCCAATGTGATACGTGTACTTATATGATTACCTTGAATGTGATTTGGAACGCCTTCCTTCATCTCATTCATACTCTGGCCAGAGATTCTAAATCATATCATAGAGTATTCTACCTCAAACAGTTTGAAGGTTAGAGATCCCTTGTTGCGCATTCACTTGCTTCCATGGCTAAGTGGCTTAACCTTGACGATGCCGTGGACACCTTCCTGATGGTGTGACTTTGACATAATCAAAGATCAAGGACCTAACCACAAGACAACTGTGATGCCTCAGGTCAAAGGACTACTTTGCATTATCCCAACCATGAGTTCTCATGTGACATGAATATGAGAACTCTTCGTTGATCGTGTTCAGTGAACTCATTCTCTATTGAGCACCTACGTACTTGTCTTGGTGTCAGACACACCAATGACTCGAGACTAGTCACTCTCCCTAAGAGAAGACATAACACGTACTGATCTTAACGGACTATCAATGCCCAATTTGCAATCCTATGATCAGGAACATTTAGGATATGTATACGAAAGAGAATGGTCTCCTGAATCTAACTTCTTTAGATTACATTCTCCCAATTACATATTCCTTGGACTTATCGTTTAAGCATATAACATTTATATGAGACGGCTCAAACAATAACCTTTGCCCTTTATATATAAACTACATTAGTTTAACTTTGTGAAATGTCCGTAAAGTATCATCATATGATTGGTTTTAGGGCACATTTCCAACAATCTCCTACTTGCACTAGAGCCAATCAGCTTGGTCATCATTGATGATACCTCTTCTGTAGTCATTTCAAAAATGGCTGAGTAGTAGGCCTAGACAGTGGATATCTATATGTTATCCATAGAAGCAACCTTGAGAATAACGACGTCACCATTATACATGATTCCTAATCATGTGGTTTAGTCTCTCATTTGAGTTCGGACCTTGATGAGACCTTGAGTCCCTGGCTTGAGCTATCGCCCCATTAGTTTCATACACTTTCTGGTTAAAACAGAATAGAGAGTTCATAAATGAACTTTCCCATCCAAACAGCATCTATATGGCAATATATTTTGCATTCATAATGGAACACACTAAAGTCATTACTTTTAATGTTTCCATCCAAATATCTCTTTAGTCATAATAAAGAGATATCTGTTTATCCCTTCATTCATAATGAAGAAACATCCAATGATGGATTAGATTCATAATCTAATACATTTACGCTTCCATTACGTTACTTTAATTCTTCCTCAATTATTGAGGAATCTATCCTTTAGTATTTCTTAAATACTTAAGGACTCACTTGACAGTTGCCATGGTTCTGATCCTGGGCTTGCACTGATATCGTCTTGTACCGTTCTAGGTACAACTCATATCAATGTTTTCATACAATATGAAATACATAAATCACCTTTCTGCGTATGCATAAAGGATTCTATTTACGCATTATTTCTTTGGGAGTCAAAGGGTACATTCCCTTTGAGAAGAACAACTTCCTAGTCTCACTAGAATTGTCATTCTAATTGAAGTTTATCATCATATGAGAAACTTCCTAGCATCTCTTGTCTATTTTAGGGATTGATATAATCCAATTATATCTTGAAATATATCATTATAGATTTCCATCCCATATATATTCTATCGTTTATAGAATGTTTAAAGTCATAACTTTAACGAAGAAGTATTCTTTTCATTTCCAAAAAATTAATATATCATATATATTTAAATTTAGGAATATGATTAACTCCCACTAATCTTTTGTAAACTTAGTAAACAAAAGATTCATTTACATCTTTATGAGAAATCAAACGATTTGATCTTTCTTCATAAGACGCTTATAGCTCCCACTAGCTTGCTAAGATTCTTGATGGATGGATCTCTACAACTTACATGTCTTGTGATTCATAGTTTTAGACATATATTATCAAGACTATCTTAATAATGGTTTCGGAAACCCATATTATGTCCAAACATTGAATCACCATTTAGTTGTATCTAGCAATCTTCGAATTAATTGAAACTAAGACTATGTCAAAGATGGTTTCTTCAAAGTCAACCATTCTCTTTGAGTGTAGTCACCTTAAGCTACCAATTAGCTATTAAGGTTTCATTATTTCGGGTCAAATGGTACTTTACCATTTCCTTGAGTATATGTCATATATACACTCAATGTAGTCATAAGGATTTTCATTCGAATTAAGAGGTGCAACTCTATGACATAGTCATAAAGTTCAAACCATTCAACTGAGACGGTTCATAAATCCTTCTCGACTACCTTGGAGCTTGTGGTATAGGAACTAGGTTGTTATATTTGTTGATTACTATCTTGTCTCTCAAAGAACCCATTCTTTGAGTTCTATCTCTCGTTCATTTGCTCTTAGGCAAATCATATTGTAGGATTACAATGAACTACCCAACAATACAACATTTGTTAGTTGGTTTATAGAAGCGATATCCAAAATCTAATTTAAGGATATCCCACAAGATTGTTATCAAACAAATATTGCTTATTAGCACACAACTCCAAATCTTAACATGCTTAAGATTTGTCTTTCTTTCCAACTACATCTTATGGAGTTATGAAAATCTTTGGAAGATCTTCTAATTGACAATCATATTGTTTTAGAAGTATATATATCCTATATATGGGTAATAGATAACAACCAACGAACTAAATCTTATTCGAGTTCGTTCTTCTCCTTATGGAGAAATTCATTATCTTACGATGCTATTTTCCTTGATATCTTTCAAGGAATCTTATCTAAAGTGTTACTTTTCCTTGGATCAAATCTAAGGAGGTAAATACTTTAGACGTCTTTACTCATCAACTTTCATTTCTTGAATTCTTTGAAACCTTTTGCAAAGTATTCGGACTTCTGTTTATTCAAAGTAAACTATAGTCCAACCGAGAGTGATCTTCGGTGAATGTCATACAACATGAGTAGTATTATGTTGTGGACAAGTGCCACTAACATCTAAGTGAATTAACCTCAACAACTTTGTGATTCTTTCTTCTTTCCAAAAGAATAAAGATTCGAACATTTCGCCTCTATACAATTTTAAAAAGAAGGTATTGGATCCGGATCTAACGATCCAATGCATCCATCCATGACCAACTCGTAATTTATGTCTTAGAAGTATCACAACTCAGTTGGGATTAGTCACTACCTTGCAATCTTTTGGGTTTTAAGCATCGTTATATTCTAAACAGTTAACACTACCACATCATCTCAACTATAGAGACAATTAATTAGATTACAATAATCTAATCATTCATTAATAAAGAACAATGTTTTGTCAAACAAAGCATTCATCCATCTCCACTATAGTGACGGAATTAAGTTCTTTAATATTGGAATGTAAAGACAATATTTAGTTTTTCCAATTTCTTTGGTAGTTCATACGAGGAAGTAAGTACAATCCGCTTTCGCAGAGATCTATATTTTATTCACGTTCCGAATGTGAAGTACTTTCTCTTCTCTCATTTATCTTCTACTTCTTATTAGCCACACTTTTACATCATTTGTAAAACATAGTTACTAATACGGAATCAAGCATTCAAGTATAAGAACCAACAGTTTTGAACTATTCAAGAACATTTTACAACACCTTCAAAAGGTGTGTTCTTGACACTTGCAAGACATTTCTTGCAAATACCCCTTCCAATGTCCATCCTTTCATAAAGAAAGTTTGTTCTCTTGGAGTTATTTTGCCTTCTTCATTTAACTTGTCCTTTGACTACAATAGTCATGGTCCCTAAACTCCCACTATCTCTCTTGAAACTTGTTTCAATTGTGTTATACACATCAAACAATTTGGAGAGCGTGTGGTTATTGTTCACTATATAGTTTACAATAAACTTAGTGAACCATTAGGATAGGGACACAAAGGTGAAGTCCTTGCCTAGTTTCCGTCTCGTTAAGTGTTTTAACACTTCATCACTCAATGATTCAAAATCATTATAAGTCCATGTTGATGGACTATTTTTGTCAACCAACCATTATGTTCTAAACATAATTACAAACTTTCAAGAGTTGTTCAAGGCAACTCTCATTTCTTCATACAACAATTTGTAAGTGAAGAATCATGGCACATAAAGTGTCCATGCCCTTGTGCTTACTTCAAAAGTTCTGTGTTCATGTAACAAAGAAACAAGCACTAATGTTTGCGTTGATTAAGGGTTGTTCAAAGCAACTCTTATTTCTTCATACAACAATTTGTAATTGAAGAATTATGACATTAAAAGTGTTGTCCTCTTTATGATAGACTTTTCTAACAAGTTCTTCTAATGATACATTATCAATAGGAAGATTGTGAGGATGAGACTATTTAGTTACATCTACAAGCCATTAAAGACAATCTATGGAATTGTAGTACTAAGTCCGGAAACTAAAGCTTTCGGCTTTTCTTTGTCAAGTTTTGGATAGTGTTTGCAAATATATTGGTAAATAAATACATAACGAATATAAATTGATTGATTTTAAGCCATTTGATCCGGGTCTTTAAATCAAATAGCACCACCCACTATTTTTGGCAAATTCCATATCCCTCATCGGAATTCGAGAGTTTTTGGAATAAACTCTTAGTAGGGTATGGGAGATTCACTATTACTAAGCCCACCTCACGATGATACGATGTTGGCTAGCATTAATAATAATGAGAGAGTACGCTTACTCATTTGCATCTCTTGCAAGTACCCATCTTATTTGGCCTCTAGAGAATGTAACCTCACAATGATATGATGTTGGCTCCATTGCACTTAGTTAAGTCATTCCCACCATGCAAGTTCGGGTAGGGGTTCAAGAACAACCTCACAATGATATGATGTTGATCATTCTCGTTGTCTACCTTTCACAACATCAAGTATGCATATAAACTCCTCCTGAGTCTAAGCATGCACTTTGTACTCCCCCATGATAGGGTGAAGCCGGTGTACAAGTCACAAACGTTTGGAGCCTACCACGGTGGAAGGTTTGAAAGAGTGTTCAAAGCACTCTCACGCTTATCAACTTAATAATGGTTTGGTTGAGGGTTTTTAGGTCTCATCACATATAAACATACATTTTAATCTTATTAAAACATTTTTGGTCCTATTACAACTATTGGTCCATGTGATTGATTTAGTAGTATATGATACTCCCACTATGCTTGTAAAACGGTTTTTAAAGCAAGAGTATATGGTACTACTAACATAAGGTTTGCATTCATTCATAGACTATAAAGTTGCCTTAGGGCCTTAGGATGACTATGAACCTTTGATTAGATTCAACACGAGCCTAGTGTTGAATCTCGGTCTAGAGATGGTGATTGATTTTAGTTACGCATTTAATCACATTAAGGCGTGTTGTCTTAGGGGCGTTGGACCCTCTACTCCATTTTCATGCATATCAAATAAAACAAGAAAATGAGTACTTCAAAGTAAAGATGAGCTTATGCTGTTTACAATATTTGAATAATACAAATTTCTTTAAAGTAAAGAAGAACTTAAGCTCTTTTACAACATTTGATCAAATCAAATTACAACCAAAATCTAATCTACACATTCCCATGGTTCAAACAAATTTGAAACGGCTTTTCACATAGCTCAATTATCATAGGCTTAGGTTCATAATCACCCTTTAATTAATTAACACTTTAACTAATTAAATTGAATGCAACATTTTTCATTTGGTTTTTGTATCCATAAAATTGATTTAAATGGAGCTAAATAAAATGAAAATCCAATTCTCATTTCAAGAGACAAAACAATTTTGTTCTCTACCTAATTTGGGCCAAAATCAATAACGTCAACTTATTTGGGCTATAATGCAATTAGCCTCAACTTTTGGGCCAAAATGTAATGACCTCAACTTGTTTGGGCCATAGTGCAATTAACCTCAACTTTTGGGGTATTTTGCAAAAAACTTAAACTTTTGGGGTCACTTTGTAAAAAACACAAAAGTCCACTACTTTATGTAATTACAACTAGAACCCAAAAATTTCAACAAAAGCTAAAACTTCATTAAAGGAGCAAAACAATTTGTCCTTATAGCGTTTTTGGACCTAAACGTAAAAACGTAAACTTTTGGGCCAAAGTGCAAATACACAAAAGTATCAAAACTTTATGTAATTGCATAAAAGCCCCAAAAGTACTCCCATTGAGGGAGTGGCCGGTTTTAGAGAGAGCATGGAGTGATGTGTGTGTTGATTTGTAAGTTTGACATAAACCATGCAAGTGGTGCAAGATATTTGGTGTAGGATATTTGTTCATGCAAGTGGTGTGCGTGAAAGGGAGTTAATCCTTACACACCCATCACCATTTCTATCACCTTTCTAAACAAATATCTAACACATTTAAATATTTGATAAAACACAAAACACAAACTTTATGAAATAAATCAAAACTTTGAATCAAAACACCAAACTTTTTGTTCTTGGCTAAAATGTCAAGAACAATGAAGAACATTCATGAAAAACTCAAAAAAATTCCATGAACATTTTTCACCCAAAAACATCCCAAAACCACTCAAACTTAAGGGAAATAACAAATAACCATACTAGGGTACATAGGGGTTCCAAAAGTTACTTGAAAACACTTTTAACAAGTCAAACAAGAACCCAAAAAATCACCCTTTAATTGTGGCCGAAATTCCCAAAATTCATGGCACCAAATTTTAGCTCCAATATTCATGCTCATATGAACTACATCTACAACATTTGAGATGGCAAATTTTCTAACCAAATTTACATTCAAAGAAAGCAAGAATAAAGCTTGTCACATATTACAACTTTTAAATCATATACTATGAACTACAAAACCCAAAAGGATTCACCAACTACTAGACCTAGGCTCTGATACCACTTGAAGGAATATTTTGTGAAAACATGTTCATTTAAGCAACATCTATAGCATGCAATTAACAATTAAAGGCGGAATCATGCTTGTATGCACCTAAAAACAAAACATTTACCCATGAAATTCAAAGCCTAGTAGATTGGTGAACCAATACTCAACTCAAAACAAAGTGAGTTGAGAAATTAATACCTTTGTAGATTCCTCTTTGCATAAGCAAAGGCTAATCACCCAAAGAGAGGGCCTTCATTCCTTGCATCTTAAATCCATGGATTTGGATGGATGTTTCTCCAAGTTCCCAAAATTGAGAACCTCTAAGTCTCTACACCAAGGTTAGATTTAAGAAGAAATGAGTGACCTTGGAGGAGTAGGATTGCTAGCTAATCCCTCCAAAGGGGGGGCCGGCCTCTTTAGAGAGAAAAGAGAGTTTGTGTTCTCTCCAATTTCCCCAAAAAGAACCCTTAATGAATTTTGGCTATAAAGTCATATTTATACCTTAATTCATTGGAGTGGCAAACTTGTAAATAAGTCCAAAACCCACTCCATCTCTAAATGGCCGGCCATTGGGATTTATTGGACTTGACGTTCGAAGCCCATTGGGCCTTAAGGTCCAAAACTATCCCGAAGTCTTTAACGAACTTATTCGTTTGATTAATTAACATATTAATTAATCCTTGCCATAAATAATTAAACCATTTAATTATTCTTACTCATCTCCGTTGTTTCTTCAATCCTACCTTACACGGTGTACGATCCATTAGGTTCCTTTTAGCGAGGCAGTGGGCGATTAAAACTCTTTCAAATCGATTGTGAATTGAAACTTACTTTCAATTCTCCCTTTAGTGTTTATACACGTTTAAGGCTTCCATAAACCATGAATGGCACCTACCAGTATATCATGGTTACCCAAGCTAATCAGAAGAGGTGGAGAACTTATTCAGTTTAGGATTACAATGCAATACGGTCTTTCTCTAATACAATACTCTTGACCACATTGTTTGGTTTGATAGTTTATTCATGTCTACTATCCAATGTGATACGTGTACTTTGAATGTGATTTGGAACGCCTTCCTTCATCTCGTTCATACTCTGGCCAGAGATTCTAAATCATATCATAGAGTATTCTCCCTTAAACAGTTTGAAGGTTAGAGATCCCTTGTTGCGCATTCACTTGCCTCTATGGCTAAGTGGCTTAACCCCGACGATGCCATGGACACCCTCCTGATGGTGTGACTTTGACATAATCAAAGATCAAGGACCTAACCACAAGACAACTGTGATGCCTCCGGTCAAAGGACTACTTTGCATTATCCCAACCATGAGTTCTCATGTGACATGAATATGAGAACTCTTCGTTGATCGTGTTCAGTGAACTCATTCTCTATTTAGCACCTACGTACTTGTCTTGGTGTCAGACACACCAGTGACTCGAGACTAGTCACTCTCCCTAAGAGAAGACATAGCACGTACTGATCTTAACGGACTATCAATGCCCAATTGGCAATCCTATGATCAGGAACATTTAGGATATGTATACGAAAGAGAATGGTCTCTTGAATCTAACTTCTTTATATTACATTCTCTCAATTACATATTCCTTGGACTTATCGTTTAAGCATATAACATTTATATGAGACGGCTCAAACAATAACCTTTGCCCTTTATATATAAACTACATTAGTTTAACTTTGTGAAATGTCCGTAAAGTATCATCATATGATTGGTTTTAGGGCACATTTCCAACAGAGGTATAAAACTCAACCTTCACTTTGTTCTTCAATATTTCGTTTGATGCATCAACTATGAACCTATGCTTCTTGAAGGAGATTTGCATGACTATAGCTTTGATAATATGTGATAATATGCTTCTGTTGGTTATGTGTATAAATTTTGAATTGTATATGCATGCTAGTCACTAGAAATCCCACATAAATCTCATTATTTCCCTTCACTGTTGTCGTCCACCATGACCTCTACTAGTTTGATTTTCTTTTCCATGTACTCCACACCCCTGACCTGACTGGCCAGACTGCCTTGACGATCCTGCACTGCTAGCAGAAATATCCACTTATTGGGGCTGTCCTCCTTGGTACCACTGAGATCCACCAACTGGCATCAAAAGATATGGCGTATAGCCTCCAGAATACTGAGGATACCCACTCTAGTAATAAAGGTCTTGTGAATACTGATACTACCTTGAACAGTAAGGAGCTTGGTCACCCTGATAATGGTAAGCACCACCACGGCCCATCTAACCATGACTACTAAATCCAGGAACCTGTTGGATCGGCGCTGGTGGTGGCATAGAAGACTGATGGGGCCTCTGCTGACTTTGGGGACAATTTGCAGCTCTATATCCCATCTGCCCACAAGCGAAACATCCATTACCGCCCCGTCTACACTCACAAAAATGGTTATTATTACATTTGTGGCACAAATGAGCACTTCCTCTTCCAGAATTTCCTTGCCTCTAAAATTTGGAACCTCCTAAAAATCTACCACCTCCTCTCTGACTAGTAGAACTAAAACCTCCACTGGAAGAACTAGAACTAGCTCAACTTCTCTTAAAACTCTGAGTCTTCTGGGGTCCCTATGATGACTGACCTTTGCCTTTATCATTATTCTTCGGATGCTCATTCTCTTCTTCTTCCTCACTGTTGCTGGGCATATTTTCAGAATCCTCAATCTGTAATAAAGTCTTATAAAACTCGTGGTAAGTGGCACAATGAACCTCAGTCGCTATAGTACGCCATTTCTTCTTAGTAGCCAATTTGAAATGATGAAGCATCTCAACCAGATTAGCAACAACTTTCGGATGATAACGAGACAAGTTTGTGAATTTCCTGTAATACTCATTCGCTGACAGTTTCTTCTGTCTCAGACTCGTAAATTCCTGTTTCTTACTGTCAATATACGCAGGAGGAATAAATCTCTTATAAAACAACCGTTTAAATACCTCACAATCCTTATATTTCTCTTGGGATAACTCATCAGTCAGCTGCTCCTACCATGATGCCGATTCTTTACCCAAAAACCATGAGGTCATCTCAACCCACGTGTCTAGAGATAAACTCCCCTGACTCTGCATCAGCCTAAAAGTTTTCCTAATATACATCAACCATTTCTCGGTACCCTCGAGCCCCTCATTGCCTACGAAAGTGTTTATTTTCAAATTATGAACAGACTCCAGAAGGGTCCTCTAGGGAGGTCGACTATATAGCATTCGCTATAGCTTCCCCTAACTGAGCTATGTCAGAGAAATTAGGTTCAGAAGATTGACGTAGCTCTCAACGAGGCTGCATAGTTCTGACAGAAGACACCAGAATAATCAGAATATTCACAAGATATACAAGATTGCCAAACCTAAGCTTTGATACCAACTGACACACCCCGACCTAAGTCAGGACATGTTGGCCGTCACGTGAGCGTGACGTAACCATGTGCACAATGCGGAAGAAAAATTAAATAAGAGAAATACGAACAAATTAAAACCAAGCAACTAGCAATCCTAACTAAGTAACGTGCTAGTGCGAGAATTAAGTGTGAAATACACAACCAGAGCATAAGTAGCCTAAGAGCAGTCCAACTGGATAAGTACTAATTATACAACACCCAAAGGTGATCGTACATTTGTGAAATCTGCCATAACCTCCAGATATCCTCGTAAGCCACCAACGAAAACTCTCACCTAAAACCTGAAGGGGCGCATAACAGAAAGTGTGAGTGGGCAAAAACAAAGCTTTTCAAAATCATTTCATTTCTCAAAAGTTCTAACCCCTCGCCGTAAAATCTGTATAATTTCCTAGAAAATAAAGTATATACTCATATATCTCAAAACCATGCTCAGCAATAGATAATCAAATGTATGTTAGGAGTATGCCATGCCAAAGTATCACAACGAAATGCCATAAGTAACTCAGTGAATAAATATGAATACCAAATATCAAATCAGCCCTCGGCTGAGTCTATAGCTCATAATCAAAGTCATTCATATCAAACCCTGCACACGAGTCGGAACCACCTATAGTGGTCTGTACGACAAGACTAGGTGTAAAATAAATATGCTCAAGTGCTACGATCACGTGAAGACTATGCGAATAATCGCGAGTCACCTACGAGTCAAAACCACCTATAGTGGTCTGTACGACAAGCCTGTGCACCTAACTTGGATCTAAGGTGAGCATACGGTGCGGAAGGTGAAAATCACGTGTAGAACTATGCCCTAACTCTGGGCAGGAGCACTAACACCGAGGTGTAGGTTTATGAGCTCTCAATTCATCACAACATCAAATCATAAATTCACACCAACCAATTATAACTCACCTGGTACTCAACTGAGCGTCCGCAGCACCAATTCACATATATGCATCATATACCAATTCATAAACTAAAAGTAAATTCATATGCATGGCATTTTAAACATACTTTCATTTAAAAGCAATTTCTAGGAAAATTAGCAAGTATATAGGTATATACGGAAAACCAAAAGCCCACTCACTGATAAGTCGAAGGGTCGTAGCCCCTGAGCCTTGATTGCTGGTGCTCGTCCTCAGGATAAGTCTCACCTTTATGCGAAATAACTAAATAAACGTCATTTAAAGCACATAACCAAAACTAGCTAATAACTTCTCATACATAGCTCAATTTGGGTATTTGAATATACCAACGTGATCTACACAACCTCACGAACAACCACAAATTTGTAGAAAAATTTTCCAATGCCCCACGCGCCGGCAAAGGCACGGCCCTATGCGCGGCCAACCCTAACGGAATCCCTAACTACCATTAGGATTATTCCGTGGAATATTTCGTTAAACCCAAACAGAAACTGTTAAGTTTACATGATGGTGATAGAATATTCCGTCAAACTTGACGAAATATTCGCCCTTCTTCTTCGACGAACCTCCAGTCACCGTCGTTGTCGCCGGAAAACAATTTCAAGCTCCAATAATCACGGGATCTCGCCTGAAAAGCCTTGATAATCTGGCCAAAACTTGAAACTCGCCGATCTTGACTTCCCGACGTCCAATTCACTTGGTTTTTCTTCTCCGAGCTTCGTGAAGACGTTCTAAAGCTTCCTATAACCTTAGAATCTTCCAAAAACTCCACATTTACGTGTGCACAAAATCTGGGTTTTTGGTTTCTCGGGTTTTCAAAGGATTCACGTTCTAAAAATGGTATGGATAAGTTCGTGATGATGAGATGAAGATGATGATGCAAAACATAAGCTCGATCTGTGCAGAAATGTGTTGGTTTGAAGTTGTTCATACTACTTGTACGGAATTTGCAGAAAATTCGAGAGAAAGAGAGATAAGAGAGATAGTACATGGGAGTGAGACAGAGAGAGTGTGAGTGTGTTATGTGTGGTCCAAATTTGGTGCCCTACCAAAACCAAACAAATGTCTCACTTTTACAATTTTTCCAAAAGCTTCGGAAAAATGATAAATAGGTCAAATTCCAACTTAAACACACAACCATACAAAACGTCCAAGGGTACTTTAGTAAATTCACGCCAACGATATAATTAATTCGGGACGAGCTGTGACACAAAAAAAGAGGTAAATTGTTTCCATCTTTGATGTTGATCCCACACCTATTGGGCTGCTCGCAGAAAAGGGTAACAGGTGTAGAGATTTTCTTGCTTTAGGAAACTTTTAAATTGTTTCCTTCTTTGATGTTGATCCTCTCTTTTAATAGAAATCAAATCCTTCTAGGAAAAGGAAATAAACCCCTCTCAAAGCCTATTTAAATCCACCTTAAGTGAATTATTAAATCAACTTTGAAGAGAATTTTATTCTACCTTACAAGATAAAAAGAAAGCTTAAAGGATATTTACTCCTCCTCCTCTAGCCATCTCCCACACCTTGCCCGCGCAAAGGATCATCTTTCGTTGATTGCTTCGTCTTCTCGTTGCTTCTAGGTAAGAAAAAATTAATTTTCTTGTCTTCAAATATTTCTGGAAATTATAGGGCTTGAAATTTGGCTCAACGGGGGTCAAGGATATTTGAAAAAAAAAGACTTAGGAAGACTGCGACACTGTTGCTGCAGATGGTGGGAGTGAACAGGCCTTGCCATGGGGCTTGGCATAGGCATTGGGCTTCCTACAGCTTGGGCTGTGGGTTATTGCTATTGCCTGGGCCTTTATGCCTGGGTTGTGTAGTATGAGAAAGTGTGGGGTGTCTGCCCCTTGCCAATTAAATTGGGCCGCGAGGCCTTTTGGTCCGAGAAGAATAATGGGGGAGCCAACTTGAGCTAGCCTCCCTACTTTGCCATATACCTTTTTTTTTTTTTTAAGAATTGGGCCAAGTGCCCTGCTTGTGTCGAGAGAGGAATAAGACCAAGGGTTTCCTTTTTGGGCCAAGAGGCCTACTGTGTCGTGGCCTTTTTTTTTTTTCTTGTTTTTTGCCAAGAGCTGTTTTTTTTATTTTTTTAGTAACTCTCTAATGAATCCTACTTGTGTTTGTAGAATTCTTCAAACATGTCATCTTCGAGCCACAAGAATGATGATGGTGTGCCACCGTTGTACTGTCAAGGTGGGTCTTTGAGCAAGGTTGGCTACTTCAAGGCTGCTCACTTTAGGATTAGCTCCAAAGACTTGTTTAGAGACTTCCTTGAAGCCTACAAGCATGCCATTCCAACGAGAGTTCGAGTAAAGCGTGTTAAGGATGGTAGCAACCGTGAGCCATGTGATGGGGCTCTGAGAGCCATCAAGTTCCACCCCTACTATTTTGTGTTGGGATTTACTTTTCCTAGGCAACGATCAGCGTTATGGTGGGGTTCCACAATCTTAGCGAATTTTTCGACTTAAACTTGACCGTCAACGAATTTTGGTATTTCTTTGACATAGGCCACATCGAGGGAGTTGGGCAGCTGCGATCTCGCCATAGGCTCTTTGACAATTCAAGCAAGGGCGATCATGATTGGGCCAATGAGACTTTGGAGGTGAGTGGAGAATGGGAATCTGATTCATCTCCCGAGCTGCACATGCCAACAGTTTTCATCTCCGATAATTAGGCTGCTCAACCTTCCAGCTACTTGGTATTTATGCTAAACTGCTCTTTATTTTTCTAATTGCCCTCTGTTGCTTTTGTAGATTCAAAATTTGGCTCAACTCTTAGAACTTCACCAGACATGAAGAAAGTGCATGTCGCTCTAGGTACTCCTTTCAAGTATCGTGAGCGGTGTTGGTTGCTCAGTCTTATTCGTAGGGAAAAAGGTGGGCTACCCCCGAGAGAAGAAATAAAACGAATCAAGGTTGAGGTGTTGACTCGTCCTATTACTGTGCTAGAGCATACTGCCAACGAAAGTGGGAAAAAGAGACTCTCCCCGCCTTCTCAAGAGACACCTGCTGAGAAGAAATTGAAGACTTCTTCTGCTGCCTGCTGAGGTTCTACAACTGCTCAAGAGAAACCTGCTGAAAAGAAATCGAAAACTTCATATGCTGCTCACGAAGACTCGCCAGCTGCTTCTAAACTTGTGATTAATTTGACTTCCTCCAAGGGCGAAAAAGAAGAATTTGCTAAATCTGTGCCGTGACACCTGTAATTCTGAGGGCCAGATTTGTGCCTGTGACACATGTAGTTGCAAAAGCTAGTTCAATTGTTGATAGGATTGCCCAGCGTAGAAGCTCATTTGTGCTCCCGGTGCCGAAGGTTGTGCCTAAACGTCCTTTAGGGGCTAAGTCTGGTTCACCTATGGAGAGGCTTGCTACTATAAAAATAAAAAAGCACCCTCGCCTACTAAAGCGACGCAAAAACTTGTTTCTTCCGCTGTTGAAACCAATTCACCTGCTGAAAAGAAGGAGACTGCTAGTACTGCCAACTGTGAAAAGCCTACCAAGACTGTTTTTAAGGAAGTTTCTAAGATTTGCGCATTTTTTAAGCCAGATTTTATTGAAGATATGGATATACATGCCAAGTTTGTTGATAGCGTCAAAGAGATTGTTGGCCCAAGGCTCTTCACAAAGCACATACCCAAGTACAGGAAGACTGCTATGTTAGCCATAATGCAAAAAACAACGATTCTAGCAGCCGAGTCTATGTTCCTTAACCAAGAAGATACTAAAGCTGCTAAAGATGTGGCAAGAACCATGGCAGCCGAAGCTTACTCCTCGACCGAAAAACTCAAAAAACTGGAATTTGAGCTTGCTGCTTTAAAGGGATCAACATTTCTGCCCCCACTTCTCTGTAGCTTGAGACCGCTCGTCAAGAGATCATGGATTTGAAAGCTAGGCTTGATGCGATCCAAGTAAAGTATGAAAGTGCAAATAAGGAGATTAGCATTACATACCTCAATAGTAGGGTTTCTCACAACAATCAAAATACAACCTGTAATATTGTAGATTTAAATATAGATGGAGATATTGTAGTCACATTTAGAATAAGAATGTGATTGTGTAATTCCTAGTAGATATGGGAATGTATCTTATATTCCTAGTAGGAGTAGATTACCTATTAAATGTTGTAATCCTAAAGGGAAAGATTTTTGCATATCCTACTACTATAAATAAAGGCACAATGGGGTGAATCAAACACACTTCATAACTAAATCACTCTCTTCTCCCTTAATATTGCCGGCTCTTTTTCTCTCTCTAAACCCTAAATCATTCAATCAAATAGGCCTACAACATGTTATCAGCACGCTCTTGCAAAAAGCTGAGGAATTGACGCATCGTAGGAAGAGGCTATCTTCTACAAAATTCAAAGGCTTATACTTGTTTTCAGCTAATTAGGTACGCTGTCCATAAAGCATAAAAACATTCCCCATGATGCATGAACCCCTCTATGTTTATATTTTCCTTATGATATATATATATATATATATATATATATATATATATATATGTATGTATTGTATATGCTTATATATTTGTCAATATATATATTTGTTTCGTGCATCACACAATTAAATTGTTATGTGGAATATCTGAGTCAATGTATAAAATTAAATTAGAAGCAATTTTAGGGTTTCCTAAACCCTCAGGGATTTTTGAAAAATAAAAAAGAGGAATGGGATATGGTGCGGCTCGTCACCGTACCATCACTATGGACAGAGCAACCGGGCCACGGCCTGGACTTCATCTCGGTAGGGCCTGAAGCCCCGAGCCCAAAATGCTAAAACCAGCCCTGTTTGGTTGAGTCCACTCACTCCCATGTCGCATTCTTGTGGTTGCTGGGCTTGTGCAGTAGCAAAGGGCCTGTAGCTCTAGCCTTCAGTCTACGCCAACAAGCTGCAAAGCTTACTGGGCCTTGCAACACCCTGGCCCGCCTTTCATAATGGCCAACCTATTGCGGCTGGGCTTCCTCGTGCCAAACCCAAGGCCAGCTTATGTTGGGTCTTGTCTCGTTCCCTCCCTTGTTCCAAAAATTGAAACCCAGCTACGGCTGGGGTCTCTCCCTCATCCCTGACCTGTAGTTCACACCCGAGGCCTTTTTGGGTCATGCGTTTTACTCAAGGTACCCAACCCGTACCCAATTATTTTTTTGGGGCAATTTTTCGACCCAATGCTTTTAACCCGTATGTTAATATTATTTGGCTTCTATAATCGACCTCCTATGGCCCAATTAATTCAATCTTATCCATTCCTAAAGACATGCCTTGTGTTTCATGTCTTGTTCTTTCCTAGAAACATGCTACAATGTTCTTTCTAGAAGCCAAAGACAGATTCCTACAAAGGTGGCGCCTAGAACCCTTCTAGAAGGCCTTTGCCTTGCCTTGCAATCCACCCTCCTTTCCCTCCAAAATTTGCCGCACCTTTTTATCCTTCTTCCCTTTGGATTTCTGATTTAATTGGCCATTTTCCTTGTGGATTTAGGTTGTGCAAAGCCTTTTCAGAAATTAATTGGGCCATAACCCTTTTCCCTTGTAGGTTTATAATTTCTGCCGCACCTAGGGGCCCTAATCCATCACTTCTGCTAAGTCCAAGCCCTAATCTGATTTACCCTAAGGTTTGGGGTGCATATATATACCTAATCTAAGTGTGCCGTAGGGATTGATGCTTCATTCACCCAGAAAACCATTCAGCCGCACACATCTCTCCCATTCAACCATTCATTCATCATATACACTCACCCTAGCCGCACCATATTCACACCACCACAGAGAACACCTTGTGCAACCACCTTTGGAGAAGAGGAGGACTTGTGTCGTGCAACACCAAGGGAGGAGAAGGCCTTGCGCATGCCATCTGCCACTATAGGAGTTTCTAGAGTTCTTTCTTCTCTTATTTCAATTATGTTAAGCATGTGGAACTAATTCCTTTTTAGTTAGAGGCAAATTTGAAGCCATGGACATATGTTTGTTATGATTTGATTTACTCCAGTTATGATTTCATGAAGTATGAATGTGGTTTACTTTTCTGTTTTTATTAAGAACTTGTTTATGTATGTGGGTTGAGGGTCGACACTTACTTTGCATTCATAGATTCGATGCTAGGATATAAGGAAATTGCACTTAATCGTTATGAACTTATATTCATGAGTAGTAAAGATCGCTAGTCACGATTGTGTTAAGTAAACCCTAGGTTGGATTAACATGCGTATTCCATAGTTATGAATGGCTAGTCGATGTTCATGATTTCCATTGAGCTTAATCATCTTTGTTAAACGTCTCTATCATGCGTATTCCATAGTTAGGGAGTTTGATGAAGAATAATTTGGTTGTGATGCGTTTTCCATTCAATTCAATGAATCTAGAGAAATCTGGGAATTGATTAGTTCAATACAATTAATTCCGAGCATTTGAAGGAAAATTTGTTTAAAACAAGTTCATTTGAGCAACATCAAAAATATGCAATTAACAATTAAAGGCGGAATTGAAGGATTATTTTGAGAATACATGTTCATTTAAGCAACATCATTAGCATGCAATTAACAAATTAAAGGCGGAATCATGCTTCCATGTACTTAAAAACAAAACATTACCCATGAATGTTCAAAGCCTAGTAGTTTGGTGAACCTTTCAACAACTCAAATCTAAGTGAGTTGAGATTTATACCTTTGTAGATTCCTCTTTGCTTAAGCAAAGGCTAATCACCCAAAGAGAGGGCCTTCATTCCTTGCATCTCAAATCTATGGATTTGGTTGGATGAAAAGTTTCTCCAAGTTCTCAAAATTGAGAACCTCTAATTCACCACACCAAGGTTTGATTTAAGAAGAAATGAGTGACCTTGGAGGAGTAGGATTGCTAGCTAATCCCTCCAAAGGGGGGGCGGCCTTTTTAGAGAGAAAAGAGAGATTGTGTTTCTCCAATTTCCCCAAAAAGAACCCTTAATGAATTTTGGCTATAAAGTCACACTTATACCTTAATTCATTTGAGTGCCAAACTTGTAAATAAGTCCAAAACCCACCCTAACTCTAAATGGCCGGCCATGTGGGATTTAATGGACTATTTGGGCCTTTGTGAATCATTATTCATTAAGTTGTCATACAACTTAAGTCAATGGGCTTGATGTTCAAAGCCCATTGGGCATTAAGGTCCAAAACCATCCCGAGGTCTTTAACGAACTTATTCGTTTGATTAATAATCATATTAATTAATCCTTGCCATAAATAATTAAACCATTTAATTATTCTTACTCATCTCCGTTTAATCTTCAATCTCTACCTTACACGGTGTACGATCCATTAGGTTCCTTTTAGCGAGGCAGTGGGCGATTCAAACTCTTTCAAATCGATTATGAATTTGAAACTTACTTTCAATTCTCCCTTTAGTGTTTACACACGTTTAGGGCTTCCACAAACCATGAGTGACACCTAGCAGCATATCATGGTTACCCAAGCTAATCAGAAGAGGTGGAGAACCTACTCAGTTTAGGATTACAAATGCAATACGGTCCTTCTCTAGTACAATACTCTTGACCACATTGTTTGGTTTGATAGTTTATTCATGTCTACCATCCAATGTGAATCTTGTACTTATATGATTACCTTGAATGTGATCTGGAACGCATTCCAACATCTCATTCATACTCTGGCCAGAGATTCCAAATCATATCATAGAGTATTCTCCCTCAACGGTTTGAAGGTTAGAAATCCCTTGTTGCGCATTCACTTGTCTCCATGGCTAAGTGGCTTAACCCCGACTATGCCGTGGACACTCTGATAGAGTGACGTTTGACATAGTCAAAGATCAAGGACCTAACCACAAGACAACTATGATGCCTCAGGTCAAAGGACTACTTTGCATTATCCCAACTATGAGTTCTCATGTGACATGAATATGAGAACTCGTCGTTGATCGTGTTCAGTGAACTCATTCTCTATTGAGCACCTACGTACTTGTCTTGGTGTCACTCACACCAATGACTCGAGACTAGTCACTCTCCCTGAGAGAAGACATAGCACGTACTGATCTTAATGGAGTGTCAATGCCCAATTGGCAATCCTATGATCAGGAACGTTTAGGATTTGTCTACGAAAGAATGGTCTCATGAATCTAACTTCTTTAGATCGCATTCTCCCAATCACATATTCCTTGGACTTTATCGTTTAAGCATATAACATTTATATGAGACCGCTCAAACAATAATCTTTGCCCTTGATATTAAACTAGATTAGTTTAACATGTGAAATGTCCGTAAAGTATCATCATATGATTGGTTTTAGGGCACATTTCCAACAATCTCCCACTTGCACTAGAGCCAATCAGCTTGGTCATCAGTGATGATACCTCTTCTGTAGTCATTTTATAAATGGCTGAGTAGTAGGCCTAGACAATGGATATCTATATGTTATCCATAGAAGCAACGTTGAGAATAACGACGTCACCATTATACATGATTCCCAATCATGTGGTTTAGTCTCTCATTTGAGTTCGAACCTTGATGAGACCTTGATTCCCTGGCTTAATCTATCGCCCCATTAGTGTCATACACTTTCTGGTTGGAACCGAATAGAGAGTTCATAAATGAACTTTCCCATCCAAACAACAATGTTGTGAGCTTCTATATGGCAATATATTTTGCATACATGATGGAACACTTTAAAGTCATTACTTTTAACGTTTCCACCCAAATATCTCTTTAGTCATAATAAAGAGATATCTAATTATCACTTCATTCATAATGAAGAGAAATTCAATGATGGATTAGATTCATAATCTAATACATTTACGCTTCCATTACGTTACTCTAATTCTTCCTCATTCTTTGAGGAATCTATCCTTTAGTATTTCTTAAATACTTAAGGACTCACTTGACAGTTGCCATGGTTCTGATCCTGGGCTTGCACTGATATCGTCCTGTACCTTTCTAGGTACAACTTATATCAATGTTTTTCATACAATATGAAATACATAAATCACCTTTCTGCGTATGCATAAATGATTCTATTTACACATTATTTCTTTAGGAGTCAAAGGGTACATTCCCTTTGAGAAGAAAAACTTCCTAGTCTCACTAGAATTGTCATTCTAATTGAAGTTTATCATCATATGAGAAACTTCCTAGCATCTCTTGTCTATTTTAGGGATTGATATAATCCAATTATATCTTGAAATATATCATTATAGATTTCAATCCCATATACATAGACTATGTCTCCCATATATATTCTATCGTTTATAGAATGTTTAAAGTCATTACTTTAACGAAGAAGTATTCTTTTCATTTCCAAAAATTAATATATCATACATATATTTAAATTTAGGAACATGATTAACTCCCACTAATCTTTTGTAAACCTAGTAAACAAAAGATTCATTTACATCTTTATGAGAAATCAAACGATTTGATCTTTCTTCATAAGATGCTTATGGCTCCCACTAGCTTGCTAAGATTCATGATGGATGGATCTCTACAACTTATATGTCTTGTGATTCATAGTTTTAGACATATATTATCAAGACTATCTTAATAATGGTTTCGGAAACCCATATTATGTCCAAACATTGAATCACCATTTAGTTGTATCTAGCAATCTTCGAATTAATTGAAACTAAGACTATGTCAAAGATGGTTCCTTCAAAGTCAACCATTCTCTTTGATTGTAGTCACCTTAAGCTACCAATTAGCTATTAAGGTTTCATTATTTCGAGTCAAATGGTACTTTACCATTTCCTTGAGTATATGTCATATATACACTCAATGTTGTCATAAGGATTTCTCATTCTTATTTCTTTCGAATTAAGAGGTGTAACTCTATGACATAGTCATAAAGTTCAAACTATTCAACTGAGACGGTTTATAAATCCTTCTCGACTACAGTGGAGCTTGTGGTATAGGAACTAGGTTGTTATATTTGTTGATAACTTTCTTGTCTCTCAAGGAACCCATTCTTTGAGTTCTATCTCTCGTTCATTTGCGCTTATGCAAATCATATTGTAAGATTACAATGAACTATCCAACAAACAACATTTGTTAGTTGGTTTATAGAAGCGATATCCAAAAGCTAATTTAAGGATATCCCACAAGATTGTTATCAAACAAATATTGCTTATTAGCACACAACCCCAAATCTTAACATGCTTAAGATTTGTCTTTCTTTCCAACTACATCTTATGGAGTTATGAAAATTTTGGAAGATCTTCTAATTCACAATCACATTGTTTTAGAAGTATATATATATATATATATCCTATATATGGGTAATAGATAATATCCAACGAACTAAATCTTATTCTTGTTCGTTCTTCTCCTAATTGAGAAATTCATTATCTTATGATGCTATTTTCCTTGACATCTTTCAAGGAAATGCATCTAAAATGTTATCTTTCCTTGGATCAAATCTAAGGAGGTAAATACTTTAGACGTCTTACTCATCAACTTACATTTCTTGAATTCTTTGAAACCTTTTGCAAAGTATTCAAACTTGTGTTTATTCAAAATAAACTATAGTCCAACCGAGAGTGATCTTCGGTGAATGTCATACAACATGAGTAGTATTATGTTGTGGATAAGTGCCACTAACATCTAAGTGAATTAACCTCAACAACTTTGTGATTCTTTCTTCTTTCCAAAAGAATAAAGATTCGAACATTTCGCCTCTATACAATTTTAACAAGAAGGCATTGGATCCGAATCTAACGATCCAAAGCATCCATCCATGACCAACTCGCAATTTATGTTTCAGAGGTATCACAACTCAGTTGGGATTAGTCACTACCTTGCAACCTTTTGGGTTTTAAGCATCGTTATATTCTAAACAGTTAACGCTACCATATTATCTCTACTATAGAGACAATTAATTAAATTCTTTAAAATTGGAATGTAAAGACAATCTTTAGTTTTTCCAATTTCATTGGTAGTTCATATGAGGAAGTAAGTACTATTTGCTTTCGCAAAGATCTATATCTTATTCAGTTCCGATTGTGAAATACTTTCTCTTCTCTCATTTATCTTCTACTTCTTATTAGACACACTTTTACAACGATTGTAAAACATAGTTGCTAATACAGAATCATGTATTCAAGTAGAAGAACCAATTGTTCAAGAACAATTTACATCACCTTCGAAATGTGCGTTCTTGAAACTTGCAAGACATTTCTTGCATATACCCCTTCCAATGTCCATCCTTTCATAAAGAAAGTTTGTTCCCTTGGAGTTATTTTGCCTTCTTCATTTATCTTCTCCTTTGACTACAATAGTCATGGTCCCTAAACTCCCATTATCTCTCTTGAAACTTATTTCAATTGTGTTATACACATCAAACGATTTGCAGAGCGTGCGGTTATTGTTCACTATATAGTTTACAATAAACTTAGTGAACCATTAGGATAAGGACACAAAGGTGAAGTCCTTGCCTAGTTTCCGTCTCGTTAAGTGTTTTAACACTTCAACACTCAATGATTCAAAATCATCATAAGTCCATGTTGATGGACTATTTTTGTCAACCAACCATTATGTTCTAAACATAATTACAAACATTCAAGAGTTGTTCAAGGCAACTCTCATTTCTTCATACAACAATTTGTAAGTGAAGAATCATGGCACATAAAGTGTCCATGCCCTTATGCTTTCTTCTAAAGTTCCTTGTTCAAAGAAACAAGCACTAATGTTTGCGTTGATTAAGGGTTGTTCAAAGCAACTCTTATTTCTTCATACAACAATTTGTAATTGAAGAATTATGACATTAAAAGTGTTGTCCTCTTTATGATAGACTTATCTAACATGTTCTTCTATTGATACATTATCAATTGGAAGATTGTGAGGATGAGACTACTTAGGTACTTTTACAATCCATTCAAGACATTCTATGGGATTGTGGTACCAAGTTCGGAAACTAAAGTATTCGGCTTTTTCTTTGTCAAGTTTAGGATAGCGTTTGCAAATATATTGGTAAACAAATACATAACGAATATAAATTGATTGATTTTAAGCCATTTGATCCGGGTCTTTAAATCAAAATAGCACCACCCACTATTTTTGGCAAATTCCATATCCCTCATCGGAATTCGAGAGTTTTGGAGGAAACTCTTAGTAGGGTATGTGAGGCTCACTATTACCAAGCCCACCTCACGATGATACAATGTTGGCTAGCAAAAATAATAATGAGAGAGTACACTTACTCATTTACATCTAATGTAAGAACCCATCTTATTTGGCCTCTAGAGAATGTCACCTCACAATGATATGATGTTGGCTCCATTGCACTTAGTTAAGTCATTCCCACCATGCTAGTTCAAGTTAGGGGTTCAAGAACAACCTCACGATGATACGATGTTGGCTATTCTCATTGCCTACCTTTCACAACATCAAGTATGCATATAAACTCCTCCTGAGTGTAAGCATGCACTTTGTACTCCCCCATGATAGGGTGAAGCCGGTGTACAAGTCACAAACGATTGGAGCCTACCATGGTGGAAGGCCACGAAAGAGTGTTCAAAGCACTCTCACGCTCATCAACTTAATATTAGTTTGGTTGAAGGTTTTTAGGTCTCATCACATATAAACATACATTTTAATCCAATTAAAACATTTTGGTCCTATTGCAACTATTGGTCCATGTTGATTTATTTTAGTTGTATATAATACTCCCACTATGCTTATAAAACAGTTTTTAAAGCAAGAGTACATGATACTACTAACACAAGGATTGCATTCATTGATGGACTTTATAGTTGCCTTAGGGCCTTAGGATGACTATGAACCTTTTATTTAGATCCAACACGAGCCTTGTGTTGAATCTCGGACTAGGGATGGTGATTGATTTTAGTTACGCGTTTAATCACATTAAGGCGTGTTGTCTTAGGGGCGTTGGACCCATCTACTTCAATTTCATGCATATCAAATAAAGCAAGAAATAAGTACTTCAAAGTAAAGAAGAGCTTATGCTCTTTTACAACAATTGATCAAATCAAATTACTTTAAATTAAAGAAGAGCTTATGCTCTTTTACAACATTTGATCAAATCAAATTACAACCAAAATCTAATCTACACATTCCCATGGTTCAAACAAATTTGAAACGGCCTTTCACATGGCTCAATTATCGTAGGCTTAGGTTCATAATCACCCTTTAATTAATTAACACTTTAACTAATTAAATTGAATGCAACAATTTTCATTTGGTTTTTGTATCCATAAAATTGATTTAAATGGAGCTAAATAAAATGAAAATCCAATTCTCATTTCAAGAGACAAAACAATTTTTGTTCTCTATTTAATTTGGGCCAAAATGCAATGACCTCAACTTGTTTGGGTCATTGTGCAATTAACCTCAACTGTTGGGCTATTTTGCAATTAGCCACAACTTTTGGGCCATAATGCAATTAACCACAACTTTTGGGCTATTTTGCAAAAACTTAAACTTTTGGGGTCACTTTGTAAAAACACAAAAGTCCACTACTTCATGTAATCACAACTAGAACCCAAAATTTTCCACAAATGTAAAAACTTCATTAAAGGAGCAAAACAATTTGTCCTTTAGCGTTTTTGGACCTAAACGTAAAAACGTAAACTTTTGGGCCAAAGTGCACATACACAAAAGTATCAAAACTTTATGTAATTGCATGAAAGCCCCAAAAGTACTCCCACTAGGGAGTGGCCGGCCTTGGGAGAGGAAAATTGTGTGATGTGTGTGTTGATTTGTAGTTTTGTCATAAAGCATGCAAGTGATGCATGTGGTGTGTGAAAGGGATTTAATCCTTACACACCACCAATATTTCTTTCACCTTTAATAAACAAATATCTAAGATATTTACAAAGTTTTTTACTAACATTAAAATGTTAATCATTAATAAATATATGAAAATATCTTATAACAAAAAATTTATGAAATAATTCAAAACTTTGAATCAAAACACCAAACCTTTTTGTTCTTGGCTAAAATGTCAAGAACAATGAAGAACATTCATGAAAAACTCAAAAAATTTCCATGATCATTTTTCACCCAAAAACATCCCAAAACCATTCAATCTTAAGGGAAATAACATATAACCATATTAGGGTACATAGGGGTTCCAAAAGTTACTTGAAAACACTTTTAACAAGTCTAACAAGAACCCAAAAAATCACCCTTTAATTTTGGCCTAAATTCTCAAAATTCATGGCACCAAATTTTAGCTCCAATATTCATGCTCATATGAACTACATCTACAACATTTGAGATGCCAAATTTTCCAACAAAATTTACATTCATAAAACAAGAATAAAGCTTGTAACATATTACAACTTTTAAATCACAAACTATGAACTACAAAACCCAAAAGGATTCACCAACTACTAGACCTAGGCTCTGATACCACTTGAAGGATTATTTTGAGAATACATGTTCATTTAAGCAACATCATTAGCATGCAATTAACAAATTAAAGGCGGAATCATGCTTGCATGTACTTAAAAACAAAACATTACCCATGAATGTTCAAAGCCTAGTAGTTTGGTGAACCTTTAAACAACTCAAATCAAAGTGAGTTGAGATTTATACCTTTGTAGATTCCTCTTTGCTTAAGCAAAGGCTAATCACCCAAAGAAAGGGCCTTCATTCCTTGCATCTAAAATCTATGGATTTGGTTGGATGAAAAGTTTCTCCAAGTTCTCAAAATTGAGAACCTCTAATTCACCACACCAAGGTTTGATTTAAGAAGAAATGAGTGACCTTGGAGGAGTAGGATTGCTAGCTAATCCCTCCAAAGGGGGGCCGGCCGTTTTAGAGAGAAAAGAGAGATTGTGTTTCTCCAATTTCCCCAAAAAGAACCCTTAATGAATTTTGGCTATAAAGTCACACTTATACCTTAATTCATTTGAGTGGCAAACTTGTAAATAAGTCCAAAACCCACCCTAACTCTAAATGGCCGGCCATATGGGATTTAATGGACTATTTGGGCCTTTGTGAATCATTATTCATTAAGTTGTCATACAACTTAAGTCAATGGGCTTGACGTTCAAAGCCCATTGGGCCTTAAGGTCCAAAACCATCCCGAGGTCTTTAACGAACTTATTCGTTTGATTAATAATCATATTAATTAATCCTTGTCATAAATAATTAAACCATTTAATTATTCTTACTCATCTCCATTTAATATTCAATCTCTACCTTACACGGTGTACGATCCATTAGGTTCCTTTTAGCAAGGCAGTGGGCGATTCAAACTCTTTCAAATCGATTGTGAATTTGAAACTTACTTTCAATTCTCCCCTTAGTGTTTTCACACGTTTAGGGCTTCCACAAACCATGAGTGACACCTAGCAGCATATCATGGTTACCCAAGCTAATCAGAAGAGGTGGAGAACCTACTCAGTTTAGGATTACAAATGCAATACGGTCCTTCTCTAATACAATACTCTTGACCACATTGTTTGGTTTGATAGTTTATTCATGTCTACCATCCAATGTGAATCTTGTACTTATATGATTACCTTGAATGTGATCTGGAACGCATTCCAACATCTCATTCATACTCTGGCCAGAGATTCCAAATCATATCATAGAGTATTCTCCCTCAACGGTTTGAAGGTTAGAGATCCCTTGTTGCGCATTCACTTGTCTCCATGGCTAAGTGGCTTAACCCCGACTATGCCGTGGACACTCTAATAGAGTGACGTTTGACATAGTCAAAGATCAAGGACCTAACCACAAGACAACTATGATGCCTCAGGTCAAATGACTACTTTGCATTATCCCAACCATGAGTTCTCATGTGACATGAATATGAGAACTCGTCGTTGATCGTGTTCAGTGAACTCATTCTCTATTGAGCACCTACGTACTTGTCTTGGTGTCACTCACACCAATGACTCGAGACTAGTCACTCTCCCTGAGAGAAGACATAGCACGTACTGATCTTAATGGACTGTCAATGCCCAATTGGCAATCCTATGATCAGGAACGTTTAGGATGTGTCTACGAAAGAATGGTCTCATGAATCTAACTTCTTTAGATCGCATTCTCCCAATCACATATTCCTTGGACTTTATCGTTTAAGCATATAACATTTATATGAGACCGCTCAAACAATAATCTTTGCCCTTGATATTAAACTAGAATAGTTTAACATGTGAAATGTCCGTAAAGTATCATCATATGATTGGTTTTAGGGCACATTTCCAACAGGAATCATGTTTATATGCACTCAAAAACAAAACTTAACCTATGAAATTCAAAGCCTAGTAGATAGGTGAACCAAGACTCAACTCAAGAACAAAGTCAGTTGAGAAATCTTATACCTCTGTTGATTCCTCTTTGCATAAGTAAAGTCTAATCACCCAAGGAGAGGGCCTTCATTCCTTGCTTCTTAGCTCCATGGATTTCTTGGAGGATGATGGTAGAATGGATTCTCCAAGTTCCCAAGAAAGGGAACCTCTAAGTCTCCACACCAAGGAGAGCATTTAGAAGAGATGAGTAACCTTGGAGGAGGATTAGATGCTAGTTAATCCCCTCCAAGGGGGCTGGCCACTTAGAGAGAAAAGGGAGAGAAGTGTTCTCATCTTTTCTCCAAAAGAAAACCCTTAATGACTTTTGGTTATAAAGTCCTTTATATAGTCATTTCAATTAAGTGACAAAAAGAACAAAAACCCTATCACCACAATGTGGCCGGCCTTGTCAACCTTTTGGGCTGTTTGGGCCCTTTAGATTCTTTAGTCATTTAAGTTGTCATACAACTTAAGCTAATGGGCTTGACGTTTGAAGCCCATTGGGCCTTGAGGCCCAAAACTAACCCAAGGTCTAAACGAACTTATTTGTTTGATTAATTAACATATTAATTAATCCTATCCATAAATAATTAAACCATTTAATTATCCTTACTCATCTCCGTTGTTTCTTCAATCTCTACCTTACTCGGTGTACAATCCATTAGGTTCCTTTTAGCGAGGCAGCGGGCGATTATAACTCTTTCAAATCGATTGTGAATTGAAACTTACTTTCAATTCTCCCTTTAGTGATTACTCACTATTAGAGCTTCCACAAACCATGAGTGACACCTAGCAGTATATCATGGCTACCCAAGCTAATCAAAAGAGGTGGAGAACCTATTCAGTTTAGGATTACAATGCAATATGGTCTTTCTCTAATACAACACTCTTGACCACATTGTTTCGTTTGATAGTTTATTCATGTCTACTATCCAATGTGATTCATTTACTTATATGATTACTTTGAATGTGATTCGGAACGATTTTCCAAATCTCATTCATACTCTGGCCAGAGATTCTAAATCATATCATAGTGTATTCTCCCTCAAACAGTTTGAAGGTTAGAGATCCCTTGTTGCGCATTCACTTGCCTCCAGGGCTAAGTGACTTAACCCCAACTGCGTCGTGGGGACCGTCTGATAGAGTGACATTAACATAGTCAAAGATCAAGGACCTAACCACAAGACAACTATGAGGCCTCAGGTCAAAGGACTACTTTGCATTATCCCAACCATGAGTTCTCATGTGACATGAGTATGAGAACTCCTCGTTGATCGTGTTCAGTGGACTCATTCTCTATTGAGCACCTACATGCTTGTCTTGGTGTCAGTCACACCAATGACTTGAGACCAATCACTCTCCCTAAGAGAAGACATAGCATATACTGATCTTAACGGACTGTCAATGCCCAATTGGCAATCCTATGATCAGGAACGTTTAGGATATGTATACGAAAGAGAATGGTCTCATGAATCTAACTTCTTTAGATTACATTCTCCTAATCACATATTCCTTGGACTTATCGTTTAAGCATATAACATTTATATGAGACAGCTTAAAACAATAACCTTTGCCCTTTATATTAAACTAGATTAGTTTAACATGTGAAATGTCCGCAAAGTATCATCGTATGATTGGTTTTAGGGCACATTTCCAATAGCACTGTCATTCATAGTTCGTCGAAAGAATAACTGGAAATCAAGTTGTATGCATATGTTCATGTGTGGATAAAGACCCCTCTAACTAGTTTCTCACCATTCAATTTCATCATAACTCGTTTTCTTTGAAGTTTGATTACAGGTATCTGTTTTAAGTTTCAATTTCGTCAAAACAAACCCTCTTGTTCTTAAGTTTTGTTTTTAGAGTCTAAATCTGTTTTCTTTTAGTCTTTTGAGTCAAGTAAGTTGATTTTCATCCAATTCACTTGTTAGGTCTAGAATTGAGTCTTTTTTATTGTACCTTGTTGTTTTGAGTGTTTAAAGTCAGTTTTGAGTCTATAGAGTCTAGTTTAGTGTTTTTGAATCTTATTCACAATGATTAGCAGCCCTAGTTAATCCCCGGCAACGGCGCCAAAATTTAATGTGAAAATTAACTTGATACTCAAATTATACTTTATTGATAACAATTGTAGTATATACGCAAGTAAGGATCGTACAATTAAGGAGCTCTCAGCCTCGGGGTTGGCCAATGCCGCACCCTTATGCATTCAATACCCCGTGGCTGCCCAAGGCAAGACCGATGAGTTCGAATTGAAGTCAAGCTTGTTGCACCACATTCCTAAATACCATGGGCTGTCCATGGAAGATCTAAACAAGCATCTCAAGGAGTTCGAAGTGGTTTGTTCGAGCATGACACCCATCAATGTCGATGGGAACATTCTGATGATGAAGGCTTTTCCATTCTCTCTTTTGGAAAAGGCTAAAGATTGGCTTTACGAATTAGCACCCGGAACGGTCACTTCTTGGGAAAGCATGAAGATGGCATTTTTAGAGAAGTTGTTCCCCACTTCGAGAGTTATTCTCTTGAGGAAGAAAATCAGTGGCATTCAACAACAACAAGGGGAGTCCTTTCCGGCCTACTATGAGCGTTTCAAAGCTCTTGTCGCTTCATATCCTCAACATCAAATGAAAGAAGAACTTCTACTTCAATATTTTTATGAAGGACTTCTTCCAATTAAGCGACAAATGCTAGATGCCTCAGTAGGGGGTGCGTTGGTTGACAAAACACCCATGGCTGCCAAGACCTTAATTTCCAACTGAGTGTTGAATACACAACAATACGAAGGACTTGGACAAAGAGACCCCCCACGGCAACAAGTGAATGAGGTAAGTTCTATGTTTGACATTCAATCCCAATTAGCTAACCTTACTTCTATTGTTTCTCAGATGTCCAAGGGAATGAAGATACATGGACCAAGTGTTTGTGGCGTGTGCTCTATGCAAGGACATGCTAATGATCAATGCCCTCAATTGATTGAGAATGGAGGGTGGGAATCTGCCAATGCCGTGGGTTTTGGGAGCCAAAATCAACCACGCCATGATCCATACTCAAACACCTACAATCCGGGTTGGAGGGACCAACCAAATTTCAAGTGGAGGGAGCCTCAACAACCCCAACAACAAGGAGGATTAAGGCAGCAACCACCGGGGTTTTATACAAAGCCATTCGTACCAAATCAAACCCAATTGCAATCTGCCCCAACAAACTCAGGTATGTCTTTGGATAATGATCAAGTTGTTAAGTTACTTACTACTTTGATGCAGGAAGTACAAACTCAAAACAAAGAGAGGCAAATCCAAGACAAAAGGGTGGACAATTTGGAAAAGCAAATGGGGCAAATAGCGGAATTCATAGGGCAGATTAGAGAACAAGGCAGATTGCCTAATTCAACCGTTGTTAATTCTAAATGAGGCTTTGAAACTGCCAATGCAATCATGTTACGAAGTGGCAAGGAAGTTGGGACCAACCCATGACCAGCCAAATCAATTCACAAAGAGGACGAGAAGTTGCTGATTGAAGAGAATGAACAAGCAAAACCCACGGCAAGGGTAGAACAACCCTTGCCGCAGCCACCCAAGAATGCTATGCCGTCCAGCATAGGTAATGTGATTCCAAATTCGACTATTTTTCACGTTGTTCCTCCGAATGTGTATTTCCCTCGCAGATTCTTCAATCAAAGAAGGAGGAAGAGGACAATGACATTCTAGAGACCTTTAAGACAGTCCAAATCAATATCCCACTCATTGCTGCAATAAAGCAAATTTCAAAGTATGCGAAATTTTTGAAGAAGCTTTGTACATCAAGGAAGCGAATTCGGGAAAAAGAAGTGGTCCAGATAAGTGAGAATGTTTCAGCTGTTTTACAAAGGAAATTACCCCCTAAATGCAAAGATTTGGGGAGCTTTACGATTCTGTGTGTTATTGGCAATTCAAGATTTGAACATGCCATGTTAGATTTAGGTGCTTCCATTAATGTCATGCCATATTCTGTTTATGCATCTATGAATCTAGGAGATCTTAAAAATGATGACGTTATCATTCAATTAGCCGATCGTTCTAATGCCTATCCAAAAGGAGTTTTGGAAGATGTTTTGGTGCAGGTGGATCACCTAGTATTCCCGGCTGATTTCTACGTGCTTGAGATGGAAGACTCGGGCCACTCTCCACTAATGCCACTCTTACTTGGATGACCTTTCATGAAGACAGCCCAAACCAAGACTGATGTGGCTAAGGGAGCGTTAACAATGGAGTTTGGTGGTGATATGATTAAATTCAAAGTTCCTGAATCTGTTAAGAATCCTAACGATGTTCGTTCTTGTTTTGCCATAGATGTGATTAAAAATTCGGGGCAGGAACATTCATCCGCACCAATCAAGAAGGATGTACCTAGAATCACCATCGAAGAGGGGATTGGAGTGGAGCATAAGAAACACGTCGTTACTCCCAAAATATTAAATCTGGCCGAAAGCACCACCTTTGCTGCCCCTTTTGAGTCTTCATCTAAATGCATTGGTAAGCCTTCTCTTTTAATTCCAATTCCTATTTCAACTAATAGGTTATTGCCTTTTGTGGTGCAGGTACCAAATCGAATCCGTGATAGTGGGAGTGCGTACTTTGACTTTGGGAAGCTCAATGCCACAATCTGGGAGCATCACTATCCACTGCTATACATAGACCCAATGCACGAGACATTTGAGGAGCATGTCGTGGAGGATGTATGCCTCCATGCCTTGGGGCCTATTCAAGCTTAAACGGAGGTACCGTCCGGCTGCAAGACGTTAAAGCAAGTGCTTCTTGGGAGGCAACCCATGTGTTGAAACAAGAGAACGAAGGAATTCTCACCCCAAACCCAGATTTGCGTCCCTAACCCTTCTCTTTATTGATTTTACTTTGCCATTTGTGTTATGTTTGTTAGTTGTGTCATTTGATTGTTTTGGTGTGAATCTATGTTTGAAACATTGAGGACAATGTTTAATTTAAGTGTGGGGGGGGGGGGTAAACAAGCTATTTTTGCATGAAATTCGTGGGATTTTATCACCTATCACTTCTAATGTTGTTTCTCACTGTTTTAAGTGTTTTTAGTGTGTTTTTATGTGTTTTACTGTCATATAACAGAAAAACCAAGAAAAAATCGAAAACGTTTTGAAAAATACCAAAAAGAGTCGTTTTGGTGTCTTAGGGTACCTTCCAACACAATGATGAGGATTTGGTTTTTAATTGCATAACTGTTAAAGAAAGTTACAAACATGGATGAAAGTTTGATATGCTCTTTGGTTTATGCTTAGTTGTAATTATAGTTCATGAATTTGCATGTAATCACAAAGAAAAGAGAAATCGGTTGTTGTAACATGCTTGAAGGAAGAAACTCAAATTAACACTACAACCCTGAGAGACTTGAGCTTTTAATGTTCTTTGGAGAGTTAATAATCTATGCATTTGTTGTTTACTAAAAGTCGTTGAATGATCTCATTATTCTTTGCTTGGTTACTACTTAGAAGGCGTTTCATCATTTAGTTCCAAATACTAGAACTCATGCCCGTTTCATTCAAGGCGTAAAATTGATTGCATAACACGTAAGCAAGATGAAGTTGTTTAGTGAACCAAGAGCCAAATAGCCATACCCCATGTTTATGTGTTTTGTAGGATTAAGCCTGTTGAGCCTTGTTTAGCCTATGTTCTTTGTTAACCCAATTTATCCTTACCTAGCCTAGAATAGGACCATCCATGCCCTTGTTCTTAAAGCATAGTGAGCATGACGTAGAATGAATTCCTTTTGATTGTTCTTTTGCAGAAAAACAAGTGTGGGGGAAGGGATGTATGTGTGTGATTATGTGCCAAAAACAGGAATTGGGCACGAGAAAAGAAAAAAGAAAAAAATGTTGTGAAAAGAATGAAAAAGAGTTCAAAATAAGTGAGAAAGAACTCACAAGTGTTGGTTATTGAATAAAGGGTCCAAAAAGTTAAATTTGACCCTAAGTATTGTGTATTTCATCCCCTTGTGTGTCTAAGTGATTTTTTGCACTCAAAAGTGAATTCTAAGTGTCAATTTCATTACGTTGTTTGCTATCGCTTTAAGAACTTTTGTTTATCCTCAACCTTTCTTTGTTAGCCAATACCCCTTAGCCCCGTTACAACCCTTAACTTTTATCTTGAGTGTTATGTATTTCAATATGTGGAGTTTAGGATTGGTTTGAGTATATGGTGTCCCTGGTTCTCGCGTCTAAGTAGTAGCATTCTGTTCATGAGATCATATCTATACATGCTTAATAATTGCGTAAAAGTGCTTCCTTTGTTATAACTTATGTGAGTATTCGTTTTCATGTTTACATCAATCTTCTCACATATACCTAGTGTAGGGAGTGTAGTTAGAAAATCTGTGTGGAAATAAGAGTGTATCCAGTGAGGAATTGAGTGGATTCTCTAAGGCATGTTACTACGTTCATAATGTTGTTTTAAACGATTAAATGTGAGCTAGTGAATGGTAACTATGATTAAGTACATGCTCGAGAGTAGGGATGACTAAAATCTGTGGGAGTAATGCTTGAAGGATTATTTTGAGAATACATGTTCATTTAAGCAACATCATTAGCATGCAATTAACAAATTAAAGGCGGAATCATGCTTGCATGTACTTAAAAACAAAACATTACCCATGAATGTTCAAAGCCTAGTAGATTGGTGAACCTTTAAACAACTCAAATCAAAGTGAGTTGAGATTTATACCTTTGTAGATTCCTCTTTGCTTAAGCAAAGGCTAATCACCCAAAGAGAGGGCCTTCATTCCTTGCATCTAAAATCTATGGATTTGGTTGGATGAAAAGTTTCTCCAAGTTCTCAAAATTGAGAACCTCTAATTCACCACACCAAGGTTTGATTTAAGAAGAAATGAGTGACCTTGGAGGAGTAGGATTGCTAGCTAATCCCTCCAAGGGGGCCGGCCTTTTAGAGAGAAAAGAGAGATTGTATTTCTCCAATTTCCCCAAAAAGAACCCTAAAAGAATTTTGGCTATAAAGTCATATTTATAGCTTAATTCATTTGAGTGGCAAACTTGTAAATAAGTCCAAGTTTGCTACCCTCCTTAAATGGCCGGCCATTGGGTGTTAATAGGGCTTTTGGGCCTTTGTGAATCATTATTCATTAAGTTGTCATACAACTTAAGTCAATGGACTTGACGTTCGAAGCCCATTGGGCCTTAAGGTCCAAAACCATCCCGAGGTCTTTAACGAACTTATTCGTTTGATTAATAATCATATTAATTAATCCTTGCCATAAATAATTAAACCATTTAATAATTCTTACTCATCTCCGTTGAATCTTCAATCTCTACCTTACACGGTGTACGATCCATTAGGTTCCTTTTAGCGAGGCAGTGGGCGATTCAAACTCTTTCAAATCGATTGTGAATTTGAAACTTACTTTCAATTCTCCCTTTAGTGTTTACACACGTTTAAGGCTTCCACAAACCTTGAGTGACACCTAGCAGCATATCATGGTTACCCAAGCTAATCAGAAAAGGTGGAGAACCTATTCAGTTTAGGATTACAAATGCAATACGGTCCTTCTCTAATACAATACTCTTGACCACATTGTTTGGTTTGATAGTTTATTCATGTCGACTATCCAATGTGAATCTTGTACTTATATGATTACTTTGAATGTGATCTAGAACGCATTCCAACATCTCATTCATACTCTGGCCAGAGATTCTAAATCATATCATAGAGTATTCTCTCTCAACGGTTTGAAGGTTAGAGATCCCTTGTTGCGCATTCACTTGTCTCCATGACTAGATAGCTTGACCCCAACTATGCCGTGGACACTCCAAAGGAATGCCTTTTGACACGATCAAAGATCAAGGACCTAACCACAAGACAACTATGATGCCTCAGGTCAAAGGACTAATTTGCATTATCCTAACCATGAGTTCTCACGTGACATGAATATGAGAACTCTTCGTCGATCGTGTTCAGTGAACTCATTCTCTATTGAGCACCTACGTACTTGTCTTGGTGTCACTCACACCAATGACTCAAGACTAGTCACTCTCCCTGAGAGAAGACATAACACGTACTGACCTTAACGGACTGTCAATGCCCAATTGGCAATCCTATGATCAGGAACGTTTAGGATGTGTCTACGAAAGAATGGTCTCATTAATCTAACTTCTTTTAGATTGCATTCTCCCAATCACATATTCCTTGGACTTTATCGTTTAAGCATATAACATTTATATGAGACCGCTCAAACAATAATATTTGCCCTTGATATTAAACTAGATTAGTTTAACATGTGAAATGTCCGTAAAGTATCATCATATGATTGGTTTTAGGGCACATTTCCAACATAATGATCTTTGGCATGTTATGTACCATTGGAAATCCCTGAGGCGAACGTTGGAAGGTTTAGGTTATGTTTTGTTTCTTTGTTTTGCTCGAGGACTAGCAAAAGCTAAGTGTGGGGGGATTTGATAGGAGCATATTTATGCGACTTAGTTAGCTTGTTTTCTTGCGTTTACATAGTTAGTTATCGTTTATTATAGTGATTTAAGCTATTTTCGTGTGTTTGTAGGTTCAAATGGCAAGTGAAGCAAGAAAGTGCGTTTTGGTGCATTTTAGAGCAAAATTGAGCTCAAATGGAGTACATGCATATGGAGCACATTGGATGGACGAATTTGGAGGTCAAAGAATGCTAGGAATCTATTTTAATATTGAAGAAGCAAGTATGAGACAAAGAAGATAAGGAAAATGCAAGAAAGGTGGAACATTATCCAAAACATTATCCATATCCTTATCTTATCAAACATTATCCAAACATGTTCTAGAAGACAAAACATGCTCCTAAAAACATGCTACATGTTTCATGTCATGTTCCATGTCATGTTCCTTCTAGAAACTTATGTCTTGTCTCATCCAGAAGATCTTATCCATTCCTAAAGACATGCCTTGTGTTTCATGTCTTGTTCTTTCCTAGAAACATGCTACAATGTTCTTTCTAGAAGCCAAATATAGATTCTTACAAAGGCGGCGCCTAGAACCCTTCTAGAAGGCCTTTGCCTTGCCTTGCAATCCACCCCCCCCTTTCCCAACAAAACCTGCCGCACCTTTTTATCCTTCTTCCCTTTGGATTTCTGATTTAATTGGCCCTTTTCCTTGTGGATTTGGGTTGTGCAAAGCCTTTTCAGAAATTAATTGGGCCATAACCCTTTTCCCTTGTAGGTTTATAATTCCTGCCGCACCTAGGGGCCCTAGTCCATCACTTATGCTAAGTTCAAGCCCTAATCTGATTTACTCTAGGGTTTGGGGTGTATATATATACCTAATCTAAGTGTGCCGCAAGGATTGATGCTTCATTCACCCAGAAAACCATTCAGCCACACACATCTCTCCCATTCAACCCTTCATTCATCACATACACTCACCCTAGCCACACCATATTCACACCACCATAGAGAACACCTTGTGCCGCCACCTTTGGAGAAGATGAGGACTTGTGCCGTTCAACACCAAGGGAGGAGAAGGCCTTGCGCATGCCATCTGCCACCATGGGAGTTTCTAGAGTTCTTTCTTCTCTTGTTTCTGTTTTCATGTTTAATTTAAGTTGCTGTTCACTTATGTTAGACATGTGGAACTAATTCCTTTTTAGTTAGAGGCGAATTTGAAGCCATGGACATATGTTTGTTATGATTTGATTTACTCCAATTATGATTTCATGAAGTATGAATGTGGTTTACTTTTCTGTTTTTATTAAGAACTTGTTTATGTATGTGGGTTGAGGGTCGACACTTAATTTGCATGCATAGATTCGATGCTAGGATATAAAGGAATTGCACCTAATCGTTATGAACTTATATTCATGAGTAGTAAAGATCGCTAGTCACGATTGTGTTAAGTAAACCCTAGGTTGGATTAACATGCGTATTCCATAGTTATGAATGGCTAGTCGATGTTCATGATTTCCATTGAGCTTAATGATCTTTGTTAAACATCTATATCATGCGTATTCCATAGTTAGGGAGTTTGATGAAGAATAATTTGGTTGTGATGCGTTTTCCATTCAATTCAATGAATCTAGGGAAATATGGGAATTGATTAGTTTAATACAATTAATTCAGAGCATTGTCATTCATAGTTCGTCGAAAGAATAACTGGAAATCAAGTATGCATATGTTCATGTGTGGATAAGGACCCCTCTAACTAGTTTCTCACCATTCAATTTCATCATAATTCGTTTTCTTTGAAGTTTGATTACAAGTTTCTGTTTTAAGTTTCAATTTTGTCAAAACAAATCCCCTTGTTCTTAAGTTTTATTTTTTAGAGTCTAAATCTGTTTTCTTTTAGTCTTGTGAGTCAAGTAAGTTGATTTTCGTCCAATTCACTTGTTAGGTCTAGAATTGAGTCTTTTTTATTGTTCCTTACTATTTTGAGTGTTTAAAGTCAGTTTTGAGTCTATAGAGTCTAGTTTAGCGTTTTTGAGTCTTATTCACATTGATTCGCAGCCCTAGTTAATCCCCGGTCTAGAACTATCCCTACTTGCGTATATATTACAATTGTCATCAATAGGGTTTAATTTGAGTGTCAAGTTAATTTTCACATCAACTACATCAATGAAGATATCAGATTTTCAAGAGGTCTCCTCTCCTATGGATGAATAAATTAGACATGTTTTTACGGTGTTTAATGGCCGAACCTACTAGGATTGGCCGGCCCTACTAGGATTGGCCGGCCCCTACCCCCTCCCTATTTTCTAGGTTTATGGTTTAATTTTGAAAAAAAATTCTAAGTACTTGGAATTATTTTTTTTTTGGTTTAAGTTTGTTTTAAATTATGGATTGTTATTTGAATGGATATTATTTTCTCGAATTACTTAATTGAAAGAATGGACTTATATTTATGCATGTGACCAATTCAATCAATTTATTTCTAAGTATGTCTAGTGGGGAAGTTAGTTGTCTGGCAGATAGTGCAACCACGCACACCATCTTGCGTGAACGACACTATTTTACTAACTTAATACCCAAGAAAGATCATTTGACAACTCTCTCAGGTCAATCCAACCTGATTGAAAGATACAGAAAGGCACGTATCATGTTGTCTAATGGTACTATCTTAACCATTAAGGAGGCACTGTATTCTCCACGTTTCGGAAGAACATTGCTGAGTTTTAGAGATATTCGAGATAATCAATATCATATTGAAACCACTGAAGATCATGGTTCTGAATTTCTTTGTAAATCTTTGTATGAATATGGCTAGAAGCTTATTCATGAAAAGTTGGAATGTCTGCCTAGTGGGTTGTACATGACAACCATTCACGGCATAGAAGCCTACAATGTGGTCGGCCCTATGCATGAGTTCTAGGACACTTTGTAGCTCTGAAATGATCATTTGGGACATCTTGGACGTGACATAATACACCCATCCTCAAATCTTCACACGAGCATAAGCTATATCCCTATGTTGGACTACGGCCATGCAAAACGTGTTCTTTAGGGAAGTTGAATACTCAACCCTCATATACAAAGATTATTCACGACCCCTCTAAATTTCTTTAGAGGATTCAAGGGGACAATTGTGGATTTATCCAACCAACCTGCGGACCATTTAAATACTTTATGGTGTTGGTCGATGCATCGACGCGATGGTCACATGTTTGCTTGTTGTCCACATGCTACGCCACATTTGTTAAAGTCCTAGCTTAAATCATAAAGCTAAGGACTCATCATCTTGATTATCTAATTAAGTCGATTCAATTGGATATCGCTGGAGAGTTTACGTCACAGACTTTTGACGATTATTGCATGTCAGTAGGGATTGATGTGGAACATCCTGTACCCCATGTTCAGACCTAAAATGGCTTGGTAGAAGTTTTCATAAAGCACCTTCAATTGATAGCTCGGACATTGGTTATGAGAACCAAACTGCCGGTATCTGCCTGGGGCTATGCAATATTGTGCGCAGCTATGTTGGTCCGCTTGAGGCCCGTCGCTACTCAACCACATTCATCGTTGCAGTTGGTCACTGGATGCGAGCCTGACGTCTCGCATTTATAGGTGTTTGGGTGCGCCATTTATGTGCCAATTGCGCCGTCACTACGTACCAAAATGGGTCATCAGAGAAAAATGGGAATATATGTCGATTATGATTCGCCATTAATTGTTCGCTACTTAGAATCCTTGATAGGAAATCTCTTTACCGCACGTTTTGCAAATTGTAACTTTGATGAGACAATCTTCTCGTCGTTAAGAGGAGATAAGAAGGCTAACTTAGACGTAGAACGCCGCGAATTGTTGTGGTATGCTTCCACTATGTCTCATTTAAATTTCTCGCATTGCCCAGTCTCAAACTGAGGTGTGACGAATTATAGTTCTTCATAGCATTGCTCAAAGCATGCTAGATGCTTTTAATGATCTAGCAAAGGTGACAAGATCACATATACCCACTGCAAACGCACTTGCAAGGATAGATGTAACCCACGTACGTCAACAACCCACCTGAGAAGGCTGAACCGTCCTTGAATATGGGGAGGCTGCAACTTCCACGCAATAAGGTACCTTGGCAGCTAGCCAATCATCTGCTACGACCCTGAAGCGTGGCAGACCTTTTGGTTCAAAGGATTCATAACCCTAGAAGAAGAAAATGGCACCAACTAGTGACCCTAGTTTGAATCCGATCATCGCCCACTCATCCGTTCCAACATATGAGCTTATTCTAGATTACGGTGATGCTTCATACGAAACATGTTGGCCTCCTGAGAATGGCGGTGTCTCTTAAACACTTTACGTTTCCCCACACTTTACGATTTGCTAGCGAATCGAGTTCGACTTGGATTGCTTGTTTCTAGTTTAACCAATTGATTCTACGTCGGCATTCATCGACTGAACGTGGTTCAATGTCATCATTAAGCATGATGTCAGTAGCTACTGAGTATGAAAATGCATCGTTGATCATCTCGGAGACACCGCTGATGCACATAGAGCACATTCTTAAACGGGCTATGTCTTTACCATTGGAGACACCGCTATATCTTGGAGAACTACCAAGCAAACGCTAGTTGCGACTTCGTCGAACCATGCTGAGATTCTAGCCTTACATGAAGCATCGCGTGAATGCTTTTGGCTAAGAAAAGTTAAGGGACATATCTAAAGCACTAATGGTCTTACATCAGTCATTGATTTTCCTACGACTATCTTTGAAGACAATGCAGCATGTATCGAGCAGTTAAAGAAGAGATACATCAAGGGAGACAACACCAAGCACATAGTGCCGAAGTTCTTTTACTCACACCAGCAGCAGCAGCAGCTTCAGAACATTGAAGTCAAGCAAATCCGTTCCCAGGACAACCTGGCCGATCTCTTCACCAAGTCATTACCCAAGTCTACTTTTCAGAAACTCATCCAAGGAATCGGTATGCATAAATTATCTGAGTTGTATCATTTGTAGTTCTCTTATTTAGAAGTTATGTCTAACTCAGGGGGAGTATCGAGAAGCATACTCACATGATCTTAATGTACTATTTTTCCTACAATTAGGAGCATTTTTCTCACTGGATTTTTGCTACCTAACGAGGTTTTGATGAGTCACCCATCCTAGGATGATCATACTCCGTTGAGTTCATTACTTTCGTCCTGTTTGACATTTGTTTTAGACATTATGCGTACTTCTCACTTTTCTCCTTAGTCTATAGGTTTTTCCCCATGCCTTGGGTTTTACCATAGCGAGGTTTTGTGAGTTGTACTACAAATGCATACTTCACATAAATTTGAGACTTGTAATCACCCGTTGTGCCGATGACTTCATCAACTATTCTACCTTATCTGTTGAAGATCTGATGCGATAGTGCGTTGAGTATTTACACACTCAAGTGGGAGTGTTGCAGTCATATTTAGAATAGGAATGTGATTGTGTAAATCATGGTAGATATGGGAATGTATCTTATATTCCTATTAGGAGTAGATTACCTATTAAATGTTGTAATCCTAAAGGAAAAGGTTTTTGCCTATCCTACTATTATAAACAAAGGCACAATGGGATAAATCAAACACACCTCACAATTAAATCACTATCTCTTCTCCCTCAATATTCCCGGCCCCCTCTCTCTCTAAACCCTAGATCGTTCAATCAAATAGGTCTATAACAAGAGAAAGTTTTTCAAATTCCCACATTTTTTTTATTTTCATTATTATATGTAACGTTTAAACTACATTATAATGTCTGCAATTTTTACTATACTTTTAGATGACCGCAACCTCTAAACCAGAACGAAAGCAAGCATTAAAAACAAAAAACTTAAATAAAAGTTATAGTCTCACAAATAAACAGTGTCACATACGGCCGGTTGTACACAAAAACATGTTTTAGTTATGAAGCACATGTTCCATGCAAGCACGAACATGCAAAAGTTTTGGAGTTCCCCTTCCCTACATAACATTTGAAGATAGAGAAATCTAATAGAACTGAATTACGGTTGATTACAAAGAACCAAATTAAGTTAAAAAGTTTGATATTAGATTTAATACGAATTATTTGGATGTGTAACATTTGCTTTTATTCATCATAACATCTCAAGCATTCAAATTGTTGATATGTTAGTTCTAGAATTAGCACTTTTAAAATCATCATGATTCATGTGGGTGTATAGTATTCTCATTGAAAATGCATAATTTGATATATGTGATATACAATATGCGGTTAAGAGTGATATCGCAAGTCACTCAAGCGCAGGTGTACAACTTATGTTATCATAATTTTATTTAGCAAATATCATATTATTAAGTCGATAAGTAATAACACCAAATGCATTTATACATGTAAACAACTGATACTATTATCTTAAGATTGAGACAAGGAGCAATCACAACGACTGGTGCTATCATTATTCTACCATACAACATACTAACATGTCATATTATTGAGACAAGGAGTGTTGGCGTCAGCTACTCACGCGTAAACAACTAAAGCTACCATAATTTTATGTAAGAACTAACTTCTTAGGATTGAGGATGAGTTCTTTCTCAAGATACTTAGTAATAGATTAACAGAATGTTGTGCTCATAATCGAAATCATTTATATTATAAATCACAATGTAAAAACCATTTATGCAAAAAAAATCTAATAAAATATGAGATCATTTAGTCATTCAACTATATAAAAGCATATAGACAAATTTGGTAAAAAAATTATGAACCGTCTATTTATTTGCTACAGTTGATTGACAAAACAATCCTATTTTAAATTTTTTTTTTCAAAAATTATCTTTACATGATGATAACTTATAATATGAGCAACTCACACGAAGTTCTGTAAACTAGTTATAAAATATCTTGAAGAGGAACTCCTCAATCTTAAAAAGTCAAGTCATTCTCTTCTAGTTACCCATGTAAAAAAAAATACTTATTTATAACGCAGGAAAAACAAGTCTAGCAAGTACTAAGAGCATTCTCGATGGAGACTTTATCCTCCTTGGGGAAAAACAAGTCTAGTTACCTGTGTAAAAAATACTTATTTCTAACGAATGAGATTGAGATAAGAGAGTCAACAACAGTACATAAGTGATGAAATTTATCTTTGTCAGAATTTGAATTTTTTTAGATTAAAAATTTTATAAATAAAAATTTAAGATAACACTCCAAAAATCAAGTTTAAAAAAAAGTTAAGACAAAAATAAATTTAATGCATAATCAAATTACTACATAATAAAATATATAGTTCTATACAGATCACGAAAGGTATATACAGTCCCTTATTGAGAAAAAATCTTTTTTAGAGTCCCAAAATTCTTTAGAGCTCTAAATTGAACTATATCTAACACTTTTTTAGCTTCATATAAAGCCCTTTGACCCAAAAAACGATGCTTTCCAAACTCGTATATAATAATAATGCTTCAGCCGAAAGACAAATCTCAAACAAAAACGTGCGCTTTGACCACCCGATCCGCCTGCCATTGTTGATAGTTCAGTTCAACTTCTGAACATCTCAAAGTGTCTTTTATTTCACAGATTCAAACTGTGTTCCAAAACAACCATTTTATCCGAACACACAGAAAACCAAGATGAACAAACCCTTCCCACTTAGTCCCCTCCTCTTCCTAATCCTATCCATCTCCGTCACCTCCCAAATTAATCCAACCTCCTCCTCCTGTCCCATTGATCTCAGCTATGTCCATACCCTCCCATGGGACTCTTCACTTTGCCAAGACCCCACCGGAAAGCACTGCTGCCAAACCCTCCTCAGCCTTTTTGGGATTGGACTATCCCAACACCTCAAGCAAACCTCCATGTTCCAATTACCCAACTCAAACTCCTCCTCCTCCTGCCTCTCTGATCTCCAGTCCCGCCTCGCCGCCCTCAAACTCGACCCCTCCGTGGTCCCATTGTGCTTCGAGAACTCGACGCAGTTCGTCGCCAGCCCGGCTAGTTGTGCCGGGATTGTCACAATCCAGGACTGGATAGAGAGGGTGGGGCCAATGACGCCCCTGGACACATCCTGCAAAGGGGACCTCGAAAGCTTGACGAGATGCAGCTCCTGCGTCGATGCCGGCATGAAGGTGAATTCCCAGTTGTCGAGTCTCGACCCGAATGCGACTAAATGCTTTTACTACACTGTGTTGTATGCTGCAGGGATTGTTAACGAGTTGGGTCCCGCAGAGCCCCGGACTGCTGCTTGCATTCTCGGTTTGCCTCTGTCCGGCTCGGCGAACAAGAAACAATCCACTCAGGTGAGCAGGAAGACTTTGCTGAAATGGGTTTTTGGGGTTTTGGGTGCTGTGATTGTTGTCCTGGTTGGTGTTGGGATTATAGTCCTATACAGGAAGCATGATAAGAAAGAGAAGCAAATTGCAATGCATGAAGAGTATGTGACAAGTTTTAGAACTAGCTTTTTGCCCAATTCGGGTGCGAAATGGTACGCTGTGTCCGAGCTCGAAAGAGCCACCAATGGATTTTCTCAGAAGAACATGATTGGACAAGGCGGGTATGGGGTTGTGTACAAAGGAACACTTTCTGATGGGAGTTTGATTGCAGTGAAGCATGTTCTTGATTTGGACTCGAAAGGGGACGAAGAGTTTTCAAATGAGGTCGAAATCATAAGCAAAATCAGGCACAGGAATCTTCTTTCGCTTCGAGGATGTTGTGTGACGAGTGATGATTTGAAGGGGAAAAGAAGGTTCTTGGTTTATGATCTGATGTCGAATGGGAATTTAAGTGATCAATTGTCTGGAAAGAAGAGATTGAATTGGCCTCACCGCAAGAACATAATCATCGATGTGGCAAAGGGGCTTGCCTACCTGCATAACGGGATCAAGCCTGCAATTTATCACAGAGACATAAAGGGCACAAACATTCTATTGGATTCGGAAATGAAGGCTAAAGTTGCAGACTTTGGATTGGCCAAGCAAAGTTCCAACGGCGAATCTCACCTCACCACTAGGGTTGCGGGCACCCACGGCTATTTGGCGCCGGAATATGCCCTCTACGGACAACTAACAGAGAAGAGTGACGTTTACAGCTTTGGCATTGTGATTCTTGAGATCATGAGTGGAAGGAAAGTCTTGGAGATATCGAGTTCGGATTCAAACGCGTTCGTGTTGATCACAGATTGGGCGTGGATGGCTCTGAAGTCAGGGAATGTGGAGGAAATTTTTGATGAGGCAGTAAGGGAGGAAGGACCAAAGGGTGTTATGGAGAGGTTCGTGCTTGTAGGAATTCTTTGTGCTCATGTTATGGTGGCTTTTAGGCCCACAATTTCTGAGGCACTAAAGATGTTGGAGGGGGACATTGATATTCCAAAATTACCAGACAGGCCAATGTCACTTGGAAATGAGTCACATAGATCTTCTTTTGGGCTTTCTAGGCTGTTAGCAAGTGAAAGATCACCAAAGACCTAGTTTTAGCACTGTCTAAAAGCCTAGACACTACATGGCTGTTCACAACTTGAAAATTAAGAAATGACCCATAGACCTGCTGAGGCACCTGCCTAACCCTTTCAAACCCACCTAGTTTGCAACTCACTTAGACAGAAAATAAACAACTTTCATTTTGGATTTTATTTTTTTCAATAAATTGTAATAGACTTGTTGAATACTTAAATGAGCACACGTTATATGTTTATTCCTCATATTTTCATTACGTTCTAATACTTCATAATATATATGTCATTCTATTTTATTTACACGAAACATAACGGATTTAGTTAAATCCGGCTAGTCTGCCTAGCGGCTTAGGCGCTAGCCGCTAGGCCCCAGCCCACCGTCCGACTATTTCAAGGATGAGCACAACATAAGTTTTTTTTAATTGTTATATTTTGATACAAGCGATATTGGAGTAGAGGTATTCGAACTCAGGACCCTTGCTTGTTCTCTGTTCAAACTTCAAAGGTGGTGTGGGTTATATGTGTGTGAATTTTGTTTTTTTTCTTTACTTCTTCATATTTTTGTGACCATACAAAGAATTGAAAGATGTATGCAATTCTTCATTAAAGAAAAATTTGCCATTCTCAAAATTCAAGTGGCTGGGTTATTAGTTGGCCTAAGGCTCGGAGAGAAATTATATGAAATATAGTGTACTTTATGGATTTAGATCCATCTCCTCGTGTGATTGAAGAAAGACTTAAATGAAATGGGGCGGATACTGCATGAATAAGACATATATATATAGTTATAAATATAGTTTCATACAAGTTTTAGCTCTAAATTTGGAGGAGACTTTTACAGTATTATGTGTAATGTACTATAGAAAAAAGCTTAGGTATAATTTTGTGTTAATAATATGTAACGCAACTATAAGGGTGTAGCTGTATTATAAAAATTACAATAACAAAATATAATTGTGTCCAGTAAGTAGCTCCTCGATTTCAAGTCACCTCCTTCCTAAAGTTGAATTAAAGTTGAGTTTGAACTCTGAAGTTTCTATTTATAAGGTGTCCAGGTCAATGTCCCGTTATTAGTTCTATTTTGGGTCAAATTAAAAGTTCAAACATTTTTGTTTGTTGGGTCAAAATCAGACTCCAAACCTTGTAAGCTGTTTTTATTTTTTTACCAAACGTTCTGGTTAAAGATCAAACCAGTGAGTAGTTTATGTACGAAACAAGGTTCCGGCTAGGGACCAGACTGCAAATCTTTTTACTTTTACAATGCATTTGTTACACTGAACTAATTTTAAATACTAACTTAAACTGACTTAGCCTGTATTAAATAAAATCAAAGTAGTGAGACATTTGATGGAGTGTCTTACTATCCGCGGACTAAAACACCCAAAAAATAATTAAAACTAAAAACAGAAAAACCTCACATCACCACGTTTCACTCTCTCTACCCCTCTCTCTCCTCTCCAAGAATTGGCCATTTTCATCTGCCAATTTTGTTTATAACCCAGATGGGCAATGATCCGTCATTGCCACTTTAGCTGATTATCATCCTCAATTTTAATCTGAGCTGTGATTCTTCGTCCCCTAACCCACTTACCCAATAGAAATTGGTCAGATTTGTGAAGCTCTTGGGGGAGAGCCTCAACAAGAACTATGAGATCAGAATTTTTGGTGCAAATCGTCTGAATCAGGGGTAGGTGATCGGATCATATTTATACATATTTTTATATCAAATTCACTCGCCTTTTCTTAGTTAGTTCGTTATATTTTGAGCTATTTACGTTATTTTTATGTTTTATAAGTTTTTCAAGAAAAGAAAATAAAAATAGAATAAATGAAGTGTTAAGTAATTAATTCGTTTAAACTATCTTGCTTGTTGAATTATACTTATCATTTAGTTAGTAAATAATATATATATTTTTATATTTATATTTATATATAAATATATTTATTTATATTTATATATATATTTATATTTATATTTATATATATATATATATATATATATATAATATAGTGTGTGTGTGTGAAAGCAGATGCTTTCGGTGGAAAGCCAAAGAAGTGAAAAGCAGAAAATAATGATGAAGGGCAGCAACTAACGGAAGACTCGGCGGGATAAAGAAGATGGCTGCCAGGATGGCAGCGGGTCAAGACTCAAAAATGGGGAATAAAATAAGGCTCTGGAAGCCAGCGGAAAGCGGGAGAAAGTCTTGAGAAATAAGAAGGAACATAGGAGTGGCCTCGGGGCTCCTCGGGGAGCTAAAGAAGAGAGTCTGGGAGAAGGGCTGCTCGAATTGGAGGAGGGAGCTGCCCACTTGACTGCCGCAGCTCGCGAGGGGGCCTCGGATTTGGCAGCGTGAGGGAATTAAAAAAGGGAGGTACGAAATCAGCACGGGAGGATATTGGAGCTGCCTTAGCAGCGTGAATTGAAGGCACTGCCTTTGGGGTCAGAACTGCACAGGAGCTGCGGGCAGAGAGGTAGAACTGCACAGGAGGCTATTTGATAGGCGCCCATTGGGCAGTCTTGCGCAAAGCCTCGGAGGCAGTCACGGTGAAAAGTCAGGTGCACAGAATTGCACAGGAGCACACGGCACTGCACACAAGTGCACAGATCCTTGATCCATATTTCGGTTTAATCCTCCAAACTTATGTTTTTAATTTCTGTTTTTAAATTATAAATATGTGTAATTAATTTGTGTTGGCTAGAGGATAATTCAAAACCATGATTATATTTGTAATTCGAATTGATAATTTCAGTTGTGATTTCTGAGTTGTGATTTAATTTGCTTAAACTGCTTGATTGATAACTTATTTGTGTATGTCGATTAAGAATGCATACTTAATTTACATGCATGAATTTGATGCTAGAATATAAGTGAATTTCACCTAATCGTTATGAACTTATATTCATGAGTAGTGAAGGTTGTTATTCACAATCGCGTTAAGTAAATTCTTGGCAGGAGTATCATGCTTTTCATAGTTACGAATGCCTCGTCAGTATTTATAGTTTTCACAAAGTTTAATGATCTTTGATTGTATCTCTATTGTGCTTTTCACGTAGGGGACTTTTAGAGAATGTGTTAAATTGTTGTATGCTGTTCATCCAATTTAATAACATAAGGAAAACTTGAAGATTAAAAAAGTGCTGTTCACGGTTAATCTGGAGTATTGAAATTTACAATTTATTGAAAGAACAACTGAAAATCAATTTAGGTTGCTTATGTGTCATGTGTGGAGAAAAACCCTCTAGCCAATCCGTCGTCTATCTGTTCACTTTTAATTTTATGTTTTTGTCAATTTGTATTTTATTTAAGTTTAATTTACGTTTCTTCAAAACCAAACCCCCCCCATTATTATATTATATTATTTAGTTAATTTTTATTAGTTTTTATCTTTTAATTTAATTTCCGTCTAATTAATTTCCTAGTTTTTATTTTAAATTGTTTTCATTATTTTGAGTCATTTTAAGTGTGTTTCGAGTTTTTAGCTTAGTTTGTATTTTCTAGAGTCTTGAGTTGTTTTGAGTTGTTTTGATTTGTTTTAGTTTATTTGTTAGTTTTATTTTGAGTTATTTTAGTTAAGTGTTTTTATTTTAGTTTAGTGTTTTAAACTTTGTTTTTACGTTTTTAAATTATTTTAGAGGTTTTAGCAAGCCCTCCTAATCCCCGGCCTAGAACGATACCCTACTTACATCTATACTACATCTGTCAAAAAGAGGGTTAAATTTGTGCGGTTTAAAATACCCGTCAAATTTTTGGCGCCGTTGCCGGGGATTAGCAACTTTGCTAATCCCTTTATTTTTGTTTTTGTTTGAGTTTATTTTTATGTTTGTGTTTATGTTTTTATTTGTGTGTGTGTATTTTATTTTTGGTATTTGATTTATTTTTCTTTCTTTAATTTTAGGTACTAATGGAGCAAGATATGGCAACCATTCAAGCTCAATTGGCGCAGCTCACTGCTCAATTGACTCATAATGCCGAACGGACCACAATGCCAAGTGTCTCTACACTTGATGTGCCTTATGGGCAAGGATATCAGACTCAACAATATCCTCAATTTTCTGCATATGAAAATGATTGGGGATATCAAGGCCACAGCCAATCAAGGGGCAATATGTATTCCAACGCTTGAAATTCGAATTGGAGGGATTATTCAAATCAAATGTGGGATGAACCTCAACATTTTCAACAAGATGGATTTTGGCAGCAAGACGAGTTCTATTCAAGACCTATGCAGCCACCACAGCATCCCCCACAACAATTCCAATCGAATTCAAGTATGCCCGTAGATTATAATCAAATTCTTAATGAATTAAACTCTTTGGTGCAGGGGTCACAAAATCAAGCTAAGGAGACTCACCAAGGAGAATATTGGCAGCCGTATGATGAGTTCTATACATCACCACCACAGCCTCCATCACAATCTGCCCAATTCAATTCAGGTACATCTGTGGATAATGATAATATTATTCAATTACTCATCTCTTTGAACCAGGAAGTAGAAAATCAAACCAAGGAGATGGGAGAATTGAATAATCAAATGGGGCAGATTGTGGAAATCAAGGCACAGATTCAAGAGCAACGTGAATTCTCCAACTCCACATTTGCAAATTCAATGGAGGAAGTTGAAGTTGCTGAAGCCATCACTTTGGAAGAAGAAGATGAGGAAGACGACCTGGGCAGTTTAGACGAATTCTTGTCTCAAACCCCTGAAGTCCCTATGTTGTCCAACTTCGGTAATGATGTTCCAAATGAAATTCATTCTAACATTATTCCACTAAATGTCCCTTTTCCTTGCAGGTTTTTAATTCCAAATAACGAAGAAAGTGAAAAAGACATGGTGGAAGCTCTTCCGAAGGTCCAAAGTGATATCCCAATTCTTGGTGCACCAAAACAAGTTCCCGAACCTTGCACACCAAGAAAAGAGATTCAAGACATCGAAGTGGCTGGAAAATGCGTTGAAAACATCAAAGAGGCTGTGCAGGAAACAAAGGCCCAAGCAATTGAGTTTGATGACACGGGACAGGCCACAATCATCATAATTAACCTGGCCCAGTTCAAAATCCCGGAAATATCCAAAAATGTGGTTTTTGTAATTGAATTTATGTCGGAGAAGGACAGTAAGCCATCTTCTCCAATTTTTATTTTTATTTTATTTTATACTAACATTTTTCTCATTTTAATGATTCAGGCACCCGCTCTTCAATTCAGACCACTGCCGAATCATTTCAAGTATCACCTCCCATTAAAAGATAAATTCCATGCTTTGGAGCCAAGGGGAGGTTAAAGGAAAGATTCGTCCGGCTAAAGACGTTAAACCAAGCGCTTCTTGGGAGGCAACCCAAGCAACCAGATTTGCATTTCTTAACCCTACTCTTTATTACCTTTATTTTGAAATTTTTGTTTTGTTTAGTTAGTTGTGTTAATTGGTTGATTTTTGTTTAGTTTGTGTTTAAATAAATTAAGGGCCTTGTTTATTTTTAGTGCGGATAAATAAAGTCTTTTTACATTAATTTGCATATTTTAATTTACATATTTTATATTGCTTAAAATAAACTTAAAAAAAAAATAAAAAAAAAATAAAAAAAAAAAAAGTCTTTATTAATTTACAATTTTTTTAACAGTGCTTAAAATTACCTAAAAATAATAATAATAATAATAATATTAGTAATATATATATATATATATATATATATATATATATTTAAATAAACATTAAAGCGAAAAAAAAAATTAAAATAAAATTTTACAATAATACGAAAAACTGATAGAATTCATTGGTCATTGGTCAGGTGGTGCCTGAGAAGTCGACGGAGCTCCGGGAAGACGAAGAGCCAGAGTTGGAATCTCCAGAGCCGGAACGCTTGGTGCTGCTCCAGAGGACGAAGGCAACATAAACCGCGGGAGTAGCGCCATGAACCTTTCATGATCGCTCTGAATCCGACCGTCCGACTCCTGCAGCTGGTCCAGCTTCCTCTTCATGCTGGTCGAGTAACTAGTTGCAAGCATGTGCAACTCCTTGTTCTCGTGCCTGAGTCCTCTGACCTCTTGCCGAAGACTTGCCACCTCCGCCATCAGCGACTCCACCTGACGAGATCTTGCAAGCAGGCGCTGGCCCATGTTCGATACTGAGCCTGCACACTGGACGCTGAGAGCAAGGGAGTCCTGAACGGCCAACTCGTCCGACCGCATGGATAGCATCCTATTGTCTCTAGGAGTAAGCAAATTCCTAGCAACCACCGTAGCGGTTATATCATTTCTCATCATTGTGTCCCCGACTGTAAGAGGACCATTGGGGGATATAAAGGACGGGTTCCAAATGTTGTTCGGAGCAGACGAGTCATCGTCTTCCCCGACATTCAAGTTTAGGCGACGGTCGGAAGGGCAAGACATGTTTTGAGAGGGGGTTGAGGAAGAAAAGAGTTCGGAAGGAGTAAGAGTACAGAAGGGAGTGTTTGAGGAACGTGGAGAAAGTGTTTATGGCAATTCAGTGTGATGTTAAGAAAAATTCGCGCCTCTATAAAAAGAAGAAATTGAGAGGCGCTCCTCTGAGATCGAAGACGCGTTCGCTCGAAGATCGAAGAGGCGCCCTTTCGCAAATTGAAGAGCCGGAATTTTTTTTTATTCAAAAGAGCCGTTTCCTTTCTCAAAAGTCGGGCGTCTCTCTCAAAAGCAGGAGCAGTCAGGAATCACGAGGCGGTCGATTTGTCCGGACGTGTCGTCACTCATCACGTGTAGCTTGGAGGTTTGCGAAAACCACGAGCCGAACCCGGATTTGAACCCCGGTTTTCAAAAGTTCGTTTGTCCAGACGTGTCGTCACTCGTCACTTGCACCGTCAGCCAGCGGAAATTACGGACGCTTTGTCAGAAAGCGCGTAACTGGCACTGTTCATTCATCCACCGGCTGCCGACAAATAGTGCGAGAATAGTTCCGGTTGAGGAAGAAAGAATTTCTATAAGTTTCGACATTTGCCTTCCACAGCAAATGCACACCCTCTCAACCTCTCAACCTCTCTTCATCTCCGATAATGTCTTCCCAAAGAAACTTTTCGAGTCACTCAGTGTTCTTCATCCCTTGGATCACCCCAGAAAACAAACCTTCCAGAGCAAAAGTATTTCATATCAAAAAGGTTAAAAGCAAAAGTATCTCATATCATGCTTTCTCCTCACCTTCATCTGAGGAACGTGGAGAAAGTGAGATCCTGATTGCTTACCTAGTCTTGCTCTCGAGTACTCATCTCAGACCCCTCCCAACACACTTCAAAAATAAACCTGTGTTGAAGTACTTCTTCAAAAGCAAAAGTACTTCACAGACGAAGCAGGAGGAGTCTGAGGTGCATCCTGATGAAGGCAGAGGCAGAGATGATCCAAGAGTTCAAGAAGATGCCATCTGCATGGAGACCTGAGTACCTGAAGCATGTAGAGACACGTGCTAACTCATCCTCTACTAGGCTGAGGAGCACTTGCCAGAAGGAGGCCCATCCTGTTCAAGAAGAAAGCTGTGGAAAATCAACAAGGACGACCAATGATCGCCTATTAGTTCTTTTCGTTGTCTTTTATTTTCATTTTCAATTTTTCGTTTGAATTTTCTATATTTTCTTGCGTGCTTAACTGATTTATTTCTTTTCTTTGCAGGAACGTTTGGTTATTTTCTCCCTTGAAGTTGATTGCAAAATTTACGCTTGGGGGTCATCGCTTGGTTTTCTGCAAATTAGGGAAGTTTTCAGTCCTATTGCTTTATTTTGTTTCTTTTCATTTCGTATTTATATATTTTTTATTTTATTTTTATTTTTATATTTTTATTTGCTTTATTTTGTTTCGTATTATTTATTCATTTTATTTTTATTTGCATATTTTTGTTTTATGACATTGGGGACAATGTCTAGTTTAAGCGTGGGGGTATCAAGTATAAAAAAATGACCAAATTGAAAATTTTTGTACCTTCGACTTTGAACTGGTTTCATTTGTTTCCATGTTATTGTTTTTTTGTTTTCTTAATTAGCTTTGTGTTTTACTTAATTTTTTTTTTCGGAGTTTTGTGTTTTATTTAATTTTTCTCGAAAAATTTAAAAAATCCAAAAATATTGTCTTGTTTTCCTTATTGTTTTGAATTAGATTTTTATTAGTTTCCCGACCCAATGATATAACTGGATTGAATTTGAACCATGATTATCAAGAACTTAGTTAACATGTGTTATGTGAAATTCCTTATTCTCTTGTTAACATTGTACATGTTTGATCATCTTTGAAAAACCAAATGCACATAGCCGTGTTGATGTGAAACTAAAGCATGAATTAAAGCTTCATATGTGAATTTAGTGACCATATACATCCCATGTGAGTTTTTGAGCCTATTGAAAGTGTGTGCATTTTTCATACACTCCTATTCTTTCATGTGTGATGAACTTATGTGAGATGCATCTCTAGAACTTGCGTAACGATCCTTTGAAATATTTGTCATTGATTGCATGAACTTGAAAATGATAGAGGCATTAGGTTCACCACCATGACCCAAATAACCATATTTCCCAAAGAAAAAAAAAAAGATATCATTAGATTGCCTATTTGAGCCGTATATGTTGAGCCTTTTATTTCTTATCACCAGATATGTCTACCCTTATACCTCAAAGCATGTTTCCTTACCCTTTCCAAGCGAGCAATTTGAGATTGTCTTATGAGAAATGTTTGTGAAGTACTTGGAATGAGTTTGGCAAAAGAATAAGTGCGGGGGTACTTCATATTTGTTTTTTAAAAAAAAAAATGAGAAAAGAGAAGAAAAGAAAAAATAGAAGAAAGATTGTATTCAAAGAAAATAAAAAGTTTAAAGTTTCAGTTTAGGGGTGTGGTTGGAAGTGTCAAAAGAATCGTTGGAAAGTTTGAGTTCTTATAAATCTCAACAAAAGAATTGCTTGCAATATAGCTTGGAACTTGTGTTTTCATATTCTTTCGTTTCAATAACCCTATCCCTAAGCCTCATTACATCCAATAAAAGTCCTCTTGATTTAAGTTTTGCAATTATGATTGTGGAGAAGTGATTTTTATGCAAGCTTATGGTAGATCTTTCATATTTGTTTCTTTGAGCGAAACACATTAAAACTAAACACATGTGTGATTGAGTGCATATCCCGTGAGAAGGTTACTGGTTTGCATATGATGTTTTTAAAAATAAAAACTTGAAATTGCATTAGCATGGCTATCTCACACACTACACTTCAAGGATGATTTAAAGATTACTGCTAATATTTGAATAAGGAAGATGAACTTGAATTAGCTTTTTGGTGCTAGCTATGGTTCTTGATGATTTGCGTTTTCGAATGAAATTCTATGAGGGTCAAATAGGGGGAAGCTAATGTTTTTCATGTTATTACTTTTTCTGTTTTCCTTGTTTTGCTCGAGGACTAGCAAAAGCTAAGTGTGGGGGTATTTGATCGGATCATATTTATACATATTTTTATATCAAATTCACTCGCCTTTTCTTAGTTAGTTCGTTATATTTTGAGCTATTTACGTTATTTTTATGTTTTATAAGTTTTTCAAGAAAAGAAAATAAAAATAGAATAAATGAAGTGTTAAGTAATTAATTCGTTTAAACTATCTTGCTTGTTGAATTATACTTATCATTTAGTTAGTAAATAATATATATATTTTTATATTTATATTTATATATAAATATATTTATTTATATTTATATATATATATATATATATAATATAGTGTGTGTGTGTGAAAGCAGATGCTTTCGGTGGAAAGCCAAAGAAGTGAAAAGCAGAAAATAATGATGAAGGGCAGCAACTAACGGAAGACTCGGTGGGATAAAGAAGATGGCTGCCAGGATGGCAGCGGGTCAAGACTGAAAAATGGGGAATAAAATAAGGCTCTGGAAGCCAGCGGAAAGCGGGAGAAAGTCTTGAGAAATAAGAAGGAACATAGGACTGGCCTCGGGGCTCCTCGGGGAGCTAAAGAAGAGAGTCTGGGAGAAGGGCTGCTCGAATTGGAGGAGGGAGCTGCCCACTTGACTGCCGCAGCTCGCGAGGGGGCCTCGGATTTGGCAGCGTGAGGGAATTAAAAAAGGGAGGTACGAAATCAGCACGGGAGGATATTGGAGCTGCCTTAGCAGCGTGAATTGAAGGCACTGCCTTTGGGGTCAGAACTGCACAGGAGCTGCGGGCAGAGAGGTAGAACTGCACAGGAGGCTATTTGATAGGCGCCCATTGGGCAGTCTTGCGCAAAGCCTCGGAGGCAGTCACGGTGAAAAGTCAGGTGCACAGAATTGCACAGGAGCACACGGCACTGCACACAAGTGCACAGATCCTTGATCCATATTTCGGTTTAATCCTCCAAACTTATGTTTTTAATTTCTGTTTTTAAATTATAAATATGTGTAATTAATTTGTGTTGGCTAGAGGATAATTCAAAACCATGATTATATTTGTAATTCGAATTGATAATTTCAGTTGTGATTTCTGAGTTGTGATTTAATTTGCTTAAACTGCTTGATTGATAACTTATTTGTGTATGTCGATTAAGAATGCATACTTAATTTACATGCATGAATTTGATGCTAGAATATAAGTGAATTTCACCTAATCGTTATGAACTTATATTCATGAGTAGTGAAGGTTGTTATTCACAATCGCGTTAAGTAAATTCTTGGCAGGAGTATCATGCTTTTCATAGTTACGAATGCCTCGTCAGTATTTATAGTTTTCACAAAGTTTAATGATCTTTGATTGTATCTCTATTGTGCTTTTCACGTAGGGGACTTTTAGAGAATGTGTTAAATTGTTGTATGCTGTTCATCCAATTTAATAACATAAGGAAAACTTGAAGATTAAAAAAGTGCTGTTCACGGTTAATCTGGAGTATTGAAATTTACAATTTATTGAAAGAACAACTGAAAATCAATTTAGGTTGCTTATGTGTCATGTGTGGAGAAAAACCCTCTAGCCAATCCGTCGTCTATCTGTTCACTTTTAATTTTATGTTTTTGTCAATTTGTATTTTATTTAAGTTTAATTTACGTTTCTTCAAAACCAAACCCCCCATTATTATATTATATTATTTAGTTAATTTTTATTAGTTTTTATCTTTTAATTTAATTTCCGTCTAATTAATTTCCTAGTTTTTATTTTAAATTGTTTTCATTATTTTGAGTCATTTTAAGTGTGTTTCGAGTTTTTAGCTTAGTTTGTATTTTCTAGAGTCTTGAGTTGTTTTGAGTTGTTTTGATTTGTTTTAGTTTATTTGTTAGTTTTATTTTGAGTTATTTTAGTTAAGTGTTTTTATTTTAGTTTAGTGTTTTAAACTTTGTTTTTACGTTTTTAAATTATTTTAGAGGTTTTAGCAAGCCCTCCTAATCCCCGGCCTAGAACGATACCCTACTTACATCTATACTACATCTGTCAAAAAGAGGGTTAAATTTGTGCGCTTTAAAATACCCGTCAGTAGGGCTTGGATTTAAGGCGTTAAACTAAGGATGGTGAAGTTGCTGGACGAAGGAGAATGCAAGATTTGGTGAGTCGATGACTGCGTCTGAGGGGCGACTGAGATCGGCGAGGCATGTTGCAGATGTTGGAAACGGGACTAGCAATCCCCTAGTTTTTTGGGGGTCTCGCTAGGATCACTTAGGGTGCGTTTGATTGAACTCGTTAGCTAGGATTGGCTTAAGTCGGATTAATGTCCTACGTTTGGTGCAGCCAGGATTAACCCAGATTCGCTCGAACAACAGACCTCCTTAACTGCCCTTAGATAGTCCCCTGTTGAAGTAGAGGATTAGCTTGGACTACCGATTAATCTCTTCTCCCCATTTCTCTCTATCTCTCTCTCTCTTCTCACTTCTCCCTTAGTCGCGGAAATTAACCTCTCCCTGAAACTCTTATTGCGCCTCCTTCTTCCCACTATTCTTCACAGATGATATGAACCTCTGCAAATTGAAACGACCCAGAACGACCTAAACCTACAAAGGTTTTTAATTCAAAATTACCGATTCAACTTGAACACACTTTTAAAATTAATTGCTGGAGGCCTTGATTTTGGTCAAGTCCGACTCGGATTTGCGGTCGAGCATCTTCTCCGTCTCATTTTTTAAGTTGCAGACAGGATTGGAATTTGGATCTGGGTTCAGATAAGATGCAACAACCCCCGTGCTTGGAGAAAGTGATATAAAATTCGACCTCTCTGAGTAGTGTCGTCGTCGTTTAGTTACCGTGGCTAAGAGAGTGGGACAAACGTTGGTGAGATGAGACTTGAGAGTTGAGAGGATGGGCGGTGATTAGAGCGTTTTTTTTAATTTTTTTTAATTTCTTTTAAAGTGATTTAAAAATGACAAAATGAAATTATGAGTTCTAAATATGTTTTAATATTAGCAAGTCTGATAGTGCACTAAGCGTTTCATAATTCTTATTAGTCTAAGCCAATCAAATTCTACTTAGGCCATCTCGAACCAAAAGAGGGCCCTATAGCCCTCCAAGAAATTATATTTTGGGGGTTTTGAAACAGATGCCTAGGTTTTAAAATTTTGAGATTAAAAATTCATGCCTTTTAGAGTTTTGATTAAACATCTTCATACAATTTAGATGCCACATGAATTAGAAGTAGCATTTTTTATAATTTAAATTATCCAACTTGCCATTATATAAATATACCTTTTAATTCCTAGATAATACATCAAAACTCATAAAATCTTGTAAATAAATATTGTAGAATTTAATTCTAATAAAAAGTCTTTCAAAATACCTATGAATGGGACTTGCCATTATTTTTAATATACCTTTTAATTTTCTTAGATAATATCTCAAAACTCCTAAAATCTTGTAGATAAATATTGTAGTATTCAATTTTAATAAAAAGTCTTTCAAATTACACATGAAACGTAGATTTCTTCTTGGTACATATATTTCCTCTTGATTAAACATATATTTCTCCTTGGTACATATTTGGTACATTACTTTATATATCTTCTTGGTGCGTATTTGATACGTTCATATTTCTTTTTTTGTATGTATTTGGTACATTTATATATTATTTTGATACGTTTATATTTATTTTAAAAAAACCATATTTTGTACGTTACTTTATATATCTTCTTGGTACGTATTTGATACGTTTAAATATATTATCTGAACATACTAGCGTCAAGCCTCTGAAAATAGAGAATACGTCTAATTATCTCACATGATATCTGTAACAACCCGTCCCGGGATTTTTATTTCGACGTTACAAAATGACTGTTATGCCCTTGAGTTCTGGCGAACGTTTATGCATGAGTTTAATAATTTTTGGGCCAATTATTTAATTATCCAAGTTTTTGGGGGCCAATGAAAAGTTAGAAAAAATAATTGTGTGATTGGGTCTTGGTCCACCGACACCTCCCTCTCTCCTCACAGTCACTCTCAAACTTCTCTCTCTATCATTCACGGTTCTCTCTCTCTCTCTCTCTCTCTCTCGGTTCTACGTACGGCACACACACAACCCACACCAAAACTTTGTAGATCGACGAAACAAATTACATATTCATGCTCATGAAGTCCATACGAACTCAACCATACCAATTTCAGGTAAGAACTACGACGATTTCAAGTCCAAAACTCAAGGTTTATAATTGGCACTATTCATCAACTTTTTATAGGTTGGGTTTTAGGAAAATCTGAGATCACAACGAGCTTTGTGAGGTCCTAAGGAGACTCGGAGTAGTTCGTTGGAGGAGTTTGGACGTCGGGATCACGCACATCGGAGTTGGCCGGTTTTGGAGTTCGTCCCCGAGGAAATTTAAGACCTTTTTCAAGGTTTTTGAAGGTATATTTATGTTCTACACTTAATTTGGAGCACATAGGAAGAAAAATGGGTCAAAAAGGATGAAAAATGAGCAAGATAGGACACTTTGAAAATTCCCAGAAATTCCGGCGAAACAGTCGCCGGCGGCAGGCGAGTTGCCGGAGAAGATGACCGGAGTTGGAATATTCCGTCAAAACTGACGGAATATTCCGACGCCGTTAACTGACGCCGTTAATGTTGACGGAATATTCCAAGAATATTCCTGACGGCGTTAACTGACGCCGTCAGTGTGCACTGCGCGTGACCGCTCGTGGGTCCGTGCCATTTCTGGTGCGTAGGGGCGCGTGGAACAGTGAAAAATTATTTTAAAAATATGGGGATGTTCGTGACGACGAGTAGGTCACGTTGGTATATTCAAATACCAAAATTGAGCTATGTGTGAGAAGTTATTTCCGTAGTTACGTATATGTACTTAAATGACGTATTTTTAGTAATTTCTCATATAGGTGAAACGTATTCTGAGGATGACCGTAGCCAGGCACGACACGGGGGCTACGATCCAGCGACCTATCAGTGAGTGGGCAGTATTATTTTCCGTATAACCTATATATATAATGATTTCCCAGAATCACTTTTTAAATGGAAAATACATTTTATCGACTTGCATATTACTTGATTTGGATGCATGAGTATTTAATTATACATTTCATGCATATGTTGGTGTCGAGGACGCCAGGTAAGTACCAGGTAGGTACATGCATAGTTGAGAACGAACAGTGATGAGATATGATGTGAAATGATGAGATATTATGAATTGTTAGCTCATAGACCTGTACATACTGTTAGTGCTCACACCCAGAGTTAGGGGCACAGACTTTCACGTGTCGTTCACCTCCCGCACCGCATGCTCGCCTTGGATCCAAGTAGGTGCACAGTCTTGTCGTATAGACCACTTTTGAGTGGGTACGACATGTAGGTGACCTGCGTTCATACGCACAGTCTTCACGCGATTGTAGCACTAGAGCATTTATTATTGATACAGTGATGATGATGATGATGATATGATGAGATAGTGATGTATGTATAGCGTATATATGATTATGAGATTGAGATGTTATGAGCTATATTTACAGCCGAGGGCTGAGATGACATATAGTAGCGTTATGATTATTGAAATGCATAACATGACATTACTTATAAGATTCAGATGGCATTGAAATGCATTGCAGGCATACAATAAGATACTTTGAAAACGTTTTATGCTGAGAAATATTGAGATATATATGTACGTATTATTTTCTGGGAACTATACAAGTTTTACGGAGAAGGGCTAGACTTTTGAGAAAATATTGATTTTGAAAAGAATTGTTTTTGCTGACCCACTCCCTTTTGTTTTTCGCCCCTCCAGGTTCTAGATAGCTTGATTTCCGAGTTTGGCACTTCGAGGATCTCTGGCCTTTTCTGACAGATTTGACTTATGTAGGGCATCGATGGTCTAATTAAACTATTTTATTCATGCTTGACTGCACTAACTTAGTACGCTCTGAATATGTATAAGTTTTGTAATATCTCGAGCACACATTCGTATTTAGGTTGCTAGATTTCGGCTTGAATTAATTCGTACTTCGTTATCGATCTTCGCTTCCGCACAGCACACATAGCTACGTCACACTCACGTGACGGCCAGCATGCCCTACTTTCGGGTACGAGTGTGTCAATATCAATATAAAATAGTGAAAACAACAACTAATTGAAATGGATAATTTCATTCAAAATTTAAAACTGAGGATCACGTAATTATAACGCGGGAGAAGAAACCATACGACTCCAACGTGGGAGAATAAACTAGCTTCCTAAAAAAAGGCCACATACAGAAATATATCAACCTAAAAGGATATATATGGAATTTAATAATTAAAATTTTAAATTACAAAAATACAATAATTACATGTAATCTAAATAAATATAAAAATATTGACATGACTATTGTTTAGGCGTCTTAATCAAATTTTGAAATAGAACCAATATTTAATCTAAAGAGTATTAAAAAAGTGCAGGAGATTCTAATTTTTCCATTATATTTTAATGAATAGTGCTAGACCATATTTCGTACCATCTCCAACCAAGGGGACCAAAGGTGTAACATCCCACATCGCCCAAGGGAGTGGATTGTCTATGCCTTATATGTATATTCCCATCTCTACCTAGCACGAGGCCTTTTGGGAGCTCACTAGCTTCGGAGTTCGTCAGAACTCTGAAGTTAAGCGAGTTTGTGCGAGAGCAATCCCATGATGGGTGATCTAGTGGGAAGTTCTCGTGTAAGTTCCCAAAAACAAAACTGTGAGGGAGTAGTCGGGGCTCAAAGCGGACAATATTGTGCTATGCTGGAGTCAAACCCTGGATGTGGTGGGGGCCCAAGCCGGGATGTGACAAAAGGGCCATAGGCCAAACATAGTCTTGTGACAAAAAACCATCTCCAACTGAAGGGGCCAAAAGGTCATAGGCCAAACATAATTTATTATTTTAATTGAATTAATATGGTTACTTAAATTAAACTACAGTATTAAAATAAGGTTTTCGGACATACTAAAGACTACAACAACTTCAATTTAAAGATTCAACTACTTCAGTTTAAAAACTACAACTTAAATTTAAAGACTACAACAACTTAAATTTAAAGACAACAACAACTTAAATTTAAAAACTACAACTTAAATATTAAAGACCACAACAACTTCAATTTAAAGACTATAATCATCATCTTCATCCGTCATTGTCCCGTTGGACCATAATTTCCCTCTTTTTCTTATCAAAATATGCCTTATTCATTGGAGAGTAGTCCGAAGTGTTTCTTTGCATGTTCCTATCATCAATCTCTTCTTGTATTTGTTTTGCCCATTCTTCTTGCCTACGGTTCATTTCTTCCGCGGAAAAAGTATTTTCCTCCACCATTAATCACAATAGGGATGCCATTTCCTATTGAAAGGCGTAATCATCCTTTACGTTGCCCTTTTCCTTCAATTTTCAGGCCTTGTTTCGTCCCGTAGCCCTAGGTATGGAAGCTTCACCCGAAGACGGATTTTCCACCCTTATTTCTTGAATGGTAGGAGATCCCCAACTGCATTTGAGTAAACATTTTCGAACACCGGCGTAGGACCAAATCTTTCTTGAGGTGGATCTTCAAATAACATCCACCCTTTACAAGTTCCCTAACAATCGTGATGACTAAAGGGTTTCAAGTTGTCCTCCATATACAATTCCTCCGCTTGGCATACCTATAAAATATAATTACAAAAATGAAAGGAAATTAATTTATGAAATTAAATGTAATATAATTAAATATTTGAAATAACTTGTGAAAACACTTACTTCGTCATAGTAATTGGCTTCGCTTTCATGTATGCTTCCGGCCTTTAACACTGATTGATGCCATTTATTCAAACTTAGATGAAGATGTTTTTCCATCTTGAAGAACAACTCTCGTGGTTTCGGAAATTCGATGGAGTGGTGCCTTCGTAGAATTTATACTACTCTTTGGACGTACGAGTCCAAACACCTTCACTTGTTTCAGAACTCCCATTTACATTATCTTCCAAGACCCATCTATAAGCCCTGCAAAGAGCTTCATCTTCTTTTCGATTCCAAACCCTACATTTCATTGTAGATGTGGCCATTTGAAAATTATTGAAAAAATTGAAGAAAAGATTATTGGAAGAGGTAAGAGAATAGAATGTGAAGAATATAAATAAAATGAGGTAAGATAGTGTGGAATGGTGAAAATTATGTGAGAAATTGTGTAGGGATGACTTAGGTATTTATAAGAAAAAAAATTACATTTTTTTATAAATTTGCCCAAAAAAAAATTTTTCAAATGCAAAGGTAACCTAGCGTCAGCTAGCCGTTGCTAGCTAGCATCAAGCTAACGTGGGGTAGCCATTGGTTTTTAATTTTAGGTCGGCCCGGGGCTGGTTGTCTGTCTACTTTCGGCCAGCAGGTTGGCCTGTTTTCCAATTTTTGGCTCGGTGGGCCCACGAGCCCTTTGGCCTAGCTCTCGGTTGGAGATGGTTTTCATGTCATTTCGAGCTATTTTTAGCCCTATAGGGTGCGTTTGTTGCACCAAACTGTCTCGGACTGGAGCTTCAGGGACTAAGCTGGACTGGCTTAGACTAGACTAAGCTGGACTAGCTTAGTGAAGCGTTTGGTGCAGTGTCGGACTAAAAATCAAAATAATAACAAACTTTAATATTACATTATTTAATACATATCTATTAATATTTTAATACATACTTATTAATATTTTATTATTATGCAATATTTTTCATTTTCTTAAGAACTCTCCCTCTCTATAGAAACTTCTTTGTTTTTCTCCCTTTTTGACCCCAGGTTGTGTCGTTTGAGTAAACTTATGGTAAATAACTGAATGTGTAGCACCTGAATCAATTAAAACTTTAGCGAAGTGACCTAGAACATTCAACGTACCCATAATCAAGTTCAGATTAGCCTGGGCATCCTGAAAGGTGATGTTGTTGACTCTTCCCTAGACTTGTTGTTTGCTTCCACGACCCTTGTTTGCCTGAGTTTGATTACCTTGGCCCTAGTTGCCTCGACCCTGATACGATGGATTTTTCTGCCTGCCTAAACCTCCACTGTTAAACGCTGCGTCTAGGTTCTGATATTACCCTCCAGTATACATCTGAGCTTCACCACTCTGATATGGTGATAATCCCCCTTGTACTGTGGGTAGCCTCCCTGAATCTGGTGATAGCCTATCTAATAATAGGGAGCCTCAGTTGGATACTGGTATAATCCTCCCTTGTACGGGGCTACGTCTCCCTGATAGTGGAAGGCTCAACCATAGTCTGTCTGCTGACGGGTATCGGGTGCAAGAAACTATTGTATGGGGACTGCATGTGGTACATTAGAAGGCTGGTTCCTCTGGTTCTAATGACAGTTATTGGATATGTGCCCGATTTTAGAGTAAATGACAAAAAATTACCTCAACTATTGGTGTCACGACACTTTCATACCTGATCTTTTAAAAGTGACAATGTCATACCTCATCTTACGAATTTGTGAAATGTCATACCTTCCGTTACTTGGCCGTTAATTTTTTCAGTTAAATGCTGACGTGGCTTGATTCGGGACCCACTTTTTATTAAAAAAAAATAGTAAATTATTATTACAAACTAAATTTTTTTTAATAATATTTTTAAAAATATTAAAATAATAAAAATATTTTTAAAAATACCTCTCCCTCTCTCTCTCTCTTCCCATCTTCCTGCGGAAAGAAGAAGAAAAAGGAAGAAGAAGGAGGAGGAAGAAGAAGAAGAAGAAAGGAAAAAAAAAAACCCAAATATAGGTTGATCCGTGCGGACAGAGAAGAAGAGGAAGAAGGAGGAGGAGGAAGGAGGAAGAAGGATGAAGAGGAAGAAGAGGAAGAAGGAGAAAGGAAAAAAAAAACCAAACTATGGGTTGCTCCGTGTGAACAGAGAAAAAGAGGAAGAAGGAGGAGGAGAAGTAGAAGAAGAAAGGAAGAAAAAAAAAAAGACAGAACTGGGTTGCTGCGCTGGGGGCGCAAGTAGGGACGAACGCCTTTTTTTTTATTTTATAATATTTAAAAAAAATATTAAATGATTTTTTTTCTTTTTAATATTTTTTTAATAGAAAATGGGCCCCAAATCAAGCCACGTCAGCATTTAACTGAAAAATTAACGCCAAACTAACAGAAGGTATGACATTGTCACAAATTTGTAAGATGAGGTATGACATTGTCACTTTTAAAAGATCAGGTATGAAAGTGTCTTGACACCCATAGTTGAGGTAGTTTTTTGTAATTTACCCCCAATTTTAATTTTGTTTTCTACTAACATGATGATTTTAATGATTCAGGCACCCACTTTTGAATTTAAACCATTGCCGGATCATTTCAAGTATCACCTCTCATTCGAAGATAAATTCCATGCCGTGGAACCTAGGGGAGTTTAATGGAAAGTCTCGTCCAGCTGCAAGACGTTAAAACAAGCGCTTCTTGGGAGGCAACCCAAGCATTCAACGAAGGGAGACTTTGGAATTGTTCAACAAATCAGATTTACACTCCTAAACCTTTCTCTTTACTGCATTTATCTTGCCTTGCTTAGTTCACTAATTGTTTGTTTGCTTAAGTGTGAACCTATATTTAAAACATTGAGGGCAATGTTTAGTTTAAGTGTGGGGGAGGGTAAACAAAGTCTTTTTACATTGACTTACATATTTTACATTGCTTTAAAAAAAAAAAACAAAAAAAATCAAATCAAATAAAATAAAAAAAAAGCAAAAATATTTTACAATAATGTGTGAACTAATAGCATTCATTGGTCAGGTGGTGCCTCAGCAGTCGACGGAGCTCCAGAAAGACGAAGCGCCAGAGTTTGATCCTCCGGAGCCTCAACACTTGGTGCAACTCCAGATGACGAAGGCAGAAGATGCCTCTGCAGTAACGCCACAAACCTTTGACGATCACTCTGAATCCGCACTTTGGACTCCTGCAGCTGGTCAAGCTTTCTCTTCATACTTGTTGAGTAACTAGTTGCGAGCATGTGCAACTCCTTATTCTCGTGTCTGAGTCCTCTGACCTCTTGTCGAAGACTAGCCACCTCAGCCATCAAAGACTCAACCTGACGAGATCATGCAAGAAGGCGTTGGCCCATGTTTGAGACTGAGCCTACACACTGGACGCTAAGCGCCAGAGAGTCCTGAACATTGAGCTCGTCGGACCGCTTGGAAAGAAACCTATTGTCTCTTGGAGTGAGAATGTTTCTAGCAATAACCGTAGCAGTTATATCGTTCTTCATCATAGAGTCTCCAACTGTAAGAGAACCATTGGGGGATAAGAAGGACGAATGCCAAATGTTGTTTGGAAAAGACAAGTCATCATCTTCCCCGACATTCAAGTTAAGGCGATGGTTAGAGAGGCAAGACATTTTTCGAAGGTGTTGAGAAAGAAGAGATCGGACAGATTAAGATTTCAGAAGTGCAAGAAAGGAGTTTTTACAGGAGGTAATTCAAGTGTGTTGTGGAACCAAATTAGTGCCTCTATAAAAAGAAGAAATCAAAGAGGCACTACTCAGAAATCAAAGAGGCGCCTGCTCGCAAATCAAAGAGGCGCCTGCTCGCAAATCGAAGAGACGCTCCTCTCTCAAAAGCCGGGCCTGCTCAGAAACCACAAGCTGACCCCTGGATTTCAAAAGATCAACTTTTCCAGACTTGTCGTCACCTGTCACATGCACCATCAGCTTTGCGGGAATTACGGATAACTTTGTCAGAAAGCGCGTAAACCTTACTGTTCAATCATCCACCGGCTGCCAACAAGAGTCAGAGAATAGTACCGGTTGTGAAGAAATTCCTATAAGTGTCTACCTTCGCCCTCCATAGCAAAGGCAGACTTACTCAACACTTCTTCATCTCTAAGAATGTATTCCTAAAGAAACCTCTCGAGTTACTCAGTGTTCCTCATCCCCTGGAGTACCTCTGCAAACAAGTCATCAAGAGCAAAAGTATTTCATATCATGAAGGTTAAAACTAAAAGTATGTCATATCATGCTTTCTCCTCACCTTCATCTGAAGAACAGGGAGAAAGAGAGATCCTGATTGCTTACCTAGTCTTGCTCTCGAGTACTCATCTTCGAGCCCCTCCAGCCCAATTCAAAAATAAACCTGTGGAGAGATACTTCTTCAAAAGCAAAAGTATCTCATAGAAGATGCAGGAGGAGTTTGAGTTGATCCAAGAACTCGAGAAGATGCCACACCTGCATGGATTACTTGAAGCATGTGGAGACAACATGCTGATTCATCCTCAACTAAGCTGATGATCACTTGCAAGTAAAAAGCTCCCCAACCCAGTTCAAGAATCAACTTGTGGAAAGATACTTCTTCGAAAGCTGTGGAAAGTCACATCCAGTTCAAGATCAAAGCTGTGGAAAATCAACAAGCGACCAAAGATCATCTACCACATGAAGCTAAGTTGTTTCTCACTATGTCTAAGTGTTTTTAAGCTGTTTTGGTGTGTTTGAAGTTATTATACGAAAAATTTGAAAAAAAGTTTTGAAAAATGCCAAAAAAAGTTGTTTTGTGTGTTTGTGTCTTAGGTACCTTCCAACACAATGATGAGGATTTGGTTTTTAATTGCATGACTGTTAAAGAAAGTTATGAACATGGATGAAAGTTTGATATGCTCTTGGTTTATGCTTAGTTGTAGTTGTTGTTTACGAATTCAAATTTGATCATAAAAGGATAAAATCAGTTTTTGTAACATGCTTGAAGGAAGGAACTCAAACTATCTTGATGCTTTTGTTTTCTAAAGTAATTGCATGATCTCATTATTCTTTGCTCGGTTGCTACTTAAAAGGCATTTTATCATCTTAGTTCCAAATACTAGAACTCATATCCATTTCATTCAAAGCGTGACATTGAATTGCATAACACATAACAAGATGAAGTTGTTTAGTGAACCAAACCCAAATAGCCGTACCTCTTTGTCATATGTTTTGTAGGTTTAACCCCTTTTGTGTTGAAGGTATGCCTTGAAAGTCAATCTTTGGAAGAAACATTTTAGGACATTGTCTGTATGTATAGATAACTCTAAATACAGCAAAAGGCAAAGTCACTCATTAGGACTATCTCGATAAATGATATAGGTCCAAAATAGTGAATCCATGGACAATGGATCGATGGAAAAAGTAATCTAATGAAGTTAGACTACAGAGACCTTCTTTTCATAACCATGATGTTCAAAAGGTTCCTGGTCGTAGGATTGTCAGAGGGATACTGACAATACATAGACCAGTACATACTATGTCCCATTCAAATAGGAAGGATGGGAAGTCTCATGCCATTCGTGTAGTGACACTAAGACAAGTATGTAGGTGCTCATTAAGGGAATGAGTTCACTGAACACAATCAAAAGAGAGCACTTGCATGGAGGTCTACTCACATGTCAAGCAAGTAAATCTACTGGTTGGAATGTGTAAGTAATCCTTTGACTTGAGACATCATATTTGTCTTGAGGATACGTTGCTGATCATTTGATAATGAGACATGACCACATCTCATCTTGGATGTGTTCTATGCATTGTTGGGGTCAGTGATTTATTCTCAGAGGCATGTGAATGATCAACAAGGGATCTCTAATCCTTGTTATGAAAGGAAGAATACTTTAAGATATGATTCGGGAATCTTCGGCCGAAGTATCGAGCGTAATGATGGAAAGCGTTCCTATACGACTCAATTGAATCATATAACTAAGTATAATCACATTAGGGGTTTGACATTAAGTATCCATACCCTAGTAATGTGCTTAAGAGTATTGTGTTACAGAATGATCGAATTACATTGTAATTCCAACTGAATAGGTTCTCCGACAAAATTCTACATTAGCTTGGGTAGCCATGATATATGGTTAGATGTCACTCATGGCTTGTGAGTTCTTCTAGATGATTAAAGAAGAAGGAGAATTAAAAGTAAGTTTTAATTCACTAAGTGATTGGATAAGTACTAATCAATTGGATTGATACCAATCACCTCACTGCCTTGCTAATTAGAACCTAAAACGATTGTACACCGATACACTCTTGTGATGAGATAACTAAAGGATGATGGAGTTAATTAATTGGATTAATTATGTGTTATGATTAATTAGAAAGTCTAAAGAAATCATAGAAGCGATAAAGGATCGTTTCGGGCTTAAAGAAAAGTTCGGGTTCATTCGGGCCTATTGGGCCCAAACCCATTGGGCTTTTATTCAAGCATAATAATAAAAGCCCAAAGCCCAAACCAAGCATAGTGAGGCCGGCCAAAAGTTAGAGAGAAGGGGAGAGAAAGGTCAAAATGTTGACTAGCTTCTTTTTCATTTATAAAGGAAGTTTAATGAAAAAGTTCATTAGGGTTTTTGTGTGTTGTTTTGAACAAAAGAAAAATACAACTCTCTCTCTCCTACACACACAAGGCCGGCCACCATAGGAGGAAACACTAACCATCTTTCCTCCTTGTGGTTACTCCATTATCCATCTCACTAAAGTAGTGGGTGTGGATCTTTAGAGGTCTTCTACCTTGGGGACTAGAGGAGAACCAAGGAGCTCATACTTCAACAAGGTGGAGGAGTCAAGGAGGGAGGCTAGGCTCAAGGAGTTCCAAGAACAAAGAGCTTGGAGGTGGTCCATCCTTGGTCTAAAGTCTAGATCAAGAGGTATAAAACTTCACCTACACTTTGTTCTTCAACTTTTTGTTTTGATGCATCAACTATGAACCTATGCTTCTTGAAGGGGATTTGCATGACTATAGCTTTGATAATATGCTTCCGTTGCTTATGTATATAAATTTTGAATTGTATATGCGTGCTAGTCACTAGAAATCCCTCATAAATCTCAAATTTTCCCCTCATTTTGAGCCTTGTTTAGCCTATGTTCTTTGTTAACCCCATTAACCTTACCTAGCCTAGTGTAGGACTGTCCATACCCTTGTTTTTAAAGGATAGTGAAGCATGACTTAGAATGAATTCCTTTTGATTTACAATATGCAGAAAATCAAGTGTGGGGGAGGGATTATTTATTTTAAGTTCAATTGTACGTTTTGGTTTTCAAAAGAAAAGAAAAAGAAGAGAAAAAACGTCTGAAAAGAATGAAAGAAAAAAAAAGAGTTTGAAAAGAAGAAAGAATGAGTTTGAAAGTATTGATTGTTGAAGGTGAAGGGAAATTATGAGATTTATGAGGGATTTCTAGTGACTAGCATGCATATACAATTCAAAATTTATATACATAAGCAACGGAAACATATTATCACATATTATCAAAGCTATAGTCATGGAAATCCCCTTCAAGAAGCATAGGTTCATAGTTGATGCATCAAAACAAAATATTGAAGAACAAAGTGTAGGTGAAGTTTTATACCTCTTGATCTAGACTTTAGACCAAGGATGGACCACCTCCAAGCTCTTTGCTCTTGGAACTCCTTGAGCCTAGCCTCCCTCCTTGACTCCTCCACCTTGTTGAAGTATAAGCTCCTTGGTTCTCCTCTAGTCCCCAAGGTAGAAGACCTCTAAAGATCCACACCCATTACTGTAGTGAGATGGATAATGGAGTAACCACAAGGAGGAAGGATGGTTAGTGTTTCCTCCAAGTGGTCGGCCTTTGTGTGTTAGAGAGAGAGAGACTTTTCTTTTCTTTTGTTAAAGTGAACACACAACAACCCTAATGAACTTTTTCATTAAACTTCCTTTATAAATGAAAAAGAAGCTAGTCAACATTTTGACCTTTCTCTCTCCTTCTCTCTTCCCTTTGGCCGGCCTCATTATTTTTGGTTTGGGCTTTGGGCTTTTATTATTTTAAGTCATCTTATGCTTGAATAAAAGCCCAATGGGCCCGAATGAACCTGAACTTTTCTTTAAGCCCGAAACGATCCTTTATCGCTTCTATGATTTCTTTAGACTTTCTAATTAATCATAACACTTAATTAATCCAATTAATTAACTCTATCATCCTTTATTTATGTCATCACAAGAGTGTATCGGTGTACAATCGTTTTAGGTTCCAATTAGCAAGGCAGTGAGGTGATTGGAATCAATCCAATTGATTAGCATTTAACCAATCACTTAGTGAATTAAAACTTACTTTTAATTCTCCTTCTTCTTTGATGATTACATATTTAATCATCTAGAAGAACTCACAAGCCATGAGTGACATCTAACCATATATCATGGCTACCCAAGCTAATGTAGAATTTTGTCGGAGAACCGATTCAGTTGGAATTACAATGTAATTCGATCCTTCTCTAATACAATACTCTTAAGCACATTACTAGGGTATGGATTAGAGATCCCTTGTTGATCATTCACATGCCTCTGAGAATAAATCACTGACCGCAACAATGCATAGAACACATCCAAGATGAGATGTGGTCATGTCTCATTATCAAATGATCAGTAACATATCCTCAAGACAACTATGATGTCTCAGGTCAAATGATTACTTACATATTCCAACCAGTAGAGTTACTTGCTTAACATGTGAGTAGACCTCCATGCAAGTACTCTCTTTCGATTGTGTTCAGTGAACTCATTCCCTTAATGAGCACCTACATACTTGTCTTAGTGTCACTACACGAATGGCATGAGACTTCCCATCCTTCCTATTTGAAGGGGACATAATATGTACTGGTCTATGTATTGTCAGTGTCCCTCTGACAATCCTACGACCAGGAACCTTTTGAAGATCATGGTTATGTGAAGAAGGTCTCTGTAGTCTATCATCATTAGATTACTTCTTCCATCGATCCATTGTCCATGGATTCATTATTTTGGACCTATATCATTGATTGAGATAGTCCTAATGAGTGACTTTGCCTTTTGCTGTATTTAGAGTTATCTATACATACATACAATGTCCTGAAATGTTTCTTCCAAAGATTGACTTTCAGGGCATACCTCCAACAGAAGGAAGGGTCCAAATCATCAAATCTGGCCCTAAAATGTGTGACTTATCCCCTTTTTGTTCAAAATTTGAGTTTGCATTCAAAAATGAATTCTAAGTTGATTTCATTGCTTTGCTCACTATGTCTTTAAGAACCTTTGTTTTCCATATCCGTTCTTTGTTAACCAAATACCCTTAGTCCTGTTACAACCCTTTGACTTCTATCCTGGTTGTTGTGTGTTCAATATGTGGAGTTTGGGATTGGTATGAGCATATGGTGTCCCTGGTTCTCGCATCTAAGTAGTAGCATTCTGTTCATGAGATCATATTCATATGTGCATTAATAACTTCAGAAAACGCTTTCCTTGTTATAATATATCTGAGTACTAGTTTTCATGTTTACATCAATCTTCTCACATATACTTAGTGTAGGGAGTGTAGTAAGAAAATCTGAGTGAAAATAGAGTGTTTATCTGGTAACGAATTGAGGGAATTCTCTAAGGCATGTTACTACATTCAAAATGTTGTTTTAATTGATTAAATGCGAGCTAGTAAATTATGACTGTGATTAAGTATATGCTTAAGGGTATGGATGACCAAAATATGTGTAAGTGCTGATTTTTAATATGTCATGTCCATTGGAAATCCCTAAGGCAAATGTTGGAAGGTCTAGATTGTGTTTTGTCTCTTTTATTTGTTTTGTTTTGTTGGGGGTATTTGATAGGAGTATATTTATACAACTTAGTTAGCTTGTTTCCTTGCATTTAGATTGTTAGTCCTTAGTTATTTTAGTATTTTAAGCTATTTTCTTGTGTTTGTAGGTCCAAATGACAAAGTATGCAAGAAAGTGCATTTTGGAGCATTTTTGGGCATTGGATGGCTAGCTTATGCTTGGAGCCAAGTGGATGGATGAAATTGAAGATTAATGGATCCTCTCTTTCCTATTTTCTGACCCAAAAACACATCACACTCACTTATTTCACCTACAACATCCACTTATTCCACCTACAACATTCACACTCACTTGACCTACAACATCCACTCACTTTACCTACAACATCCACTTATTTCACCTACAACATCCACACTTACTTATTTCACCTACAACATCCACACCCACTTCACCTACAACATCCACTTACTTCACCAAGAAATTTTGTGGTGGTGATTCATTTTCAAAATCTATAAATAGGCTTCTCTATCACAAGATAAAGGACCAATTCACATCTACAACACATTCCATAAACAACACAATTTCTGCCGCAAGTTTCCTTCTTCCTCCATCCATTTCCATCCACCACTTTTCTTATCCATCCCCTACCACCCTTCCATACTCTCTCAACCTATCCAATCTCTGCCACATCCCCTAGACCATCCAAATGCCACACCCACCTTGGTGCCACATGTTTGCAAGAAAGGAGGAGGACTTGGAGCTGTGCTAACCATTCATGACGTTGGATTGCTGGAGCGTTCTAGGTGTCTTCTACTTTTGTTTATCATGTTTAAATTCAATTATAGTTGTTTAATTACAAATATGTGGAACTAAATTCGTTTTGGCTAGAGGTTGATTCAAAGCCATGAACATATTTGTAATATGAATTGATTACCTTCAGTTGTGATTTCATGAGTTGTGAATTCAATTTGCTTAACTGCTTGATTTATAACTTATTCTTGTATGTCGATTAAGGATGCATACTTAGTTTGCATGGATGAATTTGATGCTAGAATATAAGGGAGTTTCACCTAATCGTTATGAACTTATATTCACAAGTAGTGGAGGTTGCTAGTCACAATTGTGTTAAGTGAATTCTTGGCAAGAGTATCGTGCTGTTCATAGTTACGAATGCCTCGTCAATGCTTATAGTTTTCACAAAGCTTAATGATCTTTGATTGTATCTCTATTGTGCTGTTCACGTAGGGGACTTTTGAAGAATGTTTTGAATTGTTGTATGTGCTTTTCCGTCCAATTCAATAACTTAAGGAAAACTTGAAGGTTAAAAAAGTGTTGTTCACGGTTAATCTAGGATGTTGAGATTCATGGTTTATTGAAAGAACAACTGAAAATTGGTTTGTATGCAAGTGTGTCATGTGTGCAGAAAAACCCTCTAGCCATCTATTCATCCATTGATTTACTCAAATCTATCTTAAAATCTGTTTTACAAAGTTTACTTAGCTTTTGTTTAAATTCGTCCAAAACCAAACCCCCCATTGTTAAGTTATATTCTTTAGTTATAATCTGTCCATTTTGGTGTCTTTTCATTGTTTTGAGTCTTTGTAATCCTATATTCGTCCAAATCAGTCCCTATTGTCTAGTTTGACTCCATTTGGTCGTTTTGAGATGTTTTGAGTCATTCTAGTGTGTTTTGAGTTATTAGAGTGTCTTTTGCCTAGTTTTGTGTTTTTGAGTCTTATTTAGTGTTTTTAAATCAGTTTAGAGTAGATTAGCAATCCCTCCTAATCCCCGGCCTAGAACGATCCCTACTTACATTTATACTACAATTGTCAAAAAGAGGGTTTAATTTGAGTGTTGTTTTACATCGCATCAAGGCACTAATTTTGTTCCACAACACACTTGAATTACCTCCTGTAAAAACTCCCTTCTTGCACTTCTGAAATCTTAATTTGTCCGATCTCTTCTTTCTCAACACCTTCGAAAAATGTCTTACCCCTTTAACCGTCCCCTTAACTTGAATGTCGGGGAAGATGATGACTTGTCTTCTCCAAACAACATTTGGCATTCGTCCTTCTTATCCTCCAATGGTCCTCTTACAGTTGGGGACTCTATGATGAAGAACGATACAACTGCTACGGTGGTTGCTAGAAACCTTCTCACTCCAAGAGACAATAGGTTGCTTTCCAAGCGGTCCGACGAGGACGCTGTTCAGGACTCTCTGGCGCTTAGCGTCCAATGTGCATGCTCAGTCTCAAACATGGGCCAACGCCTTCTTGCAGGATCTCATCAGGTTGAGTCTTTGATGGCTGAGGTGGCTAGTCTTCGGCAAGAGGTCACGGCATGGAATTTATCTTTCAATGGGAGGTGATACTTGAAATGATCCGGCAATGGTTTAAATTCAAGAGTGGGTGCCTGAATCATCAAAATCAGCATGTTAGTATAAAACAAAATTAAAATTGGAGAAGATGGCTTACTTTCTTTTTCCGACACAAACTCAATGACAAATACTACATCTTCAAAAGTTTCAAGAACTTTGAACTTGGCCAGATTTACTATGATGGTTGTGGCTTGTCCCGTGTCATCAGTCTCAACTTCTTTGGCCTCTGTTTCCTCAAATACATCCTCTTTGATGCATTCAACATATTCTCCAGCCACTTTCTTTTCTTGAATCATTCTTCTTGGTGTACAAGTTCTTTTAAACAATTCAACACAATCTGGAACTTGATTTGGTGCACCAAGAATTGGGGTATCACCTTGAGGAAAATGGACATTTGGTGGAATAATGTTAGAATGAATTGAATTTGGAACAACATTACTGGAGTTGGACATCATAGGGACTTGAGGGACCTCTAACCAAAACGAATTTAGTTCCACATATTTGCAATTAAACAACTATAATTGAATTTAAACATGATAAACAAAAGTAGAAGACACCCAGAACGCTCCAACAATCCAACGTCTTGAATGGTTAGCACAGCTCCAAGTCCTCCTGCTTTCTTGCAAACATGCGGCACCAATGTGGGTGTGGTGTTTGGATGGTCTAGGGGATGTGGCAGAGATTGGATAGGTTGAGAGAGTATGGAAGGGTGGTAGGGGATGGATAGGAAAATAGGTGGATGGAAATGGATGGAGGAAGAAGGAAACTTGCGGCATAAATTGTGTTGTAGATGTGAATTGGTTACCTTCAGTTGTGATTTCATGAGTTGTGAATTCAATTTGCTTAACTGCTTGATTTATAACTTATTCTTGTATGTCGATTAAGGATGCATACTTAGTTTGCATGCATGAATTTGATGCTATAATATAAGGGAGTTTCACTTAATCGTTATAAACTTATATTCACAAGTAGTGGAGGTTGCTAGTCACAATCGCGTTAAGTGAATTCATGGCAAGAGTATCATACTGTTCATAGTTACGAATGCCTCGTCAATGCTTATAGTTTTCACAAAGCTTAATGATCTTTGATTGTATCTCTATTGTGCTGTTCACATAGGGGACTTTTGAAGAATGTTTTGAATTGTTGTATGCGCTTTTCCGTCCAATTCAATAACTTAAGGAAAACTTGAAGGTTAAAAAAGTGTTGTTCACGGTTAATCTGGGGTGTTGAGATTCATGGTTTATTGAAAGAACAACTGAAAATTGGTTTGTATGTAAGTGTCTCGTGTGTGGAGAAGAACCATCTAGCTAGTCCATCACCCATCCATTCACCTTAATTTTATGTCTTTGTTTAGTTCTACAAGTTTGTTTAGTTTTAGTTTCAATTTTCGTGCAAACCAAACCCCCCATCATTAAGTAGTGTCAATTTAGATAGAATCTGTCCTAATTTGTGTTTAGTTAGTTCCTTGAGTCTATTTTTGTCCAAATCAGTCCCTATTGTCTAGTTTGAGTCAATTGGGTTTTTTGAGTTGTTTTGAGTCATTCTAGTGTGTTTTGAGTTATTAGAGTTTAGTTAAGTGTCTTTTGCCTAGTTTTGTGTTTTTTTAGTCTTATTTAGTGTTTTCAAATCAGTTTAGAGTAGATTAGCAATCCCTCCTAATCTCCGGCCTAAAACGATCCCTACTTACATCTATACTACAATTGTCAACAAGAGGATTTAATTTGAGTGTTGTTTACAACGCATCAAATTTTTGGCGCCGTTACCGGGGATTAGGAGGTTCCCCCCACATATAATCTGAATAGCCTCTCCAATCCGAATTGTAAGCATTGGAAAACATGTTGTTGCTTGGTTGATTGATAAGCTCATATTTATATATATTTTACATCAAATTCACTCATCTTTTCTTAGTTAGTTCCTTATATTTTTGAGCTATTTACTTTGTTTTTGTGTTTTATAGAAGTTGTGAAGCAAAGAAAAGAAAGATAGAACAAGTAAGATTTTAAGTAATAAATTCGTCAAAACTGCCTGTGCAGATCAGCTGACTTTGAAAGCAATTTTCGAATTGCTCAAAATGAACTAGTGAATGAGCCTTATATGTTTGGAAATCTACGGATGTCTATTTTCTGGAGCATTTTGCGGATTATTAAGATCATTTTTCTAGAAGAAGTTATGGGCATTTTAACACTGAAAGGTTCCAAAGCAGCTGAGCAGTTTGTAACTGCAATGAGCAAAGCACATGCGCGCAGCAAAAGGATGGACATTTTGGTGCATGAAAGGGCTTCAAACACATGCTAAAATCTGATCAAAATGAAGAAGATACCTTGCAAAGACCAAGCATGTGTGTTGCTGACGGGATTTTAAACCGCACAAATTTAACCCTCTTTTTGACAGATGTAGTATAGATGTAAGTAGGGTATCGTTCTAGGCCGGGGATTAGGAGGGCTTGCTAAAACCTCTATTTTAATTTAAAAACGTAAAAACAAAGTTTAAGACACTAAACTAAAATAAAAACACTTAACTAAAATAACTCAAAATAAAACTAACAAATAAACTAAAACAAATCAAAAGACTCAAAACAACTCAAGACTCTAGAAAATACAAACTAAGCTAAAAACTCGAAACACACTTAAAATGACTCAAAATAATGAAAACAATTTAAAATAAAAACTAGGAAATAAAATGGACGGAAATCGAATTAAAAGATTAAAAATAATAAAAACTAACTAAATAATATAATTTAATAATGGGGGGGGGTTTGGTTTTGACGAAACGCAAATTAAACTAAAATAAATTACAGAATTGACAAAAACATAAAATTAAAGTAAACGGATGGGCGACGGATTGGCTAGAGGGTTTTTCTCCACACATGACACAAATGTAATCTAAATTGATTTTCAGTTGTTCTTTCAATAAATTGTAAATTTCAATACTCCAGATTAACCGTGAACAGCACTTTTTTAATCTTCAAGTTTTCCTTAAGTTATTGAATTGGATGAACAGCATACAACAATTCAACACATTCTCTAAAAGTTCCCTACGTGAAAAGCACAATAGAGATACAATCAAAGATCATTAAACTTTGTGAAAACTATAAATACTGACGAGACATTCGTAACTATGAAAAGCATGATACTCCTGCCAAGAATTTACTTAACGCGATTGTGGATAACAACCTTCACTACTCATGAATATAAGTTCATAACGATTAGGTGAAATTCACTTATATTCTAGCATCAAATTCATGCATGTAAATTAAGTATGCATTCTTAATCGACAAACACAAATAAGTTATCAATCAAGCAGTTAAGCAAATTAAATCACAACTCAGAAATCACAACTGAAGTTACCAATTTAAATTACAAATATAATCATGGCTTTGAATTATCCTCTAGCCAAAACAAATTAATTACACATTATTTATAAACAGAAATAAAATAAGAAATTAAAAACATAAGTAAAAAATGAGTTTGGAGAAGATAAACCGAAAGAGGGTTCACTGTGATTTGTTTTGTTCCTGGCAGCACCGTGTACCAGCTGCCAAATGGCAGCTCTCAAGGAAGCCTCTGCCTGTTGGCTGCACCTCTTCCCCGCGAGAGATCCCAGGCAGCTTTCTCAACGCTGCCTTGCTTTCCGTCTTCCCCCTCCCGCGCCTCAGTGCTCTGTTTCAACGCTGCCAGCTGCCTTCGCAGCTTCCAATTGGCCGCGCCGCGTGTCTCTCTCCAACTCCCTCGTCAGCTGCTGCGTGGCAGCTTCTCCAATGGGCGCCTCCCCTGAGCCAAGCTGCACAAGGCCGGATCTCCCCCAAGGCAGCCTTCCAGTTTTCCGTATATGCTTCCTCCTCAGTTGCTACCCCGAGGCAGTTTTTATTCCTTTTTTTTTTTTTTGTTTTTCTCCCGAGAGCCTCCTCCTGTGAACTTTGCAGCTCCCCTTTTATTCCTTCTGCGCAAGATGCCTTTCGTTTTTAAATGATTTCTTTCACTCGGTGCTATCCTTTCTTCCTTCCCCCAAATGCCGAGTGCTTGCCATAATTTCCTTTTATTTATTTTTTTCTTCTTTTTCTTTTGCTTTCCAGCTGCTTAATGGCAGCTTGCTTTAGTTTTCTTTCTTCTTTGTTCATGCTGCCTTCGAGAATGCCCTACACACACAACATAATTATATATATATTAATATAATATATTAATATATAAATATATAAATATATATATATATAAATAAATATAAATATATAAATAAATATATATTATTTTCTAAATGATAAGTATAATTCAACAGACAAGATAGTTTAGATGAAATTAATACTTAACACTTCACTTATTCTATTTTTATTTTCTTAGCTAGATAAATTCTATAAAACACAAAAATAACGTAAATAGCTCAAAATATAACGAACTAACTAAGAAAAGACGAGTGAATTTGATATAAAAATATGTATAAATATTATCCGATCAAATACCCCCACACTTAGCTTTTGCTAGTCCTCGAGCAAAACAAAGAAAACAGAAAAAGTAATAACATGAAAAATATTAACTTCCCCCTATGTGACCCTCATAGAATTTCATTCGAAAACACAAATCATCAAGAACCATAGCTAAAACAAAACAACTAATCCCAGTTCATCTTCCTTATTCAAATATTAGCAGTAATCTTTAAATCATCCTTGAAGTGTAGTGTGTGAGATAGCCATGCTAATGTAATTTCAAGTTTTTATTTTTAAAATCATCATATGCAAACCAGTAACCTTCTCACGAGATATGCACTCAATCACACATGTGTTTAGTTTTAATGTGTTTCGCTCAAAGAAACAAATGTGAAAGATCTACCATAAGCTTGCATAAAAATCACTTCTCCACAATCATAACTGCAAAACTTAAATCAAGAGGACTTTTATTGGATGTAATGAGGCTTAGGGATAGGGCTATTGAAACTAAAGAATAGGAAAAACACAAGTTCCAAGCTACATCGCAAGCAATTCTTTTAGTTGAGATTTATAAGAACTCAAGTTCTCCAACAATTCTTTTAACACCTCCCATCACACCCTTAAACTGAAACTTTAAACTTTTTTTTTTTTTTTTTTTTCTTTTCTTTTTTTTTCTCTTTTTTTTTTTAATAAATACAAATATGAAATACCCCCACACTTATTCTTTTGCCAAACTCCTTCCAAGTACTTCATAAACATTTCTCATAAGACAGTCTCAAATTGCTCGCTTGGAAAGGGTAAGGAAACATGTTTGAGGTATAAGGGTAGACATATCTGGTGATAAGAAAATGAAAGGCTCAACAAATACGGCTCAAATTGGCAATCTAATGATATCATTTTTCTTTGGGAAAACATGCTTATTTGGGCCATGGTGGTAAACCTAATGCCTCTATCATTTTCAAGTTCATGCAATCAATGACAAATATTTCGAAAGATCGTTACGCAAGTTCTAGAGATGTATCTCACATAAGTTCATCACACATGAAAGAATAGGAGTGTATGAAAAATGCACACACTTTCAATAGGCTCAAAAACTCACATAGGATGTATATGGTCACTAAATTCACATATGAAGCTTTAAGTCATGCTTTAGTCTCACATCAACAAGGCTATGTGCATTTGGTTTTTCAAGAATGATCAAACATGTACAATACTAACAAGAGAACAAGGAATTTCATAAAACACATGTTAACTAAGTTCTTGATAATCATGGTTCAAATTTCATCCAGTTATATCATTGGGTCGGGAAACTAATAAAAATCTAATTTAAAACCATAAGGAAAACAAGACAATATTTTTGGATTTTTTTTTAAATTTTTCGAGAAAAATTAAATAAAACACAAAACTCCGAAAAAAAATTAAGTAAAACACAAAGCTAATTAAGAAAACAAAAAGCAATAACATGGAAACAAATGAAACCAGTTCAAAGTCGAAGGTACAAAAAATTTCAATTTGGTCAATTTTTTATACTTGATACCCCCACACTTAAACTAGACATTGTCCCCAATGTCATAAAACAAAAATATGCAAATAAAAATAAAATGAATAAAAAATACGAAACAAAATAAAGAAAAGGGACTGAAAACTTCTCTAATTTGCAGAAAACCAAGCGATGACCCCCAAGCGTAAATTTTGCAATCAACTTCAAGGGAGAAAATAACCAAACGTTCCTGCAAAGAACAGAAATAAACAGTTAAGCACGCAAGAAAAAATAGAAAATAAAGTAAACGAAAATTGAAAATGATAATAAAAGATAACGAAAAGAACTAATAGGTGGTCATTGGTCATGACTGTTGATTTTCCACAGCTTTCATCTTGAACTGAATGGGCCTCCTTCTGGCAAGTGCTCCTCAGCTTAGTTGAGGATGAATCAGCACGTTGTCTCCACATGCTTCAAGTAGTCCGGTCTCCACGCAGGTGTGGCATATTCTTGAACTCTTGGATCAACCCAGACTCGTCTGCTCTTCGATGCAACTCAAACTCCTCCTGCTTCGTCTCTGAGGTACTTTTGCTTTTGAAGAAGTACCTCAACACAGGTTTATTTTTGAAGTGGGCTGGGAGGGGTCTGAGATGAGTACTCGAGAGCAAGACTAGGTAAGCAATCAGGATCTCACTTTCTCCACGTTCCTCAGATGAAGGAGAGGAGAAAGCATGATATGAGATACTTTTGCTTTTAACCTTTTTGATATGAAATACTTTTGCTCTGGAATGTTTGTTTTCTGGGGTGATCCAAGGGATGAAGAACACTGAGTAACTTGAAAGCTTTCTTTGGGAAGACATTATCGGAGATGAAGAGAGGTTGAGAGGTTGAGAGGTTGAGAGGTTGTGAGGTTGTGAAGGTGTGCCTTTGATGTGGAAGGCGAAGGTCGACTTTATAGAAATTTTCCTTCACAACCGGAACTGTTCCCTCACTATTTGTCGGCAGCCGGTGGATGGATGAACAGTGCCCGTTACGCGCTTTCTGACAACGCGTCCGTAATTTCCGCGAAGCTGACTGCGCATACGACGAGTGACGACAAATTGGAATGATGATCTTTTGAAAACCGGGGTTCAAAACCGAGTGCGGCTCGTGGTTTTCGCAACGCTCCACGCTGCACGTCATGAGTGACGACACATCCGGACAAACCGACCCACGTGATTGCTGAGTCAAGCCCAGCTTTTGAGAAAGGAAACGGCTCTTTTGAGAAAGGAGCGTCGAGCTTTTCCGAATTGCGTGAGGACGCGTCTTCACCTCTGAGGAGCGGGCGCTTCTTCATTTTCTTCTTTTTATAGAGGCGCTAATTCTGCTCCACCTCACACTTGAACTCCAAAAATTCCTCAAACACTTCTGTATTCATACTCCTTCCGCTCTCTTCTTGTACTTCTGCACTTTTAATCTTTCCGAACTCTTTTCTTCCTCAACACCCTCTAAAAATGTCTTGCCCTTCCGACCGTCGCCTAAACTTGAATGTCGGAGAAGACGATGACTCGTCTTCTCCGAACAACATTTGGAATCCATCCTTCATATCCCCCAATGGTCCTCTTACAGTCGGGGACACAATGATGAGGAACGATATAACCGCAACGGTGGTTGCAAGAAACCTTCTTACTCCCAGAGACACTAGGTTGCTGTCTATGCGGTCAGACGAGCTGGCTGTTCAGGACTCACTGGCTCTCAGTGTCCAGTGTGCAGGCTCAGTTTCAAACATGGGTCAGCGCCTGCTTGCAAGATCTCGTCAGGTGGAGTCGCTAATGGCGGAGGTGGTCAGTCTTCGGCAAGAAGTCAGAGGACTCAGGCACGAGAACAAGGAGTTGCACATGCTCGCAACTAGCTACTCGACCAGCATGAAGAGGAAGCTGGACCAGCTGCAGGAGTCGGACGGTCGAATCCAGAGTGATCATGAGCGGTTCATGGCGTTACTCCCGCGGTTTATGTTGCCTTCGTCCTCTGGAGCAGCACCAAGTGTTCCGGCTCCGGAGATTCCAACTCTAGCACTTCGTCTTCCCGGAGCTCCATCGACTTCTGCGGCGCCACCTGACCAATGACCAATGATTGCTATTAGTTTTCGTATTATTGTAAATTTATTTATGCTTTTAATGTTTATTTAAATATATATATATATATATATATATATATATATATATATATTACTAATATTATTATTATTATTATTTTTTTTTTCAAGTTTATTTTAAGCAAAATAAAATATGTAAAGTAAAATAAGTAAATTAATGTAAAAAGACTTTATTTACCCGCACTTCAAATAAATACTGCCCTTAATTTATTTAAACATAAACTAAACAAAAATCAACCAAATAAAACAACTGACTAAACAAAACAAAATGAAAGCAGTAAAGAGAAGGGTTTAGAAATGCAAATCTGGTTGCTTGGGTTGCCTCCCAAGAAGCGCTTGATTTAACGTCTTTAGCCGGACGAATCTTTCCATTAAGCTTGAACAGGGCCCACGTCACGGAGGATGATATCGTCCACAACGTACTCATATGTTGAATCTTTAAACGGACGGGGATAATGATCCTTCCTGATTTTAGCGGTTCGCTTCCCTATGTCAACACGAACTCTTCTACCACCTTTGATTTGAGTAGGTACCTGCACAATAGAAGGTAGCAACCTATTAGTTGAAATGGGAATTGGAATTGGAGTAGGTGACTTACCAATGGGTGGCGTTGAAGTGGCAGTATTATGAACAAATGCACAAGGGGTGTTCTCGGCCAAATCTGGGGGTTCTTTGATGGCAGGGACGTGTCCCTTGTGTGTCATTCCAATTCCTTCTTCGTTCATGGTTTGCATAAATCTGCCAGGAAAGGGCACATTCGGAGGAATAATGTTAGAAGGAATTGAATTTGACACATTATTACCTTTATTTGATAGATTGGATGGCTTAGGAGCAATAGGGGCCTGTGGCAAAGGTGTTTCCACCCTTGCCGTGGGTATGGTGTGTTCCTCCTCCACACTTTGCAATCTTTCATCTTCCTTGTGATTTGATGATTGTGGGTCTGCTCCAACCTCCTTGTCACTTCTCAAGATGATTGCCTTGGCAGTTTCAAATCCTCCATTTGAATTCGCAATGGTTGAACTAGGGAGTTTGCCTTGGTCTCGAAACTGTCCTACGAACTCCGATATCTGCCCAATTTGCTTTTCCAAGTGATCCACCCTTTTGTCTTGATTTTCTTTCTCCTGAGACAAATTGGTGAGTAACTTAAAAAGCGTATCATTATCCAGAGACATACCTGAATTTGTTTGGGCAGGTTGTGTTGGGGCGTAGGGCTGTTGGAATATCCCAAGGGATGGCCGAAATCCTCCTTGTTGTTGAGGCTCTTCCCAATTGAAGTTTGGGTGATCACACCATCCCAGATTGTACGTGTTGGCGTATGGATCATAATTGGGCTGATTTTGGCCTTGATACCCAATGGTGTTGACACTTTCCCATCCTCCATTCTCAATCAATTGAGGGCACTTTTCAGATTGGTGTCCTTGCATGGAACATATGCCACAGATTGTGTTTTCATGCACTTTGGGTTTTTCAACAGCCTGTGACACAAGAAGAGTGAGATTAGCCAATTGAGATTGAATCTCGGAGATTGCATATACCTCTTGCTGCCATGGGGGGTCCCTTTGTCTAACGCCTTCATATTGTTGTGCGTTTAAAGCTCGGTTGGCAATCAAGGTCTGGGCAGCCACGGGTGTTTTATCAACCAATACACCACCTGCTGAAGCATCTAACAATTGTCGTTCGAAGGGAAGAAGTCCTTCGTAAAAGTATTGAATGAGCATCTCTTCTTTTATTTGGTGTTGCGGACATGAGGCAACAAGGGTCTTGAATCGCTCATAGTACGTTGGGAATGATTCTCCTTGATTTTGCTCAATGCCACTAATCCTTTTGCGTAGGAGAATGACTCGAGAAGCTGGGAAAAACTTCTCCAAGAACGCCCGTTTCATGCTCTCCCAAGATGTGATAGTTCCGAAGTCTAATTCGTAAAACCAATCTTTTGCCCTTTCCAAGAGAGAAAAGGGAAAAGCCTTCATCTTCAGAATGTTGCTATCGAAATTGCCGGGAGTCATGCTTGAACAAACCACTTCAAACTCCTTCAAATGCTTGATAGGATCTTCCATGGACAGCCCATGAAACTTAGGAATATGGTGCAGCAAGCTTGACTTTAGTTCGAACTCATCGGTCTTGTCTTGGGCCGCCCTAGGGTATTGGATGTATAGGGGTGCTGCATTGTCCATCCACGAGGCTAAGAGTTCTTTGATTGTTCGATTGTCCACCATGATGAGTACCTGAAAACAAGAAATAAATCAAATATCACCAGTAAAATACACAAACACAAAAATAAACAAAAACACAACAAAAAGACAAAAATAAAAATAAACACAAACAAAAATAAAGGGATTAGCAAAGTTGCTAATCCCCGGCAACGGCGCCAAAAATTTGACGGGATTTTAAACCGCACAAATTTAACCCTCTTTTTGACAGATGTAGTATAGATGTAAGTAGGGTATCGTTCTAGGCCGGGGATTAGGAGGGCTTGCTAAAACCTCTATTTTAATTTAAAAACGTAAAAACAAAGTTTAAGACACTAAACTAAAATAAAAACACTTAACTAAAATAACTCAAAATAAAACTAACAAATAAACTAAAACAAATCAAAAGACTCAAAACAACTCAAGACTCTAGAAAATACAAACTAAGCTAAAAACTCGAAACACACTTAAAATGACTCAAAATAATGAAAACAATTTAAAATAAAAACTAGGAAATAAAATGGACGGAAATCGAATTAAAAGATTAAAAATAATAAAAACTAACTAAATAATATAATTTAATAATGGGGGGGGTTTGGTTTTGACGAAACGCAAATTAAACTAAAATAAATTACAGAATTGACAAAAACATAAAATTAAAGTAAACGGATGGGCGACGGATTGGCTAGAGGGTTTTTCTCCACACATGACACAAATGTAATCTAAATTGATTTTCAGTTGTTCTTTCAATAAATTGTAAATTTCAATACTCCAGATTAACCGTGAACAGCACTTTTTTAATCTTCAAGTTTTCCTTAAGTTATTGAATTGGATGAACAGCATACAACAATTCAACACATTCTCTAAAAGTTCCCTACGTGAAAAGCACAATAGAGATACAATCAAAGATCATTAAACTTTGTGAAAACTATAAATACTGACGAGACATTCGTAACTATGAAAAGCATGATACTCCTGCCAAGAATTTACTTAACGCGATTGTGGATAACAACCTTCACTACTCATGAATATAAGTTCATAACGATTAGGTGAAATTCACTTATATTCTAGCATCAAATTCATGCATGTAAATTAAGTATGCATTCTTAATCGATGATCGGATAATATTTATACATATTTTTATATCAAATTCACTCGTCTTTTCTTAGTTAGTTCGTTATATTTTGAGCTATTTACGTTATTTTTATGTTTTATAAGTTTTTCAAGAAAAGAAAATAAAAATAGAATAAATGAAGTGTTAAGTAATTAATTCGTTTAAACTTTCTTATTTGTTGATTAGAATTTATCATTTGGAAAATAATAAATATATATATATTTATATATATTTATATATTTATATTATATATATATTTATATGTTTATTTATATTTATATATATTTATATATATTAAATTATATTTGTAATGTGCTTTCGGTGGAGCACTGAAAAGAAAACAGAAAAGAATCCAAGAGAAAGCACATGGATGCTTTCGGTGTAAAAGGAGATTAAAGGCAGTGCCTCGAGGAGCTGTCGGAGGCGTGGAATAAACAGAGAATAATTAGAGGAAGCCTCACGGGATAAGTTTCACGGAAGGGGGACTCTGAAGAAAAAGCTGCCAGTGGGCAGCGAGAAAACAGAATGAAGTGCCAAGCGGCACAGGGGCGCTGACGAGAGGCATCTGCCAATCAGGAGACAGCACACGGAGAGAGAGGCATGAGTTCCTAAGCTGCGAAGTCAGCTTGGCAGCTGGGAGCTTGCGGGAAAACCAAGTCATTCAATCAGAAAAATAAAAACAGAGGGGGAGCTGCCTTAGGCAGCCAAGACGCAAGACAGCTGCCTCGGTGGTAGCACAGCAAAGACACACGGATCAAATGGTGGCTGCGAGTGGCTCGGGAAAGAAACAATTGCACAGAAGCTCACAGTGCAACCTTAATTCTTGCAACTCTCTAATTCGGTTTAATCCTCCAAACTCACATTTTAAATTCTGTTTTTAAGTTATAAATAATGTGTAGTTAAATTTGTTGGCCAGAGGTTAATTCAAAGCCATGATTATATTTGTAATTTGAATTGATACCTTCAGTTGTGATTTCTGAGTTGTGATTTAATTTGCTTAACTGCTTGATAGATAACTTATTTGTGTATGTTAATTAATGATGCATACTTAATTTACACGCATGAATTTGATGCTAGAATATAAGTGAATTTCACCTAATCGTTATGAACTTATATTCATGAGTAGTGAAGGTTGCTATCCGCAATCGCGTTAAGTAAATTCCTGGCAAACGTATCATGCTGTTCATAGTTACGAATGCCTTGTCAACACTTATGATTTTCATAGAACATAATGATCTTTAATCGTATCTCTATTGTGCTTTTCACGTAGGGAACTTTTGGGGAATAATTTGAGTTGTTGTATGCTGTTCATCCAATTCAATAACATAAGGAAAATCTGAAGGTTAATTTAAGCGTACCTAATTAATCTGGAGTATTGAAATTTACAACTTATTGAAAGAACAACTGAAGGTCAATTTAGATTACATATGTGTCATGTGTGGAGAAAAACCCTCTAGCCAATCCGTTGTCCATCCTTTCACTTTAATTTTATGTTTTTGTCAATTCTGTAATTTATTTAAGTTTAATTTACGTTTCTTCAAAACCAAATCCCCCCATTATTAAAATATTATTATTTAGTTAATTTTTAGTATTTTTAATCTTTTAATTTAATTTCCGTCCATTTTAATTCCTAGTTTTTATTTTAAATTGTTTTCATTATTTTGAGTCATTTTTAGTGTGTTTCAAGTTTTTAGCTTAGTTTGTATTTTCTAGAGTCTTGAGTTGTTTTGAGTCTTTTGATTTATTTTAGTTTATTTGTTAGTTTTATTTTGAGTTATTTTAGTTAAGTGTTTTTATTTTAGTTTAGTGTTTTAAACTTTGTTTTTACGTTTTTAAATTAATTTAGAGGTTTTAGCAAGCCCTCCTAATCCCCGGCCTAGAACGATACCCTACTTATACCTATACTACAATTGTCAAAAAGAGGGTTAAATTTGTGTCGAGTTAATTCTCGCATCAAATTTTGGCGCCGTTGCCGGGGATTAGTAAATTTGCTAATCCCTTTATTTTTTTTTTGTTTGTGTTTATTTTATTTTATTTTATTTTTATTTTTTTTTTTGTTTGTGTTTTTATTTATATTTATGTTTGTGTATTTATTTGTGTTTGTGTATTTTACTTTTGGTATTTGATTTATTTTTCGTTCTTTAAATTTAGGTAAAAATGGATGAAGATATGGCAAACATTCAAGCTCAATTGGCGCAGCTTACTGCTCAATTGACTCATAATGCCGATCAGACCTCAATGCCAAGTGTCCCTACACTTGATGTGCCCTATGGGCAAGGATATCAGACTCATCAATATCCTCAATTTTCTGCATATGTAGAGGATTGGGGATATCAAGGCTATGATCAATCAAGGGGCAATATGTATTCCGACGCTTGCAATTCGGATTGGAGGGATTATTCAAATCAAATGTGGGATGAACCTCAACATTTTCAACAAAGTGGATATTGGCAGCAAGACGAGTTCTATTCCAGACCTATGCAGCCACCACAACATCCCCCACAACAATTCCAATCGAATTCAAGTATGCCCGTGGATTATAATCAAATTCTTAATGAATTAAACTCTTTGGTGCAGGGGTCACAAAATCAAGCTAAGGAGACTCACCAAGGAGAATATTGGCAGCCGTATGATGAGTTCTATACATCACCATCACAGCCACCACAACAATCTGCCCAATTCGATTCAGGTACATCTCTGGATAATGATACATTTAATAAGTTACTCACTTCTTTGAATCAGGGAGTGGAAAATCGAATCCAGGAGATGCAAGACCGGACCAACAAGGTGGATGAATTGGAAAGGCAAGTTGGGGAGATTATGGAGATCATGGCACAGATTCAAGATCAAAGTGAATTCTCCAACTCCACCATTGCAAATTCAAAGGCAGAAGTTGAAAATGAAGAAGCCATCACTTTGGAAGGTGATATGGAGGATGAGGCTGTTCTAGAACCATCCAATCACAGCCCGAACTTGGATGAAGTGCCGCTGCAAGCAGAAGATGAGGAGGACGACTTGGGCAGTTTAGACGAATTCTTGTCTCAAACCCCTCAAGTCCCTATGTCGTCCAACTATGGTGAGGTTGTTCTAAGTTCAATTCATTCTGACATTTTTCCACCGAATGTCCTTTTTCCTTGCAGAATTTTAATTCCAAATTTTGATGAGAGTGAAAAAGACGTTGTGGAATTTCTTCCAAAGGTCCATAGTGAAATCCAAATTCTTGGTGCACCAAGAAAAATGGTTCAAGATATCGAAGTGGTTGGGCAACATCAAGAAAACATCACAGAGGTTGTGCAGACAATCAAGGCCACTACCATCATAGTAAACCTGGCCAAGTTCAAAATCCCGGAAATATCCAAAAATGTGGTTTTTGTTATTGAGTTTATGTCGGAGAATGAAAGTAAACCATCTTCTCCAATTTTAATTTTTATTTTATTTTATACTAACTTGTCTCTAATTTTAATGATTCAGGCGCCCACTCTTGAATTAATGCCATTGCCGAATCATTTCAAGTATCACCTCCCATTGAAAGATAAATTCCATGCTATGGAGCCGAGGGGAGGTTAAAGGAAAGAATCGTCCGGCTAAAGACGTTAAAGCAAGCGCTTCTTGGGAGGCAACCCAAGCAACCAGATTTGCATTTCTTAACCCTGCTCTTTATTTCCTTTACTTTCATTTTTGTTTTGTTTAGTTAGTTGTGTTATTTAGTTGATTTTTGTTTAGTTTGTGTTTAAATAAATTTATGGCTATGTTTATTTTAAGTACGGTTAAATAAAGTCTTTTTGCATTAATTTACATATTTTGATTTACATATTTTATTTTGCTTAAAATAAACCTAAAAAAAAAAAAAAAAATTTACAATAATACGAAAAACTAATAGTGTTCATTGGTTTTGGTTAGGTGGCGCCTCAGAGGTTGACGGAGCTCCGGGAAGACGAAGAGCCAGAGTTGGAATCTCCGGAGCCGGAACGCTTGGTGCTGCTCCAGAGGACGAAGGCAACATAAACCGCGGGAGTAACGCCATGAACCGCTCATGATCACTCTGGATTCGACCGTCCGACTCCTGCAGCTGGTCCAGCTTCCTCTTCATGCTGGTCGAGTAGCTAGTTGCGAGCATGTGCAACTCCTTGTTCTCGTGCCTGAGTCCTCTGACTTCTTGCCGAAGACTGACCACCTCCGCCATTAGCGACTCCACCTGACGAGATCTTGCAAGCAGGCGCTGACCCATGTTTGAAACTGAGCCTGCACACTGGACACTGAGAGCCAGTGAGTCCTGAACAGCCAGCTCGTCTGACCGCATAGACAGCAACCTAGTGTCTCTGGGAGTAAGAAGGTTTCTTGCAACCACCGTTGCGGTTATATCGTTCCTCATCATTGTGTCCCCGACTGTAAGAGGACCATTGGGGGATATGAAGGATGGATTCCAAATGTTGTTCGGAGAAGACGAGTCATCGTCTTCCCCGACATTCAAGTTAAGGCGACGGTCGGAAGGGCAAGACATTTTTAGAGGGGGTTGAGGAAGAAAAGAGTTCGGAAAAATTAAGATTGCTGAAGCGGAAGAAGAGAGCGGAAGGAGTAAGATTAAGAAGTGCAGAAGAGAGTGTTTACAGAGGAGAGTGTTTGAGGAAGGGAGTTCAAGTGTGATGTGAAGCAGAATTAGTGCCTCTATAAAAAGAAGAAAATGAAGAGCGCCCGCTCCTCAGAGATCAAAGAGCGCTCCTCGGAGGTTGAAGACGCGTCCTCACGCAATTCGGAAAAGCTGGACGCTCCTTTCTCAAAAGAGCCGTTTCCTTTCTCAAAAGCTGGGCTTGACTCAGCAATCACGTGGCATCACGAGGGCTCAGTTTTTCCAGTTTGTCGTGACTCATCACGTGCAGCGTGGAGCGTTGCGAAAACCATGAGCCGCACCCGGTTTTGAACCCCGGTTTTCAAAAGATCATCATTCCAATTTGTCGTCACTCGTCGCATGCGCAGTCAGCTTCGCGGAAATTACGGACGCGTTGTCAGAAAGCGCGTAACGGGCACTGTTCATCCATCCACCGGCTGCCGACAAATAGTGAGGGAATAGTTCCGGTTGAGGAAGAAAAAATTCTATAAGTCTCGACCTTCGCCTTCCACATCAAAGGCACACCTTCACACCCTCTCAACCTCTCTTCCTCTCCACCTCTCAACCTCTTTTCATCTCCGATAATGTCTTCCCAAAGAAACCTTTCGAGTCACTCAGTGTTCTTCATCCCTTGGATCACCCCAGAAAACAAACCTTCCAGAGCAAAAGTATTTCATATTAAAAAGGTTAAAAGCAAAAGTATCTCATATTATGCTTTCTCCTCTCCTTCATCTGAGGAACGTGGAGAAAGTGAGATCCTGATTGCTTACCTAGTCTTGCTCTCGAGTACTCATCTCAGACCCCTCCCAACACACTTCAAAAATAAACCTGTGTTGAGGTACTTCTTCAAAAACAAAAGTACCTCACAGACGAAGCAGGAGGAGTCTGAGGTGCACCCAAGAGCAGATGAGTCTGGGTTGATCCAAGAGTTCAAGAAGATGCCACACCTGCGTGGAGACCGGACTACTTGAAGCATGTGGAGACACGTGCTGATTCATCCTCAACTAAGCTGAGGAGCACTTGCCAGAAGGAGGCCCATCCAGTTCAAGATGAAAGCTGTGGAAAATCAACAGTCATGACCAATGACCGCCTATTAGTTCTTTTCGTTGTCTTTTATTTTCATTTTCAATTTTTCGTTTGCTTTTTTCTATATTTTGCTTGTGTGCTTAACTGATTTATTTCTTTTCTTTGCAGGAACGTTTGGTTATTTCCTTCCTTGAAGTTGATTGCAAAATTTACGCTTGGGGGTCATCGCTTGGTTTTCTGCAAATTAGGGAAGTTTTCAGTCCTATTGCTTTATTTTGTTTCGTATTATTTATTTATTTTATTTTTATTTGCTTATTAATGTTTTCTGACATTGGGGACAATGTCTAGTTTAAGTGTGGGGGTATCAAGATAAAAAAATGACCAAATTGAAAATTTTTGTACCTTCGACTTTGAACTGGTTTCATTTGTTTCCGTATTGTTGCTTGTTGTTTTCTTAATGAGTTTTGTGTTTTATTTAATTTTTTCGAAAAAATTTAAAAAAAAATCCAAAAATATTGTCTTGTTTTCCTTATTGTTTTGATTTAGATTTTTGTTAGTTTCCCGACCCAAGGATATAATTGGATCAAATTTGAACCATGATTATCAAGAACTTAGTTAACATGTGTTGTATGAAATTCCTTATTCTCTTGTTAGTATTGTACATGTTTGATCATCTTTGAAAAACCAAATGCACATAGCCTTGTTGATGTGAAACTAAAGCATGAATTAAAGCTTCATATGTGAATTTAGTGACCATATACATCCTATGTGAGTTTTTGAGCCTATTGAAAGTGTGTGCATTTTTCATACACTCCTATTCTTTCATGTGTGATGAACTTATGTGAGATACATCTCTAGAACTTGCGTAACGATCTTTCGAAATATTTGTCATTGATTGCATGAATTTTAAAATGATAGAGGCAGTAGGTTCACCACCATGGCCCAAATAACCCGATTTCCCAAAGAAAAATGATATCATTAGATCGCCTATTTGAGCCGTTTTTGTTGAACCTTTTATTTCTTATCACCAGATATGTCTACCCTTATACCTCAAAACATGTTTCCTTACCCTTTCCAAGCGAGCAATTTGAGACTGTTTTATGAGAAATGTTTGTGAAGTACTTGGAAGGTTTGGCAAAAGAATAAGTGTGGGGGTATTTCATGTTTGTGTTTACTTAAAAAAAAAAAAATGAGAAAAGAGAAGAAAAGAAAAAAAAAGAAAAAAAAGGTTGTATTCGAAGAAAATAAAATAAAAAGTTTAAAGTTTCAGTTTGGGAGTGTGGTTGGAAGTGTTAGAAGAATCGTTGGAGAACTTGAGTTCTTATAATTCTCAACAAAAGAATCGCTTGCGATGTAGCTTGGAACTTGTGTTTTCCTATTCTTTCGTTTCAATAGCCCTATCCCTAAGCCTCATTACATCCAATAAAAGTCCTCTTGATTTAAGTTTTGCAATTATGACTGTGGAGAAGTGATTTTTATGCAAGCTTATGGTAGATCTTTCACATTTGTTTCTTTGAGCGAAACACATTAAAACTAAACACATGTGTGGTTGAGTGCATATCCCGTGAGAAGGTTGCTAGTTTACATATGATGATTTTGAAAATAAAAACTTGAAATTGCATTGGCATGGCTATCTCACACACTACACTTCAAGGATGATTTAAAGATTACTGCTAATATTTGAATAAGGAAGATGAGCTTGAATTAGCTTGTTTGGTGCTAGCTATGGTTCTTGCTAATTTATGTTTTCAAATGAAATTCTATGAGGGTCAAATAGAGGGAAGCTAATGTTTTTCATGTTATTACTTTTTCTGTTTTCTTTGTTTTGCTCGAGGACTAGCAAAAGCTAAGTGTGGGGGTATTTGATCGGATAATATTTATACATATTTTTATATCAAATTCACTCGTCTTTTCTTAGTTAGTTCGTTATATTTTGAGCTATTTACGTTATTTTTATGTTTTATAAGTTTTTCAAGAAAAGAAAATAAAAATAGAATAAATGAAGTGTTAAGTAATTAATTCGTTTAAACTTTCTTATTTGTTGATTAGAATTTATCATTTGGAAAATAATAAATATATATATATTTATATATATTTATATATTTATATTATATATATATTTATATGTTTATTTATATTTATATATATTTATATATATTAAATTATATTTGTAATGTGCTTTCGGTGGAGCACTGAAAAGAAAACAGAAAAGAATCCAAGAGAAAGCACATGGATGCTTTCGGTGTAAAAGGAGATTAAAGGCAGTGCCTCGAGGAGCTGTCGGAGGCGTGGAATAAACAGAGAATAATTAGAGGAAGCCTCACGGGATAAGTTTCACGGAAGGGGGACTCTGAAGAAAAAGCTGCCAGTGGGCAGCGAGAAAACAGAATGAAGTGCCAAGCGGCACAGGGGCGCTGACGAGAGGCATCTGCCAATCAGGAGACAGCACACGGAGAGAGAGGCATGAGTTCCTAAGCTGCGAAGTCAGCTTGGCAGCTGGGAGCTTGCGGGAAAACCAAGTCATTCAATCAGAAAAATAAAAACAGAGGGGGAGCTGCCTTAGGCAGCCAAGACGCAAGACAGCTGCCTCGGTGGTAGCACAGCAAAGACACACGGATCAAATGGTGGCTGCGAGTGGCTCGGGAAAGAAACAATTGCACAGAAGCTCACAGTGCAACCTTAATTCTTGCAACTCTCTAATTCGGTTTAATCCTCCAAACTCACATTTTAAATTCTGTTTTTAAGTTATAAATAATGTGTAGTTAAATTTGTTGGCCAGAGGTTAATTCAAAGCCATGATTATATTTGTAATTTGAATTGATACCTTCAGTTGTGATTTCTGAGTTGTGATTTAATTTGCTTAACTGCTTGATAGATAACTTATTTGTGTATGTTAATTAATGATGCATACTTAATTTACACGCATGAATTTGATGCTAGAATATAAGTGAATTTCACCTAATCGTTATGAACTTATATTCATGAGTAGTGAAGGTTGCTATCCGCAATCGCGTTAAGTAAATTCCTGGCAAACGTATCATGCTGTTCATAGTTACGAATGCCTTGTCAACACTTATGATTTTCATAGAACATAATGATCTTTAATCGTATCTCTATTGTGCTTTTCACGTAGGGAACTTTTGGGGAATAATTTGAGTTGTTGTATGCTGTTCATCCAATTCAATAACATAAGGAAAATCTGAAGGTTAATTTAAGCGTACCTAATTAATCTGGAGTATTGAAATTTACAACTTATTGAAAGAACAACTGAAGGTCAATTTAGATTACATATGTGTCATGTGTGGAGAAAAACCCTCTAGCCAATCCGTTGTCCATCCTTTCACTTTAATTTTATGTTTTTGTCAATTCTGTAATTTATTTAAGTTTAATTTACGTTTCTTCAAAACCAAATCCCCCCATTATTAAAATATTATTATTTAGTTAATTTTTAGTATTTTTAATCTTTTAATTTAATTTCCGTCCATTTTAATTCCTAGTTTTTATTTTAAATTGTTTTCATTATTTTGAGTCATTTTTAGTGTGTTTCAAGTTTTTAGCTTAGTTTGTATTTTCTAGAGTCTTGAGTTGTTTTGAGTCTTTTGATTTATTTTAGTTTATTTGTTAGTTTTATTTTGAGTTATTTTAGTTAAGTGTTTTTATTTTAGTTTAGTGTTTTAAACTTTGTTTTTACGTTTTTAAATTAATTTAGAGGTTTTAGCAAGCCCTCCTAATCCCCGGCCTAGAACGATACCCTACTTATACCTATACTACAATTGTCAAAAAGAGGGTTAAATTTGTGTCGAGTTAATTCTCGCATCAATCGACAAACACAAATAAGTTATCAATCAAGCAGTTAAGCAAATTAAATCACAACTCAGAAATCACAACTGAAGTTACCAATTTAAATTACAAATATAATCATGGCTTTGAATTATCCTCTAGCCAAAACAAATTAATTACACATTATTTATAAACAGAAATAAAATAAGAAATTAAAAACATAAGTAAAAAATGAGTTTGGAGAAGATAAACCGAAAGAGGGTTCACTGTGATTTGTTTTGTTCCTGGCAGCACCGTGTACCAGCTGCCAAATGGCAGCTCTCAAGGAAGCCTCTGCCTGTTGGCTGCACCTCTTCCCCGCGAGAGATCCCAGGCAGCTTTCTCAACGCTGCCTTGCTTTCCGTCTTCCCCCTCCCGCGCCTCAGTGCTCTGTTTCAACGCTGCCAGCTGCCTTCGCAGCTTCCAATTGGCCGCGCCGCGTGTCTCTCTCCAACTCCCTCGTCAGCTGCTGCGTGGCAGCTTCTCCAATGGGCGCCTCCCCTGAGCCAAGCTGCACAAGGCCGGATCTCCCCCAAGGCAGCCTTCCAGTTTTCCGTATATGCTTCCTCCTCAGTTGCTACCCCGAGGCAGTTTTTATTCCTTTTTTTTTTTTTTGTTTTTCTCCCGAGAGCCTCCTCCTGTGAACTTTGCAGCTCCCCTTTTATTCCTTCTGCGCAAGATGCCTTTCGTTTTTAAATGATTTCTTTCACTCGGTGCTATCCTTTCTTCCTTCCCCCAAATGCCGAGTGCTTGCCATCATTTCCTTTTATTTATTTTTTTCTTCTTTTTCTTTTGCTTTCCAGCTGCTTAATGGCAGCTTGCTTTAGTTTTCTTTCTTCTTTGTTCATGCTGCCTTCGAGAATGCCCTACACACACAACATAATTATATATATATTAATATAATATATTAATATATAAATATATAAATATATATATATATATATATATAAATAAATATAAATATATAAATAAATATATATTATTTTCTAAATGATAAGTATAATTCAACAGACAAGATAGTTTAGATGAAATTAATACTTAACACTTCACTTATTCTATTTTTATTTTCTTAGCTAGATAAATTCTATAAAACACAAAAATAACGTAAATAGCTCAAAATATAACGAACTAACTAAGAAAAGACGAGTGAATTTGATATAAAAATATGTATAAATATTATCCGATCAGTTGCTAGCTGTTTTAATCATGAAAACACAAGTGTGCAAGTTGTTTTTGCAAGGAAACCCCACAACATGGATGGATAATCATGTTTTGCAAGTGTGCTAGCTTATTTAATCATGAAATACAAGTGTGCTAGCTGTTTTGCAAGTGTACTAGCTGATTCATCATGAGAAGACCAAGAGGGACCAAAGGCATGGACCAAGGAGGATGAATGCAAGTTGTTTCATCATGAAATTTCTGCAAAGATGCATGTGTGCTAGCTGTTTTTGATGATTAATTCTTTCTTTGTATTGTTTATTAAAACAACTTGTGTGGTTCTTTACTTTTGAGCACCTATAAATAGGCCTTCTTGCAAGGCTTAAAACTCACCAATTCATACAACAACTTCCTTCTACACATCCATTCATTCTCTCCAAAAACAGCCGCACCTAGTCCCTAAAACACTCCACAAAAATCTGCCCATAAATACCATTGCCACACCCCCCCCAACCATCCTAAATACCACCAAACATCCTCTTATCCATTCCTCCATACAACCAAACCTTCAACCCACAACCACCCATTGTGCCGTAGCAAAGGAAGGGAGGGAAAGTGCTTGGACGTGCTTGCCACTCAACGAGGATCATTGGAGCGTTTAGGTGTTTTCTTTCTTTTATTTTCAATGTATAAATCTATTTACCTTTGTTTTACAATTATGAGGAACTAAACCCCCCCCCCCTTTTGCTAGGGGGGATTTGATAGGATCATATTTATATATATTTTTACATCAAATTCACGTGTCTTTTCTTAGTTAGTTCCTCATATTTTGAGCTATTTACTTTGTTTTTGTGTTTTATAAGAATTTATCTAGCAAAGAAAATAAAAATAGAATAAGTGAAGTGTTAAGTATTAATTTCATCTAAACTATCTTGTTTGTTGAATTATACTTATCATTTAGAAAATAATATATATATATATATATTAATATATATATATATATATATATATTTATTTAAATATATTATGTGTTGTGTGCATGTGATCGGTGGGAGCATGAAAGAAAGCAGCATCTTGCTTTCGGTGAGCAATGAGTCAAAAGCAGAATTCATGATGGAAAGCAGAAAAGAATTAAAGGCCAAGGCATCAACGAGGCAGCTTTGGGGAGAAAATAATAAGAACAGAAGCCAAGGGAGCCATTTTTTGGCAGTCAACAAAAGAGGGAGCTCCAGAGAGCTCCTCGGAGCTAGAAGAAAAGAAAAAAATAAAAAAAAAAGAATCAGTAGGTGCTGGGGAGTCTCTCGGACGGAAACAAGAGCAGCGAGGCCTGAGGAAGCTGCCAGGAGTCCTCAGGGAAGAGGCAGAAAAGAAAGAAACAGGAGCTGTGGTGGGAGATCTTACGGAGACGGAAGCTACGGCAGTTCTCGGTGCTGCGCCAGGGGGTAAGTCAGGAGCTGACAGAGGCAGCGAGGCTGCCAGGTGAACAGCTGCGGGTTTGGCAGCCAGCAAGGCTGGCGTCAGTGCCCAAAAATCACACGGAGAAGCACAGAGAGCAACTCCTCATTTGGTTTATCTTCTCCAAACTTATGTTTTTAATTTCTGTTTTTAATTTATAAATATGTGTAATTAATTTTGTTTTGGCTAGAGGATAATTCAAAGCCATGATTATATTTGTAATTTTAATTTGATTTACTCCAGTTATGAATTTATAAATGTTGAATGTGGTTTACTTTTCTGTTTTGATTAAGAACTTGTTTATGTATGTGGGTTGAGGGTCGATACTTAATTTGCATGCTTAGACTTGATGCTAGGATATAAGGGAATTTCACCTAATCGTTATGAACTTATATTCATGAGTAGTAAAGTAAAGATCGCTAGTCACGATTGTGTTTAGTAAACCCTAGGTTGGATTAACATGCGTATTCCATAGTTATGAATGCCTAGTCGATGTTTATGATTTCCATTAAACTTAATGATCTTTGATATGTCTCTCTATCATGCGTATTCCATAGTTAGGGAACTTGATAAGAATAATTTGGTTGTGATGCGTATTCCGTCCAATTCAATGAATCTAGGGAAATCTGAAAGTTAATTTAAGCGGACCTAATTAATTTGGAGCATTGTCATTCATTCGTTTGTTGAATTCATAACTGGGAATCAATTTAGGTTGCATTTGTGTCTTGTGTGGAGAAAAACCCTCTAGCCAATCCGTCGTCCATCCTTTCACTCTTATTTTATGTTTTTGTCAGTTCTGTAATTTATTTAAGTTTAATTTACGTTTCTTCAAAACCAAACCCCCCCATTATTAATTTATATTATTGAGTTAGTTTTCATTATTTTTAATCTTTTAATTCGATTTCCGTCCATTTTAGTTCCCAGTGTTTATTTAATTTGTTTTCTTTGTTTTGAGTCATTTTAATGTGTTTTGAATTATTAGAGTTTTTAGCCTAATTTTGTATCCTTGAGTCTTGTTTAATATTTTTAAATTAATTTAGAGTAGATTAGCAATCCCTCCTAATCCCCGGCCTAGAACGATACCCTACTTACATCTATACTACATCTGTCAAAAAGAGTGTTTAAATTTGTGCGGTTTAAAATCCCGTCAGGATTCAAAGCCATGATTACATTTGCATTATGAATTAATTACTTTTGGTTGTGCTTTAATAATTTGTGATTTCAATTCGCTTAACTATTTGATTGATAACTTATTTGTGTATGTTAATTAAGAGTGCACCCTTAGTTTATAAGGAAATTTCACCTAATCGTTATGAACTTATATTCATGAGTAGTGAAGGTTGCTATCCACAATCGTGTTAAGTGAATTCTTGGCAAGAGTATCATGCTTTTCATAGTTACGAATGCCTCGTCAATACTTATAGTTCTCATGAATCTTAATGATCTTTGATTGTATCTCTATTGTGCTTTTCACATATGGAACTTTTGAAGAATGTTTTGAATTGTTATATGCGCTTTCCCATTCAATTCATTAACTTAAGGAGAACTTGAATGTTAAAAAAGTGCTATCATGGTTAACCCGGAGTATTGAGTTTCATAAGTTATTGAAAGCACAACTAAAAAATTGGTTTATGTACAAGTGTATCATGTGTGGAGGAGAACCCTCTAGCTAATCCATCATCCATTCAAACAACCATATTTTGTGTCTAAATTTGTCTAGTTTATAATTTGTTTATTTTCAAGTTATTCTCATCAAAACCCAATCCCCCTTTTTACAATTTATGTCCTTTGATTTGAATCTACTTTATTTGATTTCTTTTGAGTTCTTTGAGTTATTCTAGTTTAGTTGGAATCATTTGAATCTAGTGAAGTGTTTTGATTTTAGATTTGTGTTTTTAAAGTTTTATTTAGTGTTTCTAAGTTTATTTTATATAGATTAGCAATCCTTCATAATCCCCGGTTTAGAACGATCCTTACTTGCATATATACTACAATTGTCAACAAGAGGGTTTAATTTGTGTGTTGTTTAGATCGCATCATTGATTATAGCCTTGATAACCCCAAGCATCTTTGTTCGCAGTGAATTGATGACTTTGATGAAGTTGATATCCTTTCCCGTAGGGCACATCAAATGTAGGGACAGTATGCATTGTGATCCTTTCGGCATTATGAGTCAATTGAGAAATGAGATTCGCCAATTGAGATTGAATGGTCGCAAGTGCCATGTCGTGCTCCAGTTGTACCTAAAATCAAATATCAAAAGTAAAAGACACAAACACAAAAACAAACAGAAACAGAAACAAAAACAAAGGGATTAGCAAATTTGCTAATCCCCGGCAACGGCGCCAAAAATTGATGCGTTGTAAACAACACTCAAATTAAACCCTCTTTTTGACAATTGTAGTATAGATGTAAGTAGGGATCATTCTAGGCCGGGGATTAGGAGGGATTGCTAATCTACTCTAAACTGACTTAAAAAAACTAACAAGACTCAAAAACACAAAACTAAGCTAATGACACTTAACTAAACTCTAATGACTCAAAACAAACTAGATTGACTCAAATCAACTCAAAATAGTCAAATTTACCCAAATTAGACACTAGGGACTGATTTGGACGAATTTAGAACTACAAACACTCAAAATAATGAAAAGACACTAAAAAGAAACTCAATGTAAAGGGAGGATAGGTTTTGGACGAAAATTAAAACACAAAGTAAATAACTTGCAGAATCTTAAACAAAGACATAAAACTAAGATAGATTGATGGATAGATGGCTAGCTAGAGGGTTCTTCTCCACACATGATACATATGCAGCACAAACCAATTTTCAGTTGTTCTTTCGATAAATCATGAACCTCAACACCCCAAGTTAACCGTGATAGCACTTTTTTAACCTTCAAGTTCTCTTTAAGTTAATGAATTGAATGGGAAAGTGCATATAACAATTCAAAACATTCTTCAAAAGTTCCCTACGTGAAAAGCACAATAGAGATACAATCAAAGATCATTAAGATTCATGAGAACTATAAGTATTATCGAGGCATTCGTAACTATGAAAATCATGATACTCTTGCCAAGAATTCACTTAACACGATTGTGACTAGCAACCTCCACTACTTGAGAATATAAGTTCATAACGATTAGGTGAAAATCTGATAGGAGCATATTTATGCTACTTAGTTAGCTTGTTTTCTTGCACTTACGTAGTTAGTTATCGTTTATTATAGTGATTTAAGCTATTTTCGTGTATTTGTAGGTTCAAATGGCAAGTGAAGCAAGAAAGTGCGTTTTGGTGCGTTTTAGAGCTAAATTGAGCTTAAATGGAGTACATGCATATGGAGCACCATGGATGGACGAATTTGGAGCTAAAATAAGCTAAGGAGTGAATGAAGATGTGAAGAATGGAATTCAAGGTGAATGACGAATAAAGAGTCAAAAGTGGAAACCGAAGTTTCTAAGATTGGAAGTTTCTAATTTCGAAGGTTTCCATTCTTAAAGAGTTTCTATTCTTGGAACGGAGGTGTCCTAATCTTTTCTAGAAGCCTTATCTCAGCCCTATAAGGATGCCGCACCTTTTAGGCCTTTTTCCTTGTGGATTTGGGCTATACAAATCCTTCTATAAAACTAAATGGGCCAAAACCATTTTTCCTTGTGGATTTCTACCTTGTGCCGCACATAGGGCCTTTTAGAACCATTTTCCCTTGCCTTGCAAGGCATTCCTTGGGCCTTATCATCTCAGCCACGTCTAAACCCTCCTAGCCCACCTTTTGCCACCCTAAACCCTAGCCCACCTTGTGCCGCACCTAAATCCTTCTAGAACCTCATTTTGCCTTGCCTTGCAAGGCATTCTCCTACCCTAGGCCTTAATTTCTGCTAAAGCCCAAGCCTAATCTGATTTAACCTAGGGTTTGCCATGGCTATATATATATTCCCCTTAGGTGCTGCCAGAAAATATTGACATTCCCCTTCAGAAATCCAAGCAGCCGCCCATTCACTCTCCATACAACCTTTGCCGAAAGCATTCCTTCCACACCCCCATTCATCCACCGTCCCAACCACCATTCATACAACCATCACCGTGCCTTACCACCACCATAGACACCTTGCGCCGCCATATTTGGAGGGGAGAAAGAGTGCACCGTGCAGTCCAAAAGGGAGGAGAAGGCTCACGCAACAATCTGCCACCATTGGAGTGTTTAGAGTTCTTTCTCTTCTTGTTTCTGCTTTCATGTTTAATTTAATTCGTTCTTCAATTATGTTAAACATGTGGAACTAATTTCTTTATAGTTAGAGGGGAATTTGAAGCCATGGATATATGTTGGTTATGATTTGATTTACTCCAGTTATGAATTCATGAACGTTGGATGTGGTTTACTTTTCTGTTTTGATTAAGAACTTGTTTATGTATGTGGGTTGAGGGTCGACACTTAATTTGCATGCCTAAACTTGATTCTAGGATATAAGGGAATTTCACCTAATCGCTATGAACTTATATTCATGGGTAGTAAAGATCGCTAGTCACGATTGTGTTTAGTAAACCCTAGGTTGGATTAACATGCGTATTCCATAGTTATGAATGCCTAGTCGATGTTTATGATTTCCATTGAACTTAATGATCTTTGTTGAATGTCTCTATCATGCGTATTCCATAGTTAGGGACTTTGATGAGGAATAATTTGATTGCGATGCGTATTCCATTCAATTCAATGAATATAAGGAAATCTGAGAATTAATTAGTTCAATACAATTAATTTGGAGCATTGTCATTCATCGTTCGTTGAAATTATAACTGGGAATCAAATTGTATGCATATGTTCATGTGTGGATAAGGAACCCTCTAACTAGTGTCTTATCATTCTATTTCATCAAAATCTGTTTTAGAATCTGTTTAGTTTACAAAGTTTTGTTTTAATTTCAATTTCGTCAAAATCAATCCCTCAATTGTTTTAAAGTGTTAGATTAGTTAGAAATCAATTTAGTTTGTGTTTTTAAGTCTTGAGTCAATTGATAACCTATTTTTGTCAAAATTAGTGTTTGTGCTCAAAACTGCCCAGAAAGTGATTCTAAGGCAGTTTTGAGTGTTTCTGGGCTGTTTTGAGTCTTTTGCTTTGTTTAAGTGTTTTAAACTCTAGTTTTGCATTCTTTGAGTCTAGTTTAGTGTTTTACATTGTGTTTTTAAGTTTTTGAGTCAGTTTCACATTGATTAGCATCCCTAGTTAATCCCCGGTCTAGAACGATCCCTATTTGCTCATATACTACAATTGTCATCCATAGGGTTTAATTTGTGTGTCAAGTTAATTTTCACATCAAATTTTGGCGCCGTTGCCGGGGATTAGCAAAATTGCTAATCCCTTGTGTTTTGCTGTGTGTCTTAGTGTAATTTATCTAGTTTTCTTAGTTTGTTTTGTTTTCTTGGTTTAGGTACTAGTGCATGACGCAGAGTTCTAAAACTGTGCATGCACGCGTCTTGGATTTCAATGACGATTTTGAACGTGATTTGAGAAGAAAGAGGAGGCATCCGGAACCTAGTGAACCTAGTTCAAGTTCAGAGGCCGAATATGAGTTTGAAGAGGTAGAAGAAGTTATGGTAGCGGACAATCGGACCATTAAAGAGCTCTCAGCCTCGGGGTTGGCCAATGCCGCACCATTATGCATTCAATACCCCGCGGCTGCCCAAGGCAAGACCGATGAATTCGAGTTAAAGTCAAGCTTGTTGCACCATATTCCAAAATACCATGGGCTTTCCATGGAAGATCCCAACAAGCATCTCAAGGAGTTCGAGGTTGTTTGTTCGAGCATGACACCCATAAATGTCGATGTGAACATTCTGATGATGAAGGCTTTTCCATTCTCACTTTTGGAAAAAGGCTAAGGATTGGTTTTACGAATTAGCACCCGGAACGGTTACATCTTGGGATAGTATGAAAAGAGCATTCTTGGAGAAGTTTTTCCCAACTTCAAGAGTCATTCTCTTGAGGAAACGGATTAGTGGCATCCAACAAAATCAAGGTGAATCGTTTCCTTCTTATTATGAACGTTTTAAATCACTTGTTGCTTCATGTCCACAGCATCAAATGAAGGAGGAGCTGCTCATTCAATATTTCTACGAAGGACTCCTTCCAATGGAACGCCAAATGCTTGATGCCTCAGCGGGAGGTGCATTGGTGGATAAGACTCCGGGGGCTGCAAAAGTTCTAATTGCCAACCGCGCGCATAATGCACAACAATACAAAGGTGTTGGACAAAGAGACCCCCCACAGCCACAAGTGAATGAGGTAAGTTCTACGTCCGACATTCAATCCCAATTAGCTAACCTTACTTCTATTGTTTCTCAGTTGGCCGAGGGAATGAAGATTCATGGACCAAATGTTTGTGGCGTGTGCTCTATGCAAGGACATGCCAACGATCAATGCCCTCAATTGATTGAGAATGGGGGGTGGGAATCTGCCAATGCCGTGGGTTTTGGGAGCCAAAATCAACCACGCCATGATCCATACTAAAACACCTACAATCCGGGGTGGAAATAATGGCGGGATCCTCAACAACCCCAACAACAAGGGGGATTTAGGCAGCAACCACCGGGCTTCTATACAAAGCCATTTGTCCCCAATCAAACCTAAGTGCAATCCGCCCCAACGAGCTCAGGTATGTCTTTGGATAATGATCAAGTTATTAAGTTACTTACTACTTTGACGCAGGAAGTACAAACTCAAAACAAGGAGAGACAAATCCAAGACAAACGAGTGGACAATTTGGAGAAGCAAATGGGTCAGATTGCCGAGTTTATGGGGCAGATTAGAGAACAAGGCCGATTGCCTAGTTCAACCGTGATGAATCCTAAGGGCGGATTTGAAACCGCCAAAGCAATCTTGTTAAGAAGTGGTAAACAGGTTGGAAACGACCCAAGTACATCCAAATCAAGTCAAGATGAGGAGGAAAAGTTGCTGCAAGAGGAAGCACAGGGACCAAAACGCACGGCCAAGGATGAACATTCCTTGCCGCCACCATCTAGTCCTCCTAAAACGTCCCAAACCACCAAGGTAAGTCCAAATTCGACTTTTTCTAGTTCCATTCCACTAAATGTGCCCTTTCCTGGCAGGTTTAGGCAATCAAAGAAGGAAGAAGCCGAGAAGGACATTCTAGAGACCTTTCGAAAAGTTCAAGTCAATATCCCGCTCCTTGATGCAATTAAGCAAGTACCGAGGTATGCTAAGTTTTTAAAAGAACTTTGTACAACAATGAGAAGGATTTCGAACAAAGAGGTGGTTCAGGTAAGTGAAAATGTCTCTGCTGTATTACAAAGGAAATTACCCCCTAAATGCAAAGATCCGGGTAGTTTTACAATTCCGTGCGTTATTGGCAATACTAAGTTTGAACAATGCATGTTAGACTTAGGGGCTTCAATTAATGTTATGCCATACTCTGTTTATGCATCTATGAATTTAGATGAGCTTAAAAATGATGGTGTGATTATTCAATTAGCCGATCGTTCTAATGCCTATCCAAAGGGTGTTTTGGAAGATGTTTTGGTGCAGGTTGGTAATTTGATATTTCCAGCGGATTTCTACGTACTTGACAAGGAGGATGCACCCCATTCTACCCTATTGCCGATTCTATTAGGGAGACCCTTCATGAAAACTGCCCGCACCAAGATAGATGTGTTTAAAGGAACTTTAACGATGTAATTTGATGGGGAAGTTATTGATTTTAATCTTTCTGAAAGTATTAAGTTCCCTAAGGAAGATCATTCTTGTTTTTCTATTGACATACTTGATGATTTGGCGCAGGATTTTCTTGATTCCTTGAAGAGGGATACACTTGAAACAACAATTGCACAAGCAATTGAGCAAAAATCTGGAATTGCCATGCCTAGAAGTGTGGAGGAGGCCGAGATAGTGGCTGCCCTTGAGTCACTACCTCAACACCATGGTAAGCCTTCTAACCCAATTTCAATTCCCGTTTCCACTAATAAGTTGTTACCCTCAGTGATTCAGGCACCCGTACTTGAGCTTAAACCGTTGCCGGATCATTTAAAGTACGTTTTTTTGGGAGACAACGAGACATTGCCCGTCATTGTCTCCTCATCACTCACGGCCATAGAAGAGGAGAAGTTGATCCAAGTGTTGAAAGAGCACAAGACGGCCATTGGGTGGACTTTGGTCGATATTAGGGGAATTAGCCCCACTAAGTGCATGCATCGCATACTTCTAGAGGAGGGGTCTAAACAAACTCGAGAGGCTCAGCGCCGTCTCAACCCTCCAATGATGGAAGTTGTGAAGAAGGAGATTATTAAACTTCTTGATTGTGGAGTGATTTATCCGATCTCTGATAGTTGTTGGGTTTCGCCGGTGCAATGTGTTCCAAAGAAATCCGGAGTGACAGTAGTGAAGAATGCCGAGAATGAGCTTGTGCCAACCCGTATCCAAATAGGTTGGCGAGTGTGCATCGATTATAGGAAGCTCAACGCCACCACAAGAAAGGACCACTTCCCTTTGCCGTTCATTGATCAAATGCTTGAAAGGTTAGCCGGTCATTCTTTTTATTGTTTCCTTGATGGTTATTCTGGATATAATCAGATTGTAATAGCTCCGGATGACCAAGAAAAGACAACTTTCACGTGCCCCTTTCGTACCTTTGCTTATCGTCGCATGCCTTTTGGTTTATGCAATGCTCCGGCCACGTTTCAAAGGTGTATGGTAAGTATCTTTTCTGATTTTGTGGAAAAGATAATTGAGGTATTTATGGATGATTTCAGTGTATTTGGTGATTCATTTGATGGTTGTTTAGAAAATCTCACAATAATCTTGAAACGATGTGTAGAAACTAACCTTGTGCTTAATTGGGAAAAATGTCATTTTATGGTTAGACAAGGCATAGTTTTAGGGCATATTGTTTCAGAAAGAGGAATTGAAGTGGATAAATCGAAAATAGATCTTGTACGCTACTTACCCTCTCCTACTTCGGTTCGAGAGGTTCGTTCATTTCTTGGTCATGCAGGATTTTATAGGCGATTTATCAAGGACTTCTCCAAGATCTCAAATCCTCTTTGCCGTCTTCTCCAGAAAGATGTGGCGTTTGACTTTAACGAGGAGTGTGAGAAGGCGTTCAAACACCTCAAAGAAATGCTAACTTCGGCCCCTATCATAGTTCCACCGGATTGGAGCCTTCCTTTTGAGCTTATGTGTCATGCATCCGATTATGCATTAGGAGCTGTTTTGGGGCAAAGGAAGGAAAAGAGGCCGCATGTTATCTATTATGCCTCTCGGACTTTAAATGATGCATAATTGAATTATTCTACCACTGAAAAAGAACTTCTTGCTGTTGTATTTGCTTTAGATAAATTCCGTTCTTATTTGCTTGGTACTAAAGTTATTATTTTTACTGACCATGCAGCATTGAAGTACTTGTTCACGAAGAAAGAGGCCAAACCAGGACTCATTCGCTGAATGCTTTTTCTCTAAGAGTTCGATATCGAAATCCGGGATAAGAAAGAAAGTGAAAACGTGGTGGCTGACCACTTGAGCCGTATGGTGCATGAGGAGGATGCCGTGCCTATCATAGAGACATTCCCAGATGAGCAATTGATGTCCGTCAAGGTAAGTGAACCATGGTATGCTGAATTGGTGAATTATTTGGTGTCTAAACATGTTCCAAGTGAATTACTTAAACACCAAAGTGATAAATTGAAGAAAGAGGCACGGTTTTATGTATGGGATGACCCGTATTTATGGAAATATTGCCCGGATCAGGTTATACGTAGGTGTGTGCACGATTCTGAGTTTAATGCTATTTTAACCTTTTGTCACACTTATGCTTGTAGGGGACACTTTGGCACTCAAAGAACAGCACTTAAGGTGTTAGAATGTGGTTTTTATTGGCCTACCATCTTTAGGGATGGTAGAACGTTTTGCATGTCTTGTGATAGATGCCAAAGAACGGGCAATATTGGTCCTAAACAACAAATGCCGCAAACCCCCATTTTTAGTGTTGAAATCTTTGATGTTTGGGGTATTGATTTCATGGGTCCCTTTCCTTCATCACATGGTTTTCTTTATATTTTGCTTGCTGTGGATTATGTGTCGAAATGGGTGGAAGCAAAAGCCACCCGAACTAATGATTCTTGAATGGTTGCAGATTTTGTGAAAACTAACATTTTTGCAAAGTTTGGAATGCCAAGAGTGCTAATCAGTGATGGAGGTTCCCATTTTTGTAATCGAACCATTGAGGCGTTGCTCAAGAAGTACAATGTCATGAATAAGGTGGCCACACCTTATCATCCTCAACGAGTGGGCAAGCCGAGGTTTCGAATAGGGAAATCAAGCAGATCCTTGAGAAGACCGTTGGGCTTACAAGGAAGGATTGGAGTTTGCGCTTGAACGATGGATTATGGGCGTATCGCACTGCCTACAAAACCCCAATTGGGATGTCCCCTTTTCGGCTTGTCTATGGGATGCCATGCCATCTTCCCGTCGAGTTAGAGCATCGTGCACATTGGGCCGTCAAAACGTTCAACATGGACATTGATGCCGCAGGTTTGAAGGATTATTTTGGAAGATCATGTTCATTTAAGCAATATCATTAGCATGCAATTAACAAATTAAAGGCGGAATCATGCTTGCATATACTTAAAAACAAAACATTAACCATGAATGTTCAAAGCCTAGTAGATTGGTGAACCTTTAATCAACTCAAAACAAGTGAGTTGAGATTAATACCTTTGTAGATTCCTCTTTGCATAAGCAAAGGCTAATCACCCAAAGAGAGGGCCTTCATTCCTTGCATCTAAGATCTATGGATTTGGTTGGATGAAATGGTTTCTCCAAGTTCCCAAAATTGGGAACCTCTAAGTCTCCACACCAAGGTTAGATGAAGAAGAAATGAGTGACTTTGAGGAAGTTGAATTGCTAGATTATTTCCTCAAAGTGGCCGGCCATTTTAGAGAGAAGGGAGAGCTTTTCTTCTCTCCAATTTCCCAAAACAAACCCTAAATGAATTTTGGCTATAAAGTCAAATTTATACCTTAATTCATTTGAGTGGCAAACTTGTAAATAAGTCCAAGTTCACTACCCTTACATAGTGGCCGGCCTTAGGGATATTTTTGGAGTATTTTGGGCCTTTGTTAAATCATTATTTATTAAGTTGTCATACAACTTAAGTCAATGGACTTGACGTTCGAAGCCCATTGGGCCTTAAGGTCCAAAACCATCCCGAGGTCTTTAACGAACTTATTCGTTTGATTAATAATCATATTAATTAATCCTTGCCATAAATAATTAAACCATTTAATTATTCTTACTCATTTCCGTTGAATCTTCAATCTCTACCTTACACGGTGTACGATCCATTAGGTTCCTTTTAGCGAGGCAGTGGGCGATTCAAACTCTTTCAAATCGATTGTGAATTTGAAACTTACTTTCAATTCTCCCTTTAGTGTTTACACACGTTTAGGGCTTCCACAAACCATGAGTGACACCTAGCAGCATATCATGGTTACCCAAGCTAATTAGAAGAGGTAGAGAACCTATTCAGTTTAGGATTACAAATGCAATACGGTCCTTCTCTAATCCAATACTCTTGACCACATTGTTTGGCTTGATAGTTTATTCATGTCTACTATCCAATGTGAATCTCGTGCTTATATGATTACCTTGAATGTGATCTGGAACGCATTCCAACATCTCATTCATACTCTGGCCAGAGATTCTAAATCATATCATAGAGTATTCACCCTCAACGGTTTGAAGGTTAGAGATCCCTTGTTGCGCATTCACTTGTCTCCATGACTAGATAGCTTGACCCCAACCATGCCGTGGACACTCCAAAGGAATGCCATTTGACACGATCAAAGATCAAGGACCTAACCACAAGACAACTATGATGCCTCAGGTCAAAGGACTAATTTGCATTATCCTAACCATGAGTTCTCACGTGACATGAATATGAGAACTCGTCGTTGATCGTGTTCAGTGAACTCATTCTCTATTGAGCACCTACGTACTTGTCTTGGTGTCACTCACACCGATGACTCGAGACTAGTCACTCTCCCTGAGAGAAGACATAGCACGTACTGATCTTAACGGACTGTCAATGCCCAATTGGCAATCCTATGATCAGGAACGTTTAGGATGTGTCTACGAAAGAATGGTCTCATGAATCTAACTATTTAGATCGCATTCTCCCAATCACATATTCCTTGGACTTTATCGTTTAAGCATATAACATTTATATGAGACCGCTCAAACAATAATCTTTGCCCTTGATATTAAACTAGATTAGTTTAATCATGTGAAATGTCCGTAAAGTATCATCATATGATTGGTTTTAGGGCAGATTTCCAACAATCTCCCACTTGTACTAGAGCCAATCAGTTTGGTCATCAGTGATGATACCTCTTCTGTAGTCATTTCATAAATGGCTGAGTAGTAGGCCTAGACAATGGATATCTATATGTTATCCATAGAAGCAACCTTGAGAATAACGACGTCACCATTATACATGATTCCCAATCATGTGGTTTAGTCTCTCATATGAGTTCGGACCTTGATGAGACCTTGATTCCCTGGCTTGAGCTATCGCCCCATTAGTGTCATACACTTTCTGGTTGGAACCGTATAGAGAGTTCATAAATGAACTTTCTCATCCAAACAACATTGTTGTAAGCTTCTATATGGCAATATATTTTGCATTCATAATGGAACACATTAAAGTCATTACTTTAATGTTTCCATCCAAATATCTCTTTAGTCATAATAAAGAAACATCCAATGATGGATTAGATTCATAATCTAATACATTTACGCTTCCATTACGTTACTTTGATTCTTCCTCAATTATTGAGAAATCTATCCTTTAGTATTTCTCAAATACTTAAGGACTCACTTGACAGTTGCCATGGTTCTGATCCTGGGCTTGCACTGATATCGTTTTGTACCGTTCTAGGTACAACTCATATCAATGTTTTCATACAATATGAATACATAAATCACCTTTGTGCATATGCATAAAGGATTCTATTTACGCATTATTTCTTTGGGAGTCAAAGGGTACATTCCCTTTGAGAAGAACAATTTCCTAGTTTCACTAGAATTGTCATTCAAATTGAAGTTTATCATCATATGAGAAACTTCCTAGCATCTCTTGTCTATTATAGACTATATCTCCCATATTTATTCTATCGTTTATAGAATATTTAAAGTCATTACTTTAACGAAGAAGTATTCATTTTATTTCCAAAAATTAATATATCATATATATATTTAAATTTAGGAATATGATAAACTCCCACTAATCTTTTGTAAACAAAAGATTCATTTACACCTTTATGAGAAATCAAACGATTTGATCTTTCATAAGACGGTTGTAGCTCCCACTAGCTTGCTAAGATCCATGATGGATGGATCTCTACAACTTACATGTCTTGTGATTTATAGTTTTAGACATACATTATCAAGACTATCTTAATAATGGTTATGGTAACCCATATTATGTCCAAACATTAAATCACCATGTAGTTGCAGCTAGCAATCCTCGAATTAATTGAAACTAAGACTATATCAAAGATGGTTTCTTCAAAGTCAACCATACTCTTTGAGTGTAGTTACCTTAAGCTACCAATTAGCTTTTAAGGTTTCATTATTTCGAGTCAAATGGTATTTCACCATTTCCTTGAGTATATATCGTATATACACTCAATGTAGTCATAAGGATTTTCATTCTTATTTCTTTCGAATTAAGAGGTGTAACTCTATGACATAGTCATAAAGTTCAAACCATTCAACTAAGACGGTTTATAAATCCTTCTTGACTACCTTGGAGCTTGTGGTATAGGAACTAGGTTGTTATATTTGTTGATTACTATCTTGTCTCTCAAAGAACACATTCTTTGAGTTCTATCTCTCGTTCATTTGCGTTTAGGCAAATCATATTGTAGAATTACAATGAACTACCCAACAAAACAACATTTGTTAGTTGGTTTATAGAAGCGATATCCAAAAATTAATATAAGGATATCCCACAAGATTGTTATCAAACAAATATTGCTTATTAGCACACAACCCCAAATCTTTAACATGCTTAAGATTTGTCTTTCTTTCCAACTACATCTTATGGAGTCATGAAAATTTTGGAAGATCTTCTAATTCACAATCACATTGTTTTAGAAGTATATATATCATATATATAGGTAATAGATAATAACCAACGAACTAAATCTTTTTCAAGTTCGTTCTTCTCCTAATGGAGAAATTCATTATCTTATGATGCTATTTTCCTTGATATCTTTCAAGGAAACGTATCTAAAGTGTTACTTTTCCTTGGATCAAATCTAAGGAGGTAAATACTTTAGACGTCTTACTCATCAACTTACATTTCTTGAATTCTTTGAAACCTTTTGCAAAGTATTCGGACTTGTGTTTATTCAAAGTAAACTATAGTCCAACCGAGAGTGATCTTCGGTGAATGACATATAACATGAGTAGTATTATGTTGTGGACTAATGCCACTAACATCTAAGTGAATTAACCTCAACAACTTTGTGATTCTTTCTTCTTTCCAAAAGAATAAAGATTCGAACATTTCGCCTCTATACAATTTTAACAAGAAGGCATTGGATCCGGATCTAACGATTCAAAGCATCCATCCATAACCAACTCGTAATTTATGTTTTAGAGGTATCACAACTTAGTTGGGATTAGTCACTACCTTGCAACCTTTTGGGTTTTAAGCATCGTTATTTTCTAAACAATCAACACTACCACATCATCTCTACTATAGAGACAATTAATTAGATTACAATAATCTAATCATTCTTATTTGGTAGTTCATATGAGGAAGTAAGTACAATCCGCTTTCGCAGAGATCTATATTTTATTCACTTTCCGAATGTGAAGTACTTTCTCTTCTCTCATTAATCTTCTACTTCTTATTAGCCACACTTTTACAACGATTTGTAAAACTTAGTTACTAATACAGAATCAAGCATTCAAGTAGAAGAACCAACTGTTATGAACAATTCAAGAACATTTTACAACACCTTCAAAAGATGTGTTCTTGACACTTTGCAAGACATTTCTTGCAAATACCCCTTCCAATGTCCATCCTTTCATAAAGAAAGTTTGTTCCCTTGGAGTTAAATTTTATCTTCTTCATTTGACTTCTCCTTTGACTACAATAGTCATGGTCCCTAAACTCCCACTATCTCTCTTGAAACTTGTTTCAATTGTGTTTTACACATCAAACAATTTGGAGAGCGTGTGGTTATTGTTCACCATATAGTTTACAATAAACTTAGTGAACGATTAGGATAGGAACTCAAAGGTGAAGTCCTAATCTAGTTTCCGTCTCGTTAAGTGTTTTAACACTTCAACATACAATGATTCAAAATCATCATAAGTCCATGTTGATGGACTATTTTTGTCAACCAACCATTATGTTCTAAACATAATTACAAACATTCAAGAGTTGTTCAAGGCAACTCTCATTTCTTCATACAACGATTTGTAAGTGAAGAATCATGGCACACAAAGTGTCCATGCCTTTGTGCTTCCTTCTCAAGTTCCTTGTTCATGTAACAAAGAGACAAGCACTTAGTGTTTGCGTTGATTAAGGGTTGTTCAAAGCAACTCTTATTTCTTCATACAACAATTTGTATTTGAAGAATTATGTCATTAAAATTGTTGTCCTCTTTATGATAGACTTATCTAACATGTTCTTCCAATGATACATTATCAATAGGAAGATTGTGAGGATGAGACTACTTAGTTACTTTTACAATCCATTAAAGACAATCTATGGAATTGTAGTACTAAGTCCGGAAACTAAAGTATTCGGCTTTTCTTTGTCAAGTTTTGGATAGCGTTTGCAAATATATTGGTAAACAAATACATAACGAATATAAATTGATTGATTTTAAGCTATTTGATTCGGGTCTTTAAATCATAATAACACCACCCACTATTTTTGGCAAATTCCATATCCCTCATTGGAATTCGAGAGTTTTGGAGGAAACTCTTAGTAGGTTATGGGAGACTCACTATTACCAAGCCCACCTCAGAAGAATATCTTATTGGCAAGTAATAATAATAATGAGAGAGTACACTTACTCATTTACATCTAATGTAAGAACCCATCTAATTTGGCCTCTAGAGAATGATGCCTCAGAAGAATATCTTATTGGCATCATTGCACTTAGTTAAGTCATTCCCACCATGCTAGTTCAAGTAGGGGTTCAAGAATGGCCTCAGAAGAATATCTTATTGGCCATACTTGTTGCCTACTTTCACCTCATCATATGTTTATAGGCTTCTCCTGAATGTAAGCACATACTTTGCAACCCCAGAACTGGACGAATACGGTGTATGAGTCACACACGATTGAACCTATCATGGTGGAAGGCCACGAAGAGACATTCAAAGCATCTCTCGCTTATCAACTTAATATTCGTTTGGTTGAGGGTTTTTAGGTCTCATCACATATAAATATACATTTTAATCCAATTAAAACATTTTTGGTCCTATCACAACTATTGGTCCATATGATTTATTTAGTTGTATATAATACTCCCACTAAGCTTTTAAAACGGTTTTTAAAGCAAGAGTACATGATACTACTAACATAAGGTTTGCATTCATTGATGGACTATATAGTTGCCTTAGGGCCTTAGGATGACTATGAACCTTTTATTTAGATCCAACACGAGCCTTGTGTTGAATCTCGGACTAGGGATGGTGATTGATTTTAGTTACGCGTTTAATCACATTAAGCCGTGTTGTCTTAGGGGCGTTGGACCCAACTACTTCATTTTCATGCATATCATATAAAGCAAGAAAGAAGTACTTCAAAGTAAAGAAGAGCTTATGCTCTTTTACAACAATTGATCAAATCAAATTACTTTAAATTAAAGAAGAGCTTATGCTCTTTTACAACATTCGATCTAATCAAATTACAACCAAAATCTAATCTACACATTCCCATGGTTCAAACCAATTTGAAACGGCCTTTCACATAGCTCAATTATCGTAGGCTTAGGTTCATAATCACCCTTTAATTAATTAACACTTTAACTAATTAAATTGAATGCAACATTTTTTCATTTGGTTTTTTGTATCCATAAAATTTGATTTTAAATGGAGCTAACTAAAATGAAAATCCAATTCTCATTTAAAGAGACAAAACAATTTTTGTTCTCTACCTAATTTGGGCCAATATTAATAACCACAACTTATTTGGGCTATAATGCAATTAACCTCAACATTTGGGCCAAAGTGCAAAGACCTCAACTTATTTGGGCCATAGTGCAATTAACCTCAACTTTTGGGCTATTTTGCAAATACTTAAACTTTTGGGGTCACTTTGTAAAAACACAAAAGTTCACTACTTTATGTAATTACAACTAGAACCCAAAAATTTCATCAAAAGTTAAAACTTCATTAAAGGATCAAAACAATTTGTCCTTTTAGTGATTTTGGACCTTTACGTAAAAACGTAAACTTTTGGGCCAAAATGCAAATACACAAAAGTATCAAAACTTTATGTAATTGCACAAAAGGCCCAAAATAACCCTAATCTATAGGGTGGCCGGTTTTGACAAGATTTTAAAAAAAATTTCAAAGTTTTTGTGAAGTGGTTTTGGTTTCATAAAACCATGCAAGGTGTGTGTGTGAAAGGAAATTAATCCTTTCACACCACCAAAAATACTTTCATCTTTTATATTCAAATATCTAAGATATTTACAAAAATTTTGACTAACATTAAAAATGTTAATCATTAATAAATATATGAAAATATCTTATAACAAAACTTTATGAAATAATTCAAAACTTTGAATCAAAACCTCAAGCTTTATTGTTCTTGGCAAGATCATCAAGAACATGAAGAACATTCATAAGAAACCCATAAAAGTTCCATGAACATTTTTCATCCAAAAACATTTCAAAATCACTTAAACTTAAGGGAAATTTCATATAACCAAACTAGGGTACTTAGGGGTTCCAAAAGTCACTTGAAAAACATTTTAACAAGACAAACAAGAACCCAAAAAATCACCCTTTTAATTTGGCCGAAAATCCCAAAATTCTTGGCACCAAATTTTAGCTTCAATATTCATGCTCATATGAACTACATCTACAACATTTGAGATGCCAAATTTTCAAACAAAATTTACATTCATAAAACAAGAATAAAGCTTGTAATATTTTACAACTTTTAAATCACATATTATGAAATACAAAACCCAAAAGGATTCACCAACTACTAGACCTAGGCTCTGATACCACTTTAAGGATTATTTTGGAAGATCATGTTCATTTAAGCAATATCATTAGCATGCAATTAACAAATTAAAGGCGGAATCATGCTTGCATATACTTAAAAACAAAACATTAACCATGAATGTTCAAAGCCTAGTAGATTGGTGAACCTTTAATCAACTCAAAACAAGTGAGTTGAGATTAATACCTTTGTAGATTCCTCTTTGCATAAGCAAAGGCTAATCACCCAAAGAGAGGGCCTTCATTCCTTGCATCTAAGATCTATGGATTTGGTTGGATGAAATGGTTTCTCCAAGTTCCCAAAATTGGGAACCTCTAAGTCTCCACACCAAGGTTAGATGAAGAAGAAATGAGTGACTTTGAGGAAGTTGAATTGCTAGATTATTTCCTCAAAGTGGCCGGCCATTTTAGAGAGAAGGGAGAGCTTTTCTTCTCTCCAATTTCCCAAAACAAACCCTAAATGAATTTTGGCTATAAAGTCAAATTTATACCTTAATTCATTTGAGTGGCAAACTTGTAAATAAGTCCAAGTTCACTACCCTTACATAGTGGCCGGCCTTAGGGATATTTTTGGAGTATTTTGGGCCTTTGTTAAATCATTATTTATTAAGTTGTCATACAACTTAAGTCAATGGACTTGACGTTCGAAGCCCATTGGGCCTTAAGGTCCAAAACCATCCCGAGGTCTTTAACGAACTTATTCGTTTGATTAATAATCATATTAATTAATCCTTGCCATAAATAATTAAACCATTTAATTATTCTTACTCATTTCCGTTGAATCTTCAATCTCTACCTTACACGGTGTACGATCCATTAGGTTCCTTTTAGCGAGGCAGTGGGCGATTCAAACTCTTTCAAATCGATTGTGAATTTGAAACTTACTTTCAATTCTCCCTTTAGTGTTTACACACGTTTAGGGCTTCCACAAACCATGAGTGACACCTAGCAGCATATCATGGTTACCCAAGCTAATTAGAAGAGGTAGAGAACCTATTCAGTTTAGGATTACAAATGCAATACGGTCCTTCTCTAATCCAATACTCTTGACCACATTGTTTGGCTTGATAGTTTATTCATGTCTACTATCCAATGTGAATCTCGTGCTTATATGATTACCTTGAATGTGATCTGGAACGCATTCCAACATCTCATTCATACTCTGGCCAGAGATTCTAAATCATATCATAGAGTATTCACCCTCAACGGTTTGAAGGTTAGAGATCCCTTGTTGCGCATTCACTTGTCTCCATGACTAGATAGCTTGACCCCAACCATGCCGTGGACACTCCAAAGGAATGCCATTTGACACGATCAAAGATCAAGGACCTAACCACAAGACAACTATGATGCCTCAGGTCAAAGGACTAATTTGCATTATCCTAACCATGAGTTCTCACGTGACATGAATATGAGAACTCGTCGTTGATCGTGTTCAGTGAACTCATTCTCTATTGAGCACCTACGTACTTGTCTTGGTGTCACTCACACCGATGACTCGAGACTAGTCACTCTCCCTGAGAGAAGACATAGCACGTACTGATCTTAACGGACTGTCAATGCCCAATTGGCAATCCTATGATCAGGAACGTTTAGGATGTGTCTACGAAAGAATGGTCTCATGAATCTAACTATTTAGATCGCATTCTCCCAATCACATATTCCTTGGACTTTATCGTTTAAGCATATAACATTTATATGAGACCGCTCAAACAATAATCTTTGCCCTTGATATTAAACTAGATTAGTTTAATCATGTGAAATGTCCGTAAAGTATCATCATATGATTGGTTTTAGGTCAGATTTCCAACAAGGTTTACATAGAAAGCTTCAATTGTGTGAGCTTGATGAGATCCGGAATGAAGCTTATGAGAATGCCCGGATTTACAAGGAGAAAACGAAGGCGTTCCATGACAAGATGATTTGTGCCAAGACGTTCTCTATTGGGCAGAAAGTGTTGTTGTTCAATTCTCGCCTTCGGTTGTTTCCGGGTAAGTTGCATTCCAAATGGGTTGGTCCTTTTATTGTCACTAATGTTTTTCCTCATGGTGCAGTGCAAATCAAAAGTTCAAGGACGCGGCAAGAATTCAAAGTGAATGGGCATCGATTGAAGCCATATTACGACGCGTTTGAGGAGCATGTCGTGGAGGAGGTACCCCTCCATGCCGTGGGGCCTAGTGAAGCTTAAAATCCATGACTTACTTCTCTAGTACCTAAAATCAAAGAAAGAGAACTAAATCAAATATCAAAAGTAAAACACAAAAACAAAAACACAAACAAACAAACAAACAAAAATTAAACACAAAAAAAAAAAAAAAAAAAAAATAAAGGGATTAGCAAAGTTACTAATCCCCGGCAACGGCGCCAAAAATTTGACGGGATTTTAAACCGCACAAATTTAACCCTCTTTTTGACAGTTGTAGTATAGGTATAAGTAGGGTATCGTTCTAGGCCGGGGATTAGGAGGGCTTGCTAAAACCTCTAAAATAATTTAAAAACGTAAAAACAAAGTTTAAAACACTAAACTAAAATAAAAACACTTAACTAAAATAACTCAAAATAAAACTAACAAATAAACTAAAACAAATCAAAAGACTCAAAACAACTCAAGACTCTAGAAAATACAAACTAAGCTAAAAACTCGAAACACACTAAAAATGACTCAAAATAATGAAAACAATTTAAAATAAAAACTAGGAAATTAATTGGACGGAAATTAAATTAAAAGATTAAAAATAATAAAAATTAACTAAATAATAATATTATAATAATGGGGGGTTTGGTTTTTACGAAACGCAAATTAAACTTAACTAAATTACAAAATCGACAAAAACATAAAATTAAAGTGAACGGATAGGTGACAGATTGGCTAGAGGGTTTTTCTCCACACATGACACAAATGCAACCTAAATTGATTCCCAGTTATGAATTCAACAAACGAATGAATGACAATGTTCCAAATTAATTAGGTCCGCTTAAATTAACTTTCAGATTTCCCTAGATTCATTGAATTGGACGGAATACGCATCACAACCAAATTATTCTTATCAAGTTCCCTAACTATGGAATACGCATGATAGAGAAACATATCAAAGATCATTAAGTTCAATGGAAATCATAAACATCGACTAGGCATTCATAACTATGGAATACGCATGTTAATCCAACCTAGGGTTTACTAAACACAATCGTGACTAGCGATTTTTACTACTCATGAATATAAGTTCATAACGATTAGGTGAAATTCACTTATATTCTAGCATCAAGTCTAAGCATGCAAATTAAGTGTCGACCCTTAACCCACATACATAAACAAGTTTTTAATCAACACAGAAAAGTAAACCACATCCAAACATTTATACATTCATAACTGGAGTAAATCAAATTAAATTACAAATATAATCATGGTTTCGAATTAACCTCTAGCCAATATAAATTTAATTACACATTATTTATAACAGAAATTAAAACAGAAATTAAAAATAAAAGTTGGAGGGATTAAACCGAAATGGGGATCAAGGGTCTGTGCAATTGTCACTGTGCACTGTTTCTGTATGTTCTCTGTCCCGTGGTATTGCTGCCAAACTGCAGCTTTGATGCCGTGTGTCTGATTCGCTGCCCAGAGCAGCCCTTCTCTCCCCGAGGCTTGATTTCCGTCCCTCGGTGCACTGCATACACTGCCTTGCCGAGCTACTTGGAAGCTGCCCTGCGCCTGTGCCTTTTTTTTCTCGCTTATCCCAAGCTGCCAAGCAGCGAAGACTCCCCCTTTTATTTCCTGCGACTTCCTGTTTTCAAGGCTGCCTTCGCCTTTGTTTGATTTCTTCCCACCGCCAAGCCACAAGCTGCCTTGGGCAGCTCCAAATCTCCCAGATTTTATTTCTCTGATCCGAGCCCTTATCCCCTCTTTTTTTTTTATTTTTCTTTTTCTCTTCACAGCTGCCCACCGAGGCAGTTATCTCCCCCTTGCTCCGAGGAGCCAATGAAGCAGCTCCGTGTGTTTCTTCTCTGTCGCCGCTTGGGTCGCTGCCAAGGCAGCGCGCCTTTCTCTCCTCGCTGCTCTTCGCAGCTCCTCAGTTTTTATTTATTTTCTTTGCTCTTTGTTTCTTTTCCACCGAAGGCTCCCCACCGACTGCTATCATTTGGCTGCTTCCCTTTTCTTTATTCCCTCCACCGAGAGCTCACATGTTTTATCTCATTATTTTGTTTTCCTGAGTGCTTGCCATCATTTCCTGCACTCACCCACATTGCACCGAGGCTTCTCATTATTCTCCCTTTCCAGCTAATAATCACACAAACACAAATTTAAATATATAAAAATATAAATATATAAATATATATAAATATAAATAAATATAAATATGTAAATATATATATATATATATATATATATTATTTTCTAAATGATAAGTATAATTCAACAGACAAGATAGTTTAGATGAAATTAATTACTTAACACTTCACTTATTCTATATTTATTTTCTTAACTAGATAAATATATAAAACATAAAAATAACGTAAATAGCTCAAAATATAACGAACTAACTAAGAAAAGACGAGTGAATTTGATATAAAAATATATATAAATATGATTCGATCAAATACCCCCACACTTAACTTTTGCTAGTCCTCGAGCAAAACAAAGAAAACAAGAACAAGTAATAACATGAAAAAAACATTAGTTTCCCCCTATGTGACCCTCATAGAATTTCATTCGAGAACACAAATTATCAAGAACCAAAGCTAGCACCAAATAAGCTAATCCAAGATCATCTTCCTAATTCAAATATTAGCAGTAATCTTTAAATCATCCTTGAAGTGTAGTGTGTGAGATAGCCATGCTAATGCAATTTCAAGTTTTTATTTTTAAAATCACCATATGCAAACTAACGACCTTCTCTCAGGATATGCACTCAATCACACATGTGTTTAGTTTTAATGTGTTTCGCTCAAAGAAACAAATGTAAAAGATCTACCATAAGCTTGCATAAAGATCACATCTCCAAAGTCATAATTGCAAAACTTAAATCAAGAGGACTTTTATTGGATGTAATAAGGCTTAGGGATAGGGTTATTGAAACGAAAGAATAGGAAAACACGAGTTCCAAGCTACATTGCATGCAATTCTTTTGTTGAGATTTATAAGAACTCAAGTTCTCCAGTGATTATTCTAGCACTTCCAACCACACCCCTAAACTGAAACTTTAAACTTTTTATTTTCTTCGTAAACAATCTTTCTTTTTTTTTTTCTTTTCTTCTCTTTTCTCTTTTTTTTTTTTTTTATAAATACAAACATGAAATACCCCCACACTTATTCTTTTGCCAAACCTTCCAAGTACTTCACAAACATTTCTCATAAGACAGTTTCAAATTGCTCGCTTGGAAAGGGTAAGGAAACATGCTTGAGGTATAAGGGTAGACATATCTGGTGATAAGAAATAAAAGGCTCCACATATACGGCTCAAATTGGCAATCTAATGATAAATTTTTTTTTTCTTTGGGAAATATAGTTATTTGGGCCATGGTGGTAAACCTAATGCCTCCATCATTTTAAAGTTCATGCAATCAATGACAAATATTTCAAAAGATCGTTACGCAAGTTCTAGAGATGCGTCTCACATAAGTTCATCACACATAAAAGAATGGGAGTGTATGAAAAATGCACACACTTTCAATAGGCTCAAAACCTCACATAGGATGTATACGGTCACTAAATTCACATATGAAGCTTTAAATCATGCTTTAGTTTCACATCAACAAGGCTATGTGCATTTGGTTTTTCAAAGATGATCAAACATGTACAATACTAACAAGAGAACAAGGAATTTCACATAACACATGTTAACTAAGTTCTTGATAATCATGGTTCAAATTCATCCAGTTATATCATTGGGTCGGGAAACTAATAAAAAACTAATTTAAAACCATAAGGAAGACAAGACAATCTTTTTGGATTTTTTTTTAAATTTTTTCGAAAAAAATTAAATAAAACAGAACTAATTAAGAAAACAAACAGCAATAACATGGAAACAAATGAAACCAGTTCAAAGTCGAAGGTACAAAAATTTTCAATTTGGTCATTTTTTATACTTGATACCCCCACACTTAAACTAGACATTGTCCCCAATGTCATAAAACATTAATATGCAAATAAAAATAAAAGGAATAAATAAAACGAAACAAAATAAAGCAATAGGACTGAAAACTTCCCTAATTTGCAGAAAACCAAGCGATGACCCCCAAGCGTAAATTTTGCAATCAACTTCAAGGGAGAAAATAACCAAACGTTCCTGCAAAGAAAAGAAGTAAATCAGTTAAGCACGCAAGCAAAATATAGAAAAATGCAAACGAAAAATAAAAATTGAAAATAAAAGATAATGAAAAGAACTAATAGGCGATCATTGGTCGTCCTTATTGATTTTCCACAGCTTTCATCTTGAACTGGATGGGCCTCTTTCTTGCAAGTGATCCTCGGCTTAGTTGAGGATGAATCAGCACGTTGTCTCCACATGCTTCAAGTAGTCCGGTCTCCACGCAGGTGTGGCATCTTCTTGAACTCTTGGATCAACCCAGACTCATCTGCTCTTGGGTGCACCTCAGACTCCTCCTGCTTCGTCTGTGAGGTACTTTTGTTTTTGAAGAAGTACCTCAACACAGGTTTATTTTTGAAGTGGGCTGGGAGGGGTCTGAGATGAGTACTCGAGAGCAAGACTAGGTAAGCAATCAGGATCTCACTTTCTCCACGTTCCTCAGATGAAGGAGAGGAGAAAGCATAATATGAGATACTTTTGCTTTTAACCTTTTTAATATGAAATACTTTTGCTCTAGAAGGTTTGTTTTCTGGGGTGATCCAAGGGATGAAGAACACTGAATAACTCGAAAGCTTTCTTTGGGAAGACATTATCGGAGATGAAGAGAGGAAGAGAGGTTGAGAGGTGGAGAGGGTGTGAAGGTGTGCCTTTGCTGTGGAAGGCGAAAGTCGAACTTATAGAAATTTGGCTTCACAACCGGAACTATTCATTCACTATTTGTCGGCAGCCGGTGAATGGATGAACAGTGCCCGTTACGCGCTTTCTGACAAAGCGTCCGTAAATTCCGCAGGGCTGACGGTGCAGGCGACGAGTGACGACAAATTGGAATGATGATCTTTTGAAAACCGGGGTTCAAAACCGGGTGCGGCTCATGGTTTTCGCAACGCTCCACGCTGCACGTGATGAGTCACGACTGAAGGATTATTTTGGAAGATCATGTTCATTTAAGCAATATCATTAGCATGCAATTAACAAATTAAAGGCGGAATCATGCTTGCATATACTTAAAAACAAAACATTAACCATGAATGTTCAAAGCCTAGTAGATTGGTGAACCTTTAATCAACTCAAAACAAGTGAGTTGAGATTAATACCTTTGTAGATTCCTCTTTGCATAAGCAAAGGCTAATCACCCAAAGAGAGGGCCTTCATTCCTTGCATCTAAGATCTATGGATTTGGTTGGATGAAATGGTTTCTCCAAGTTCCCAAAATTGGGAACCTCTAAGTCTCCACACCAAGGTTAGATGAAGAAGAAATGAGTGACCTTGAGGAATAAATATTGCTAGATATTTCCTCAAGGTGGCCGGCCATTCTAGAGAGAAGGGAGAGCATTTCTTCTCTCCAATTTCCCCAAAACAAACCCTAAATGAATTTTGGCTATAAAGTCAAATTTATACCTTAATTCATTTGAGTGGCAAACTTGTAAATAAGTCCAAGTTCACTACCCTTACATTGTGGCCGGCCTTAGGGATATTTTTGGAGTATTTGGGCCTTTGTAAATCATTATTTATTAAGTTGTCATACAACTTAAGTTAATGGACTTGACGTTCGAAGCCCATTGGGCCTTAAGGTCCAAAACTATCCCGAGGTCTTTAACGAACTTATTCGTTTGATTAATAATCATATTAATTAATCCTTGCCATAAATAATTAAACCATTTAATTATTCTTACTCATCTCCGTTGAATCTTCAATCTTCGGTGAATGTCATATAACATGAGTAGTATTATGTTGTGGACTAGTGCCACTAACATCAAGTGAATTAACCTCAACAACTTTGTGATTCTTTCTTCTTTCCAAAAGAATAAAGATTCGAACATTTCGCCTCTATACAATTTTAACAAGAAGGTATTGGATCCGGATCTAACGATCCAAAGCATCCATCCATGACCAACTCGTAACTTATGTTTTAGAGGTATCACAACTTAGTTGGGATTAGTCACTACCTTGCAACCTTTTGGGTTTTAAGCATCGTTATATTCTAAACAGTTAACACTACCATATCATCTCTACTATAGAGACAATTAATTAGATTACAATAATCTAATCATTCTTATTTGGTAGTTCATATGAGGAAGTAAGTACAATCCGCTTTCGCAGAGATCTATATTTTATTCACTTTCCGAATGTGAAGTACTTTCTCTTCTCTCATTAATCTTCTACTTCTTATTAGCCACACTTTTACAACGATTTGTAAAACATAGTTACTAATACAGAATCAAGCATTCAAGTAGAAGAACCAATTGTTTGAACAATTCAAGAACATTTTACAACACCTTGAAAAAGGTGTGTTCTTGACACTTGCAAGACATTTCTTGCAAATACCCCTTCCAATGTCCATCCTTTCATAAAGAAAGTTTGTTCCCTTGGAGTTAAATTTTGTCTTCTTCATTTAACTTCTCCTTTGACTACAATAGTCATGGTCCCTAAACTCCCACTATCTCTCTTGAAACTTGTTTCAATCGTGTTTTACACATCAAACAATTTGGAGAGCGTGTGGTTATTGTTCACCATATAGTTTACAATAAACTTAGTGAACTATAAGGATAGGGATACTAAGGTGAAGTCCTAATCTAGTTTCCGTCTCGTTAAGTGTTTTAACACTTCAACATACAATGATTCAAAATCATCATAAGTCCATGTTGATGGACTATTTTTGTCAACCAACCATTATGTACTAAACATAATTACAAACATTCAAGAGTTGTTCAAGGCAACTCTCATTTCTTCATACAACGATTTGTAAGTGAAGAATCATGGCACATAAAGTGTCCATGCCCTTGTGCTTTCTTCTCAAGTTCCTTGTTCATGTAACAAAGAGACAAGCACTTAATGTTTGCGTTGATTAAGGGTTGTTCAAAGCAACTCTTATTTCTTCATACAACAATTTGTATTTGAAGAATTATGACAATAAAATTGTTGTCCTCTTTATGATAGACTTATCTAACATGTTCTTCCAATGATACATTTATCAATAGGAAGATTGTGAGGATGAGACTACTTAGGCACATGTACAATCCATTCAAGACAATCTATGGGATTGTGGTACCAAGTTCGGAAACTAAAGTATTCGGCTTTTCTTTGTCAAGTATTGGATAGCGTTTGCAAATATATTGGTAAACAAATACATAACGAATATAAATTGATTGATTTTAAGCTATTTGATTTGGGTCTTTAAATCAAAATAGCACCACCCACTATTTTTGGCAAATTCCATATCATTCATTGGAATTCGAGAGTTTTGGAGGAAACTCTTAGTAGGTTATGGGAGGCTCACTATTACCAAGTTCACCTCACGATGATACGATGTTGGCTAGCATTAATAATAATGAGAGAGTACACTTACTCCTTTACATCTAATGTAAGAACCCATTTTATTTGGCCTCTAGAGAATGTAACCTCACAATGATATGATGTTGGCTTCATTGCACTTAGTTAAGTCATTCCCACCATGCGAGTTCAAGTTAGGGGTTCAAGAACAACCTCACGATGATACGATGTTGGCTATTCTCGTTGCCTACCTTTCACAACATCAAGTATGCATATAGAATCCTCCCCGAGTGTAAGCATGCACTTTGAACTCCCCCATGATAGGGTGAAGCCGGTGTACACGTCACAAACGTTTGGACCTACCACGGTGGAAGGCCACGAAAGAGTGTTCAAAGCACTCTCACGCTTATCAACTTAATATTGGTTATGTTGAGGGTTTTTAGGTCTCATCACATATAAACATACATTTTAATCCAATTAAAACATTTTTGGTCCTATCACAACTATTGGTCCATATGATTTATTTAGTTGTATATAATACTCCCACTAAGCTTTTAAAACGGTTTTTAAAGCAAGAGTACATGATACTACTAACATAAGGTTTGCATTCATTGATGGACTATATAGTTGCCTTAGGGCCTTAGGATGACTATGAACCTTTTATTTAGATCCAACACGAGCCTTGTGTTGAATCTCGGACTAGGGATGGTGATTGATTTTAGTTACGCGTTTAATCACATTAAGGCGTGTTGTCTTAGGGGCGTTGGACCCAACTACTTCATTTTCATGCATATCATATAAAGCAAGAAATAAGTACTTCAAAGTAAAGAAGAGCTTATGCTCTTTTACAACAATTGATCAAATCAAATTACTTTAAATTAAAGAAGAGCTTATGCTCTTTTACAACATTTGATCTAATCAAATTACAACCAAAATCTAATCTACACATTCCCATGGTTCAAACAAATTTGAAACGGCCTTTCACATAGCTCAATTATCGTAGGCTTAGGTTCATAATCACCCTTTAATTAATTAACACTTTAACTAATTAAATTGAATGCAACATTTTTCATTTGGTTTTTGTATCCATAAAATTTGATTTAAATGGAGCTAACTAAAATGAAAATCCAATTCTCATTTAAAGAGACAAAACAATTTTTGTTCTCTATTTAATTTGGGCCAAAATGTAATGACCTCAACTTATTTGGGCCATTATGCAATTAACCTCAACATTTGGGCTATTTTGCAATTAGCCACAACTTTTGGGCCATAGTGCAATTAACCACAACTTTTGGGCTATTTTGCAAATACTTAAACTTTTGGGGTCACTTTGTAAAAACACAAAAGTCCAATACTTTATGTAATCACAACTAGAACCCAAACTTTTTCACAAATGTAAAAACTTCATTAAAGGAGCAAAACAATTTGTCCTTTAGCGTTTTTGGACCTAAACGTAAAAACGTAAACTTTTGGGCCAAAGTGCAAATACACAAAAGTATCAAAACTTTATGTAATTGCATGAAAGCCCCAAAAGTACTCCCATGAGGGAGTGGCCGGTTTTGGAGGGGTGAGAGTGATGGTGTTGTGACATAAAGCCATGCAAGGTGTGTGTGAATGGTATTTATACCTTACACACCCATTAATGTTTCTTACACCTTTCAAACAAATATCTAACATATTTTTCAAAGTTTTGACTAACATTAAAATTATTAATCATTAATAAATATATGAAAATATCTAATAACAAAACTTTATGAAATAATTCAAAACTTTGAATCAAAACACCAAACCTTTTTGTTCTTGGCTAAAATGTCAAGAACAATGAAGAACACTCATGAAAAACTCAAAAATTTTCCATGATGATTTTTCACCCAAAAACATCCCAAAACCATTTAAACTTAAGGGAAACTTCATATAACCAAACTAGGGTACTTAGGGGTTCCAAAAGTCACTTGAAAAACATTTTAACAAGACAAACAAGAACCCAAAAAATCACCCACTTAATTTGGCCGAAAATCCCAAAATTCTTGGCACCAAATTTTAGCTTCAATATTCATGCTCATATGAACTACATCTACAACATTTGAGATGCCAAATTTTCCAACAAAATTTACATTCATAAAACAAGAATAAAGCTTGTAACATTTTACAACTTTTAAATCACATATTATGAACTACAAAACCCAAAAGGATTCACCAATTACTAGACCTAGGCTCTGATACCACTTGAAGGATTATTTTGGAAGATCATGTTCATTTAAGCAATATCATTAGCATGCAATTAACAAATTAAAGGCGGAATCATGCTTGCATATACTTAAAAACAAAACATTAACCATGAATGTTCAAAGCCTAGTAGATTGGTGAACCTTTAATCATCTCAAAACAAAGTGAGTTGAGATTTATACCTTTGTAGATTCCTCTTTGCTTAAGCAAAGGCTAATCACCCAAAGAGAGGGCCTTCATTCCTTGCATCTAAGATCTATGGATTTGGTTGGATGAAAAGGTTTCTCTAAGTTCCCAAAATTGGGAACCTCTAAGTCTCCACACCAAGGTTAGATGAAGAAGAAATGAGTGACTTTGAGGAAGTTGAATTGCTAGATTATTTCCTCAAAGTGGCCGGCCATTTTAGAGAGAAGGGAGAGCTTTTCTTCTCTCCAATTTCCCAAAACAAAACCCTAAATGAATTTTGGCTATAAAGTCAAATTTATACCTTAATTCATTTGAGTGGCAAACTTGTAAATAAGTCCAAGTTCACTACCCTTACATAGTGGCCGGCCTTAGGGATATTTTTGGAGTATTTTGGGCCTTTGTTAAATCATTATTTATTAAGTTGTCATACAACTTAAGTCAATGGACTTGACGTTCGAAGCCCATTGGGCCTTAAGGTCCAAAACCATCCCGAGGTCTTTAACGAACTTATTCGTTTGATTAATAATCATATTAATTAATCCTTGCCATAAATAATTAAACCATTTAATTATTCTTACTCATTTCCGTTGAATCTTCAATCTCTACCTTACACGGTGTACGATCCATTAGGTTCCTTTTAGCAAGGCAGTGGGCGATTCAAACTCTTTCAAATCGATTGTGAATTTGAAACTAACTTTCAATTCTCCCTTTAGTGTTTACACACGTTTAGGGCTTCCACAAACCATGAGTGACACCTAGCAGCATATCATGGTTACCCAAGCTAATCAGAAGAGGTGGAGAACCTATTCAGTTTAGGATTACAAATGCAATACGGTCCTTCTCTAATACAATACTCTTGACCACATTGTTTGGCTTGATAGTTTATTCATGTCTACTATCCAATGTGAATCTCGCACTTATATGATTACCTTGAATGTGATATGGAACGCATTCCAACATCTCATTCATACTCTGGCCAGAGATTCTAAATCATATCATAGAGTATTCTCCCTCAACGGTTTGAAGGTTAGAGATCCCTTGTTGCGCATTCACTTGTCTCCATGACTAGATAGCTTGACCCCAACCATGCCGTGGACACTCCAAAGGAATGCCATTTGACACGATCAAAGATCAAGGACCTAACCACAAGACAACTATGATGCCTCAGGTCAAAGGACTAATTTGCATTATCCTAACCATGAGTTCTCACGTGACATGAATATGAGAACTCGTCGTTGATCGTGTTCAGTGAACTCATTCTCTATTGAGCACCTACGTACTTGTCTTGGTGTCACTCACACCAATGACTCGAGACTAGTCACTCTCCCTGAGAGAAGACATGGCACGTACTGATCTTAACGGACTGTCAATGCCCAATTGGCAATCCTATGATCAGGAACGTTTAGGATGTGTCTACGAAAGAATGGTCTCATGAATCTAACTATTTAGATCGCATTCTCCCAATCACATATTCCTTGGACTTTATCGTTTAAGCATATAACATTTATATGAGACCGCTCAAACAATAATCTTTGCCCTTGATATTAAACTAGATTAGTTTAATCATGTGAAATGTCCGTAAAGTATCATCATATGATTGGTTTTAGGGCACATTTCCAACAGAGAGTTTGCAACCAACTCATCCTCTTGATTTTGTGCGGCTAGTGACTTCCCTTTTAGTGTTTTATCATGACTAAAACACATTTTAAGTCCATTAATAATACATGTCCATTTGGTTTGACGGGGTTTTAAAACCGCACAAATTTAACCCTCTTATTGACAGTTGTAGTATAGGTGTAAGTAGGGTATCGTTCTAGGCCGGGGATTAGGAGGGATTGCTAATCTACTCTAAATTAATTTAAAAACGTAAAAACAAAGTTCAAAACACTAAACTAGACTCAAAAACACAAAACTAGGCTAAAAACTCGAAACAGACTTAAAATGACTCAAAATAATAAAAACAATCAAATTAAACACTAGGAATTTAAAATGGACGGAAATTGAAATAAAAGATTAAAAACAATAAAAACTAATTAAATAATATAATTTAATAATGGGGGGGGGGTTTGGTTTTGGCGAAACGTGAATTAAACTTAAATAAATTACAAAATTGACAAAAACATAAAATAAGAGTGAATGGATAGGCGACGGACTGGCTAGAGGGTTCTTCTCCACACATGACACATATGCAACCTAAATTGACCTTCAGTTGTTCTTTCAATAAATTGTAAATTTCAACACCCCAAATTAATTAGGTACGCTTAAATTAACCTTCAGATTTTCCTTAAGTTATTGAATTGGATGAACAGCATACAGCAACTCAAATTATTCCCCAAAAGTTCCCTACGTGAAAAGCACAATAGAGATACGATTAAAGATCATTATGTTCTATGAAAATCATAAGTGTTGACAAGGCATTCGTAACTATGAACAGCATGATACGTTTGCCAGGAATTTACTTAACGCGATTGTGACGAGCAACCTTCACTACTCATGAATATAAGTTCATAACGATTAGGTGAAATTCACTTATATTCTAGCATCAAATTCATGCATGTAAATTAAGTATGCATTCTTAATCGACAAACACAAATAAGTTATTAATCAAGCAGTTAAGCAAATTAAATCACAACTCAGAAATCACAACTGAAGGTATCAATTCAAATTACAAATATAATCATGGTTTTGAATTATCCTCTAGCCAAAATAAATTAATTACACATTATTAAAACAGAAATTAAAACAGAAATAAAACATAAGTTTGGAGAGATTAAACCGAAAGAGGGATCAAGGATCTGTGCACTGTGCAACATTTTCTGTGCGCCTGACCCAGCTCCTCCTCTGACCTCAGCCTTCGTTTACTTATGTCTCCGTGCCAAAGTTGCAAAGGGCAGCTTCTGTGTCTCCACCGAGAGCTGCCTGGTGGCAGCTTCTGTTTCTCCACCGCCACAAACCTTCTTTCTTTGGCTTCACCGCTTGTCTCCTTTGTTCCTATGCACTCCCGAGGCTTTGCGCAAGACTACCCAATGGGCGCCTCCCTCCCTGCCTTCTTGACTTTCTTTCCGAGGCCTCTTGCTTTTATTTTTATTTTTAATTTTCTTCTCTGGTTTTTCTGATTCCACGCTGCTGCCCCTTGGCAGCCTTCTTTGTTAATGGCCCTCCTGGTGTTGCTGCCAAATGGCAGCTCCTGTTTTCTCCGGAACGGAGAAGCCCAATCTCCTCCCTTAATCTTCGATGCCCCAGCGCCTCTTTTCTTTTTTTTTAAATTCTTTTCCTCCTTCTTGGCCCCGAGGCCACCTCTTGTAATAATGCCGTCCATCATTCTTCTACTTTTGACTCACTGCTCACCGAAAGCAAGAGGCTGCTTTCTTTCATGCTCCCACCGAGGCCCTTGTGCTTGCCAGCCTAAATTCACACACACCCACAACGTAAAAATATAAAAATATACAACATAAAAATATATAAATGTATATATAAATATATATAAATATATATATATATAAATATATTATTTTCAAAATGATAAGTTCTATTCAACAGCAAGATAGTTTAGACGAATTTATTACTTAACACTTCACTTATTCTATTTTTATTTTCTTAGCTAGATAAATTCTATAAAACACAAAAACAACGTAAATAGCTCAAAATATAACGAACTAACTAAGAAAAGACGAGTGAATTTGATATAAAAATATATATAAAAATGATCCGATCAGGTTTTCATAAAATATACAATAATATGGTTTTTGATACAACTCACATTAATGAAAAAAAGACTTAAATGTCAATGTTACACCGAAATAACTACATGAACAATTGAACATTGATGCTAGCATATCATGATTCATATAGGGTTTAGGGTTTCTCATCTCTCAAATCAATAGGAATTGGACTTGATTGGGATAAATTTTGATTAGGGTACCTAGCTCTGAGACTCTGCATCTCTCACTTTCTCATCTCTCAAATCATTTCTCTCTCTTCCATCTCTCCTAGTGTCTCCATCTCTCAGCTTTCTTGCTCACTCTTTGTCGGCTGAAATTTCAAGACGATTTTCCAACCCTAAATTGATATATTCCATACCTTGATTTGATCTTAATTTATCTGAAATTGATCTGCATATATGTAGTATAGATTTTTTTTTTAACTAATGTTATAGAATCCATGTCCTATTGAGAAATACTGAGATGGAAAAGGTTACAAAAAAATTGTGAGGTAGAAATTCCATTATGAGTTCTCCGGGCGATTTGAGGTGAGTAATACAAAATTTTATGTTAAATTGATTGGTTTTGGTTTTTTTTGGGATGCTTAATTTATCTGGAAACAAGGCTGAGCATCCAAAAGTTTCAGTTTTGTACCCATTATTCAATACTAGCTCAATAATCATAATATTTCCTCTGATTTTGTTTATGAATTCTGATATATAATCATATTTTACAGTTTTCTATTGGGGAAACGTTAGGACCTGATGTCCTACATCGAAAAAATAGCAGCAACGGATCCTATTTAAAATGAATATAATTGAAGAGGCTAAGGATTCGACACCTTCTACAAACTGCACTACTACTACTCTTGTTAAGGTCTATTTCATTTCCTCTCTGCTCTCTCAATCTTCATAACTTGCTTTTATGTGCATTTTTTGTTTGGTTCTTATATAAAATGCATCTAATTGAGTATTTATAACCAAAAGAATTAATTTTCTAATTGCCCAATTTTGCAGGTTTTGCATCATTGGAACATCAGGCCCATGTCATTGCTTTACCTATGGTAGTTGAAATGTGTTGGAAATATTATCTTAATGTTTGGTCCTTTTGGGCTTAACCCATTAGTATTAGGGTTTCGTTTTCTTGTTTTATTTTAGGGTTTGCTTTAGTCTTTCTCTATATAAAGAACTTTTTGTATTTGATATTCTCATCAAGTTATTCGCAATGTAGTCTCTTAGGGTTTTGTAGTCGTTTCAGCATTTTCGTTTGTTCAATAAAATTCTTATTATTTTGTAATCTTGTTTGTTGTGCACTCTGATATTCAACTAAATGTACATACAATACCTTAGCTTTTAGTTTGTTTTCTTCTTTGGCTGCTTAGATTTTATGTTTCATGAGCTTGGCTTTTAATAGTATAGCAAAAATTTGCATCTTTTTGTAAGCTACGAATTCAACTTTTGAGTTCCTTTAACTCAGAATTTATATATGTAACATTTCAAGACTTATGTTGGAATGAAATTGTAATTCCTCATCCGTCATTACATTTTTTTGACAAGGATTTCAATTCATAAAACATTAAACTGCATAAATCTACAAAAGTCTACTTTTACATACGGTGCCAATTGAGGATATAGTTGCAATTTGAATTCAGTGTGCTTTCTGTGCACATGTGGTATGTATGTGTGCACTAAAATCTCCAAAATATAAAATTCCAGTTTCATTCTCTCCCTTAAGAACGTTATTAATGAAGAAATTAAAGAATATTTTCAGTTCAGAGTGTGAGTGCTACATGTGTTTCTTTCATTGCTAAAAACTATGAGACATAATTCTGCAAAACTTAATTGATGACCGTATGGAAGCTATGAAAGAACTCTCCGTACAATTCTTTAAATCTGGTTTAGTTTTGTCTTAGATATGCATACAATCATTATTTGTGAGATAATTAGTTGCATGGCTGGCTTTTAGCTGTTTGTTTGTTGATAATTACATATGGTTCTTAAGGAATTATATATGATTTGTGAGGTTTTAGATCAATATCAATATCCATGGCTGCCTCAATCCCCAATCGTACCATTTGGGCATAAATTTTGGCAAAATTATGATTCATTCAACTACTAATTTTTGTCTTTGTTAGATTTTCTTTATTTCACTTTGTTTTGCAGCTCATGGAATACCTTTCCCAAACTTAGACTCTTAATCAGTAAGCAATTTTTGAAAATCCTGTGCAGAGTAGTTCATAGATTTACATTATTTGAAAGTTCTTATTATTGTGATTGTTTTTATGCTTGCTATGTATTTGCTTAGCTTGATTATAAATTAGGGGTGGTTGAAAAATTAGAAATTTTATTCATGCATGTTTTATCCTTTCTTCCCAGCATTCAATTTGTTGTTCGGGGTTTCAGTTTTGTTCATCTTAGCATTATTCACTGTATTTAATCTGGTTTCATTTTTTTAAATAGACTACCATTTTTGCCATTGTACTGTTTGTGCAGAAAGGAAATATCTCATTACAAAGAACTCAATCCAATATAATATTTACTACTCTTAAAAGCATTATGTGAACTCCCATCGATATTTTTTTTATGTACAAGTGAGGTTTGAAAGTTTTGAAGCACCAATTAGAGAAGAAAGATTTACCGTTGATTACTATAAATAGTACAGTTATGCCATGTTTATATGCTTCTAAAACTTGCAAATATCTCCACCTTCCCTTGCTGAAAGTGATGTTGGTATTGTATTAGGAGGCATGGAACAAAGATTCCACATACAGTTCTGAAGATTGATTTTGGTTGTTCTTTCATTTTGAATTTTTTAATAATGATGTAGTTAAAGAAATTATATGCTCTATCAAGTATGTTTTATATTGTGGTTGTTGCATGGAAACAAAATATTTATGCAGATGATTGGTATTTTAAATATATAGAAATAGAGAATAATTGTAAATGGAACACCTAATATATTTAACATTGTTTTCTTTTCCATGTAATTTTTCTCTTGTTTAACATCTGCTTTTGTTTATGCATTTGATTCAAGTGTTTTTTTATTAGTGTTAACTTTGGGTTGCATATGTAAAACATTTAGTTTTGTTGTGGATGTTGTACATTTAACAATTAATACTTGGTTTGGAATTTGGTTGTTTCTTTAATTTCATGATCACTCATTCTCACAACTTAATCTAAAATGTTCTGCATGTATAAGATTTGTGTTCATAGAGGTGATTTTAGATGGATTTCTATCTGGGTTGCAAAGATTTGATTCAAATTGGTGGATTTGGGTAAGAAACCTTGACATTTCCTTTTAGTTTTAAGAGTTGAAGTGGTCATGCATGTCCTTTTCTTTGTGAGATATAAAAGATTAATGAATTTTTTGTTTATCACTATGAATTGGTTTGCAGATTTAATTTGGTTTTGCGTGTTTGTGCTTTTTGAAATTATAGTTTGTTTTTAGGATTGGAATTTCAGATTTTACAGTTTAAGTTGATTTCGTATTGGTATGTTGTCGAAAATTTCAATATTTCTGGGTTGGAATTAAAAGAACTACGCATGCTAAAGTTTTACATGGGTGTCAAAAAAATTTATATACTTTTTTTTACGGGAATTAACTTGATTTATGTATGGGTGGTTTTGGATTTGAAATTTTAAAGGGAAAATACAAATTATAAGAATAACACAACTAGTATAATATAGCTCTATGAATGTGTATATATATATATATATATATATATATATATATATATATATATAGTATATACATTGAGTTATCCACAAAAATATGAAAATAATTATATCATTATAGTCAACCCTGTAAATACACAATCAGTTCGAATAATCAACGAATAACTAACTATGGAATATATATATACATATATATATATATAGTATATACATTGAGTTATCCACAAAAATATGAAAATAATTATATCATTACTGACACACCCCGACCCGGAAAGGTTGACGCATACTGGCCATCACTGTGAAGTGACGTAACGATAGGGGTAAGTGATGTAAAAAGTGCATAAATTCAAATCAAACTAGAACTAATTCAAATAAGGATAGTGATAGAGTGCACAAACGTGGGCGTGACCCACTATAGTTATTCAGAGCTTAAAGATAGGACGACTACTGAAGAGTAGTCAAGAACCTAAAGTACACTTATTACACACGGTGATAAGTTCATACATCAAAAACTGAAGCTTAATGTCAGAAACTGTCAAGGTTCCTTGAATGCCACGAAGAACAGCTATCTAGGTCCTGGAGGGGCGAAAAACAAAGTTGAGTGGGTCAGCAAAACAAACTTATACGAAAACCTTTAGTTTTGAATGCACTAACCCCTCGTCGTAAAACAAATATAGTTTCCTTTAATAAGAAGTACATTATGAGTAAGTATGTATATATCCACAATACTATAGCCAAGTATAAATGACAATATGTACGCCAAATCATGATAAAGTCAATGTCGTAGAGGTATAATCATGAGACAATAATGTAATGAAATTCTCATCCATCTAATGCTGGCACACAAGTTCAAACAGATAGAATCCGACACGAACATGACTGGGTGTAATCAATGCGCTCAAGTACTACGATCACATGAAGACTGGTGCAGAAGCACATCACATACAAGTCGGATTGCCTAATGCAATCTAGCCTACAAAACTGGCACCTAACCTGGATCCAGATGAGCAAACGGTGCGATGTGAACATACACGTGAAGGACTGGCCTTGGCCCTAGGGCGAGTACTAACATCGGTGTAGCAAGATGAGTATGTATATAAATATGTATGAATGTCATAACAAGTATTTCCCAACCATATAGCAGCATTTATCACAATTATATCTCAATTATCCACTACTTGGCAACATATACGTAAAGTAAAGCATTTTATAAGATTTGGAAACTATAATTACGTACAGGTATAAAAATAAAATGCCCACTCACTAGTATGTTGTTGGGTCGTAGCCCCCGAGTCTAGCTTGGCCTTGAAATTCTTCAGGATACGTTTCTCCTATATTTTAAATAATTTATAACGAATTAATTAAAGCACATACACAAAAGCTTAAATAAAACTCCCATCGTTTGCTCAAACCTAGGGTTTAAATATACTAAATTGATCTACTCGACGTCACGAATACACACATATTTTTAGAATATTTTTTTTATCACCCACGCGCTGCCACGTGTCGGCGACGGCACGGACCTACGCGCCCCCACGCGCGGCCATGTGACATGCATACTGACGGGGCGTCAGTTAACGGCGTCAGGTATATTCTTCGGAATATTTCGTTTGTCCTTTAATGAAACTTAACGGCGTGACTTAACGTCGTTAGAATATTTGTTGGAAATGTGCCCTAAAACCAATCATATGATGATACTTTACGGACATTTCACATGATTAAACTAATCTAGTTTAATATCAAGGGCAAAGATTATTGTTTGAGCGGTCTCATATAAATGTTATATGCTTAAACGATAAAGTCCAAGGAATATGTGATTGGGAGAATGCGATCTAAATAGTTAGATTCATGAGACCATTCTTTCGTAGACACATCCTAAACGTTCCTGATCATAGGATTGCCAATTGGGCATTGACAGTCCGTTAAGATCAGTACGTGCTATGTCATCTCTCAGGGAGAGTGACTAGTCTCGAGTCATCGGTGTGAGTGACACCAAGACAAGTACGTAGGTGCTCAATAGAGAATGAGTTCACTGAACACGATCAACGACGAGTTCTCATATTCATGTCACGTGAGAACTCATGGTTAGGATAATGCAAATTAGTCCTTTGACCTGAGGCATCATAGTTGTCTTGTGGTTAGGTCCTTGATCTTTGATCGTGTCAAATGGCATTCCTTTGGAGTGTCCACGGCATGGTTGGGGTCAAGCTATCTAGTCATGGAGACAAGTGAATGCGCAACAAGGGATCTCTAACCTTCAAACTGTTGAGGGAGAATACTCTATGATATGATTTAGAATCTCTGGCCAGAGTATGAATGAGATGTTGGAATGCGTTCCATATCACATTCAAGGTAATCATATAAGTGCGAGATTCACATTGGATAGTAGACATGAATAAACTATCAAGCCAAACAATGTGGTCAAGAGTATTGTATTAGAGAATGACCGTATTGCATTTGTAATCCTAAACTGAATAGGTTCTCTACCTCTTCTGATTAGCTTGGGTAACCATGATATGCTGCTAGGTGTCACTCATGGTTTGTGGAAGCCCTAAACGTATGTAAACACTAAAGGGAGAATTGAAAGTTAGTTTCAAATTCACAATCGATTTAAAAGAGTTTGAATCGCCCACTGCCTCGCTAAAAGGAACCTAATGGATCGTACACCGTGTAAGGTGAAGATTGAAGATTCAACGGAGATGAGTAAGAATAATTAAATGGTTTAATTATTTATGGCAAGGATTAATTAATATGATTATTAATCAAACGAATAAGTTCGTTAAAGACCTCGGGATAGTTTTGGACCTTAAGGCCCAATGGGCTTCGAACGTCGAGTCCATTAACTTAAGTTGTATGACAACTTAATGAATAATGATTCACAAAGACCAAATTGCCCAAATTAATCCCTAAGGCCGGCCATATTGTGAAGGGTAGCAAACTTGGACTTATTTACAAGTTTGCCACTCAAATGAATTAAGGTATAAATTTGACTTTATAGCCAAAATTCATTTAGGGTTGTTTTTTTTGGGGAAATTGGAGAGAAGAAAAGCTCTCCCTTCTCTCTAGAATGGCCGGCCCCCTTGGAGGGTTTTAGCTAGCACTCTAGCTCCTCCAAGGTCACTCATTTCTTCTTAATCAAAACCTTGGTGTAGAAACTTAGAGGTTCTCAATTTTGAGAACTTAGAGAACCTATCCTTTCTATATAAATCCATAGTTTTAAGATGCAAGGAATGAAGGCCCTCTCTTTGGGTGATTAGCCTTTGCTTATGCAAAGAGGAATCTACAAAGGTATAAATCTCAACTCACTTGTTTTGAGTTGTCTAAAGGTTCACCAATCTACTAGGCTTTGAACATTCATGGGTAATGTTTTGTTTTTAAGTATATGCAAGCATGATTCCGCCTTTAATTTGTTAATTGCATGCTAATGATATTGCTTAGAAGAACATGTTTCTCCAAAATAATCCTTCAAGTGGTATCAGAGCCTAGGTCTAGTAGTTGGTGAATCCTTTTGGGTTTTGTAGTTCATAATATGTGATTTAAAAGTTGTAAAATGTTACAAGCTTTATTCTTGTTTTATGAATGTAAATTTTGTTGGAAAATTTGGCATCTCAAATGTTGTAGATGTAGTTCATATGAGCATGAATATTGAAGCTAAAATTTGGTGCCAAGAATTTTGGGATTTTCGGCCAAATTAAAAGGGTGATTTTTTGGGTTCTTGTTTGTCTTGTTAAAGTGTTTTTCAAGTGACTTTTGGAACCCCTAAGTACCCTAGTTTGGTTATATGTTATTTCCCTTAAGTTTAAGTGATTTTGAAATGTTTTTGGGTGAAAAATGTTCATGGAACTTTTATGGGTTTCTCATGAATGTTCTTCATTGTTCTTGATGTTCTTGCCAAGAACAATAAAGCTTGAGGTTTTGATTCAAAGTTTTGAATTATTTCATAAAGTTTTGTTATAAGATATTTTCATATATTTATTAATGATTAATATTTTTAATGTTAGTCAAAAACTTTGAAAATATCTTAGATATTTGATTATAAAAGGTGAAAGAAATATTGGTGGGGTGTGAAAGGATTAATTCCCTTTCACACACTTGTATGGTTTTATGACACCAAAACCACCTCACAAAAACTTTGAATTTTTTTTTTCTAAAATTTGCTTCAAAACCGGCCACCCTATAGAGTAGGGTTATTTTGGGCCTTTTGTGCAATTACATAAAGTTTTGATACTTTTGTGTATTTGCATTTTGGCCCAAAAGTTTACGTTTTTACGTAAAGGTCCAAAATCACTAAAAGGACAAATTGTTTTGATCCTTTAATGAAGTTTTATCTTTTGTTGAAATTTTTGGGTTCTAGTTGTAATTACATAAAGTAGTGAACTTTTGTGTTTTTACAAAGTGACCCCAAAAGTTTAAGTATTTGCAAAATAGCCCAAAAGTTGAGGTTAATTGCACTATGGCCCAAATAAGTTGAGGTCTTTGCATTTTGGCCCAAATGTTGAGGCTAATTGCATTATAGCCCAAATAAGTTGAGGTTATTAATATTGGCCCAAATTAGGTAGAGAGCAAAAATTGTTTTGTCTCTTTAAATGAGAATTGGATTTTCATTTAGTTAGCTTCATTTAAAATCAAATTTTATGGATACAAAAACCAAATGAAAATGTTGCATTCAATTTAATTAGTTAAAGTGTTAATTAATTAAAGGGTGATTATGAACCTAAGCCTACGATAATTGAGCTATGTGAAAGGCCGTTTCAAATTTGTTTGAACCATGGGAATGTGTAGATTAGATTTTGGTTGTAATTTGATTAGATCAAATGTTGTAAAAGAGCATAAGCTCTTCTTTAATTTAAAGTAATTTGATTTGATCAAATGTTGTAAAAGAGCATAAGCTCTTCTTTACTTTGAAGTACTTCTTTCTTGCTTTATATGATATGCATGAAAATGAAGTAGTTGGGTCCAACGCCCCTAAGACAACACGCCTTAATGTGATTAAACGCGTAACTAAAATCAATCACCATCCCTAGTCCGAGATTCAACACAAGGCTCGTGTTGGATCTAAATAAAAGGTTCATAGTCATCCTAAGGCCCTAAGGCAACTATATAGTCCATTAATGAATGCAAACCTTATGTTAGTAGTATCATGTACTCTTGCTTTAAAACCGTTTTAAAAGCTTAGTGGGAGTATTATATACAACTAAATAAATCATATGGACCAATAGTTGTGATAGGACCAAAAATGTTTTAATTGGATTAAAATGTATATTTATATGTGATGAGACCTAAAAACCCTCAACCAAACGAATATTAAGTTGATAAGCGAGAGATGCTTTGAATGTCTCTTCGTGGCCTTCCACCATGATAGGTTCAATCGTGTGTGACTCATACACCGTATTCGTCCAGTTCTGGGGTTGCAAAGTATGTGCTTACATTCAGGAGAAGCCTATAAACATATGATGAGGTGAAAGTAGGCAACAAGTATGGCCAATAAGATATTCTTCTGAGGCCATTCTTGAACCCCTACTTGAACTAGCATGGTGGGAATGACTTAACTAAGTGCAATGATGCCAATAAGATATTCTTCTGAGGCATCATTCTCTAGAGGCCAAATTAGATGGGTTCTTACATTAGATGTAAATGAGTAAGCGTACTCTCTCATTATTATTATTACTTGCCAATAAGATATTCTTCTGAGGTGGGCTTGGTAATAGTGAGTCTCCCATAACCTACTAAGAGTTTCCACCAAAACTCTCGAATTCCGATGAGGGATATGGAATTTGCCAAAAATGGTGGGTGGTGCTATTTTGATTTAAAGACCCAAATCAAATAGCTTAAAATCAATCAATTTATATTCGTTATGTATTTGTTTACCAATATATTTGCAAACGCTATCCAATACTTGACAAAGAAAAGCCGAATACTTTAGTTTCCGAACTTGGTACCACAATCCCATAGATTGTCTTGAATGGATTGTAAAAGTGCCTAAGTAGTCTCATCCTCACAATCTTCCTATTGATAATGTATCATTGGAAGAACATGTTAGATAAGTCTATCATAAAGAGGACAACAATTTTATTGTCATAATTCTTCAAATACAAATTGTTGTATGAAGAAATAAGAGTTGCTTTGAACAACCCTTAATCAACGCAAACATTAAGTGCTTGTCTCTTTGTTACACGAACAAAGGAACTTGAGAAGAAAGCACAAGGGCATGGACACTTTATATGCCATGATTCTTCATTTACAAATCGTTGTATGAAGAAATGAGAGTTGCCTTGAACAACTCTTGAATGTTTGTAATTATGTTTAGAACATAATGGTTGGTTGACAAAAATAGTCCATCAACATGGACTTATGATGATTTTGAATCATTGTATGTTGAAGTGTTAAAACACTTAACGAGACGGAAACTAGATAAGGACTTCACCTTTGTGTCCCTATCCTAATCCTTCACTAAGTTTATTGTAAACTATATGGTGAACAAATAACCACACGCTCTCCAAATTGTTTGATGTGTAAAACACGATTGAAACAAGTTTCAAGAGAGATAGTGGGAGTTTAGGGACCATGACTATTGTAGTCAAAGGAGAAGTTAAATGAAGAAGACAAAATAACTCCAAGGGAACAAACTTTCTTTATGAAAGGATGGACATTGGAAGGGGTATTTGCAAGAAATGTCTTGCAAGTGTCAAGAACACACCTTTCGAAGGTGTTGAAGAATGTTCTTGAAAAGTTCATAACAGTTGGTTCTTCTACTTGAATGCTTGATTCTGTATTAGTAACTATGTTTTACAAATCGTTGTAAAAGTGTGGCTAATAAGAAGTAGAAGATTAATGAGAGAAGAGAAAGTACTTCACATTCGGAAAGTGAATAAAATATAGATCTCTGCGAAAGCGGATTGTACTTACTTCCTCATATGAACTACCAAATAAGAATGATTAGATTATTGTAATCTAATTAATTGTCTCTATAGTAGAGATAATATGGTAGTATTAATTGTTTAGAATAAAACGATGCTTAAAACCCAAAAGGTTGCAAGGTAGTGACTAATCCCAACTAAGTTGTGATACCTCTAAAACATAAATTACGAGTTGGTTATGGATGGATGCTTTGGATCGTTAGATCCGGATCCAATGCCTTCTTGTTAAAATTGTATAGAGGCGAAATGTTCGAATCTTTATTCTTTTGGAAAGAAGAAAGAATCACAAAGTTGTTGAGGTTAATTCACTTAGATGTTAGTGGCACTAGTCCACAACATAATACTACTCATGTTATATGACATTCACCGAAGATCACTCTCGGTTGGACTATAGTTTATTTTGAATAAACACAAGTCCGAATACTTTGCAAAAGGTTTCAAAGAATTCAAGAAATGTAAGTTGATGAGTAAGACATCTAAAGTATTTACCTCCTTAGATTTGATACAAGGAAAAGTAACACTTTAGATACGTTTCCTTGAAAGATGTCAAGGAAGGTAGCATCATAAGATAATGAATTTCTCCATTAGGAGAAGAACGTACTCAAATATGATTTAGTTCGTTGATTATTATCTAATACCCATATATAGAATATATATACGCTTCTAAAACAATGTGATTGTGAATTAGAAGATCTTCCAAAATTTTCGTGACTCCATAAAGATGTAGTTGGAAAGAAAGGCAAATTTTAAGTATGTTAAGATTTGGGGTTGTGTGCTAATGAGCAATATTTGTTTGATAACAATCTTGTGGGATATCCTTAAATTAACCTTTGGATATCACTTCTATAAACCAACTAACAAATGTTGTTTTGTTGGGTAGTTCATTGTAATCCTACAATATGATTTGCATAAGCGCAAATGAACTAGAGATAGAACTCAAAGAATGTGTTCTTTAAGAGACAAGATAGTAATCAACAAATATAACAACCTAGTTCCTATACCAAAAGCTCCAAGGTAGTCGAGAAGGATTTATAAACCGTCTTAGTTGAATGGTTTGAACTTTATGACTATGTCATAGAGTTGTACCTCTTAAATCGAAAGAAATAAGAATGAAAATCCTTATGACTACATTGAGTGTATATACGATATATACTCAAGGAAATGGTAAAATACCATTTGACTCGAAATAATGAAACCTTAATAGCTAATTGGTAGCCTAAGGTGACTACACTCAAAGAGTATGGTTGACTTTGAAGAAACCATCTTTGATATAGTCTTAGTTTCAATTAAATCGAGGATTGCTAGCTACAACTAAATGGTGATTTAATGTTTGGACATAATATGGGTTTCCATAACCATTATTAAGATAGTCTTGATAATGTATGTCTAAAACTATAAATCACAAGACATGTAAGTTGTAGAGATCCATCCATCATGGATCTTAGCAAGCTAGTGGGAGCTACAACCGTCTTATGAAAGATCAAATCGTTTGATTTCTCATAAAGGTGTAAATGAATCTTTTGTTTACAAAAGATTAGTGGGAGTTTATCATATTCCTAAATTTGAATATATATGATATATTAATTTTTGGAAATGAAATGAATACTTCTTCGTTAAAGTAATGACTTTAAACATTCTATAAACGATAGAATAAATATGGGAGATATAGTCTATAATAGACAAGAGACGCTAGGAAGTTTCTCATATGATGATAAACTTCAATTTGAATGACAATTCTAGTGAGACTAGGACATTGTTCTTCTCAAAGGGAATGTACCCTTTGACTCCCAAAGTAATAATGCGTAAATAGAATCCTTTATGCATACGCAGGAAGGTGATTTATGTATTTCATATTGTATGAAAAACATTGATATGAGTTGTACCTAGAACGGTACAAAGCGATATCAGTGCAAGCCCAGGATCAGAACCATGGCAACTGTCAAGTGAGTCCTTAAGTATTTAAGAAATACTAAAGGATAGATTTCTCAATAATTGAGGAAGAATTAGAGTAACGTAATGGAAGCGTAAATGTATTAGATTATGAATCTAATCCATCATTGGATGTTTCTTCATTATGAATGAAGAGATAAACAGATATCTCTTTATTATGACTAAAGAGATATTTGGATGGAAACATTAAAGTAATGACTTTAGTGTGTTCCATTATGAATGCAAAATATATTGCCATATAGAAGCTTACAACAATGTTGTTTGGATGGGAAAGTTCATTTATGAACTATCTATTCGGTTCCAACCAGAAAGTGTATGACACTAATGGGGCGATAGCTCAAGCCAGGGAATCAAGGTCTCATCAAGGTCCGAACTCATATGAGAGACTGAACCACATGATTGAGAATCATGTATAATGGTGACGTTGTTAATCTCAAGATTGCTTCTATGGATAACATATAGATATCCATTGTCTAGGCCTACTACTCAGCCATTTATGAAATGACTACAGAAGAGTTATCATCACTGATGACCAAACTGATTGGCTCTAGTGCAAGTGGGAGATTGTTGGAAATGTGCCCTAAAACCAATCATATGATGATACTTTACGGACATTTCACATGATTAAACTAATCTAGTTTAATATCAAGGGCAAATATTATTGTTTGAGCGGTCTCATATAAATGTTATATGCTTAAACGATAAAGTCCAAGGAATATGTGATTGGGAGAATGCGATCTAAATAGTTAGATTCATGAGACCATTCTTTCGTAGACACATCCTAAACGTTCCTGATCATAGGATTGCCAATTGGGCATTGACAGTCCGTTAAGATCAGTACGTGCTATGTCATCTCTCAGGGAGAGTGACTAGTCTCGAGTCATCGGTGTGAGTGACACCAAGACAAGTACGTAGGTGCTCAATAGAGAATGAGTTCACTGAACACGATCAACGACGAGTTCTCATATTCATGTCACGTGAGAACTCATGGTTAGGATAATGCAAATTAGTCCTTTGACCTGAGGCATCATAGTTGTCTTGTGGTTAGGTCCTTGATCTTTGATCGTGTCAAATGGCATTCCTTTGGAGTGTCCACGGCATGGTTGGGGTCAAGCTATCTAGTCATGGAGACAAGTGAATGCGCAACAAGGGATCTCTAACCTTCAAACTGTTGAGGGAGAATACTCTATGATATGATTTAGAATCTCTGGCCAGAGTATGAATGAGATGTTGGAATGCGTTCCATATCACATTCAAGGTAATCATATAAGTGCGAGATTCACATTGGATAGTAGACATGAATAAACTATCAAGCCAAACAATGTGGTCAAGAGTATTGTATTAGAGAAGGACCGTATTGCATTTGTAATCCTAAACTGAATAGGTTCTCTACCTCTTCTGATTAGCTTGGGTAACCATGATATGCTGCTAGGTGTCACTCATGGTTTGTGGAAGCCCTAAACGTATGTAAACACTAAAGGGAGAATTGAAAGTTAGTTTCAAATTCACAATCGATTTAAAAGAGTTTGAATCGCCCACTGCCTCGCTAAAAGGAACCTAATGGATCGTACACCGTGTAAGGTGAAGATTGAAGATTCAACGGAGATGAGTAAGAATAATTAAATGGTTTAATTATTTATGGCAAGGATTAATTAATATGATTATTAATCAAACGAATAAGTTCGTTAAAGACCTCGGGATAGTTTTGGACCTTAAGGCCCAATGGGCTTCGAACGTCGAGTCCATTAACTTAAGTTGTATGACAACTTAATGAATAATGATGCACAAAGACCAAATTGCCCAAATTAATCCCTAAGGCCGGCCATATTGTGAAGGGTAGCAAACTTGGACTTATTTACAAGTTTGCCACTCAAATGAATTAAGGTATAAATTTGACTTTATAGCCAAAATTCATTTAGGGTTGTTTTTTTTGGGGAAATTGGAGAGAAGAAAAGCTCTCCCTTCTCTCTAGAATGGCCGGCCCCCTTGGAGGGTTTTAGCTAGCACTCTAGCTCCTCCAAGGTCACTCATTTCTTCTTAATCAAAACCTTGGTGTAGAAACTTAGAGGTTCTCAATTTTGAGAACTTAGAGAACCTATCCTTTCTATATAAATCCATAGTTTTAAGATGCAAGGAATGAAGGCCCTCTCTTTGGGTGATTAGCCTTTGCTTATGCAAAGAGGAATCTACAAAGGTATAAATCTCAACTCACTTGTTTTGAGTTGTCTAAAGGTTCACCAATCTACTAGGCTTTGAACATTCATGGGTAATGTTTTGTTTTTAAGTATATGCAAGCATGATTCCGCCTTTAATTTGTTAATTGCATGCTAATGATATTGCTTAGAAGAACATGTTTCTCCAAAATAATCCTTCAATATTTCGTTAAACTTAACGGAATATTCTCTCATCTTTTATCTCCACCTCCGGCGACCGTCGCCGTCGCCGGAAAACTGGGAATTTTTCAATTCTTTATATCTTCGTCATTTTTCATGCAATTTATATCAAAATGAAGCCTTTAACATGTAGAATAAGTTTATACCTCTTTGGAGCTTCAAATCCTTCGAAGTCTCGTCGGAGTAAAATTACGAAAACCGGCCAACTTCGAAACTCACGATCCCGACGTCCAATTCCTTCAAATGAACCACTCCAAGGTTCCTGGGAGAGTTCTAAGACTCGTGGTGATCTTGGTTTCCCTTAAAACACAACCATTTAAAAGTTGATGAATAGTACTAAAGTCGGAGGTTAATAGTTCGACGTGAAAACAATCGAGTTCTTACCTGAAATTGATGTTGACGAACTCGTGAGGTTCCAAGCAATCCAATGGTAACCTTGGATCCTTCGATCTTCAAGGTTTGAGTGGTCTACGAGTTTGTCCGTAAGGAAATGACAGAGAGAGTGAATTCGAGGGTAGGAGAGAGAGAGTGTGACTGAGAGCTTGAGAGAAGCGGGAGTGAGAGAGAGTTGTATTATTTTATTTTCATTATGATTGAATGTTAATGGAATAAGGAATGATGAGTTGTTATGGATGAAGGATAGGATTTCAGGGAAAAGAAGGTTGAGTGAGTTGGTTGAGGGGGATACGGTTCCCCTTATTAAAGAAGAGAGAATATTTTCTGACAATATACACCTTTGGTGTATGATTTATGTCTCAATACAGTGTTTCAAGCACTATTAAATCTGTACATGTGAGTAAAATTAGAATACTTAAAGCGTGAACGAAATAAAATTAATATAACGCGTCCACGTCACTCAACGATAAGGGCATAATTGCCAATATACACATGCGGGGAGAATTTACATAGGAAAATTAGGGACGGGTCGCCATAATCTACCCCCTTATAAAAATTTCGTCCCCGAAATTTCAACATCAATTACATATCGAAACCATAAAACAAACGTGGGTACAAATCTCTCATACGTTCTTCTGCCTCCCAAGTAGCTTCCTCCAATGAGTGGTTTCTCCATAAGACCTTCACCGTCTGTACGGTTTTGTTCTTAAGAACTTTATCTTTCCAGTCAAGAATCGTCACTGGAATCTCCTCGTAGGTCAAATCTGGGTTGATTTCCAATGGTTGAGGAGGGATCACGTGTGATGGATCAGAGCCGTATCTCTGTAGCATCGATACGTGAAATACATTATCCACTCTCGCTAATTCTGGTGGCAAAGCGAGTCGATAAGCAACTTCACCAATTCGTTCGATGATCTGGTACGGTCCGACGTACCTAGGGCTAAGCTTCCCTTTCTTCCCAAAACGCACAACGCCTTTCCACGACGATAACTTCAAGAATACCAAATCACCAACCTTATAAACTCTGACGGTGGAATGTCGATCAGCAATACTTTTCTGTCGATCCTGTGCTGCTTTTAGGTTAGTCTTTATCACTTGAATGTTCTGTGTTGTCTCATCCATGATCTCCGGACCCACCAAAACCCGTTCACCTACTTCAGACCAACACAAAGGAGTACGACACGGTTTTCCATACAATGCTTTAAATAGGGCCATACCAATGCTAGAATGAAAGCTGTTGTTGTAGGCAAATTCTATCAACGGCAAACGCTTGTGCCAAGCGTCTCCAAACTGTAGAACCGACGATCTCAACATGTCTTCCAAAGTTTGGATCGTTCTTTCTGATTGTCCATCGGTTTGAGGATGATAGGCGGTACTGTAGAGTAATCTCGAACCCAAAGCTTCCTGAAAAACTATCCAGAACTTCGAAGTAAACCGGGGGTCCCGATCAGAAATGATGCTAATAGGGACTCCGTGATACTTTACTACTTCGGAGACAAACCGTTTGGCTAATTGGTTCAACGAGTGATTCTCACGAACGGGTATGAAATGTGATGACTTAGTTGGTCGGTCAACGATAACCCAGATACCATCATAACCATTTCGCGTACGGGGCAATTTGTACACGAAATCCATCGTAATGTTCTCTCATTTTCACTGAGGTATCGGGAGTGGCTACAATAACCCAAAAGGCTTCTTTCTTTCGGCCTTAACTTGTTGACAAATTGCACATCGACTGACATACTCAGCAACCTCTCTTTTCATCCCTGGCCAATAGTAAAACTGTCGGATGGTATGATACATTTTAGTACTTCCGGGATGCATCACATAAGCAGAAATATGTGCTTCATCCAGTATATCCTTCTTTAGTTCCTCAATATTTGGCACACACATCCGAGCACCCTGCATCAGCATGCCATCAGTGTCTCTGACCCTTAGATCTTTCTTCTTTCCTTCTGATACCGCCTGTATTAATTCTTGAATTTCTGTATTGTTCCCTTGGTCATCAAGAACACGATCCAACAGAATTGGTCTGACCTGAAAACTGGCAATTAAGGCTCCTCGTCGCTCTGCTTCCAAAGTTACACCAGTAGATCGTAGGTCGGTCAATACAAGAAGATGACTTGCAATAAGAGTATTAAGTCAAGCATGAGGTTTTCTGCTAAGAGCATCCGCTACGGTATTCGCATGACCTGGGTGATACTCAATAGTGCAATCATAGTCACTAAGCAACTCTATCCACCTTCGTTGCCGGAGATTAAGCTCTGGCTGAGTGAAAATGTACTTTAGGCTATTATGATCAGTGAAGATTGTACATCTCTCTCCATAAAAGTAATGTCTCCAAATCTTCAGAGCGAACACGATTGCTGCCAACTCGAAGTCATGAGTAGGATAATTCTTCCCATGAGGCTTTAGCTGACGTGAAGCATACACGATCACATTCCCATGTTGCATTAACACACATCCAAGACCATTCAGAGATGCATCATTGTAGATCTTGAAGTTCCCTTTGTCATCGGGGAGTGCTAAGACAGGTGCATGAATGAGAAAGTACTTCAACTGTCGGAAACTCTGTTTACACTTCTCACTTCATACAAATGGAACTCCATTTCTAGTCAACTTCGTCAGAGGCAACGCAATAGCTGAAAAATCCTTTACGAAGCGTCGATAATAACTAGCAAGACCAAGAAAACTTCGTATTTCAGTAACCGTCTGAGGTTGCTCCCAATTCTCAACGGCTGATATTTTTTTAGGATCAACAAGCACACCTTGAGCCGATATCACGTGCCCCAGAAATGACACCTGGTCTAGCCAAAACTGACATTTACTAAACTTAGCATATAGCTTATTCTGCCTTAGCGTCTCCAAAACTAAATGCAAGTGCCTGGCATGGTCAGCTTCATTCTTAGAGTACACCAATATGTCATCTATGAAAACAATGACAAACTTGTCGAGGTATGGATGAAATACTCGATTCATCAGGTTCATGAAAACTGTTGGTGCATTAGTTAACCCAAATGGCCTCATAAGAAATTCGTAATGACCATATCGAGTTCGGAATGCTGTCTTCGGGACGTCATCATGTCTGATCTTCAACTGGTAGTAACCAGACCTTAGATCAATCTTCAAAAATACACAAGCTCCTCTAAGCTGGTCAAAGAGATCATCAATACGAGATAACGGATAACGGTTTTTAATCGTCACCCAATTCAACTGTCTGTAATCGACACACAATCTCAAAGTTCCGTCTTTCTTCTTCACAAACAGAACTGGAGCTCCCCAAAGGGAAGTGCTTGGTTGAATGAAACCTTTATCAACAAGCTCTTGTAACTGAGTTTTAAGTTCCCTTAACTCTGCTGGAGCCATACGATAAGGTGTAAGAGAAATATGATTAGTACTTGGAAGTAGATCAGTGGTGAACTCCAATTCGCGATCTGGGGGTAAACCAGGTAAATCTTAAGGGAAAACATCTGGAAAGTGTTTGACCACTTCGATGTCGTTCACCGACGTAGTAGTCTCTTCAGATAGTACAACATGAGCTAAGTAGCCTTGACAACCCTTGCTTAACATTCTTCTCGCCCTCACAGCGGTGATAACTCTTCGCCTTAGACCACTTCGTTCACCAACAAACGTGACACTAGGCACGTCTGGTCGATGAAAAGTAACTACCTTTCGATAGCAATCCAGATGGGCACGGTTGTAGTGCCACCAATCCATGCCTAAGATAACGTCAAAATCAACGATATCTAACGGAACAAGATTAGCTGACATTACTACATCTTCGATAAGGATGGGACATCCTTGATATTCCCAGTTAACATAACATATTTCACCCCTCGAGAATTCCAACTCGTAACCGAGTGAAGTGGGATGTGGTTGTGTCGTTTGAGCAAACTTATGGGAAATAACTGAATGTGTAACACCAGAATCAATTAAAACTTTAGCAAAGTGGCCTAGAACATTCAACGTACCCATAATCAAGTTCGTGTTTGCCTGGGCCTCCTGAAAGGTGATGCTGTTGACTCTTCCCTGAACTTGTTGTCTGCCTCCTCCTCGAGGCATGCCAGAGTTAAAACCTCCGTTGAATGATCCAGAATTATTTATGTTCCTCTTAAAGTTCTGCGTTCTCCGTGGACCAAATGAATACTGCCCATTGTTATTGTTCCTCTGGGTATTCTTGCTTTTATTCTCATCATCATCATCAGGAGCGTTCTCTGATTCCTCCACTTGAAGCAAGACCTCAAAGAACTCTTGATAAGTATCACAGTGTGTAGCGGTCGCTAAGGAGTGCAGTTTCTTTTGAGTTCCCTTCTTATACAGACGAAGCATCTCCTGAGGATTAGCAGCGGTCTAGGGGTGATAGCGGGATATGTCCATGAACTTCCGATGGTACTCAGTGGCTGACAACCTACCCTGCTTCAGCTCCGAGAACTCATTCTTTTTCCTGTCCAAATAAGTTGAGGGAATGAAACTGGTCTGGAATATGTGTTTGAAAGTATCCCAATCTTTAATATCCTCAGTGGACAAAGAGCGCTTCTTCTGTCTCCACCAGGATTCTGCTCCCTTACGTAACAACCAAGTCGCTGTCTCGACCCATATCTCTTTAGGAAGATTCCCCTGTCGATGCATGACCTCAAAAGTCTTCTCAACATGCTCGAGCCAAATCTCTGACTTCTCTGGCCTTTCAGTACCGAAGAGTTCATCTATCTTCAGGCGTGCCACAAAGTCTAGAGTGTTCCTCTGGGGAGGACGAAGTGCCGACTGGATAGCATTAGTGATAGCCTCGCCAAATTGCTCAAAACCCAGAAAGTTGTTTTCGACTGGAGCACGTGGCTCTTTTCGAGGTGGCATATTTCTGACATAGAAAGAAAAAAGTTAAAACACACTAGGAATTTTAGGACTATCTAAACCTAGTGCTCTGATACCAAGCTGACACACCTCGACCCGGAAAGGTCGACGCATGCTGGCCATCACTGTGAAGTAACGTAACCATAGGGGTAAGTGATGTAAAAAGTGCATAAATTCAAATCAAACTAGAACTAATTCAAATAAGGATAGTGATAGAGTGCACAAACGTGGGCGTGGCCCACTATAGTTATTCAGAGCTTAAAGATAGAACGACTACTGAAGAGTAGTCAAGCAACTAAAGTACACTTATTACACACGGTGATAAGTTCATACATTAGAAGCTGAAGCTTAATGTCAGAAACTGTCAAGGTTCCTTGAATGCTACGAAGAACAGCTATCTAGGTCCTGGAAGGGTGATAAGCTCATATTTATATATATTTTACATCAAATTCACTTATCTTTTCTTAGTTAGTTCCTTATATTTTTGAGCTATTTACTTTGTTTTTGTGTTTTATAGAAGTTTTCAAGCAAAGAAAAGAAAAATATAACAAGTAAGATTTTAAGTAATAAATTCGTCAAAACTGCCTGTGCAGATCAGCTGACTTTGAAATAATTTTACGAACTACTCAAAATGAACTAGTGAATGAGCCTTATATGTTTGGAAAGCTACGGATGTCTATTTTCTGGAGCATTTTGCGGATTATTAAGATCATTTTTCTAGAAGAAGTTATGGGCATTTTAACACTGAAAGGTTCCAAAGCGGCTGAGCAGTTTGTAACTGCAATGAGCAAAGCACATGCATACAGCAAAAGGATGGACATTTTGGTGCATGAAAGGGCTTCAAACACATGCTAAAATCTGATCAAAATGAAGAAGATACCTTGCAAAGACCAAGCATGTGTGTTGCTAGCTGTTTTAATCATGAAAACACAAGTGTGCAAGTTGTTTTTGCAAGGAAACCCCACAACATGGATGGATAATCATGTTTTGCAAGTGTGCTAGCTTATTTAATCATGAAATACAAGTGTGCTAGCTGTTTTGCAAGTGTACTAGCTGATTCATCATGAGAAGACCAAGAGGGACCAAAGGCATGGACCAAGGAGGATGAATGCAAGTTGTTTCATCATGAAATTTCTGCAAAGATGCATGTGTGCTAGCTGTTTTTGATGATTAATTCTTTCTTTGTATTGTTTATTAAAACAACTTGTGTGGTTCTTTACTTTTGAGCACCTATAAATAGGCCTTCTTGCAAGGCTTAAAACTCACCAGTTCATACAACAACTTCCTTCTACACATCCATTCATTCTCTCCAAAAACAGCCGCACCTAGTCCCTAAAACACTCCACAAAAATCTGCCCATAAACACCATTGCCACACCCCCCCCCCCAACCATCCTAAATACCACCATACATCCTCTTATCCATTCCTCCATACAACCAAACCTTCAACCCACAACCACCCATTGTGCCGTAGCAAAGGAAGGGAGGGAAAGTGCTTGGACGTGCTTGCCACTCAACGAGGATCATTGGAGCGTTTAGGTGTTTTCTTTCTTTTATTTTCAATGTATAAATCTATTTACCTTTGTTTTACAATTATGAGGAACTAAACCCCCCTTTTGCTAGGGGGTTCAAAGCCATGATTACATTTGCATTATGAATTAATTACTTTTGGTTGTGCTTTAATAATTTGTGATTTCAATTCGCTTAACTATTTGATTGATAACTTATTTGTGTATGTTAATTAAGAGTGCACGCTTAGTTTTCATGCTTAAGTTTGATGCTAGAATATAAGGAAATTTCACCTAATCGTTATGAACTTATATTCATGAGTAGTGAAGGTTGCTATCCACAATCGTGTTAAGTGAATTCTTGGCAAGAGTATCATGCTTTTCATAGTTACGAATGCCTCGTCAATACTTATAGTTCTCATGAATCTTAATGATCTTTGATTGTATCTCTATTGTGCTTTTCACGTATGGAACTTTTGAAGAATGTTTTGAATTGTTATATGCGTTTTCCCATTCAATTCATTAACTTAAGGAGAACTTGAAGGTTAAAAAAGTGCTATCACGGTTAACCCAGAGTACTGAGTTTCATAAGTTATCGAAAGAACAACTAAAAATTGGTTTATGTACAAGTGTATCATGTGTGGAGGAGAACCCTCTAGCTAATCCATCATCCATTCAAACAACCATATTTTGTGTCTAAATTTGTCTAGTTTATAATTTGTTTATTTTCAAGTTATTATCATCAAAACCCAATCCCCCTTTTACAATTTATGTCCTTTGATTTGAATCTACTTTATTTGATTTCTTTTGAGTTCTTTGAATTAATTTAGTTTAGAGTTGGTTAATTTTCATAATTTGAATCTTTTAAATTCAATTCATGTCCTAAAGCATCCCTAGAATCTGTTTTAGTTTATTTGTTAGTTTTAATTTGAGTTATTCTAGTTTAGTTGAAATCATTTGAATCTAGTGAAGTGTTTTGATTTTTGATTTGTGTTTTTAAAGTTTTATTTATTGTTTCTAAGTTTATTTTATATAGATTAGCAATCCCTCCTAATCCCCGGTTTAGAACGATCCCTACTTGCATATATACTACAATTGTCAACAAGAGGGTTTAATTTGTGTGTTTGCTTATTCATCGCACCAAGGGGCGCAAAACAAAGTTGAGTGGGTCAGCAAAACAAACTTATACGAAAACCTTTAGTTTTGAATGTACTAACCTCTCGCCGTAAAACAAATATAGTTTCCTTTAATAAGAAGTACATTATGAGTAAGTATGTATATATCCACAATACTATAGCCAAGTATAAATGACAATATGTATGCCAAATCATGATAAAGTCAATGTTGTAGAGGTATAATCATGAGAAAATAATGTAATGAAATTCTCATCCATCTAATGCTGGCACATAAGTTCGAACAGACAGAATCCGACACGAACAGGACTGGTGTAATCAATGCGCTCAAGTACTACGATCACGTGAAGGCTGGTGCAGAAGCACATCACATACAAGTCGGATTGCCTAATACAATCTACCCGACAGGACTGGCACCTAACCTGGATCCAGATGAGCGAACGGTGCGATGTGAACATACACGTGAAGGACTAGCCCTGGCCCTAGGGCGAGTACTAACACCGGTGCAGCAAGATGAGTATGTATATAAATATGTATGAATGTCATAACAAGTATATCCCAACCATATAGCAGCATTTATTACAATTATATCTCAATTATCCACTACTTGGCAACATATACGTAAAGTAAAGCATTTTATAAGATTTGGAAACTATAATTACGTATAGATATAAAAATAAACTGCCCACTCACTAGTACGTTGCTGGGTCATAGCCCCCGAGTCTAGCTTGGCCTTGAAATTCTTCGGGATACGTTTCTCCTATATTTTAAATAATTTATAACGAATTAATTAAAGCACATACACAAAAACTTAAATAAAACTCCCATCGTTTGCTCAAACCTAGGGTTTAAATATACTAAATTGATCTACTCGACGTCACGAACACGCACATAAAGTCAATACTCGAATTAATTAACGCCGTCAGGTATATTCCTCGGAATATTTCGTTTGTCCTTTAATGAAACTTAACGGCGTGGCTTAATGTCGTTAGACTATTTCGTTAAACTTAACGGAATATTCTCTCATCTTCTACCTCCGCCTCCGGCGACCGTCGCCGTCGCCGGAAAACTGGGAATTTTTCAATTCTTTATATCTTCGTCGTTTTTCATCCATTTTTCACGCAATTTATATCAAAATGAAGCCTTCAACATGTAGAATAAGTTTATACCTCTTTGGAGCTTCAAATCCTTCGAAATCTCGTCGGAGCAAAATCACGAAAACCGGCCAACTTCGAAACTCACGATCCCGACGTCCAATTCCTTCAAATGAACCACTCCGAGGCTCCTGGGAGAGTTCTAAGATTCGTGGTGATCTTGGTTTCCCTTAAAACACAACCATTTAAAAGTTGATGAATAGTACTAAAGTCGAAGGTTAATAGTTCGACGTGAAAACGATCGAGTTCTTACCTGAAATTGATGTTGACGAACTTGTGAGGTTCCAAGCAATCCAATGGTAACCTTGGATCCTTCGATCTTCAAGGTTTGAGTGGTCTACGAGTTTGTCCGTAAGGAAATGACAGAGAGAGAGTGAGTTCGAGAGAGAGAGAGAGAGAGAGAGAGAGAGAGAGGGAGAAAGTGTGTGTGACTAAGAGCTTGAGAGAAGCGGGAGTGAATGATAATGGAATAAGGAATTATGAGTTGTTATGGATAGAGGATAGGATTTCAGGGAAAAGAAGGTTGAGTGGGTTGGTTGAGGGGGACACAGATCCCCTTATTAAAGAAGAGAGAATATTTTCTGACAATATACACCTTTGGTGTATGATTTAAGTCTCAATACAGTGTTTCAAGCACTATTAAATCTGTACGTGTGAGTAAAATTAGAATACTTAAAGCGTGAACGAAATAAAATTAATATAACGCGCCCACGTCACTCAACGATAAGGGCATAATTGCCAATATACACATGCTGGGAGAATTTACATAGGAAAATTAGGGACGGGTCGCCACAATTATAGTCAACCCTGTAAATAAACAATCAGTTCGAATAATCAATGAATAACTAACTATGGAATTCTCCTATTGTGTTTGTTTGATTTTCTTTGTTTCGCTGTGTTTTGCAGCTCATGAAGTTCTCTTCCAAAGTTAGATTCTTAATCAGTAAGCAAGTGAAGGACAAACTTTCTAAATTATAGGTTAGTTATCTATTTTTGAAATTTCTGTGCAAAGTAATTCATAAATATATGATGCTATTTGACAGTCCTTATTGTTATGATTATATTGTGTTCACTGTTTATTTGCTTAGCTTAATTATAAATTAGGGGCAATTAGAAATTAAATTTTTTTTTCATACTTGTTTTTTCCTTTTTTTCCCAACTATCAATTTGTTGTCCGAGGTTTCAATTTCATTCATCTTAACATCCTTCTCTTTATTTAATTTGGTTTCATTTTTTTTAAACAGACTACCATTTTTGCCATTGTAATGTTTGCAAGGTTCTAAAAGGCGCTAGGCAGACTAGGCGGATTTAAGTAAATCTATTATATTTCGTGTAAATAAGTGTTTTTCAACATAAAATATATGTAATTACATCATAAACTACAAAATAGAATGACATATATATTATGAAGTATTGGAATATAATGAAAGCATGGGAAACAAGCATCAGGGCCGTCTCTGAGATTTAAGAGGCCCTATGCGAAATTCATAAAAGGGGCAGATGGATATTTTCTAGTAGGCGCCATCTTTTATATCTCAAACAAAATCACAATAAAATTATAGTAAGTATGAACAATGAAACCTGATAGTCTGTAATACGTGTGCGTCTAGCGATTTTTTGTGACTACTCTTCTCTTGATATTGCCCTGAAAAGTACAAAAAAAATATTATTATAGATGAAAAATACCCAAATCTTCAAATTTCGAGTTAATATACTTAAATTAGTAAATATCTTACTTTGATCGAAATCTACATCACTCTAATAATTTGAAAGTTTCTCTTTAATTTCATAAATTAGGGTTTAATAATTTGTGGGAAATATAGCAATAAGACGAAGAGAGAAGGAAATTACACTGGAAGTCTGAAGCACTGGCACAGTGGCATGCAGCGATGGCAATCTGGTGTGAAAAGAAGAAAAGTGGAACGGCGTGAGAGAAGAGAAGTAGTCGTTTGTTGCCTCTGTCAGTGGGGTTTTCTCCACTTTAATTGATTAACTTTGCCCCTTTAGTTATTATTTTAGATATTTTCGTACAAACTGTAGGTGTAGTCTGATGGCTTTTAATTATAGTCTGACTCTAAAGGCTTTTAGGGTAGTAGTCTGATGGTTTTTGGGCCCATCAGAATTTTATATGTATATATTTTGATTTGATTTGTATTTGTATATATTATTTTTATATAATATTGTTTTATATATATTATTATATTGAATAAAAAATATTTTTGGGGGCCCCCAAAATTTTGGGGCCCTGTGCCATGGAACCTGTTGCACTCCCCAAAAGCCGGCCCTGACAAGCATATAATGTGTGTTCATTTTAAGTATTCAACAAGTCTCTTACAATTTACTGAAAAAAAAATAAAATGCAAAATAAAAGTTATTTATTTTCTATCTAAGTAAGTCGCAACCTAAGCTGGTTTGGGCGGTCTAGGTGGGCACCTCAACAGGTTTAGGCGCCCTTTCTTAATTTTCAAACTCCTAGTCATTAATCGAGGCAGTGGCCAATCGCCTAGAGGCTAGGCGGCGCTAAGCAAGGATTTTTAGAACAGTGACTGTTTGTGCAGAGTAGACATCTCATTACAAGGAACTCAAATCCAACAAAACATGTACTACTCTTAAAACCATTCTATTAACTCCAAGCTCAAGTCGATCCTTAATTTTCATCTACATTTTATTTCTTTATACCTAGGTGGTTTATATGATTTTTTTTTTAATCTTGTATATATTCTATTATTTCATAGTTTTGGATGATGTTAGATTGAAAAGCTTTTCTATAAAACTTATGGTTATTTAAAGTGTTTTATTTGTTCTTACATTTACTGTCATAAATTATACCTGATTTGTTAATCCTTACCAAAATAAGCAAATCATTTTGTAAATTTGTTCTTATTCTAGCAGTGTATTCTTATGTTTTCAGCCGTGTAAATCCATTAATATACAAAACTTATTCCATATCTCTTAACATTCCCTTTTTTTTTCAATAACACAAACTCTATTGTCTACCGTTGCTACTCCAAGAAATAAATATTTGGTACTGTACTGAACAATATTCTCATCCATTGTACAAACAAGAACAGTGTTCCTTCATATTTTGTGCGTCTAAATAGCCAATCATAACATCAATTCTCCTTTTTTTTTTGTGTATATAAACAATCTCATCTTTTGAAATGTTTTATCTGCAAAGTGGCAATGTCAACAAAAAACTAGGATATTGACCATTTTTGTATGAAATAGCAAGACATTTGATAATGTTCTTTGTATAAATTGTATAAATTTAGACATTACTCTCGCTCTGCAGTCTCCATTTTAATTTCTCTATGTTTGAATATGTGCGTGTGTTTACAAAATAATCTAAAGTTGAATTTTCGATCCGCAACAACGTACTGGTAAAATTTTCTACTATCTTTCTACATATGAAAACATGTCGAGTTGTCGACTAATACTAGTCTACTTAAAATGAGGAGTTCGGTCTGCACATTGACCCATCGCCTGCCATTCTTGACCACGCGTTACTCAAACCCCCCAAAACTCTATTTGTTTCACCGACCACCCGTTAATCTTTTCTAAATTACTAGAAATAACATTCGAACTCGGGTGTAAATTGACTTAATCCGTTGTTAAACATCCCACTGTCCCAGCACCACAATTATCAGAAATCACAGGAAATCAAGATGAGTAAGGCCTTCCTATATTCCCTAGTCTTCCTCCTATTCATAATCTCCATCACCTCCTCCTCCACCTCCACCACCTCCTACTCCTCCTCCTCCTCCTCCTCCTCCTCCTCCTCATGTCCCATAGATTTCAGCTACGTTGACACTCTACCGTGGGACCATTCAGTGTGCATAGACCCCCTCGGAAAATCCTGCTGCTCAACCCTCCTAAGCTTCCTAGGCATAGGCCTTGCCCAACACCTCAGAGAAACCTCACTCTTCCAACTCCCCGACTCAAACTCCTTATCCTCTTGCCTCTTGAATCTGCAGACCAAACTCGAACCCCTCGCGCTTGCATCTCGAGTCCCCATGTGCTTTAACTCAACACAGTTTGTGGGCAGCCCTTCTCATTGTGCCGGAATAATAACAGTCCAGGACTGGATAGCGAGGGTCGGGCTACTGACCCCCCTGAACACCGCCTGCAAAGGAGACTTGGAGGGACTGACAGAATGTCAATCTTGTGTTGAGGCCGGCAAGTTGGTGAATGAGCAGTTGCATGGTCTCGACCCAAATGGCAAGAAATGCTTTGCCTTCACTGTGTTGTATGCTGCTGGGATTGTTAACCAGTTGGGGCCGAGCGATCGCGGAACGGCTACTTGCATTCTCGGGTTGCCTCTTTATGGCTCCGCGCGCGAAAAGGAGATGAATGAGATGAGCGGGAAGAGTTTGATGATATGGGCTTTTGGGGTGTCGGGTGCTGTCATTGGTGTTTTGGTTTCCGTTGGTATTATAGTTCTGTACAAGAGATGGGATAAGAAAGAGAAGCAAGATGCACTTCATGAGGATTATGTGACTACTTTCAGAGCAAACTACCTGCCCAATTTAGGAGCAAAATGGTTTGCTGTATCCGAGCTTGAAAGAGCCACTGGTGGATTTGCTCAAAAGAACATGATTGGGCAAGGTGGATCTGGGGTTGTGTACAAGGGAACACTTTCTGATGGGAGTTTTGTTGCGGTGAAGCATGTTGTTGATTTGGACTCGAAAGGAGATGAAGATTTTTTGAATGAGGTTGAAATCATAAGTAAAATAAGGCACCGGCATCTTCTTTCACTTCGAGGCTGTAGTGTTACAAGTGATGATTTGAAAGGCAAAAGAAGGTTCTTGGTTTATGACCTTATGCCGAATGGGAATCTCAGTGATCAATTGAGCAGCAAGCAGAGATTAAATTGGCCTCAACGAAAGAACATAATCCTAGATGTGGCGAAAGGCCTTGCTTACTTACATTATGGGATCAAGCCTGCCATTTATCACAGAGACATAAAAGCCACAAACATACTCTTGGATTCGGAAATGAAGGCGAAAGTTGCGGACTTTGGATTGGCAAAACAAAGTTCAGAGGGACAATCTCGTGTCACCACAAGGGTTGCTGGCACGTGTGGCTATTTGGCGCCAGAATATGCCCTCTATGGACAGCTGACGGAGAAGAGTGATGTTTATAGTTTCGGCATTGTGATTCTTGAAATCATGAGTGGAAGGAAAGTACTGGACTCACCAAATTCTGATTCAAGTTCTTCATTCATTTTGATCTCAGATTGGGCATGGATGGTTCTGAAATCAGGGAATGTGGATGAAATTTTTGATGAGGCAATAAGGGAGGGTGGACCAAAGGGTGTGATGGAGAGGTTTGTGCTTGTTGGACTTCTTTGTGCTCATGTTATGGTCACTTTTCGGCCTACAATTTCAGAGGCCCTCAAGATGTTGGAGGGTGATATTGATATTCCCAAATTACCAGACAGACCAATGCCACTTGGTAATGAGTCATATAAAACTTCTTTTGGGTTTTCTAGGTTCTTGCCAAGTGAAAGATCAAGATGGGAACTTCTAACAAATGAGTAGAGGACTAGGAGTTTGACTCTAACAAATTCCTCACGTACCCACTGATAATGGCCGGAGAAAACTATTTTGCATTTCTAGAGGGTCTCTAGTAGCTAGGGCTCAGATGGTTTTGGGCAGCTATGTCGGTTCCCAATCAGGTTTAGCTCTCCTTTATCTTGTGTTACTGTGTTTTGTCTTTCTCAGAATGGTTGAATGCTTCAGCCTCTGTAAATCACTTAGGAATGTTCATATTCTTTCTCACTCCTACACAATGAATATATACAAATACAAACATTAACATTTTGATCCGAATCCTTTGTTGATTGCTAATTTGGTGCCCAAAGCGACTTGGAATGACAGATATGATCAGTGTCATGTTTGCGCTTTAATTTTGAGGCTCATAATGGAAATAAAGGAAATATGCAGATTTTTCATGATAATTTCCGGTTGTCTTTAGTTCCTAGGAAGACTATTTAGGGTTGCCACATAGGCATGAAGCTTATGAAGCCTATAAGCTGAAACCATTAGAGAGTTCAAACTCGTTTTGTTGTATAAGCAAAATGTTGATGGTTCGAGAAGAAGTGTTTCAAGTAGAATGGGGGATGGTAATTCTAGGTTCAAGTGTGAGAGCTGCTTGAAAAGTAACAGATTAGTCTATATCCAAAAAGTGGGGGATCTGGAGGCGAAGTGAACTTTCAGTCTGATTGTCAGGACGAGCTGAGGAAGTGAAATTCATGAATTTTAGCCGTTGCAGCAGTGTGGTCAGATGTTGCAGGCAATGCATGTCCTCCACACCTGAGCTCCGACCTCTTACAACATAAGCAGCTACTGCATAACAGTGCAACTTCTAATGCTTCTATTCGTGTAACGTGTGTTTTTAAGAAGCAAAAGTACGTTGCATCTTTCGGTTTTAAAGCGATTGCGTTGGATTAGTTAAAAAGGCATCATTTACTGAACTGCCATTGATCATTGCTACATGGTTTTGGCATTTAACTGAATGCGTACTGCAATCTGATGTTGTTTGGTTTTGTACGACAGTACAAAATACTGTTAGATTACTAGTAGTATACTAGTATTGCTTAAATAGGTATGTATATATGGATCTGCAAATGTAATTAATCTAATCTAAATAAGAAAATGTTTAATTACTAGTAGTATACTAGTATTGCTTATGAGACACAACCACGTGCTAGATTAGAAGTCAATATTATTTTAGCGTGCGATAATCCGTTCAACTTGCCTACTAACCTGAAGTACTTAGTAGTGACACACTCACTCAGTCAATCACTTGACTTGTTTACAAGGATAAGGCGATTTAGGAGGTAAGCACTATCCCAACATCAATGGATACTATAGTGTAATTTGGAAACACCATATTTGTATCTGTGTGTGTGTATCTATTCATGAAGTTAAACTATATAAATACATATAAGTCAGGATAAATAGATAATTACACCACGTGGTAGTATAAGAGACATGCCAAAATATTTTCACATAATGGATAACGTAGTCAATAAACAGCATATTTTTTTTAGGCGAACAAATAGCATATATTGGTTAGTATCAAATTTATCATTAATACTAATACCATTGAACGTTAAACTACACTTGGATGCATTAAAGAAGAACACTAAAGAATTGTTTGGCACTGAGACTTGCATAATTGCATTTTAATTTTATGGGTGACAACACTGCCGCAAGGAAGCAGCTGCAGCTTCATCACAACCCAGTTATCGATGTCTCACGCAATGTGCAAGGAGGCTCCAACTACATCGATGACGATGGCTGTCCCAAACGAACCGGTAAATTAAACTTCTCTAGTTCTCTCTTTTTTTTTCCTTTTTTTTTTTTGTGTTCATGTTGAATTGTTAGTCATTTTAATTTTGCGTTGTTTGTGGTACAACGAACTGTTTGGACTACAAGTTCACACATAATCACTGCTGTGGTTGGGTCTGGAGTTCTGTCCTTGACTTGGGCCATAGCTCAGCTACGATGGATTGCTGGTCCTGTTGTGATGGTCATGTTCTCCATCATCACCTACTACACTTCAACTCTTCTCGTTTCCTACCACCGAGATCCCGTCACTGAGATTCATGGCTAATTAATATAATTAGAAATGAATGATTTTGGGAGTTACCTTGTAGAGAAGATTTGATATAATTAGAATGGATGAAATAGGTTTTGAATAAATACCTACTTTGGGCACTTTTTGACTTGATTGAGGGATAATTCCCCACTACTTGCGTGTAGAAATCCTGGTGTGCCTCGAGGGTAATCTTGTCTTTTTAACCCAAAAATCCATGTGTCGCCTCCATATTCTTCTTGATTATTTTTGGCTCCACAAATGCCGCCACACCTACCGGGCTGCTCGCAAGAAAGGGTAGCAGGTGTAAAGATCTTCTTGCTTTAGGAAACATAGGATTGTTTCCTATTTTGATGTAGATTCCCTCTTTAATAAGAAATTAGATCCTTCTAGGAAAGAGAAATAAATCACTTCTAAAGTCTATTTAAGTCTACCTTAAGTAGATGATTAAATCAACTTTGGAGAGCAATTTATTCTACCCTACAAAAGAGAGAAAGCTAGAGGATATTTGTTCCCCCTCCCCTAGCAATCTTCTACACTTGCCCGTGCAAAAGACTGTCTTTCGTTGCTTTCTTCATCTTCTCCGCGCCGCACCGAGGTAAGAAAATTTTAATTTTCCTTGTCTTTTTCTTGGATAATGTTGTCGCAGGGCAACCGTCAGGGTGGTGCTACACGTCGGCTGGCAGGGACCATTGCTTGGGCTGCTTGGCTTGGCTAAAGCCAAGGGAAGCTTGTGCAGCTGAGGTCGCGGATAGAGGCGCTAAGGGGCAAAGCTAGGTGAGCTACATGGCTCATGTCTTTTGGGCTCTTGGATCTGACGCAGGCTAGGCCAGCAATTGAGAGAAATGAAGAGGTTACAAGCCTCATGGGCTGCTGGAATGTTAAGCATGCAGGCCTCCTACCTGCAGGTTCGAGAGAAAAAAATGAGGGAACAGCCAATATGGGTTGAGCTCCCCTGCTGAGTACCATGAATGGCATTTGCTGCTTAGTCCTCTTTGTCGGGAGAAATGTGTGCTACTTCCGAGAGAAGAGGTAAAGAGGATCAAAGCAGATGCATTGGCTTTTGTCGTGGAGCCTACTATGAATGAAGGTGGAAAAAAGAGATCTTCCCCGCCTGTTCAAGAGATACCAGTTGAGATGATGACTTCCTTTACTGTTCGTGAGGGTTCGCCTGTAGCTAAGAGGTTTGTGATTAACATGACTTATTCGAATGGGAAGAAAAATGAGGCTGCTAGATCTGAGCCTATGGCGCCTGCCATGTCGAGAATGGCTAGTATTATTGCTAATAGGATTGCTCAGCGTAGAGGTTTTGTTATACCCCTAGTGCTGAAGTTTATACCAAGACGTATGTTGGGAGCTAAGTCTGGTTTACCTTTGGAGAGGCTTGCTATTATGAATAACGATAAGGTGGGCTCTGCTGCTAAAGTGGCGCCAAGCCCCACTCCCCCTGCTGCTGAGACTGATTCACCTGTTGGGATAGAAGAGACTGCTCGCGTGGTCAACTGTGAGAAATCCACTAAGCCTGCTTCTGGAGAGGCTGTTGAGATCTGTGCGTTTTTGAAACCAGATCTATTTGAAGACATGGACGTTTGTGCCAAGTTTGTCGATGGATTTAGAGAGGTTGTTTGCCTAAGTTCCTTTACGAAACATACAACTGAGTATATAAAGATTGCTCTACTTGCCATGATGCAGAAGGTGACTATTCTGGCAGTCGAGTATATGCTCATTGACCAAAAGGATACCAAGGCTGCCAAGGAGGTGGCAACTGAAGCTTATTCTTCTGTAGAGAAAATTAAGAGGTTGGAATTTGAGCTTGTCGCTTTGAATGGGTCTAATATCTCTGCCTCCACTTCTCTGTAGCTTGAGACCGCTCCAATAGATCATTAACTTGAAGACTAGACTTAACACGATCCAACTTAAGTATGAAAGTGCAGAGAAAGAGATCCAATTTCATATACCCCAGATTCAAGATCTTGAGCGTACCGTTTCTTAGCTTCATTTCGCTATTCATGCAAAGGATGAAGAGTTGATTACTGTTTATAACCAAATGATCTACTTCAAAAAGGTCGTTGATAGGCTTGAACCCTAAGTGTTGGAACTCCAAGATGCACTGAAGATAAATGAAAGTTTGAAGACAGAAGTGGATAAGCTGCAAATCGTCCATGTTGGTCTACTCGAGGAAATCAGGCAGTTAAAAGATGAGAAGGCTGGTCGAGGCTTCGCTTGTTCAGAGTCAGGCCGATTTCTACAAGTTGGGTTATGTAGATTATCTCTTTAGTAGGCCGTCTCACTTTGAGTTTGCTGGGATAAACTTCGAAACCTTCTCTATTTCTCTGAAAGACTTGCTTGATTTTACTTTTAAGGCCTCTATTGGTGAAGTAGTCGGAGATATTAGTGCCAGACTAGAGCAGCCGGGGGTGAAGCGCCAGATGGTGCCACTGCTGAGAATGTTGCGGCTACTGAAGGTGTAGCGACCGAGTAGTCGTGGAGTGTCCAAGCTGCTGAAGAGTAGTCTTCTAGGTAGTCTTTAGGATTTTCTTTGTTTTCCTTGTTGTTTTTTCTTTGCTTGAACTCATTTGGTCTTTGTTAGTCGTTTATCAATTTTGCTAGAAAATTTAAAAAATTGTTTTCCTCGCTTTTCTCCATCTTCGTCTCTTTTGTTTATGCCCTAACTTTTAGACTTTATAGACCAGTGGCAGACATACTACTTTTCTATAAGCAAAAAGGTCGGGTAGCCTATGCAACCATATGTGTTAGTGTAGAACTTTCCAAATTTGTTACCCATAGGGTTGGCAGCCGGACACCTTATTTACAGAAACAGACAAGTCCGCATGACCACTAGGCAGTTAACCTTGGCTTTCTCCAATTTCGTAAGTTGCGTAGCAAGTATCACAACACTTTAGGACTAGGTGTAGGTCGTTCTACGCTTGGCAGAGGTGAAGCTTATCGACTACGTAGCATGTTGGCAGTGAATAAAGTTTTGTATATGCACGCTAGCTTGTTTAACCTTTCACAAGAATGTGCAATTATATAAGTCTAGCGCAACTTTACTACTTGAAGGGCAAGCCGTAGGTAGTCTTCCCGAAACCATAGGCTACCTTAGTGCACTCAGTAGCAGCTTTAGGGTTATAGGGCAGCCGTCTATAGGGCGTACTGCATAATGTGCCTACTCTGTCTTTGAGGCCCGGTTCCCCACGAATTAGGCTAAGAGATCCAAAATCTTTAAGTTAGCTAAGCCTTGAAAAAGACCATTATGGCTACTTCTAGGAATCTCAACGCAAGCCGTCGTGCACTTAGTTATACCGGGGCAGCCTGGCTCATCCACGTCTGGATATTCAGAGTGTAAATTTATCCTCCCACCTTGGAGAGCAGACCCATGTAGGTGTCGGGGAATTGGTTCACCCACTCGCACTGGAGAGCAATTAGTTTATCCTCTTGCATTTAACAGTATACCCAGATGGGTGTCAGGGAATTGGTTTACCCTCTCACACTGGAGAGCATGGTTGGTCTATCGGGGGCGCAATTCTTGCAATAAGTTCTTAAGAAGAGCACAGTCTTCTTTTGAAGTGCATGAGTGATCAGTTGTTGTAAGCATGTAGTTGAGCTAAGCTGTAAATTACTTATGAATTCCTCATTGAAAAACAAGTGAAATGAATGAGAACTTAGTTGTAAGGTAGGAACTGCATAACAACTATATAGCTCTTGGCTTGTGAGGTGGTGCCCATCGAGTTGCTTGAGTCTTCGGGCTTTGATGAAGCGAGAAGTCACATATGGTACTTCTTCAAATTGTAGGTGTTCTACTGCTTTTCAATCTCTTTGTCGTTCATGGTGGCGAGGGTGTAATTTTCTTTGCTGCCTACTCTGCTGATCTTGTACAAACCTTCCTATATGAGATTCATCTTTTTAGAGCCTTTTCTGCGGGCAGTGATGAAGGTTTTCCTTAGGACTAGATCTCCAGGCCGAAACTGCTGGATCTTGGCTTTTTTGTTGTAGCTAGACAGAAGTTGATGCTGGTAAGCTGCGATGCGGGTGATGGTCTGCTCTCGTTTCTCCTCTGCCAGATCTAAGCTTCTGGCCATCTCCTTACTGTTCCGCTTGAGTGCTGATACTTGGCAAGATGACATTGGGTGGAATGATCACTTCTAACCAAATGCCAAAGAAAAATGAGTCTTACTCGTGGCTTGTCATTTGGTGGTGTGATACGCCAGCAGACATTCGGGGAGTTCATCTAACCATTTTCCCTTCTTGTCGGAGAAAGACTTCTTGAGACAGTCGAGGATTATCTTATGGAATGCTTTGGCTTACCCATTACCTTGAGGATATCTTGGTGTGGACATGTGCTGCTTGATGCCATACTTTTGGAAGAACTTAGCCAAATCTTTGCCTACGAATTGTGGGGCGTTGTTTGTGATGATGGATTGAATGATGCCAAATCGAAAAATGATGTTCTTCCATATGAAGCATTCTATGTTTGTATGTGTCATGGAAGTCATGGGCTCTGCTTCTACCCATTTGGTGAAGTAATCGATTGTGCCTTTGCCTCTAGTAGCAAGTGACATTGGCCCTACCAAGTCAATTGCCCATCGCATGAATGGCCAAGGACTCGTCTGCGGGTGTAATTTGTTGGCAGCAGTCGCACTTTTGTACTAACTCATTAGCATCTTGGTGCATGGTAGGCCAGTAGTAGCCTGCGTTTAGAGCCTTCTATGCTAAAGATTGGCCTCCGGAGTGATTTCCACAAACACCTTCGTGGATTGAGCTTAGAACTGTTAGGTCATTGGGAGGCACTAGGCAGTGGAGATGTGGTCCAGTGTAGGATCTTCTGACGAGAATGTCGTTCCACATGTAGTCTATAATGGAGTCTTGCGAGTTTGGAGTTGTACTAACCTGTGACACCTCGGTTGCTGGCTCATCTTCTATACTTGGCCTGTCTAGATACTCTACCGGAATAGAGCGTTTGAGTTGATGATCGAAGGTGGAGCCTAGGCCGGCTACTGCGTCCAGATAAGTGTTGTCTGCCCGTGGAACTTGAGTAGGGGTGTAAGTCTAAAACGCCTCACGTAGTCTGGCTAGTGGTTAGTTGGGAATCAAAATGAATTGTGAGCTTTTTCACCGCCAAGTCTTTTGCCATTCGAAGGCCTGCTAGTAAGGCCTTGTACTCTACTTCGTTGTTGGATGCTTTGAAGCCTAGAGTGATCGCCTGCTCGGGCATAGAATCGTTTGGGGTGACAAAGACCACGCCTACCCCTGAACCTTTGTAGTTGGATGCGTTGTCGACATGCAAATGCCAAAAGTCTCCATCAGGTAGAGTAGGCACGGCTAGGGCGTGCTCGGCTACCTCCAGGGCGTCGTTCGGCAGTTCTATTTTGTCACATAAGCTAGGCGTGAAGGCGCAGTAAGGAGTTGTGGAGCCGTCGTTTGGTCGCCCTATTACGTTGTGAATGTGTAGTAGGGAACCGTGAAGCTGGAGGTATGTTACATGCAACAGGAGATGCTTAATTGTCATTATTGGACCACTCTAAAGTTGAATTATAGAGCAAGGATCGACTGAGGCCGTGTGACATATAGTAGGAGGTGGTGTTCAACTGCCTGTACATGTTGCTCTTATGTAGAATCTTTTGGGGCGACGATGACAAAACTTGCTTCCGAGTGTGTCCTTCTAGCATTCGTCTACCCTTGGCATGCCTTTTAGGTTGAGTTGTTGCATGCGTCAGAAAACTTTGCATCCGCCAGTATGTAGGCCTTTATCGCCGTGCGTCTAGATTGGGCAGAATAATGCGTCATGAGGATGACTGCATGCATCTGAAGGTAAAACTTGAGGTTTCGAGTTGCAACAACTATCACCAAAGTTATCTTTTGAATTTCTGGTAGCATCGAGGAGAGCTTTTGAATTGTGGAATATAGGTAGTCAGGCCCTCAACTCTTCTCGTATGATGGTAAAGCTTATTGCCACTTCAAATACCGTCAAACATGTGAATAGGTCATTCGCTACTTCCGGTTTAGATAGTATAAAAGTGATGTCAGGTTCTCTTTTAAGTCCTTGCATCTGGATCGGCGAGCCTTGTCCCAAAGTGCATGTTTCTCTATCAGAGCGAAAGAGTTTATCAGAGTTAGATCTTCTTTGATGATCAATTTTCTTAGCATGTAAAAGAATTATTCGCAGGCTGCTGGTTGAACTTGAGCTAGACTGAGTGACTAATTCTCTCCATCCTTCGTGCTGCCTACTCTGATGTAAGGTGGATGATGCTTTGCGGGCCTAGCCGCGAATGAACACTTCGCCTGGAAGGTTGGTCATGTTGACTATCGAAGTGTGGTCCTAATCGTGAATGTATGCTCGTCTGTTGGGTTAGTCGAGAGGGGTACACTCCTCTGTGAGCTAAGACAAGAGTATACTCTGTCTCGAGGGCCCGATAAGGATTGTACACTGCCTAAACGCTCGGTTCGTGGCTTGTCGAGCGGCTACTTGCCGAGACTCTGTTGGAGAGGTTCTTTGTCTACCCTTGTTTCACTTCGGGACACCTCGTCTGGGGCACGTTGCATCTTAGTGAGCTGTAAGAGTTGGTTCACCAAGGTCGTCTGTTGTACGAGAGCGCTCGTTAACTCTATGACTTGTCGAGACAAGTGTTATTCTCTATATGGGTTGGAAGAGCTTGGAAAGAATGCATCTCCTTGAGAAGTGGAAGTGTGGTAGACTCCGGGTGCGAGATTTGAGTTGGAAAATGTCAAATCTGTAAAAAAAATGTGGTGAAAATATTCCCGGTTCGATCTTCAGTCCATAAATTTGGAGCCGGGACGGTTGAACTAACCTTGGACCGATTTGGGCTGCTTGGAAGGCCACGGGAGCAGGCTAGGCTACAGGAGCGGGCTGCTCGGCGTGTGGTGCACGTGGGTGCGAGGCTAAGGCTCGGCTTGGCAAAGCATTGGGTTCGCATTGGGTTTGGGCGGCTCGGCTAGGGCTTGGACCTTGGCATCGTGGGTTTTGCCGAGTGTGGCCACCGTGATAGTTGCCATGATGGTGACCCATGTGGGTGGTGCCGCTTTACTCATCGTTTTGTTAAGCCTTGTGGATCACCATGGTCCTAATTCTTGAACGTTGAAATTTCCATTCGTCGAGGTTTCTGAATCTCTTGCCGTTGTACTTTTCTTTTACGTTTTATCGAAGAATTTTTAGAAATAAAAATTTCAAGAATAAGAACGTACGAAAAATCTACAATGAACAAGAAAACAAAAACCTTGGATGCGAGAGTCTTCTATGAGTGTGTGACTCAACTCTCAATGAAAGCACCAATTTGTGGATGCAAATTTTTGTCTTCTTCTTCTTGGACAAAATTGCACCTACAAAACAAATAACACCTTAGGTCAAGGCCAAGAGCCTCACACGTCCACGATGAATGAAGGGCTTTGGCTGAAGAACCTCCGATGCCAAAGTTAGAATGAGATGGTATTTATAGGGGTGTGGCTGGCTCCTTTGGGAGGATGGGGACCGGCCACTTGGATGGTTTTTTGGGTGAGATTCATGATTTGTTAGCTAATTAATTGGATAATTAATCAATTAATTGGATAATTAATCAATTAATTAGATAATTAATATAATTAGAAAGGAATGATTTTGCCGGTTACCTTGTGGAGAAGGTTTGATATAATTAGGATGGATGAAATAAGTTTTGAATAAATACCTATTTTGGGCACTTTTGACTTAAGTTTCGTGTTGATTAAACAGGGCAATAAAGAGGTCTAATTGCTTCCACAATAGTGGTGGAAAAGATCCATGTCATACCAGCTACTATCCCTATATTCTAGCATTTAGAATCTCAGAAATTATATTGTCTCAAATTCCAAACTTTGATAAGTTGTCTTGGCTCTCCATTGTTGCTGCAGTCATGTCATGTCCTTCACTTACTCAGGAATTGGACTAGCCCTTGGAGTTGCTATAGTCGCTGGTACACATAGTTTCCTCTATTAATGCTATGTTGAATGGAGAAATGTTCTTGCCGTCACTAGGTGGCCAAGAAATGTATGGTCACTCACTTTCAAATTTGATATCAATAGTTGAGATTAATACATTAAAATCGCCTCCATTTATTCTCCCTACTTGATATCAAATTCAAAGGTGAGTTACCGTAAACTCTAGGTCGACACGAGACTCGAATGTCAAACGATGCCTTAAAATTTGAACTTGGTTTTCAGGATTAAAATGGTTCTTGTAAATTCAGTTTAGTCTTGTTTTTTGTGCGTATACCAGAAAATGGAAAAATCAAGGAAGTATGACTGGAATGAGTATTGGGGTCGTGACTCCTGCCCTGAAGATGTGGAGGACCTAATAATGCAGCTATGGCCGCGTACCGGTTGTTTGATTGGGCGGGGATGCAGAGAAATTATACGCATATCATTAAGGCTTAGCATGCTATGATTGTCTTTGGCCAAGATTAGGCAATACCAGATCATGTGGGAGCTTCTGAATTCGACGAGGGAGGAGAGCACGCAAGGTTGAGGAAGCGCCTTATACGTTTAACGTGATGGAAAAAGTATGACTCTGCTCCGAATTTAGCAGCCGCGTTTAATGGCTGGCTGAGTGCTTTGTGTAAGTCTAAGAATGTGAGAACGCTCAGGAGGTTTCTGATAAGATGAAGGATCGGTTTGAGCCAGACACAAAGACTTGAAGTATATTGATTGACGGATGCGGGAGGGATCCGAACTTCCTTAAGGTGAGGGAGGTGTTCAGAGAAATGATTGAGGCGGGTTGTAATCCTGATATAGTAACTTATGGTATCGTGGTTGATGTTCTTTGCAAGGCAGGGAGGGTGAAGATGCTGTTGATGCATTCTTGAAGATGGAAGGAATGGAATCAGGGCTAATGTGGTTGTGTGCAATGCCTTGATCGACGCTTTTTGTAAGGCTAACAAGTTCAAGAACGTCCATAGGGTCTCAAACGATACGAATTCTAAAGGTTTACTCCCAGAGACTGAGGAGGCATTTAGTGTCTTTCGTAAAGTCTGGAAGTATATGAAGTTGAAGCAGTTTGTACCGAGCATGCACATGTCAAAGTATTGGTGAATTTTCATGCAGCAAGTGTTTGCTGCCTGTTGTTGAGAAATTCGATGGTCTTAGGATTTCACACAATTGCACAATTGCACAATTGTGAGATGATTAAACCATCCCTACTGAAAAGTGAAAAACACATGCTTGTCTGAAATTTTTTTGTTGACAACATGTAGAGAGATAAAACTACGAGAAATATATGGAACACTAGCTTATGTAATTCAACGAAGAAACCATAAGGCATAAAGCAGATAAGTAACTAAGCAAGGGAGTGATGGTGGGTCGATGATCCTGTAACAAGCACCAAAGCAACAGATAAATAACATCTTTCGGGTTTGTAAGGTTGAAAAATATCTGAAACATATCAAAATGATACTCCTTTTTGCTCTCTCTCTAAATTATACCTCATTAGGAAAGTAAACAACAAAATTCCAGAACGGCAGACCATCGTATCCTAAACTGTAGAATTCCGCTTAGTGCCTTTTCGTTTTAGATTCACTTTTGGTTAGCATTATCCCTGAAAGCTTGTTGACCTCATAGAGTAAGCCGGCGGAAAACAAGAAACTGCATGGTAAAATTGGATCGTTAGCATTGTCGTCAATATACATCTCCAAGACAACTTAACCGCATGTCCAAGAGTCTAGACACTCAAAAAAGTTGTGCAGTCAATCATATGGCATGTTGGCTTCTGTGTCAAATATTTTGAATTCAAATCCCCCCTCTTTCTATTTTCTTTTTTTGAAAATGCACTCAGGATCAGGAGTGCAAGACGCACACATATTTTTCACAGAATACTTGATTACATGCACTTACCATGTTGTGATGCAAACTCGATGCACAGTGCCAGCAGCAATAAGAGCAATTACTTCTGCTATAATGACTGCAAAAAGGAAAAATAAATAATTTTGGCGAACACATTCTGATTAGAAACTCAAGCACTGAGATTCAGGCACAGATACACTTCTCAGAAGCTACTACAAATACATTAAATAGAAATAACGCAAAGATTGAGGTTTGAAAACGTTAATACTCATACGTGCTACGCTTGCACAACCAACTGAAGCGAGGTCAGATTATTTATGAACATTACAACAAAAATCATTTACAAAACTTCAATATGAAACATTTTGAGTCTTGCAAGAAACTTTCATGCAGCTTTATGTTTCATCCATCTCCTTTTTCCTTCCTCACAACGAAAGCCAAACACTAGAAAATTGGTATAATAGGTTACTAGAATAAAAGAGTTGCATTATTGCTGTAATTTTGTTTTTAATTTTCCCAAACACTAGAAAATCCTTTTTCTTTTTCCTTCGTCCTACAAACTTCAAAGAAACTTGTAATTAGTGTTGGGTTTTCCAGCCTATGATGAGTTGTCCTAAGTGTATTAGGATTTATTGTGTTAGAGAATTAACTTGTTTTTCAATTGGAGTGGTTTTCCTAATTGGTCTTGGTTTCTCAATTGGAGAAGGATTCATAACTAAATTCCAATTAGGATGAGTATTCCTTATTGAAGATGACCTTAATTATGTCTATATAATGGGACTACTGCACTAGTTTTGAATTGAAGCAAAACAATAAGTTGTATGCCACTCAAGGAGTAGCGAGAGAAAATAAAAGAGATAAGAGTGTATTTCCTGTTCTTGTTCTTGTTCTTTCAGGTTTTATATTGTGAAGTACTAATCCTAGGGTTTAGGATAAAAGAGATAAGAGTGTATTTCCTGTTCTTGTTCTTGTTCTTTCAGGTTTTATATTGTGAAGTACTAATCCTAGAGGCTTGGCAATGAACTACAATAGTAGCGAGAGAAAATAAAAGAGATAAGAGTGTATTTCCTGTTCTAGTTCTTGTTCTTTCAGGTTTTATATTGTGAAGTACTAATCCTAGAGGCTTGGCAACCTAGAGATGTCATGGAGCAAGCCATTATGAGAGTTGACATATAGGTTACCAAGATGCAGAAACCTAGGTTGTGCGCAAAGTTCTGTGTGTCCCTGGTGGCTCATTTACATAAAAAAATTCAATGTGTTTCAACAACTTTAGATATTATGTCAAATCCAACAAACTGCAAGCATGAATCTTCCTTGACATGTACAGAATTTCAGAAGATTCCAGTTCACACCGACTCTCAAAGAATTAAATAAATAAAAACAAAATGAACAGACACCACACCGACTCTCAAAGAATTAAATAAATAAAAACAAAATGAACAGACACTCACCGGCACCCCAGCCAGTTTTTATACCACTTGTTTCTTGGAAATTGCCAATGAACTACAATAGCAGAAACCAACGCTGATAAGTATAACTGTATAAACTTGACATATAAGAGAACAAATCATACAATCTCCTTGAAACAATGAGGTTTAGAACTTACGGTGAGCAGCGCAAGAAATAGGAGAGAACTAATGAAACCCCCAAGAATGGTAAACAACTCCGTTGATGCTAACTTCCCTCTGTACATCTGTTGAAGTGATAGAATCACAGTAAACAGAAGGATGGAATACAGCATCGAACTGCCCGGCCCTGCCATGGCCTCCTAGCTGACCACATGAAACAATGTCAACAGCACCACCAATAACAAAAACCCCAAAAATGCTCAATTGCAGAAATATAAGTAAATAAATGAAAAAAAAAATCACATAATTCAAAGGAAAAGGAAAAAGGGTTTGCAACCCACCAGATCTCTTTGCTTTGTATACTTAAAGATCAAATCTTTACCGTTAAAATCGAATAAAATTACTGAATTTTCGATCCCAAAACAATAATTTGAGTACAGATTTCCAAAGTATGTCAGAATTTCCGACGTGATCCACCAGAAGTTGCAAAAAAAAATAAATAAATAAATAATCAATGCTTATTTGGGCGGGAATTAAATTTTCTCGGCAACCAAACAGAAAACGAACCTCGGACCTTCTTACAAAAGCGTAACTGATGCTGAGCTCTTTAGATCCCCCTTCCGTCACGACGCGAACAGCAGACACGAGTTTCAGCGAGTGCGGAGAGAGATATTTATACATGTGTGAAGGGTAGTTTCGATAATATGACAAAACTAAGAGGAATAAAAGGTCCAACAAAAAGAAAATTCCAAATGTGTAATATAATCACGAAACGATGTCGTTTGGCATGTGAAGGAGTCGATGGAGTCGCCGGAGTTGCCGGAGTGTCCGGTGTGTTTGCAGAACTACGACAGCGAGTCCACAATTCCGCGCGTACTCGCGTGCGGCCACTCGGCGTGCGAGGCCTGCTTGGTTAGGCTGCCCGAACGGTACCCGGGGACGATTCGCTGCCCGGCGTGCACCCAGCTCGTCAAGTACCCTCCTCAGGGACCCACAGCTCTGCCCAAGAACATCGACCTCCTCTCTTTCTCCCTCTCACTAAACCCTAACCCTAATTCCGGTATTTCCCAAACACCCCATAAACAATCGGCCGATGGAGTTGGTAGTTTCTTGCCATGCATTTGGTCCGACGAGTTTTACGTCACGTGGAAGGACTGGGTGCTTCCAAGCGACGCCGTTTCGGTGGAAACCGAGGTTGATGATGGAACGAGAGATGAGCTTTGTACTGTGTTGAAAGGAAGAATTGGTTCTGGTTTCGGGTCGGGTCGGGTTTGGTTTAGAGAGAACGAGATTGTCAGCCTTTTTCGGGTCGGTTCGTTACCGGGTTCGAATAGTTCTGGGTTTGAATTCAGTTACACTGCAAGGGTTTTGAAGTGTTTGAGTGGAATGAGAGAGGAAGAGAGGAACGAAATGGGATTGCTGCTGAGAGTTTCTGTGAGGCATTGTAGGAGAGTGTGTAAAGTGTATGGCTTTTGGGGCAATTTGGAAGATGGGTTTCTGTATTTGGGGTGTGAGAGGCGAAATCGGAGTTTTTCGGGGAAGTTGGGAGCTGGGGAGGATGGTTTTACTAAAGATGGGTTGCCTGCATTTGCAATGATTGCTATGGAGGTGTGTGAGGTGGTATCTGGTTTGAATTCAGAGGGGTTTGTTGCCGGATGTTTTGGTTTTTCGTGCTTTAGTTTCGATGATTTTGGTCACGTTGAGGTGGATTTGAATGAGGTGTTTGTGACAGGAAGGAAGGTATGGAGAAGTGTTGTAGATTCTGTTTCTGGTGGAATAGGAACTGAATCAACTGATGCTGAAGTATTGAAAGTGGCATTTTGGAATTTGTATAAAGATGGTGATTTTGTTAGCCCGGAGGTGTTGATTGAGCTGTTGCAGAAACAGGGCGTTGCAGTAGAATGTGATAGCTCGAGATATCCGGTTGGATGTGGCTCGGATGTTTGGTCATTAGCCTGTGTGTTTCTAAGACTGCTACTTGGAAAAGAGTTTGATGAAGAGCTTGTGAAGAATTGTGGAATCTCTTTTTTTGACCATGTAACTTATGCAAGCTGGATTGAAAGAGTCCGTGCTTTGATCGGAGGGAGATTGGGTCAGGAATATGCATCCCTAAGGGAAAACCTCTGCAAATGTTTGAATTATGATCCAGCAAGTCGCCCACTTGTGATGGACCTGATGAAATGCATCAGGGAACTGATTATTAAGCCTGAATGTGATACCATGGCCAGTTTGGAGGGGGTGATTAAGGAAGATAGTGAAAGCTTTTGCTTGATTCTGGGGCAACTCTGTGGGACACGCAAGGAAATGTTAGAAACACCGAAAGAAAATGGACCGCAAGGAAGTGAAATCCATGGAGCATCAGATTTTGATCAAGTTGGGGATGAGAGGGCTGACAGTGATTTTGTTGATGGCCTAGCAGTGGGAAAGGTCAAGTTTAAAGTTCTGCAGGGTCATCGTGATGCTATTACAGGGTTAGCTGTTGGAGGTATAATCATTACACAGTACTTTTTAGATAGCACATCTCATGCTGTTTCGGTTAAGCAGTGTTTATGCTGCAGTAGAGTCCGCCCATTTTGTTTATTAGGTTTTAAGAATTCCAACAGACGTTTGAAACTAAAATAGAAGCGTTCCCTTTTTGGGCGACACAAGGCGAGGGAAATATCAACCAATAATGTGGAGGGGGTGTTGTTCGATTAGGGAAGAAAGAATTTGTGGATATGACTTGTAAAACGAAGAATGATGGAAGGGCAGGTTTGAGACTAAAATGTTCAATAAACTGATCAAACAATTAAATTTTAACGAAAGCAAACAAAATGTGTGTGCATGTATGTATATATATCTTTTTATCTAAAAAACATCTCAAGATGATTAAACAAGCCCAAAGCATCTTAGATCTTATGTTAAGATGTGGTAAGTGATTTGTGTGAAGCAACAAACATCCCCACAGTTTGGCATCTTCCTTTTCCAATGGTGCATAACTCTCCGACAGCCAAGAGAGGAATATGTAAACTGAACATTAGTCATGCTCAACGCATACTTTTTTCTATACATCAAGTATGTGAAATTTAATATGGATTTTACTTCTTTTTGTAGGGGACTTTCTATTTAGCTCCTCGTTCGATAAAACTATCCACGTATGGTCGTTGCAGGTACAGACTGAAATGGTTGTCTTTTATGGAGTTAGTCTTTTCATGTAATTAATTGTGCGTGTGCGTGTGCGTGTGCGTGTGCGCGTGAGAGCACATGGATGAGTGTATTAGCATTTTACCTTCACTGTTGCTAATAATAATTTTGTTTGAAATGCACAAACATGAGTGCCTGCTACCACATCTACCATATAATTTCTTCTGGTGTCGTAACTTATAAATGCAGCTTTGTTTCTATTAATCTGTTTATTGCATGCTTGATATCATAAATGATTTGACGAGCGGGCACTGTTGATTATGTTGTTTGTGTGCTTCCTAATATTCACACAAGAAGCCAACCTTTTGGAGTTTGGCCTCTCCAGAGTATAAGTTGGACTTCATATAGTTTGAATTTGGTGATTTATATCAATTTAATTTTCTCCATGTTTCCCTTTCGCTAAGTTTTGTTAGTGCAACTTTCATGTAGGACTTCTCTCATGTACATACATTTAAAGGTCATGAACATACCATCAAGGCTTTAATTAATGTAGATGAAGAGCAACCCTTGTGCATTAGTGGTGACAGTGGAGGTGGTATATTTGTCTGGAGCACATGTACCCCTCTCCGGCAAGAGCCTTTAAAGACATTCCACGAGGATAAAGATTGGCGCTTTAGTGGCATTCATGCCTTGGCCTGCCGAAATGGATTTGTCTATACTGGCAGCGGAGATAGAACAGTAAAGGCATGGTCAGTGCTGGTGAGGGCTTTGCATTATTTATGTTGTCTGTTATTTTCTACTGCCACGCATCTCTTTTTTATGTGGAAGAAACTCTCTTTTGAAAAAATTCAGGATGGCACCTTGTCATGCACTATGTCTGGTCATAGATCAGTAGTTTCAGCGCTTGCAGTTTGTGATGGTGTTCTTTATAGCGGCAGTTGGGATGGAACCATCAGATTATGGAGTCTTAGCGATCACAGTCCTTTGACAGTACTAGGCGAAGACACATCAGGAACCGTGGCCTCTGTCTTATCTCTTGCTGTTGACAGACACATGCTTATTGCAACTCATGACAATGGATGTGTAAAGGTGTTTTTTTTTATACCCCTATTCTTACTTAATCCGGGCTAGAATTATGTGTTCATTTGGGCATTTAAAGATCGCATCTCAAGTTAATCTTTTGATATCCTACCACGTATAGTTAAGATATGACTCCTGCTGTATGGGGTAAATTCCATGCTGAGGATGAACATACATGAATCCATTCAGGACCCTAAAACTAGTTAAGGTTATATACTAAGTTTTGTCCCTAAGGTTTTGATCGCCATAGCATTCAAGTTTTCAAGTTGGCATTGTAGAATGGACTAATCAACCCGACCGTTGTCAATTCTGATCAACTTTTCTTTTAAATTGCCTTTTCTTTTTCGGATCCCTTCAGGTCTGGAGGAATGATGTGTTCATGAAATCCATTAAAATGCACAACGGTGCAGTATTTGCTTCTGGCATGGAGGGAAAATGGATTTTCACAGGAGGGTTGGATAAAACTGTCAATGTACAGGTACATGTGCAAAATATGGTTTCATCCTATTTTATTTTATTTCCAGTATTTTTATGTGATGAAGCTGGTTTGCTGTGTTATCAAACTTTTGAACTCATGCAAATTCCTTTGCGTGTCACAGGAATTGTCTGGCGACGAGTTTCAAATAGATTCGAGACTTATTGGATCCATCCCCTGTGATTCTGTCATAACAACTTTGTTAGGTTGGCAAGGAAAGCTTTTTGTTGGATGTGCTAATAGGAATATCGTGGTATGTTACATATTTTTCCATTGCGGTAACCAGTTACACAATATGCTCTCTTCTTTTCACTTCTTTTTCAACGATAATTCTGTTCCATTCCCTTTTTATTTATGACACGGTAAATTGGATATCTTAATTTGGTTGCTACAGGTATCTTACTATGGTAAATGACCGTGGGTTGTGCTGGGTTTGTTTTCGTCTGTGGAAAGCTTAGCCAATGCCAAGTGCTTGTTGAGCCAGGAAATCTAACACTGGATTTGTGTATCGTCGATGGTACGAAGTTTAACGTCCCACTCAGAGAGTGGCATGGAGTCATAGACAAGCATCGTGCTACTGGGAATGTTTGCAGCTTTGTACCCTAGCGGTCCAGCAGATACACAATTTCGTTTTGAGCGTGACACAATATATTTGCCAAAATGTTGGTCATATAAATACGATACAAGAGTTCACGACAGAGAAACATTTGATACAAATATGATTGTATATGTATAGTTTTCTGGTAAGAAGAAATGAAGTTTGTACATACTAGTACAAGTCGTAACGGTGCGTGTTTTGCCGCACCTTGTTTACAGACAGGATTAAACGATGAACATGTAAGAAATTCCTAACGTCCCGTTAAGTATTAGGGCTGGGTCGACATCCAAAAGAACCGTGCAAACCGGTCAGACTGAACCAATTTGGTGGTTTTGTATGTTAGTTCAATTTGAGACTGAATTGATATTCTATAATATACTGAACCAATTTAAATCGTAGTGATGAGATTCAAATAACTTCTTATATAGAAAGCGAATGGAAGAAAACAGTGCAGCATAGTGTTTTTATGGCCAAATGATCAATTTATCCTTACATAATTAAAAATATGATTTTGGACAAGTTTTGAATTTTTTGGGCTGAGGGGCATTTTGGTCCAATTATTTTTGTCGAAGCTGGTGACACCAAAAAATTTGTCTTACATGACCCCAAATTTCACTGTTCATCAGAGAAAAAAAATAAAAAAATAAAAAGGGAAAAGAGAAAATAATAAATAAATGACAAAATTGATAGTGTCCACGTGATATAAAAAAGGTTTTTCATATACGGATAATAATGTGATTAAATAAGTTGTCAAATAATTATTTTTTTATATAACAAACGATATTATTTACACTAAGGGGAGAGGGGGTGGGCCTAGCCTCATAATGAACTAGCAATAATGTGATTCGATCAGTTATTTATTAAATATTATTTTTTATATTTTTAAACACATTCAAAACATCGTAAGAAGCGTGTAATGCCAGTTATAAAAAAAGGTCTTTCGCACGCAGATAATGCATAATTAATTCTTTTTGTATATTTTTTATATATAAAAACATTTAAAACGTGCAAGTCCATCATAGTACACCGTGTTTTTTTTTAATAATTAGTACGTAACAATGAGCTAACAATAATGTGATTTAATTAGTTGTTTATTCAATATTATTTTCTCTATTTTTAAACACGTTCAAAATATCTTAAAATGCGTGTAGTGCTAGTTATAAAAAAAGATCTTTCGCATGCACATAACGTTCAAAATTTCTTTTTGTACAGTTTTTTTTAATGTGTAAGTTTATTATAACACGCCATGGTTCAAAAAATACATTCTGCATGCGCTGTCAACTAGTCAAATTTGGGAAAATATCGATCTGGATCTCTCCCATCAAGTCTTAGGGATCCAGAGATCCATAAATACAAACTTTTGAAATTTGATCCAACAGTTACAATTATTATAATTTTTAGAGAGCCCCTATTTGTAGTCATTGGATCAAATTTTAAGGATCCTGATCTCAGGATCCTTAAGATTTGGTGAGAGAGATCCGGAGAGGATCTCTTCCCTTCAAATTTGAATTTCGAAAGGTTTAAAAAAAACTTTTTAAATGAATTGATTTTATAAGATTCATAGTATTTAATGACACACCCCGATCCTAGAATCGAGGCGTGCTGGCCGTCACGCGTGAGTGACGTAGCCCAAACGTCAGCGGAAGAGTAATTATGCATGAAATGCGGCAGTGAGAGTCAAAGTCGATAATGTACATACAATAAAGAGTAAGGTAGGACGAAGGTAAAGTAGTTAAGTATCACAGAGCCAACGCTAGGTGCAGTCTGAATTAAACAAAACGATATACTAACAGAAGAACCCTACATAGGTGGTGGTCTGTCAGAACTGCCTCAGTGCCTCGATAGCCATCTACGTCGTCGCTACCTAAAACCTGGAGGGGCGCAAAACAGAAAACGTGAGTGGGCAAAAATAAATACTTTCCAAAACCATTTCACAAAATCCGTATATAACCCCTCACTGTAAATCCAGTATAATTTCCCAGAAAATAATACGTATATATATATATATTCATGTACGAAAACATCATCCAGAAATCAAAACTCATCGTCAAACCTCATAAATAAGCCATGTCGATATACCAACTCAAAAGCAAGTAATATCAGACAGGTGAGATAAATCAATATGCATCAATGTTATCATGTCAGCCGGAGTCACCTCTAGTGACCTGTACGGCTGAGTCTATAGCTCATCAATCACAATCCATCACTATCCTGCCACGAGTCGGAACCACCTTTAGTGGTCTGTCCGACAGGCTAGGTGTATAAGGTTACGCTCAGTGCTACGATCACGTGAAGGCTGTGCGACGAATCGCGGGTCGCCTACGAGTCGGAACCACCTATAGTGGTCTGTACGACAGGTTGTGCACCTGCCTTGGATCCAAGGTGAGCGTACGGTGCGGGAGGTGAACGATCACGTGAAGCTTAGGCCCTACTTTGGCAAAGCACTAACACCCGAGGTGCAGGTAAATGAGCTATATCACAATCCATCATCATCTCAACTACTAACTATCATACTGTTGAAGTATTTCCTTCCTAGTGCTAAGAACATGTTGAGTATAATAACACAAGTAAGGGTGTCGAATCCACAGGGACTAATTAGACCTATATAACCACTTATTTTGCAAGAACCTTACTAGAAACTAGAACTAATCAATTTAGGCAGATTTAGATGTTGTAACTTGATACACACGGAAATGAAAGGAATTACAAGTAGATTAGATAACAAGTAATAAAACGGGGTAGAACCAAGGGAGTTGAGGCTAGGGATTGTAACAATAGGGAGGAAGCTAGGGATTCGTTTTCACCTTTTCTAATTGATTCCATGTTTTTAAATCAAGCTATGCTCGGCCATCTATCTATTTCTTGAGTTTGTTTCACTTAGATATGATCAACCATATGATGTGTGGATTTGTTCAATTATTCCTAATCATGAACCTAATTGTGATGTACAACTTTGACTCTTAATCAAGAATGTATTTATGCACTAGAAACTTTCATAAAACCAAAGAAACACTCGGCATGATGTTTGCCAAGCATTCCCTTCAATCATTCCCAAATCTGCCAATCTTATGCATGATGTGTGCTATAAAATTGGCTATACAACTTATGGTTAATTCAAATGGTGATCAAGCATTAAAATCAACACACAAATTCACAATTAAATCAGAGAATGACACAAGAAATAGAATGATAAAACTGAGCATTTCCGAGTTAACTACATGGCAATCTTGCTAGGCTACATCGAATCCCTATGGAGGGATTAGTTACACTTCATGTTTACAAAGATTTGACATATAAACATAAACATGAGTGTACATAGAATTAAGAAGAAGAACCCCTTGAAGCAAAACTGTGTTGAAGATCCCTTGAGAGTGACCTTCGGTGCTAGTTCCCCAAGTGTGGTGTGGCTCCTCCAAGTGTGGTGTGGATGATGGTGGCACGGCTAAGGTTGAGTGGTGTTCGTGAAAATGGGAGAGAATGGACAGAGATGGAGTGGTTGTTGGTGTAGGAATGGGATGAATATTGTGTGTGGAAGAATTTTTGGTTATGGAATGGAGAGAGTTTTAGATTTCTTGAATACAACACTTAAAGGGAGAACAAGGAATAATTGTTTCAGATTTAGATCCAAGATTGGATCTCAACAATTGTAAAATATGGAATGCTAGTGTGTGTAATGATGGGGGAATTCATTTTCTGAAATGGTGAGTGCTTGGCACAATGGAGAAATGCATGCATGTGGTATTTGGAGATGCATGTGGAATGACTGCCAAGACAGCCTGGCAATGCATTAAACAACTCACGGCATGGGTGAATTTGTTGGTGAAAATGTGGCTGAATGGTTTAACTAATGGGGATGCATGTTCTTGGTGAACAAGGGGGGTAGAAATGTAACACAATGCATGGCTAGGTGTATGAATCCTCCTAATCTGAAACCAATGTTTTTGCCATGCATAGAATCATCCCAAACTGGCCGAATTGCACCATTATCATTTCCTAAAATTCTAGCAGCCCAAACTTGTCCTCAATTCTTCATTTGGATTTCAAATTAACTCACAAGATGTTCTCCATGCTTGAACTAGCTCTCGGCCACCAAATGTGGTGTTTTTGCTTCATTGCCCTCCAATTGATCCTAACACACACATAGCTGCACACTAACACAAAATGATGTAAAATGCAACTAGTTTAAATCAAACACACCACAAAGACACAAAATATGGATGCTAATAATGCATACGAAATGTGAACTATCACATACTCACCTGACTTACATGGCCGTTCACAGTGTCGGGGCATAATGAATGCAATCATACTCATAATTATAAAATATAATTGGCATACGACATGGCAATTCAATTCTAAAATCAATTCGATTCGCAAATCATTCAAATCAAGTTTCTGGGAAAAACAGCAGTTATATATATATATATACTAAAAACAAAAGCCCACTCACTGGTATGTCGACGGGTCGTATCCCCCGAGCCTAGCGTGGCTGCGCTCGTCCTCTAGATACGTCTCACCTATATGTGAAACAACTGTAAAATTATTATTTAAAGCACATAAACGAACTGCGTAAATAACTTCTCATACGAAGGTCAATTTTGCTATATGAATATACCAACGCGACCTACACGACGTCACGAACGTCGTGGTATTTTTAGAAAAAATTTAGGAGATGTCACGCGCCGGGAAGCCCACGGACAGACGCGCCCCCCACGCGCGTCTTCAACCTCCAGCTCGCCGGACTGGTTTTTTTCCGGCGGCCAGATTCCGGTGAGTTTTTCCAACCTCCATATCTCACTTGTTTTTCATCCTTTTTTGTCCATTTTTCTTCCTACATGCTCTAAATTTAGAGTAGAACATTTCTATAGCTTCAAATACCTTGAAAAAACAGCTAGAATTTCGTTGGGAAATCTCTCCAAAATCGGCCGAGTTCGAAACCAACTATCCCGACGTCCAACACGTGCAACCAAGGTACTCCGAGACTCGTGGGAACTCCTAGAGTGTCTCTATGATCTTGGTTTCACCTAAAACACAACCATAAAAGAGATGATGAACAGTACATCGATCGGTGCTCACGGGTTTGGTATGGTTTCGATGGTTTCCAGTTCTAAAACCATCATATATAAGTTCATCAGAGTCTATAGATCACAAATACACTTACATGAGGTTCGATCTACGCCTTGATGAAGTGGTATGTGTGTGTCCGTACAAAGAAATGGTGAGGGGAGGACGAGAGGGTTCGAGAGAGAGGAAGACAGAAAAATCAAAAGCAATGCACATGTGTGTGCATGCTGCGTGTGTGTGTGTATATAATTATCCACCATCACAGCCCATTTCTTTTGGGCCTGCAACCTCAGACACCCAAGCCCAAAATAAAACCGCAACGTACCCGTTAGCGTATAAATCAAGGGTAGAATCGTCCTTTCACGTCGCCAATATTATAAAAATCGGGCGGGATGTTACATTTAAATGATTTATATTTGATTAAATGAATCGATTTGATAAGATTAGTAGCATTTTAAAGGATTTATATTTGAATTTTTTGAAGTGAGTTTTTTTTTCTTTGTATTTCTATTATTAAAAAGAAAAAGGGTTGGAATTATAATAATTTAGGAGGGCAGAAATTTTTAATTCAGAACTCATATAAGAAAACTCAATGTCTTCAAACCGATAACGCATAATTAATTCTTTTTGTATATTTTTTTTATATAAAAACATTTAAAACGTGTAAGTTCATCATAGCACACCGTGTTTTTTTTAATAATTAGTACCTCACAATAGGCTAGCAATAACGTGATTTACTCAGTTGTTTGTTAAATATTATTTTCTCTATTTTTAAAGACGTTCAAAATATCTTAAAAGATGTTTAGTGCCGGTTATAAAAAAAGATCTTTTGCATGCGCATAATGCATAATTAATTCTTTTTGTACAGTTTTTTTAACGTGTAAGTTCATCATAGCACACCGTGGTTCAAAAAATGCATTTTGCACGCTTGTGAGCGCGTTCATGAAGGCTAGTAATTATATAAGGGAGCATGTGCGCTCTAACCAATGCAATTACACTAACGTCTGATCCCAAATTGTTTACATGTTCCTAAAACCCACCAACTTGAACTCAAATATGTTTTTTTTTTACGCAAATATGTTTTTTTTCTTCTTCAGATTTTGCTATTATTGGGGGAATTTTTGGTCGAGGTGGCCTTGGGTTTTGAGAACATCCTCTTATCTTCTTTGGTACGGGTTCGTAACAAGTCCTGGGATATCTCGAAAGAGTTAGCTTGTCTTAGGAAATACTCCGGTAACATCAAAGGCTCGAAGATAGCATGAAAGATCAAGATAATGACTTGCTCAAGTAAAGCGTGGTGTGAAAATTAGAAGATTATCAGTTTACATGAGAGAGAGGAGGTTGGCATGGTTGCATGACATTCTTAGCTGCATATTTTAGGCTTTCCTAGGGTGTTAGCAAGGTTTCTAATGGTTGAGATGTTCGATAGAAGGCTTGCGGAAACTGCCAAGGTTGCATGAATGGTGATGCTTGAGACTTGAAGTATGCTTCTGGACTAAAATGGAACTTTCTGGGCTTCTTCCTAGGTGGTTCTCTCTCACTACATTTTTCTCTATCTCTTCCTCTCTATTAATCCAAATCCCCTTCTAATGGCTTCTCTCCCTCCTTATGTAAGTGAAGGTTTATCCTCCTTATGTAAGTGAAGGTTTATTCTCTAGGTTTCAAGGGAATATCCCCTTGTGGTTTGGTCTTCCTCTCCTTTCTCCCAAACTATCCTATTATTTCCATTTTGGTGTAAACTAACTGCACAGTTGAGACCTGAATTTCCCGAGGCGCAGCTTTCCCAAGGCAGCCTTCTGCGTGCGCTAAATTTGGTAGCGCTTCATGGCTTTTGCGCATTGGTCATGTGTGCAGGTTGGGAAGGAAAAGTTAGCATTAAATGCCTAACTTGCTGGGCTTAACATGCATTTAATGCAAGAAACTAGTTTAATCATAACCAAGGGGTTGACTTGTTAAGGAAAGGGGTAAACTAGGCTAGTTATCTCTCAATGATGTCTGCGTGAAATTCAAAAGGTATGGGCTTGGATCTTTTGGCCTCCCAAGTAGCTCAAAGTCTTCTATGACCCTAATTTCACTTAAGCCTGATAACCTTCCGTAACCATCCACACCACAATCCACTTGGCAAGCCCCGAATACAAGATTTGGGCTTAACATGAATTGTGACTAAGGGAGTATGGCGTGAATATCTGGCTTAAACATCGTAGCATGGCATGTTGGTAAATATATTACTCGTTGATCCCGCGCCTTGCATGTGTTTGGGCTTTAATATAAGCTTTGCTTAATAATTAATCCTTGAGACTTGGTTAGGTTGGATTGTTACAGTTTTGGGCTCTAACAGCTATAATCACCATCTCGACGGTACGTTAAATACATTGTATTTAACACACATGTAATATTGTCCGTAATTTGTAGTCTTCACTCGTTTCATGTTGCCAGGAGAATCGTAGCTGACCAGTTCCCGCTTCCTACTCGGCTTCTGCACTTGCATATCCCAGAGAGAGCTCCATAGCTATGGCTGCGCTGCCTTCTCTCCAAAACCCCTATTTCCTATCCCTTAAACCTCTCCCACAACTCTCCACCTCCGTCCTCCCCGACCAAGCACGCTCCTTTGCTTCGTTTTCTACCTTCTCTCGGCCTCCACGACGTCATCTCAGGTTCACAAGCAGACCCATTGCTGCCTCTATTAAGGTAAATTTATATATCCTCTGTCTTTCAGTACACGTTTTGCTTTTACTCAATTGCCCATCATCTGTTTGATGAAATGCGTGAATGGGTTGTTCTTTTATTTAGGAAAACTTGGGTCTTATAAGGAAAACTTGGAGTGATGTAACTAGTTTGAACAACTGGGTTGTTCGGGACTACTACCGCCTTGTGAAGTCTGTAAATGCGCTCGAGCCTCAAGTACAGAGTCTCTCTGATGACCAGGTTTGGTGGTTTCGTTCTATTTGCTTGTTTGTTGTATTGGATTTCTTTTGGCTTTTTGAAAACTGGGTTGTCTTTGTTTCTTGTAGCTTACTGCTAAAACTGCGGAGTTCCGGCAAAGGCTGGGAAAGGGGGAGACACTTGCTGATATCCAAGCTGGTTCCCAATCTTCTCTGCTTACTAGAAGATTGTCCATTATTTTAATTGGATTCTAAACTTTTGGAGTAATTCTGTTTGTTGAATTATAATGTTTACAGAGGCTTTTGCTGTTGTTCGTGAAGCTGCAAAAAGGAAGCTTGGTATGCGTCATTTCGATGTGCAGGTTTCCTATTTCTCGCTCTCATTACATTCATGATTACATTTGCGGTTGTACATATAGTTTCTACATATGTAATTTATGTGTAAATTGTCAACTTAATATTTTTGTTTGTTTATATATGTTGTCAATGTTAACACCAGATTATTGGTGGGGCGGTGCTTCATGATGGGTCCATTGCAGAAATGAAAACAGGAGAGGGAAAAACATTGGTTTCCACCTTGGCGGCATATCTTAATGCCTTAACGGGTGAAGGCGTTCATGGTATGTTTTCTGTGTTGGATCTTATAGAAGAATTTTATTTGTTTGCAAGTGTAGTTGTACAATGGGTGGAATGCCATAATTTGCTCTCTGTTGAAACAGTGGTAACCGTAAACGATTACCTTGCACAACGAGATGCTGACTGGATGGGTCGTGTTCATCGCTTCTTAGGCCTTACTGTGGGTCTTGTTCAGGTAATTTCCTCTCCATGTGAATTTGTATGTAATAGACTTGATTCCTAATTATGAGACATGGTAGCCTGCAGCTGTTTAACTTGGATACACTTCAGTTTATTTATGTATATAATTCAATATTTATTTAAGTTCCTATTTGCAATGTAGAGGGGGATGACAGCTGAAGAGAGGAGATCCAACTATAGCTTTGACATAACATACACTAATAACTCAGTAAGTCATTTCTACTGCTTGTTGGTAGTATTTGCATTACTCTTTGTGGTAGTTGCATAGAAACCTTTTGTTTTTCTTTCTAATGTTTGCTAGTCATGGTGTAGATGATTACTCGTTAGTTTGTTCTCACCAAAACAAAAGTAGAAGAAAATTTCTGTCTTCCTGATATCTCATTCATAATGGAATACTCAGGAACTTGGTTTTGATTATCTACGAGATAACCTTGCTGGAAACAGTGGACAGCTTGTTATGAAATGGTACATCTCAAATAATTTTAGTTCATAAATGCATGTTTTTTAATTTATTTCTAATTTCAGCAGTTTTACTTTGTAAAAACAGGCCAAAGCCATTTCATTTTGCAATAGTTGATGAAGTTGACTCAGTTCTTATTGACGAAGGACGAAATCCATTGCTAATTAGTGGGGAGGTAAATTTTTTTAAAAGTTTCCATTTTATATTTTTATTTTATAATTTGAATGCTAATTTTGTTTTCTTTTAGAGTAAAGTACAAAAAACTACCTCAACTAGTGATGTCACGACACTTTCATACCTCATTTTTTAAAATTGACAATGTCATACCTCATCTTTAGAATTTGGTTCAATGTTATACCTTCCGTTACTTGGCCGTTTACTTTTCAGTTAAATACTGACGTGGCTTGATTCGGGTCCACTTTTTATTAAAAAAATTAATAAAATATTATTAAAAACTAAAAAAAATAATTTAATAATTTTTAAATATTAAAATAATAAAGAAAAGTTAAAAACTAAAAAAAAAAAAAAAAAGGAACCCAAATCTGGGCGCGACAGAGAAGAAGAAGAAGAAGAAGAAGAAGAAGAAGGAGGAGGAGGAGGAGAAAGAAGAAGAAAGGAAAAAAAAAAAAAACGGAACCCAAATCTGGGCGCGACAAAGAAGAAGAAGAAGAAGAAGAAGAAAGAAGGAAGAGGAGGAGGAAGAAGAAGAAGAAGAAAGAAAAGAAAAAATAAAAAGAAAATAAAATAAGAACCCAAATCTGGGTTTGGGTTGCACCGCGCACAGAGGGGGGGAAGAAGGAGGAGGATGAGGAGGAGGGGGAGGAGGAGGAAGAACAAGAAGAAAGAAAAGAAAAAAAAAAAAAAAAAAAAAAACCCAAATCTGGGTTTGGGTTGCTCCGCGCACAGAGAAGGGGGGGGGGGGGAGAGAGGGAGGGAGGGGAGAGAGAACAGGTTTTTATTTTTTATTTTTAAATTTTATTTATTTTTAAATATAAATACTTTTTTTGTTATTTTAATATTTAAAAATTATTAAATGATTTTTTAATAATTTTTAGTTAATTTTTTAATAAAAAGTGGGTCCCGGATCAAGCCATGTCAGTATTTAACTGAAAAGTAAACGGCCAAGTAACGGAAGGTATAACATTGGACCAAATTCTAAAGATGAGGTATGACATTGTCAATTTTAAAAGATGAGGTATGAAAGTGTGTAAAACTAATAGTTGAGGTAATTTTTTGTACTTTACCCTTTCTTTTAATAGTAGCTTAATCTGGTATGGTAATGTGTAATCTCATTTGTAAAAAGATCTCATTGTTGTACACATTGATTATTAAATTTTGTCCTTCTCAGGCTAGTAAAGATGCTGCACGCTATCCTGTGGCTGCTAAAGTGGCAGATTTGCTTGTGCGAGGAATTGTGAGACTAGTCTTTCCTATTATTTTCAGATGAACTTTCTGCAGCTATTCATTTGTTTTCTCACGTATATATATATATATATAGGAATAGGAGGGAGAACTTCTGAAGGGGATCCTGCTCCACTGCCATGGGGTGGGATACTCTATATGTCGTCAATGTGTCATCCCTAATTTTGTATCATTGATATCATGTCGATATGGTATTGATATGTTGAGAATAACTTTTATGTTTCATAATCATCAACATTACAGCATTACAATGTAGAACTTAAAGATAATTCAGTTGAGTTGACTGAAGAAGGAATAGCTCTTGCTGAGATGGCCCTTGAAACAAATGACTTGTGGGATGAAAATGATCCTTGGGCTAGGTAATGATCAAACTCAACCGTTCTTATACAAATTAAGCCCTGTGCTCCATGCTTACACATAAAACACCCTGAGAGTGATAGGCACATAATAGACCTTCTCCGTTAAATTATCACAATTGTTTGACCTACCATCAGCAATTATTCTAGCAAGTACTGAAGTTTAAAATGTGGCCAATAGGCAATCAAGGCGTGTGTTTTTGTCTCAACTTATTTTCTTTTAGCATTGAAATTTGAAATATGTAGATTTGTGATGAATGCATTGAAGGCTAAAGAGTTCTATCGTCAAGGTGTGCAATACATTGTCAGAAATGGGAAGGCTTTCATAATAAATGAGGTATGATTTATATTTTTATTAAGCAGACTATTATATACAAAAGATAAACTGTGGTATGCATTATAATTTTAGGTACCCTAAATGAATTAAGGAAAGACCAATTCAACATTTCTCTTTCCTCAATTGATAAGTGGATTATACCAAATTCCATTTTTATAAATTTTGAGTTATCTTTGATCTAATCATTGACGACAGAAGGAATAGAATCACTGAAATAAATGTGGATAAAAAATTCATTGATGGTGCACTTTATAAACAAGTAGAAATTAAGTGACTCATTAGAAACTTAAAGTTCTTAAAATATTTACAGCTGACTGGCAGAGTTGAGGAGAAGAGAAGGTGGTCTGAGGGGATTCATCAGGCTGTGGAAGCTAAAGAAGGCTTGAAGATTCAGGTACATCCAAATGTTTGGCAACTAGTATCTAAAGGGTTTTTTTTTTTAATTTTTCTTTTGGGGGTCACTGCAATTCATTACATGATGCATATACCATCCTAGTTCAAAGTTGTAATATCAATGTACTTGTTAGGCTGATTCGGTTGTTGTGGCACAAATCACTTATCAATCTTTATTCAAGCTCTACCCAAAACTGTCAGGAATGACTGGAACTGCAAAAACGGAAGTATGTTTGTTTACAAGCATTCTGATGTATTTTTCAAAGTAAATTTTTTGCTTAACTTGTATTAATAATAGCATATTCATGTAAATCTACCCCTTAATAATTTCAGGAGAAAGAGTTCTTGAAGATGTTTCAAGTGCCAGTCATTGAAGTGCCAACAAATCTTCCAAACATTCGTAATGATTTACCAATTCAAGCTTTTGCGGTAGGATATTTAATGCTCACCCTCAAGTATATCTGATGTCTATAAATTCTATACCTCGAAATTCCAATAAACTCTATTGTCAACTTGACAGAAGCTTTTGGTTTGTATTATTATAGACTGCTCAAGGAAAGTGGGAATATGTTCGTCAAGAAGTGGAGTACATGTTCAGACAGGGGCGTCCTGTTTTGGTTGGAACTACCAGGTAAATCTAATTTAATATGTTTAAATTCTTGCATCTGGTTCTGTGATAATAGAGCGGCTGCGATGTTATAACCTTCTTATGTGTCAGTGACTCAGCAATCATATGCATGTTAAACTTCAGAAGTTTTGTACTTTGTGACCAAGAGGAGTTTGCATTATATCATTGATAGTCAAGCATTTTTTGGTACCTTTTATATCATCCCAGATGCTGAATTATATATCTGTTTTGACTTTTATAATTTTCCTGGCCGTGTATGTTAGTTACTTAGGTCATGGTGGAGGGTTGAATCAGAAATATACAGGAATTCGTGATTCAGATAAAGCTGCTGAAACTCTTTTAGTCTCTATTTCAAACTTTGTCATCGTGGTTATATCTGTGGAGGCATGTTGTTTCATGTGCTTTTGTAAGAATTCTAATGGTATTTGGACCGAATGGCATATTGTTGATCCAAATTACTTGTTTATTGGATTAAAGTTAAACTAAATCATATTTACACCGGATAAGTTTATTCATGAGGAGGAGAAACTAGTATTTGGTCGACTTCATGTCTTGAGTATGCAGAGATCAGCAGATTTATAACTATGATCTCTCATTTTAATAATGCAGTGTTGAGAATTCCGAGTACTTGTCTGATCTGCTGAGGGAACAGAATATCCCCCACAATATTCTAAATGCACGGCCTAAGGTTTATTGAAATTTAACTTGATTGGAGCTTTCACATGGCGGTCTATCAATTTTTTTTAAAAACTATAATACTCATTTGACAGTTTGGTTTTCCATTGCCGTTGTGTTTATGCCCTTCTCTCATCAGTATGCTGCAAGGGAGGCTGAAATTGTTGCCCAAGCAGGAAGAAAATATGCCATTACCATTTCTACCAATATGGCTGGCAGAGGCACTGACATAATTCTAGGAGGAAATCCAAAAGTAAGTGCCTTTTTCCTTGTTAATTTATTCTAAATGAACCTACACATTATTTTCAGGAATCTATTCGAACATGTACTTCATGCATATGCATCTATCCTTTACTCTAATGCATCTTCGTCTGGACTCAGTGTGGATAAGTAGAAACTAAACAGTGGTTTAATTCCTTTTGTACTTGCAATGACTGAAGATGCTTGCTAAAGAGATCATAGAAGACAGTTTAATTTCGTTCCTGACACGAGAAGCTCCAAATGTTGATGTTGATGGAGAGGCCATTTCACAAAAGGTGATTCATTGTTGATCCTTTAAGCTGCATGCCAATTTGAATCTGTTTCTAATTAATCATTTGTTGTAGGTATTGTCCAAGATAAAGGTCGGTCCATCATCATTAGCTTTTCTTGCTAAGACAGCACTAATGGGTTTGTGACTGTGCTCTCACTAAAAATATTTTATGCTTGTACAAATGCATATTAGTCATCAATCTATAATCATAATCTTTTAGAGCCGGTTTGGTATCATTCTTGGATCCAATTTTTTTGTTTTTGAAACCATTGGGTATTAAGTAATTTAGTTAGTTTTATCTTCTTTGAAAAGTATAAACTAGTTTCCAATTAAAATCCAAACAACCAATTAATATTCTCTTATGCATCGTGCAGCCAAGTATGTTTGCAAAAATGAAGGCAAGAGCTGGACATACAAGGAGGCAAAATCTATGATATCAGAGTCAGTGGAAATGAGTCAGTCAAAAGATTTGAAAGATTTAGAGACGCTTGTTGATGAGCAGTCGGAGATGTACCCTCTTGGCCCTACAATTGCACTTGCTTATCTATCTGTTCTGAAGGATTGCGAGGTACACTGTTTAAAAGAAGGGTCTGAAGTAAAAAGTCTTGGGGGTCTTCATGTGATTGGAACATCTTTGCATGAGTCTCGGAGAATAGATAACCAGGTGATTGTTGTTGGCATACATTTTGTAGTCATATTTATTTAACATTTGGTCACGAAGAATGGACTCATGCATGAGCTAAATATAGTTTGATGTGGTCATCCAATTCCATTTTGGGAACTGCCAAGAGTTTTCTTTATATATTGGTTGTTTCTTTCGTTTGACAGTTTTTATTTTGATTATCGTGATAATTTTTTTTGTTTTTACTACATTAGCTTCGTGGAAGAGCTGGAAGGCAAGGTGATCCTGGATCCACACGATTTATGGTGAGGTAATTCACTCTTCAGCGGCTTAGGCTTGCACTGGTTCGGTATTCATATGGTCACACAAAGACATGATTTGTGGTGGGTTTATAGCATCTGTGGTCTGTTCATGTTTATTGATATTATCTTGTAATAAAACCTCACCAAGTTATCATAGCTCACTTCTGCTAGGTCAACATTGCTTTATCTCAATCAGTGTAATGGCTAGTCAGAGTGGTTTATTAATCATGATATCAGTCATCTTTATTGTTGGTTCACACTGGACCATGCAACCTTCTGTTCCAACTGGTGGTTTTTGCAAGTCTAAGAGCTGGCCTACATTGGTCTTGAACTGCGCATGTTTTCTTGACTGTAAAACTCATGGTTTCATTATTCCATACCTTATTATTTGTTCATTTATGTAATAGCTTGCAGGATGAGATGTTTCAAAAGTTTAATTTTGACACTGAGTGGGCTGTGAGACTTATTTCCAAAATTACAAATGATGAGGATATGCCAATTGAAGGTGGTGCAATTGTTAAACAGGTAATTCGTGATCTCATGTCAATGATGTTCCTATCTGTTTCTCTGATATTTTAAGCGTGCTTGGCGAGCTCTCAGTTAATCATCTCACACATTATTGTTCACTCTCTCTTGTTTCTAAAAGTATCTGCCTAATACTTGTGAATTTTAGTTACTGGCCCTGCAAGTTAATGCAGAGAAGTACTTCTTTGGCATAAGGAAGAGCCTTGTTGAGTTTGATGAAGTATTAGAGGTATGCATTTATGAATAACAATGTCTTTATTGGAGTAGTAACTGCTGCACTATTTACAAACACTGAGCAAACTTGTTCTTAATCACATTGATTTATTCAGTTTTGAACTTTTGTCACTGGAGAGCAGTATAATAAACTTTGTAATCCCTCAATTTCCATGAGGAGTAACCATTGGACATTGTATCCCTTTTCTATGATTTAAGTAGTAAATCAGGTATATCTTTATCATTAGTTAGCAAACTATAAGTGATGCGTCGTGCAGGTAAGTTACTTGCATAAATTCAAAACTGGAAAATAGAAAAAAAGGGTCCTTCTTACTTGCATGTCAAGCTTAAATGATGATGACCCTTGCTTACTTGTGTTGTTTAAGAATGGGAAAAACAAGACAACTCATAAATCGAAAACAAAATAACCGAGATAAATAACACAAAGCATTAACGTGATTTGGCTATATGTGCCTACGTCCACGGGGCAGTAACAACAATCTTTCACTATATCAATAATGAGTACAACGGATAATCTTGCCAAGCCTTTTAGGATTAAGACTTGACGAAAAACCTGAAAGAACAAGAACAAGAAATACACTCTACTCTTATCTCTTTCTTTTCTCTCGCACACAGTTTGCCCTTACAATATTCTTTCACTCTAACTCCTTGAGTAGTATACAATATATTGTTTTGCTTGCAATAGCCTCCTAATATAGACAAGGTCTTATTCAATAAGGATTACTAATCCTAATTGGAATCTAGTTATGAATTCTTCTCCAATTCAGAAACCAACTCCAGTTGGGAAAACAACTCTAATTAGGTAAACAATTTAAACTGGGTAAACAATTTAAATTGGGTAGACAACTTCAATTGGGTAAACAACTCCAATTGGGAAAACAACTTCAATTGGGTAAACAACATCATGGGCTGGAAAAACCCAACATCTTGTTCGTTAAATTGTGTTGTTCCCTTTTTCCAGGTGCAGAGAAAGCATGTCTATGAACTTAGACAGTCCATTTTAACGGGTGATGATGAAAGTTGTTCCCAGAACATTTACCAGTAAGTTTCTGAGTCCCACACTCAAGGTACTCATTTTACAGTAGTATGCTTGTTTTAAGTTACATCCTTTAGCCGTTACACAATACTTGGATATTGTTAGTGAATGTGTGTTTCAGAGAAGGAACAAAAGAAAAAGGGTTCACCGGGTTATAGAAAGATTGGTGATAACTTGTAATTTAATTTTCAGACCTCTTTCTTTTAGAATTCTTGATATGTAAAATTAGAATGGAATGCCCAGAATGCATAACTGAGTCATTATCTACCTGAAAGTAGCTTAGATAATTGAAAACTATTTTAGTGTGAGACTCTGAAGCATCGGAAAACTTAAGCTTGCCGAGTGTGACAACATTCACTACTCATGTTTTGAAAGGTGTACAAGTGGCAGACAAAGCATCCAATTGTATTGCTAATTGTTGCTACTTCTCTTTCTTGGCCTGTTTCATATTTTATACCACTCTGCCTGATTGGTTAAAATCTAGCTGGGTTCCACTTTCTTGTTTTTACTAATTTCTCCCATTTAATTTAATGTCCAAATGATTATAATTTAATATGTTTTTACAAGTTTCAAATTTTTTGCAGCATCTTTGTTGTTAATTAACTCATTGAAAGTCGTTAATAGGTACATGCAGGCAGTGGTAGATGAAATTGTCTTTGGAAACGTTGATGCACTGAAGGTAGTATGGAATTTCCAATTGGTTGTTGTATACTTCTATCCCCTAATTCGTCTTACTGATTCCCTACTGCTTAATAGCATCCAAGAAATTGGAATTTGAAGAAGCTTTTGAAGGAGTTTATGACAATTTCTGGGAAACTACTGGATGGTAAGCTGATACATTTGTATCCTTTTCCTGCATTTCCTTGTTTGTTTAACATGAATCCTCATGGTATGGAGCTTCTCCAGATTCATTTACAGGCATTACAGAGGAAGTTTTACTAAAATCTCTAGCAGACTCACATGAACTAAACTCTAGAGATATTCATGACGTTCACCTTCCAAACTTGCCAAGACCTCCAAATGCCTTCAGAGGAATCCGCAAGAAGAGCTCTTCATTGAAACGCTGGCTTGCTATATGCTCTGATGACATGACTAAGTGAGTGAACTCTCTGCTTGTGTGTGCGGTCTCCCGTCCCTCACACATACCCATAATTTGGAATGCTTTGTTTATTTTGTGTCATTTCTGTTGTTTCTGTTTTCCCTTTGACAATATTATGAGTTTATCATTCCCTGATATGTCTACTTTAGGAATGGACGGTACCATGCTACTACTAGCCTCCTTCGCAAATACCTTGGAGATTTTTTAATTGCTTCATACTTGGATGTTATTCAAGAATCTGGTTATGATGATGGATATGTGAAGGAAGTGGAAGTAAGAATCTTCTCTTCAATCATTCATTATTACTTTATATATATATGGTAGTTGGTGAAGGGAAGTGATTTTCACACACCCTTGTTTAATCATATCTGTTGATTCCGTTTGACTTATTCAATCCGATGCCCCATAAATAAAGATGGGTGTGAAATCACTTCCCTTGATGAATGCTAACGTTGATTTATTAGCTTATCATTATTATTGCGTTTGAGAAGAAAAAGGTTTCCAGCACTCTTTAAGTTGGAATTTGTGTCGCTATATGGTTAACGTAAATATGATGCATGCTTAATGGTTGTAAACAAATGGGTTTGAGTTTGCCCTAAAATAGTAGTATTTTCATGGAACTTCGATGAGAAGATTTGTGTAAAAATTCCAGATTTGCTTACATATCATCTTACCAGAAGTTTATCTGTTTTTATAATTTTTGTTTTTACAGTTAATTTCCTTTCTTGACTAAAATTTTGATCTGAAAACAGAGAGCAGTCCTTGTGAAAACCCTTGATTGTTTCTGGAGGGATCATCTCGTAAACATGAACAGGCTCAGCTCAGCGGTATTCTTTAATCTTTTGTCGATTTAAATCTCAATTAGCTTGGACATAGTCACGGGCTTACATGGAATATCTGGCAGGTAAACGTAAGGAGTTTCGGGCACAGGAATCCTCTTGAAGAATACAAAATTGATGGTTGTCGATTTTTCATATCTATGCTTAGTGCAACACGAAGGTTGACAGTAGAATCACTTGTGCAATATTGGTCATCCCCAATGGAGTCCCAAGAATTTTTTGTATCATAAATCTGGGTTTATTGACACAGCTAATATATGTATCTACTCTATTATTTTCTTCATTTTTCCTTTAGGTAACAGTCTGCCTAAATTCATTACATATTCTTAATGACTCCAGTTAAAATCTAATCGTGGCTGCAAAAATAACTATAGGTAAATTCGTAACAGCTGTCGGCCCCTAAAGGATTTCATGCTTCGGATGTATGGTCTTGTAGAATGGTCGCTCCAAAAGAACGTGGATTTAATGGTGCTCGTATGTCAACTGATCTAAATTCTTGGGGCAGGTCAAAGGATTTATATAAAGGGTTATAAACTTTAAACTTCTCAATAGATTGGTCGATTGTTATATTTTGTTTGGTATTGAATACACACGGAATGTGGTTTTATCAGTTTTAATATAAACAAGTATTCTGCAGTTGGTGGCAGGATGAGTTTCTGCCGATGATGTAACTTCTAGGCTTGGACTGGATAAGTGTTGCTTCATTGAACTAGGTTGCTTCATTGAACTAGGTTGCATGTTGGTTATGAAAAGATGCGAATGGAGCCGATGGATTCATTGTTGGATCATATGGAAAATCCTCGTTATTATGGGGATTGGCTAGCCGGCTTTCATCTCTAAGAATCTCCTGTTTTAAAGATTTGCCGTCTTATCGTTTCCATTGCTGTACAACAGGCCTTGGGTATTGTATATGTTAATGACAGTGGACAAATTACGTAGTTGCTTAATGACTAAGCAATCTCCTTTTTCATCCAAAGTCATAGAAAGGCCGAATTTGGAAATTGACTAACAAAACTCCCTAATGATCTGTATGTAATGTTACATCAGTACTCTTGAGTTATGTTATAAGTGAGAGATGGCATGCTTGAAGAGTGTTCAGTCGTTTAAATGGTTCTTCTAGTGAGGGCGCTTGCTATGCTACTACGTTTGCACGACTAGGAGTGATACACGATGTTGCATTTGTAGTCATTGATTAGTTGATTAGTTCCTTCTGTCCCTGCTGTTTGAGATTAAGCTCTTTTTGGGTGAAGTACTTGAGAAGTTTATGAGGTTGGGGAAGGTTTTGGTACGTTTCTCTACATAAAATGGGCCATCAAGTTTTTAGTGTAAAGACAATAACCATCAACTCCAAGTCATGGGTAATTCACTTCATGTAGCTCTAGTTGTCGGGAGGCATAAGTGATTACTCTGCCATGTTGCATCAGCACGCATCAAGATCATTCATTGAATTATCACTGTAGATTTTAAAATTATTGTTGTCATTGAAATGTACAAGGACAAGGGGTTGAGTGAAACAACACTTAACTTTATGGCTGGTCGAGAAGTCCTTACAAACAGCCAATAGTAATTGGTGAGACCAAGAAAATCTCGTATTTCGCAACACTTTGAGAGTTTCCAATTTTCCACAATTGCAACCTTTTGGGGATTGACAAGAACGTTATCTGCTGAGATCACATGTCGCAAGAGACCTAATCTAAACAAAACTAGCACTTTTTGAATTTAGTGTAAAGTTGATTCTAAGGCATTCTTGGCAGAACTCAAGATTGCGGAAGAGCTCCAGCCAAGAGAGCTACTGGTTAATTGTGATTCGATGCTTATAAATAATCAAGTCACATGGGATTAAGCTTCCCATCATCCTACAATAGGGCTCTACCTAATCAAGGTTAAAACACTCATCTAAAGATTTGAAAACTACAAAAATTATGCAGATCCCAAGAGAAGAAAACACATATGCTGATGCATTAGCCGGGATAGCTTCAAACATGGATTACTCCCTCCGACGAACAATCCCTTTCGAATATTTGAAAATCTCAAGTATCCATGAAATATAGCTGGAGGTCATCGTCGTGATCGATGCTCGAGAAAACTGGATAGAAGAAACAATCGACTACATACGAGACGGGACACTATGCGAAGATCGCCAATTAGCTAGAAGTGGGCCTCATATTGAAGCTCTTATTTTGGACCTCATACTCTATTTGTCACACTAGGAGTGGCCTTGCAAATTCTAAATGATATTCCACTCTGAAGTATGTGGAAACCATGTTGGAAGAAGGTCGCTGGCCCAGAAAGCAATGACTGTAGGCTACTATTGGCCAACCATACAACAACATGCAATTAGTTGCACCCAAAGTTGCGATAAATGCCAAGGGTAAGCTCATATGAACCATCAACACGCATAAGAACTCAATACTTTGATAGGTTCATCACATTTCATGTAATAGGGTATCGGCTTAATAGGACCTCTTAAGAAAGCCCCAGGAAACAGGCAGTACCTAATAGAGGCAACAAATTACTTTTCGAAATGGATATAAGCGAAGCCTTTAACAAGAATTACTATCACAGTTGTCAAGTACTTCGTTTGGAAGAACATCATCTACTAATTCGGGATCCCCTACACAATACTGTGACAACTCGTCCCGATTATATTTATCTATTAATTATGAATTGACGGAATTACCCCTTCGGGGATTATGTACATGTGCATGTATGTTGTGTGAGGACCAATGGATGGTGGCCCTCAATTATTGGATTATGAGATATTTGTGTGGGATGTTTTTGGGCCACACAACCCTTACACCCTCACTCCCATCACTCTCTCTCTGTCAATTATCACTCAGACACTCACCCTCTCTCTCTCACTCACGACTCACTCACTCTCTCTCTCTCTCTCACTATATGTACGGACACAACCACAAACCCTTGCAAACTCAATAGATTGAGCAAACCATCACCACCATTCGACTCCTGGAAGTCACACGATCATGGTGGTACCAATTTCAGGTGAGTTTTACATTGTTTTCATGTCGAAAACTCGAGGTCCGATCTTGGCACTATTCATGGACTTTTTGTTGGTCGATTTTTAGCACAATCTAAGCTTATAGGAAGCTTTGTGAGGTCCCAAGGAGGCTCGGAGTGGTTCGTTGGAAATGTTTGGACGTCGGGATCACGTGGTCGGAGTTTGGCCGGTTTTGGAGTTTGTCCCCAATGAGATTTAAGGCATTTTTCAAGGTTTTTGAAGGTATATTTATGTTCTACTCTTAATTTGGAGCACATAGGAAGAAAAATGGGTTAAAATGGTGCAAAAACGAGTAAGATATGAAGGTTTGAAAAATACCCAGAATTTCGGCATAACCAGTCGCCGGAGAAGATGACGGAATATTCCGTCAGTTTTGACGGAATATTCTAACAGCGTTAACTGACGCCATTAACTGACGCCATTAAAGTTAACGGAATATTCCAGGAATATGCCTGACGGCGTTAACTAACGCCGTTAGTGTGTAGGGCACGTGGCCGGCGCGTGGGGCTGAGAAAAATTATTTTAAAAATATGGGGATGTTCGTGACGACGAGTGGGTCACGTTGGTATATCCAAATGTCAAAATTGAGCTATGTATGAGAAGTTATTTCCGTAGTTACGTATATGTACTTAAATAATGTATTTTTAGTAATTTCTCATATAGGTGAGGCGTACTCCGAGGACGAGCGTAGCTAGGCTAGACGTGGGGGCTACGACCCAGTGACTTACCAGTGAGTGGGTAGCTATTTTTCTGTATAACCTATATATATAATGATTTTCCCAGAATCATATCTTAAATGAAAAGTACGTTTTTAACGATATGCATATAACTTGATTATGATGCATGAGTATTCATATATACATTTCATGCATATGTTGGTGCCGAGGACGCTGGGTAAGTACCAGGTAGGCACATACATAGTTGAGAAAGAACAGTCAATATACGATGAGATATGATGAGATATGATGTGATATGTTAGCTTATAAACCTGCATATATTGTTAGTGCTCACGCCCAGAGATAAGGGCACAGTCTTTCACGTGTCGTTCACCTCCCGCACCGTATGCTTGCCTTGGATCCAAGTTAGGTGCACAGTCTTGTCATATAGACCACCTTTGAGTGGGTACGACATGTAGGTGACCCGCGTTCATTCGCACAGTCTTCACGTGATTGTAGCACTAGAGCATTTATTATTGATACAGTGATGATGATGATGATGATGATATAATGATGATATTGATGTATGTGCAATGTATATATGAAGGAAAATTTGTGAAAAACAAGTTCATTTGAGCAACATCAACAACATGCAATTAACAATTAAAGGCGGAATTATGTTTATATGCACTAAAAAACAAAACTTAACCCATGAAATTCAAAGCCTAGTAGATAGGTGAACCAAGACTCAACTCAAAATAAAGTGAGTTGAGAAATCTTATACCGTTGTTGATTCCACTTTGCATAAGCAAAGGCTAATCACCCAAGGAGATGGCCTTCATTCCTTGCTTCTTGGCTCCATGGATTTCTTGGAGGAGGATGGTGGAATGGATTCTCCAAGTTCCCAAGAAAGGGAACCTCTAAGTCTCCACACCAAGGAGAGCATTTAGAAGAGATGAGTGACCTTGGAGGAGGATTAGATGCTAGTTAATCCCCTCCAAGGGGGCCGGCCACTTAGAGAGAAAAGGGAGAGAAGTGTTCTCATCTTTTCTCCTAAAGAAAACCCTAATGAAGAAAAGGCTATAAAGTCATATTTATACCTACCTTCATTGGAGTGGCAAACTTGTAATAAGTCCAAAAAAACCACTCCATCCTCTATGTGGCCGGCCTCTTAGGGTCATTGGGCTGTTTTGGCACATAAAAATTTGAAAAATTGTTTTGAAAAACCCAAAAAGAGTTGTTTTGAGTTGTTTTTGTGTGTTTGTTTGTGTCTTAGGGTACCTTCCAACACAATGATGAAGATTCGGTTTGTAATTGCATGACTGTTAAAAAGAGTTGTAAACATGGATGAAAGTTTGATTTACTCTTTGTTTATGCTTGGTTGTGGTTATAACTTATGAATTCACATGCAATCATAAAGGAAAAATAAGTTTTTGTAACATGCTTGAAGGAAGGTGATGTGAAAATTAGATTGACACACAAATTAAACCCTATGGATGACAATTGTAGTATATGAGCAAATAGGGATCGTTCTAACCGAGGATTAACTAGGGATGCTAATCAATGTGAAATTGACTCAAAAACGTAAAAACAAAGTTTAAAACACTAAACTAGACTCAAAGAATGCAAAACTAGAGTTTAAAACACCTAAACAAACCTAAAGACTCAAAACAGCCCAGAAACACTCAAAACTGCCTCAAAATCACTTTCTGGGCAGTTTTGAGCACAAACCCAATTTTGGACGAAAATAGGTTCTATCTTGACTCAAGACTCTTAAAAACACAATCTAAATGGATTTTTAACTAATCTAGCAACTTAAAGTAAATGGGGGATTGGTTTTGACGAATTTAAAATTAAAACAGAAACTTGGAAATAAAACAGATTCTAAAACTGATTTTGGTGAATTGAATGGTGAGAAACTAGTTAGAGGGTTCCTTATCCACACATGAACATATGCATACACTTTGATTCCCAGTTATGATTTCAACAAACGAATGAATGACAATGCTCCAAGTTAATTAGGTCCGCTTAAATTAACTTTCAGATTTCCCTAAATTCATTGAATTGAATGGAATACGCATCACAACCAAATTATTCTTATCAAGTTCCCTAACTATGGAATACGCATGATAGAGAGACATATCAAAGATCATTAAGTTCAATGGAAATCATAAACATCGACTAGGCATTCATAACCATGGAATACGCATGTTAATCCAACCTAGGGTTTACTAAACACAATCGTGACTAGCGATCTTTACTACTCATGAATATAAGTTAATAACGATTAGGTGAAATTCCCTTATATCCTAGCATCAAGTTTAAGCATGCAAATTAAGCGTGCACTCTCAATCAACATACATAAACAAGTTTTTAATCAAAACAGAGAAGTAAACCACATCCAACGTTCATGAATTCATAACTGGAGTAAATCAAATCATAACCAACATATGTCCATGGCTTCAAATTCGCCTCTAACTAAAAAGAAATTAGTTCCACATGTTTAACATAATTGAGAAACAAATTAAATTAAACATAGAAACGAAACGAAGGAAGAAAGAACTCTGAAACTCCCCAATGGTGGCAGATTGCATGCGTGAGCCTTCTCCTCCCTTTTGGATTGCACGGAGCACTCTTCCTATCCTCCAAAGATGGCGCACAAGGTGGGTATGGTGGCTGTAAGGTGCGGCAAAGGTGGATGATTGATGGTATGGATGGTGGGTTGCGGCAAGGATGGAAAATATGGAGAATGGTGGTTGTAGGTTGCGGCAAAGGGGTGTGAAGGAATTGTGGCGAATTTCTGAATGGGGAAGGTGATCAATGGTGCGGCACACATAAGGAAAATATATATAGGCATCTCAAAACCCTAGCAAATCAGATTATTCCATGGGCTTAGCAGAAATTAAGGCCTAGGGTAGGAAAATGCCTTGCAAGGCAAAGCAAAAGGAGGTTCTAGAAGGATTAGGTGCGGCACAAGTGATGGGCTAGGAGGATTTAGATGTGGCTGAGATGATAAGGCCCAAGCATGGCCTTCTAGAAAGGATTAGGACATCTCCATTTCAAGAATAGAAACTCTTCAAGAATGGAAACCTTTGGAATTAGAAGCTTCCAAACTTAGAAACTTCGGTTTCCACTTTTGACTCTTTATTCGTCATTCGCCTTGAATTCCATTCTTCACATCTTCATTCACTCCTTAGCTCATTTGCACTTCAAATTCGTCCATCCATGGTGCTTCATATGCATGTACTCCATTTAAGCTCCATTTAGCTCTAAAACGCACCAAAACGCACTTTCTTGCTTCACTTGCCATTTGAACCTACAAATACACGAAAATAGCTTAAATCACTAAAATAACTAATAACTAACTACGTAAGTGCAAGAAAACAAGCTAACTAAGTAGCATAAATATGCTCCTATCAGAAGGAACTCAAATTAACGCTACAACCTTGTGAGACTTGAGCCAAAACGTTTATTTGGAGAGTTGATAATCTGTGCATTATTGTTTTCTAAGTCGTTGCATGATCTCATTATTCTTTGATTGGTTACTACTTAGAAGGTGTTTCATCATTTAGTTCCAAATGCTAGAACTCATGCCCATTTGATTCAAAGCATGTTATTGATTTACATAACACATATTCAAGATGAAGTTGTGTAGTGAACACCACCTAAGCCAAACAGCCGTGTATCCTATTTCATTATGTCTTTAAGTTAACCCCGTTGAGCCTTGTTAGCCTATGTTCTTTGTTAACCTACACTATCCTCACCTAGCCTAGATTAGGACCATCCATACCCTTGTTTTTTTAAGCATAGTAAAGCATGACTACAATTGAATTCCTTTTGATTAATGAATGGCAGAAAACAAGTGTGGGGGAAGTATTTTTCATGTGAGTTTGGTGCAAAGGCACGGGTAGAAAAGAAAAAGAAAAGAAAATTCGAGGAAAATAGAAAGAAAAAAAGAAAAGTTGTGAAAAAAAGTGAAAAAGAGTTGAAAAATGTTTGAAAAAGAGTTCTAAAGTGTTGTTTGTTGAAGAAAGGGTCCAAAACAATGAATTCGGCCCTAATAGTTGTTTAAATCTCCCCCTTGTGTTTTAACATTGATTTCTGCATTCTAAAGTGAATTCTAAGTCTCAATTTCACTACTTTGCTTACTATCGCTTTAAGAACGTTTGTTATCCCTATCCTTCATTTGTTAGCCAATACCCCAAGCCCCATTACAACCCTTGACTTTTATCTTGAGTGTTATGTGTTTCAATTTGTGGAGTTTGAATTGGGTATGAGCATATGGTGTCACTGGTTCTCGCATCTAAGTAGTAGCATTCCATTCATAAGATCATATCTAAACATGCTTATTAACTCCAGAAATTGCTTTCTTTGTGATACATATATGTGAGCGTTCATTTTCATATCTACATCAATCTTCTCACATATGATTAGTATAGGGTGTGTAGTTAGAAAATCTGAGTGAAAATTGAGTGCATATCTTGTAAGGAAGTGAGCTAATTCTCTAAGGCATGTTACTACATTCAAAACATTGTTTTAATTGGTTAATTGTGAAATAATAAGTAGTGACTATGATTAAGTATGTTCTCAATTGTAAAGATGACTCAAATCTGTGGGGATGATGATTTTTAACATGTCATGTGCATTGGAAATCACTGAGACGATTGTTGGAAGGTTTAGGTTGTGTTTTACTTGTTTGGTTTCGTTTTGTTTGTTTGTTTTCGTTTTGTTTTGCTCGAGGACTAGCAAAAGCTAAGTGTGGGGGAATTTGATAGGGGCATATTTATGCACCTTAGTTTAGCTTGTTCTTGTGCATTTATAGTGTTTTTCCTTAGTAAAGTAGTCTTTTAAGCTAGTTTTATGCGTTTTCAGGTTTTAAGGGCAAAGAATACAAAAAGATGCATTTTGGAGCCTTTTGGAGCAAATTGGAGCTTGGAATGGATGTCATATGCTTGGAGCCAAAGGATTGGACGAAATTGAAGATTTGAAGGTGTGAGGTTTCCTAATCAACAAAGGATTCCTAATTGAAGAAGGAATCCTACTCGCATGAGGATTCCTAATTGAAGAAGGATTCCTAATCAAAAAAGGATTCCTAGAAGAAAGAGGATTCCTAGAAGAATGAGGATTCCTAATCCAACAAGGATTCCTACTTGAAGTAGGAAAGTTAAGCCAAGGTTTCCTATTTTGGTTGACCTTTCCTAAACCTAAATGTCTCTAAATTCCAGAAACTTTGAAGGTTTCCTAAGCATTTTAGGACACAAAACAAAGGCCCTAGAACACCTAAAAGCCCTTGCCGCACCTCTCCTTGATTTGGTTCTTCCTTGCCGCACACGGATGTGTCCCTTTCCTATTTTCTGTCATTCAATTCACATCCCTGTTTTGTTTATGTCCTTGCCGCACAAAATGAGTCTTTTCTTTCCTATTTTATGTCTCAAAACCGTGCCCTATTCTTTCCCTTTCCTTGCCATAATTCACATACCTTTTCTTGGCCAAATCTGCAAGGAAACACACATTCCTGTTTTGTTTCAATTCTTGATGCCCAAGGAGGTTCTTTCTTGCCTATTTTCTGACCAAAATTACATCCCTCTTTTGTACTAAGCCTTGCTGCAAAAGGAGGACCATCTCTTACCTATTTTGTGCCTCAAAACACATTCCTTTTCTCTCCTACATAATTCTGCTGAATTTCACATTCCTATTCTCTTGGATTTTCTGATTTCTTTTCTTCCCTATTCAATGTGGGAACCAATTTAGCTAAGTTTTAATAAAGCCTTTTCTGTACCCTAGCCCTTTTAATCCCCTCTAGCCGCACCAAATTCATTCATTCACACACCATTCACATCCATTCTCTCCCATTCACGCAGAAACCATTCCATCTCTCTTTGCCGCACCAATCCTTCACCACTATCCATATTTTCTGATCCCAAACACCTCTAGCTGCACCATACATCCATCCTAAACACCATTCTACCTTTCCATACCATCCATAACCTCAAAAACCCATCACCACTTGTGTGTCGCAGCAAGAAGGAAGAAGGAAGGACCCTTGGATGTTCAAGCTTCATCGTTGGTGCATTCTAGGTGTAATTCGTTTTATGATTTCATTGTGTAATCTGTTTTCCTTTCGTTTTGCTATGAACATGAGTGGCTAAACCCCTATTGGTTAGGGGTGATTTCGAAGCCATGACTATGTGTGCAATCTGATTTGATAAATTCCAGTTATGAATTCTTGAATTGTGAATGCAATTGGCTTAACTATTTGATTAATAACTTATTTGTGTTTGTTAATTAGGGGTCGACACTTAATTGGCATGCATAAGTATGATGCTAGAGTATAAAGTTGTTTCACATAATCGTTGCAAACTTATGTTCATATGTAGTGAAGGTTGCTAGTCACAATTGCGTTAAGTTTAATTCCTAGCATGAGTGACATGATGTCATAGTTACAAGTGCTTTGTCGTTGCTTACGATTTTCATTGAGCGTCATGATCTTTGATTGTATGTCTATTATGATGTCATGTAGGGGACCTTTGAAGAATGCTTTGGGTTGTCGAATGATGCCATCCAATCCAATAACACAAGGAAAATATGAGAATTAGCTAGTGATGTCACGGTTAATTTGGGACAATGTCGTTCATAAGTCTATGAAAGAATAACTGGAAATCGAATTGTTTGCATACTTGTCACGTGTGGAGAAAGAGCCCCTAACTAATCTATCATCCATTCAAAGTCTCAAATCGGTTTTACAATCTGCCTAGTTTTATAACTTGCTTTGTTATTTCACTTTTCGTCAAACCAAAATCCCCCTTTTACTTCCTTGTTCTAAAGTGTTTAGAATCTGTTTTGTTTATGTTTTAGAAGGTTTTGAATCAACCCAAAACCTTAATTTCGTCCAAAATTGTGTTTAGGTCAGAAACTGCCTAGTTTGTGTTTTTAGGCAGTTTTGAGTGTTTTTACAAAGTTTCTGTTTTGTTAGTTTAAATTCGTCCAAATCAATCCTCCCATCTACTTTCTTGTTTCAATTTGTTCTAAACTTGTTTTGTTTGTGTTTTTAAGTAGTTAGAGTCAAGTTAATACCCAAATTCGTCCAATTTGGTGCTTTGTATCCAAAACTGCCCAGAAAGTGTTTTTAAGGCAGTTTTGAGTCTTTTGATTGCTGTTTTGAGTTTTTGGTTTGTTTTAGTGTTTTAAATTCTAGTTTTGCCTTCTTTGAGTCTAGTTTAGTGTTTTAAACTTTGTTTTTACGTTTTTAAGTCAGTTTTCAAGTGTTTAGCAATCCCTCCTAATCCCCCGTCCAGAACGATCCCTACTTACATACTTTACTACAATTGATAAAAAGAGGGTTTAATTTGTGTGTTAAGTTAATTCTCACATCAATGTATGGGGTATTGATTTCATGGGTCCCTTTCCTTCTTCATTTGATTTCACTTATATTTTGCTTGCGGTTGATTATGTTTCCAAATGGGTAGAAGCAAAAACTACCCGAACTAACGATTCTAGAGTGGTTTCAGATTTTATCAAGGCTAACATTTTCTCTAGATTTGGGATGCCGCGGGTGTTTATAAGTGATGGAGGCTCACATTTCTGCAATAGGACCATTGAGGCACTCTTCAAGAAGTACAATGTCAAGCATAGGGTTTCAACACCTTATCACCCCCAAACAAGTGGCCAAGCCGAAGTCTCGAATAGAGAAATCAAGAAAATCTTGGAGAATACCGTGGGGCCTAACCGGAAAGATTGGAGTGTGCGTTTAGACGATGCATTGTGGGCGTACTGCACTGCCTACAAAACCCCCCTAGGGATGTCTCCATTTCGGCTAGTTTATGGCAAGCCATGCCACTTACCCGTGGAACTTAAGCATAAGGCGCATTGGGCCGTGAAAACATTCAATTTGGACTTAGATGCTGCTGGAATGCATCGAAAGCTCCAATTGAATGAGCTTGAGGAGCTAAGGAATGAAGCATATGAGAATGCCCGGATTTACAAGGAGAAAACAAAGGCGTTTCATGACACGATGATTAGGGGCAAAACCTTCACCATTGGGCAGAAAGTGTTGCTTTTTAATTCCCGTTTACGTTTATTCCCTGGCAAGTTACGTTCTAAGTGGATTGGACCTTTTGTTGTTACTAATGTTTTTCCACATGGTGCAGTTCAAGTCCAAAGCTTAAGGAATGGGGTGGAATTCAAGGTTAACGGACATAGATTGAAGCCATACTATGAGAGTGCCGTGGGGCAGGTTGTGGAGGAGGTTCCATTCCATGCCGTGGGCACCAATAGGGACTGATCATGTTCTTCGTCCGGCTGCAAGACGTTAAAGAAAGCGCTACTTGGGAGGCAACCCATGCAATTCAACAAGGGAAGCCCTCAGAATCACCCCAATTCCAGATTTGCGTTCCTAAAACCCTTCTCTTTGTTGATTCTTTCTAATCTGCCTAGTTTTGCATTTTAGTTGCTGTTTGTGTGTTTCTTTATGTTTGGTGTGATTTTATGCTTGAAACATTGAGGACAATGTTTGATTTAAGTGTTGGGGGGGGGGGGGGGGTAACTAAGTGTTTTTTATGCAAATTCATGGGATTTTATCACCCTTTACTTATAGACTGGTTCCTTGCTGTTTTAAGGTGTTTTGGGCTGTTTTAGTGTGTTTTGACTTAAAAATCCTAAAATCACATAAAAATTTGAAAAATTGTTTTGAAAAACCGAAAAAGAGTTGTTTTTGTGTGTTTGTTTGTGTCTTAGGGTACCTTCCAACATAATGATGAAGATTCGGTTTGTAATTGCATGGCTGTTAAAAAGAGTTGTAAACATGGATGAAAGTTTGATTTACTCTTTGTTTATGCTTGGTTGTGGTTATAACTTATGAATTCACATGCAATCATAAAGGAAAAATCAGTTTTTGTAACATGCTTGAAGGAAGGAACTCAAATTAACACTATAACCTTGTGAGACTTGAGCCTAAACGTTTCTTTGGAGAGTTGATAATCTGTGCATTTTTGTTTTCTAAGTCGTTGCATGATCTCATTATTTTTTGCTTGGTTACTACTTAGAAGGCGTTTCATCATTTAGTTCCAAATGCTAGAACTCATGCGCATTTCATTCAAAGCATGCTATTGATTTGCATAACACATATTCAAGATGAAGTTGTGTAGTCACCACCACCTTAGCCAAAATGCCTTGTGCCCTACTCCATTTTGTCTTTAAGTTAACCCCGTTGAGCCTTGTTAGCCTATGTTCTTTGTTAACCTACACTATCCTTACCTAGCCTAGATTAGGACCATCCATACCCTTGTTTTTAAAGCATAGTAAAGCATGACTACAATTGAATTCCTTTTGATTAATGAATGGCAGAAAACAAGTGTGGGGGAAGTATTTTTCATGTGAGTTTGTGTGCAAAGGCACGGGTAGAAAAGAAAAAGAAAAGAAAATTCGTGGAAAATAGAAAAAAAAAGAAGAAAAGTTGTGAAAAAAGTGACAAAGAGTTGAAAAATGTTTGAAAAAGAGTTCTAAAGTGTTGTTTGTTGAAGAAAGGGTCCAAAACAATGAATTCGGCCCTAAGTGTTGTTTAAATCTTCCCTTTTGTGTTAAAAGTTGATTTTTGCATTCTAAAGTGAATTCTAAGTCTCAATTTCACTACTTTGCTTACTATCGCTTTAAGAACGTTTGTTATCCCTATCCTTCATTTGTTAGCCAATACCCCAAGCCCCATTACAACCCTTGACTTCTATCTTGAGTGTTATGTATTTCAATTTGTGGAGTTTGAATTTGGTATGAGCATATGGTATCACTAGTTCTCGCATCTAAGTAGTAACATTCCATTCATGAGATCATATCTAAACATGCTTATTAACTCCAAAAATTGCTTTCTTTGTGATACATATATGTGAGCGTTCGTTTTCATATCTACATCAATCTTCTCACATATAACTACTATAGGGTGTGTAGTTAGAAAATCTGAGTGAAAATTGAGTGCATATCTTGTAAGGAATTGAGCAAATTCTCTAAGGCATGTTACTACATTCAAAACATTGTTTTAATTGGTTAAATGTGAACTAGTAAGTAGTGACTTTGATTAAGTATGTGCTCAAGTGTAAAGATGGCTCAAATATGTGGGGATGATGATTTTTAACATGTCATGTGCATTGGAAATCCCTGAGGCAAATGTTGGAAGGTATAGGTTGTGGTTTGTTTGTTTTGTTTCGTTTTGTTTCTTTGTTTTGCTCGAGGACTAGCAAAAGCTAAGTGTGGGGGAATTTGATAGGTGCATATTTATGCACCTTAGTTTAGCTTGTTCTTGTGCATTTATAGTGTTTTTCCTTAGTAAAGTAGTCTTTTAAGCTAGTTTTATGCGTTTTCAGGTTTTAAGGGCAAAGAATACAAAAAGATGCATTTTGGAGCCTTTTGGAGCAAATTGGAGCTTGGAATGGATGTCATATGCTTGGAGCCAAAGGATTGGACGAAATTGAAGATTTGAAGGTGTTAGGTTTCCTAATCAACAAAGGATTCCTAATTGAAGAAGGATTCCTACTCACAAAGGATTCCTAATTGAAGAAGGATTCTTACTCACATGAGGATTCCTAATTGAAGAAGGATTCCTAGAAGAATGAGGATTCCTAATCCAACAAGGATTCCTACTTGAAGTAGGAAAGTTAAACCAATGTTTCCTATTTTGGTTGACCTTTCCTAAACCTAAATGTTTCTAAATTCTAGAAACTTTGAAGGTTTCCTAAGCATTTTAGGACACAAAACAAAGGCCCTAGAGCACCTAAAAGCCCTTGCCGCACCCTCTCCTTGTTTCCCTTTCTTTTTTCCTTGTTTCCTATTTTCTGGACCTAAACACATTCCTCTTTTAGTTCTCTTCCTTGCCGTGCAAGGGGGATAGTTTCTTCCTTGTTTTGTGTCCAAAATACTTCCCTTTTCTCTCATAAATCTGCCACACAAATCTTTCCTAATTCCTTTGGATTTCTGATTCCAAAACATTCCTAGTTTGCTATTTCCTAGCCTTGCCGCCCAAGACTCTCATCCCTTGCCTATTTTCTGACTTAATAAACATTCCTCTTTGCTTCTTATTCATTGCCGCACATATCCCTTCATTCCATTCAATTTCTGACCAAAATCCTTTCCTATTTTGTGTCACACTTCTTTGTTTCCTATTCTCTTTTATTTTCTGATTTCTTTTCTTACTTATTCAATTAGGGAACCAAATTAGCTAAGTTTTTAACACCTTTCCTGAACCCTAAGCCTAACCCTATATATATAAACTTATTCATTCACCACAATGGAGTTTTTACATACCATTCACATCCATTCTCTCCCATTCACGCAGAAACCATCCCATCTCTCTTTGCCGCACCAATCCTTCACCACTATCCATATTTTCTGATCCCAAACACCTCTAGCCGCACCATACATCCATCCTAAACACCATTCTACCTTTCTATACCATCCATAACCCCAAGAAACCCATCACCATGATGCGAAATATATAAGCACAAATTAAACCCTCTTTTTGACAATTGTAGTATAGATGTAAGTAGGGTATCGTTCTAGATCGGGATTAGGAGGGATTGCTAAACACTAGAAAACTGACTTAAAAACTTAAAAACAAAGTTTTAAACACTATACTAGACTCAAAGAAAGCAAAACTAAAGTCTAAAACACTAAAACAAACCTAAAACTTAAAACAGCAACCTAAAGACTCAAAACTGCCTAAAAACCACTTTCTGGGCAGTTTTGAGTACCTAACAATAACTTGGACGAATTTGGGTTAAAACTTGGATCAAAACACTTAAAAACACAAATCAAAACACTTTCTAACTAATCAAAGGTTTCAAAATGAAGAGGGGTTTGTTTTGGATGAAATTGAAAACAAAACACAAACTTTAAAATTAAAACAGATTGTAAAACGTTTTTGGATGAAATAGATGGATAGAAGGCTAGCTAAGGGGTTCTTCTCCACACATGTCTTACTTGCATACAAAACGATTTCCAATTGTATTTCAATAACTCATGAATTCTCAATGCCCCAAATTAACCGTGAATTGCACTAGTTAACTTTTAGATTTTCCTAAAGTCATTAGATTGGATGATTGCATACGACAACCCAAAACATTCCCCACAAGTTCCCTACATGAATTGCATAATAGAGATACAAGCGAGAATCATTAAGTTCTATGAAAACCATAAGCATTGACGAGGCACTTGTTACTATGAATTGCATGAAACTTATGCCAAGAATCTACTTAACACGATTGTGATCAACAACCTTTACTACTTGTGAATATAAGTTCATAACGATTAAGTGAAATTCCCTTATATCCTAGCATTCAATTTATGCATGAAAATTAAGCGTGCACTCTCAACAACCATACACAAATCAGTTATAGTTCAAGAAGATAAGTGAATTGAAATCACAACTTATGAAACACAATTAGAAGTAATCAAATCATAATGCAAGTATGAACATGGTTTCGAATTCCCCCCTAGCTAAGGGGGGTTTAGTTCCTCATACTCACAAAACAAAGACAAACAAATTTAGACATTGAAACCAAAAGAAAGAAAACACCTAGACGCTCCAACGATCCAATCTTGAACAGCAAGCACGTCCACGAACTTTTCTCCTTCTCTTTGTTGCGGCACAAGGCTTTGGGGACAGGTTTGGATGGTATTTGTATGGAGGAATGGATATGGGATGGCAAGAAGTGTTTAGGATCAGAAATTATGGAGAATTGTGGGTGATGGCTGATTGTGTTTTTGATGTAATGTAGTGTAGTGTGTTCTTCCCTTCACTCCCTATTTATAGAAGTTCCAAAGTAAAGACACACTCAAGTGGCTTAAATAAACAATACAAACAAAGACCAAAATGATGCAAAAACGGCTAGTTGACATGCTCTTTTATCATTGTGTCTTGCCTTTAACAAAAGGCAATCATTTCTCTTTTGACAATTCAACTCCTTTGTAGCTGTCCATGTGTCTTCATTCTTCAATTTCTGATGCATTTGCCTTGTATTCCATCCCTTTCCACATGTACTAGCTGTTAAACAACTTTCACACACATGTTTTGCATCATTTCATCTTGCAAACATCAACTTTCGGCCACTTTACACCTCTACAAACATGCTATGCATCATTTCAGCTTGCAATTGTGTTTGTAGTTGCTGAAAATGTGAATACAACTTGTAAAGCAATCCAACAAATGGCATCTTTCACTTCTTTTTCTTTCAAATTGTTCCTTAAGTGTATGTATCTGCACACTTCCACACTTCAACATCATTATTCAGATTTTTGCATGTGTTGAAACCCTTTTTAAAACACCAAAAACGTCCATCCCACATGCTCTATATGCATGCAATCCATTTTGGCCCAAAATTGCTCCAAAATGCACCAAAATGCACTTTCTTGCCAACTTTGTTATTAGGACCTACAAACACACGAAAATAGCTTAAAACACTCTTATAAGCAATAACTAACTAAGTAAATGCAAGAAAACATGTTAACTAAGTCGCATAAATATGCTCCTATCACACCACTTGTGTGCCGCAGCAAGAAGGAAGAAGGAAGGACCCTTGGATGTTCAAGCTTCATCGTTGGTGCATTCTAGGTGTAATTCGTTTTATGATTTCATTGTGTAATCTGTTTTCCTTTCGTTTTGCTATGAATATGAGTGGCTAAACCCATATTGGTTAGGGGTGATTTCGAAGCCATGACTATGTGTGCAATTTGATTTGATAAATTCCAGTTATGAATTCTTGAATTGTGAATGCAATTGGCTTAACTATTTGATTAATAACTTATTTGTGTTTGTTAATTAGGGGTCGACCCTTAATTGGCATGCATAAGTATGATGCTAGAGTATAAGGTTGCTTCACATAATCGTTGCAAACTTATATTCATATGTAGTGAAGGTTGCTAGTCACAATCGCGTTAAGTTCAATTCCTAGCATGAGTGACATGATGTCATAGTTACAAGTGCTTTGTCGTTGCTTATGATTTTCATTGAGCGTCATGATCTTTGATCGTATCTCTATTATGATGTCATGTAGGGAACCTTTGAAGAATGCTTTGGGTTGTCGAATGATGCCATCCAATCCAATAACACAAGGAAAATCTGAGAATTAGCTAGTGATGTCACGGTTAATTTGGGGCAATGTCGTTCATAATTCTATGAAAGAATAACTGGAAATCGAATTGTTTGCATACTTGTCACGTGTGGAGAAAGAGCCCCTAACTAATCTATCATCCATTCAAAGTCTCAAATCGGTTTTACAATCTGCCTAGTTTTATAACTTGTTTTGTTATTTCAATTTTCGTCAAAACAAAATCCCCCTTTTACTTTCTTGTTCTAAAGTGTTTAGAATCTGTTTTGTTTATGTTTTAGAAGGTTTTGAATCAACCCAAAACCTTATTTTCGTCTAAAATTGTGTTTAGGTCAGAAACTGCCTAGTTTGTGTTTTTAGGCAGTTTTGAGTGTTTTTACAAAGTTTCTGTTCTGTTAGTTTAAATTCGTCCAAAACAATTCCCCCATTTACTTTCTTGTTTCAAATTATTCTAAACTTGTTTTGTTTGTCTTTTTAAGTAGTTGGAGTCAAGTTAAAACCCAAATTCGTCCAATTTGGTGCTTTGTGTCCAAAACTGCCTAGAAAGTGTTTTCAAGGCAGTTTTGAGTCTTTTGGTTGCTGTTTTGAGTTTTTAGTTTGTTTTAGTGTTTTAAATTCTAGTTTTGCATTCTTTGAGTCTAGTTTAGTGTTTTAAACATTGTTTTTACGTTTTTAAGTCAGTTTCCAAGTGTTTAGCAATCCCTCCTAATCCCCGGTCCAGAACGATCCCTACTTACATACTTTACTACAATTGATAAAAAGAGGGTTTAATTTGTGTGCTTAATATATTTCGCATATTAAACAAATGAACGTATCTAATATGCTACTAAGATACTAAAAATGAGTCCGCAAAAGATCAAATGCTTATTTGGTCTCAAAAGTTCTCTATTTTTTAATTTGGAGTCTATTTGCACAGTTTTAAGCATTCGTGGGATAAAACGAGGGTGAGTTTGACAAGTTTTGGAATCTAAGCAAATGATAGTACATAATAAGCTACTAAGATGCTAAAAATGAGTCCTCAAAAGATCAAATGCTTATTTGGTCTCAAAAGTTCTCTATGTTTTAATTTGGAGTCTATTTGCACTGTTTTAAGCATTCGCGAGATAAAACTAGCGCGAGTTTGACAAGTTTTGGTATTTAAACAAATGAACGTATCTAATATGCTACTAAGATGCTAAAAATGAGTCCACAAAAGATCAAATGCTTATTTGGTCTCAAAAGTTCTCTATTTTTTAATTTGGAGTCTATTTGTACTCTTTTAAGCATTCGTGGGATAAAACGAGGGTGAGTTTGACAAGTTTTGGAATCTAAGCAAATGATAGTACATAATACGCTACTAAGATGCTAAAAATGAGTCCTCAAAAGATCAAATGCTTATTTGGTCTCAAAAGTTCTCTATGTTTTAATTTGGAGTCTATTTGCAATGTTCTAAGCATTCGCGAGATAAAACTAGCGCGAGTTTGACAAGTTTTGGAATTTAAACAAATGAACGTATCTAATATGCTACTGAGATGCTAAAAATGAGTCCACAAAAGATCAAATGCTTATTTGGTCTCAAAAGTTCTCTATTTTTTAATTTGGAGTCTATTTGCACAGTTTTAAGCATTCGTGGGATAAAACTAGCGCGAGTTTGATAAGGGTGGAATCTAAGCAAATGAACGCATATAATACGTTACTAAGATGGTAAAAATCAGTCCTCAAAAGATCAAATGCTTATTTGGTCTCAAAAGTTCTCTATTTTTTAATTTGGAGTCTATTTGCCCAGTTTTAAGCATTCGTGGGATAAAACGAGCGCGAGCTTGACAAGTTTTGAATTTAAGCAAATGAACGCACATAATCCGCTACTAAGATACTAAAAATAAGTACGCAAAAGATCAAATGCTTATTTGGTCTCAAAAGTTCTCTATTTTTTAATTTGGAGTCTATTTGCACAGGTTTAAGCATTCGTGGGATAAAACGAGCGCGAGTTTGATAAGGGTGGAATCTAAGCAAATGAATGCATATAATACGGTTCTAAGATGATAAAAATGAGTCCTCAAAAGATCAAATGCTTATTTGGTCTCAAAAGTTCTCTATTTTTTAATTTGGAGTCTATTTGCACAATTTTAAGCATTCGTGGGATAAAACGAGCGCGAGTTTGACAAGTTTTTAATTTAAGCAAATGAATGCACATAATACGCTACTAAGATACTAAAAATAGGTCCGCGAATGATCAAATGCTTATTTGGTGTCAAAAGTTCTCTATTTTCTAATTTGGAGTCTATTTGCACAGTTTTAAGCATTCGTGGTATAAAACGAGGGTGAGTTTGACAAGTTTGGGAATCTAAGCAAATGATAGTATATAATACGCTACTAAGATGCTAAAAATGAGTCCTCAAAAGATCAAATGCTTATTTGGTCTCAAAAGTTCTCTATTTTTTAATTAGGAGTCTATTTGCACAGTTTTAAGCATTCGTGGGATAAAACGAGGGTGAGTTTGACAAGTTTGGAATCTAAGCAATTGATAGCATATAATACGCTACTAAGATGGTAAAAATGAGTCCTCAAGAGATCAAACGCTTATTTGGTCTCAAAAGTTCTCTATTTTTTAATTTAGAGTCTGTTTGCACTGTTTTAAGTATTCGTGGGATAAAACGATCGCGAGCTTGACAAGTTTTGAATTTAAGCAAATGAACGCACATAATCTGCTACTAAGATACTATAAATAAGTCCGCAAAACATCAAATGCTTATTTGGTCTCAAAAGTTCTCTATTTTTTAATTTGGAGTCTATTTGCACAGTTTTAAGCATTCGTGGGATAAAACGAGCGCGAGTTTGATAAGGGTGGAATCTAAGCAAATGAACGCATATAATACGCTAGTAAGATGCTAAAAATAAGTCCTCAAAAGATCAACTGCTTATTTGGTCTCAAAAGTTCTCTATTTTTTAATTTGGAGTCTATTTGCAAAGTTTTAAGCATTCGTGGTATAAAACGAGCGCGAGTTTGATAAGGGTGGAATCTAAGGAAATGAATGCATATAATACGCTACTAAGATGATAAAAATGAGTCCTCAAAAGATCAAATGCTTATTTGGTCTCAAAAGTTCTCTATTTTTTTATTTGGAGTCTATTTGCACAGTTTTAAGCATTCGTGGGATAAAACGAGCGCGAGTTTGATAAGGGTGGAATCTAAGCAAATGAATGCATATAATACGCTACTAAGATGATAAAAATGAGTCCTCAAAAGATCAAGTGCTTATTTGGTCTCAAAAGTTCTATATTTTTTTATTTGGAGTCTATTTGGACAGTTTTAAGCATTCGTGGGATAAAACAAGCACGAGTTTGATAATGGTGGAATCTAAGCAAATGAATGCATATAATACCCTACTAAGATGATAAAAATGAGTCCTTAAAAGATCAAATGCTTATTTGGTCTCAAAACTTCTCTTTTTTTTAATTTGGAGTCTATTTGCACAGTTTTAAGCATTCGTGGGATAAAACGAGCGCGAGTTTGACAAGTTTTGAATTTAAGCAAATGAAGGCACATAATACGCTACTAAGATACTAAAAATAGGTCCGCGAAAGATCAAATGCTTATTTGGTCTCAAAAGTTCTCTATTTTCTAATTTGGAGTCTATTTGCACAATTTTAAGCATTCGTGGGATAACACGGGCGCGAATTTGATAAGGGTGGAATCTAAGCAAATGAACGCATATAATACGATACTAAGATGCTAAAAATGAGTCCGCAAAAGATCAAATGCTTATTTGGTCTCAAAAGTTCTATATTTTTTTATTTGGAGTCTATTTGCACAGTTTTAAGCATTCGTGGGATAAAACGAGCACGAGTTTGATAAGGGTGGAATCTAAGAAAATGAATGCATATAATACCCTACTAAGATGATAAAAATGAGTCCGCAAAAGATCAAATGCTTATTGGGTCTCAAAAGTTCTCTATTTTTTAATTTGGAGTCTATTTGCACAGTTTTAAGCATTCGTGGGATAAAACGAGCGCGAGTTTGATAAGGGTGGAATCTAAGCAAATGAACGCATATAATATGCTAGTAAGATGCTAAAAATAAGTCCTCAAAAGATCAAATGCTTATTTGGTCTCAAAAGTTCTCTATTTTTTAATTTGGAGTCTATTTGCAAAGTTTTAAGCATTCGTGGGATAAAACGAGCGCGAGTTTGATAAGGGTGGAATCTAAGCAAATGAATGCATATAATAAGCTACTAAGATGATAAAAATGAGTCCTCAAAAGATCAAATGCTTATTTGGTCTCAAAAGTTCTCTATTTTTTAATTTGGAGTCTATTTGCACAGTTTTAAGCATTCGTGGGATAAAACGAGCGCGAGTTTGACAAGATTTTAATTTAAGCAAATGAAGGCACATAATACGCTACTAAGATACTAAAAATAGGTCCGCGAAAGATCAAATGCTTATTTGGTGTCAAAAGTTCTCTATGTTTTTATTTGGAGTCTATTTGCAAAGTTTTAAGCATTCGTGGGATAAAACGAGGGTGAGTTTGACAAGTTTTGGAACCTAAGCAAATGATAGTATATAATACGCTACTAAGATGCTAAAAATGAGTCCTCAAAAGATCAAATGCTTATTTGGTCTCAAAAGTTCTCTATTTTTTAATTAGGAGTCTATTTGCATAGTTTTAAGCATTCGTGGGATAAAACGAGGGTGAGTTTGACAAGTTTGGAATCTAAGCAATTGATAGCATATAATACGCTACTAAGATGGTAAAAATGAGTCCTCAAGAGATCAAATGCTTATTTGGTCTCAAAAGTTCTCTATTTTTTAATTTAGAGTCTGTTTGCACTGTTTTAAGCATTCGTGGGATAAAACGAGCGCGAGCTTGACAAGTTTTGAATTTAAGCAAATGAACGCACATAATCCGCTACTAAAATACAAAAAATAAGTCCGCAAAAGATCAAATGCTTATTTGGTCTCAAAAGTTCTCTATTTTTTAATTTGGAGTCTATTTGCACAGTTTTAAGCATTTGTGGGATAAAACGAGCGTGAGTTTGATAAGGGTGGAATCTAAGCAAATGAACGCATATAATACGCTACTAAGATGCTAAAAATGAGTCCTCAAAAGATCAAATGCTTATTTGGTGTCAAAAGTTCTCTATGTTTTTATTTGGAGTCTATTTGCACAGTTTTAAGCATTCGTGGGATAAAACTGTTGGAGTTTTTCCTTCCTAGTGCTACAAACATGTTGAGTATAAGAACACAAGTAAGGGTGTCGAATCCACAGGGACTAATTGGACCTATATAACCACTTGTTTTGCAAGAACCCTACTAGAAACTAGAACTAATCAATTTAGGCAGATTTGATGTTGTATCTTGTAACACACGGACATGAAATGAATATAAGTAAATGACTTAACAATTAATGTAATGATGTAGAATCAAGGGAGTTGAGGCTAGAGATTGTATCAATAGAGAGGAGGCTAGGGATTCGGTTTCACCATTGCTAAATCGATTCCATGTTTGTAAATCAAGTTATTCTCAGTCATCTATCTATGTCTTGAAGTTGTTTCACTTAGATATGATCAACCATATGATGTGTGGATTTGATCAAATATTCCTAGTCATGAACCTAATTGTGATGTGCAACTTAGGTTCCTAATCAAGAACGTATTAAGTATAAGAACTGTCCCAAAACCAAGGGAACACTCGGCATGATGTTTGCAAAACATTCCCTTCAATCATTCCTATATCTGCCAAGGTTATGCATGATGTGTGCTATATGATTGGCTATACAACCTATGATTAATTCAAATGGTGATCAAGCATTAAAATCAACACATAAAGTTACAATTAAATCAGAGAATGAAACAAGACATAGAAGGATAAAACTGAGCATTCCGATTCAACTACATGGCAATATTGCTAGGCTACATCGAATCCCTATAGGGAGATTAGTTACACTTCATGTTTACAAAGATTTGACATATAAATATAAAACATGAGTGTACATAGAATTAAGAAGAAGAACCCCTTGAAGCAAAACTGGAGTTGGAAATCACTTGGGAATGGCCTTCGGTGCAATTTCTCCAAGGTTGGTGTAACTTCTCCAAGTGTGATGTAGATGAATGTGGTGCAGCTATGACTGAATGGTTTTTGTAAAATGGGAGAGAAATGGACAGAGATGGAGTGGTTGTGTCTCCTAAGGGTTTACAATGATGACACCCTCAAACATCAACAAAATCTGCAAACAACTTGGTTAAACATGCTTTAAACAAACTAATAAGAACCAATGGAAACTTTGTTTTACACTCAAACTCAAAAGCCTTGCCATTCTAAAGAATCGTATCAATTGTAATGTATAAAGATATTTCACCATGTCTTACAACTTCAAGGTCACCATACCCAAATGCTTAAGAAGGAATTCGCCTCAACTCTACTCCTCACGGCTTTCACTCAAGTTCTCACTCAGATCCTAAGGTTTTAGTCTCTCCACTAACATATGTGAATGAAGTTATGTAAAGGAAATCAAAATTCTCACATATGAAATCTGAAATGAAAGCACAATTTCTGAGTAGATCTCATGAAAGGAATCAAATGCTAAGAATATAGATAACACACACACTTACCATCACCCATAAATACATCCTCAATGATCAATTAGGTCTTTCTCAAGATTGTAATGTAAAGCTTAGGTTATAGGTTACGAAAGAAGTGATATGAATTACTAGAGCTTGAGGCATACCAAAGTGTCCTTGAGATTCATACTCTTCACTTGCATTTGTCTTCTTTCTTCTTTGTTTTTGGCGTCCAGGCCCTATGTCTTATAATGAGGAGATTTAGAACTTGTTTTCACTTGATTCTCTTCTCTTTATTTAATTCCTTTTTTTTTAGAAACACATTTCAACATAGGTGCCTTCGGTACACGCCACAATCTTGTTCTATCACTCAATTTACCTTTAGACTTCATCACATTGGTATTCCCCAAGCTATAAGGTACGGCTTGCATTGAGTTTGAATGGGGTCGAGTATGGTGTGGGTGATGAAAGAATTAGGCAAAAGTGTTTGGCTGCAAAAGGGGTGAATGGAGCACACATAGGGATAGGATTTCAACCATTTAGTAGTTAAAACATGCATTGCCTAACATCATCTCATTGAGTTCATTCATGAATGGTACTAAACACATGGTATCTGCAAAGGAGAGTAATTCTTAGCATTCAAACAAAATAGAAGTAATGAGATCATTTAGAGTGAAATTGAAAGAAAAAGATAGGAGTAGAAACACTTTAAACCCTCTCAAAGAAGCAATTAGGCTCAAAATAACTCACTAGGGTAGTCTCCACTATTCTTCTTTGTGAATTTGAGTATGGTACCTCTATCATCATATCTTCAAGTGTTACAACTTTATAAATGACAACAAGATACAAAACTCTTTCATAGTGACCCTAGAATTTGTTTGCAAACAAAATCCTCATATACATGCATATTAGTAAGTAAAAGCACACTTAACCAAAACAAACACAAACAAACCTTAAACCCAAATCACTTAACCTAAACAGAAACAAAAACAAACCTTCCATCCAAAATACCCCCAAACCTAACTTAAACATTGTCCTCGATGTTTAGATTTGAATGCAATGTAAGTAGGCAAAGAATATGGAATGAAAACAACATAAACATAACTTAAGGAAAGAACACAAACCACACTAGGTTGCCTCCTAGTAAGCGCTTTATTTAATGTCTAGGCAAGACATGGTAGCTTGTTCATGATGTTGTAAACTCAAGAAAATCCACAACTTGATACATTAGCTCATCTTCCACATTTTCCAAATATGGCTTCAATCTCTGCCCATTGACTTTAAAAGAGGTGCCATTCTTCATGTTCTCAATCTCCACAGCTCCGTGGGGGAATGTTTGCACCACTTTGAAAGGTCCAACCCACCTAGACTTCAATTTTCCTGGAAAAAGTCTCAAACGTGAGTCATACAAAAGTACTTTCATACCTTGGTGAAACTCCTTCCTTAGGATGGCCTTGTCATGATAGAGCTTAGTCCTTTCCTTGTAGATTTTGGCATTCTCATATGCCTCATTTCTAAGCTCTTCCAACTCATTAAGTTGGAGCTTTCTTGCTATTCCCGCATCCTTGTAATCAAAATTGAACTTCTTGATTGCCCAATATGCTCGGTGTTCAAGCTCCATTGGCAAATGACAAGCTTTCCCAAACACAAGTCGATATGGACTCATGCCAATGGGGGTCTTGTATGCTGTCCTATATGCCCATAGTGCATCATTCAACCTCAATGACCAATCCTTCCTTGTAGGACTCACGGTCTTCATCAAAATGTTCTTGATTTCCCTATTGCTAATCTCCACTTGACCTGAGGTTTGAGGATGGTACGGGGTTGACACTTTGTGGTTGATGTTGTACTTCTTCATCAAGGATTCAAAGGGTTTGTTGCAGAAATGGCTACCACCATCACTAATAATAGCTCTTGGTGTTCCAAACCTACAAAAAATCACATCTTTAAGAAAATTCAAAACAACCTTATGATCATTAGTTCTTGTAGCAATGGCCTCAACCCATTTAGATACATAATCTACGGCTACTAAAATGTATAAATAACCAAAAGAGGATGGAAATGGTCCCATGAAGTCGATTCCCCAAACATCAAAGAGTTCTACCACCAAAATGTTGTTCAAGGGCATCTCATTCCTTCGGCTTATGTTCCCCATTTTCTGGCACCTATCACACTTAGAACAAAAATCAAAAGCATCTTTGAATAGAGTAGGCCAAAAGAAACCAGATTGTAAAACCTTTAGGGATGTCTTTTTGGCACCAAAATGTCCTCCACATGCCAATGTGTGGCTGAATGTTAGAATGCTTTGTTGTTCACTCTCCGGGACACATCTCCTAATGATTTGGTCAGGGCAATACTTAAACAAGTATGGTTCATCCCAAATGTAGTGCTTTACCATGGCAAGGAACTTCTTTCTTTCCTGAAAAGAAATGTCATCTCTTAATACACCACAAGCAAGGTAATTGACAAAATCAGCATACCATGGTTCTTTTTCTTGAACAACAAAGAGTTGTTCATCTGGGAATGATTCATTTAGAGGCAAAGGTGGTCCAACTCCATGGTTCTCATCAAGCCGAGACAAATGGTCAGCCACAACATTGTCACTTCCCTTCTTATCTCGAATTTCCAAATCAAACTCTTGTAATAAGAGTATCCATCTAATGAGGTGCGGTTTAGCATCCTTCTTTGTCATCAAATACCTAAGGGCTGCATGATCAGAAAACACAATGACTTTAGATCCCACAAGATATGACCTAAACTTCTCTAAGGCAAAAACAATAGCAAGCAACTCCTTTTCAGTTGTGGAGTAGTTGAGTTGAGCATCATTTAGAGTCCGGCTTGCATAGTAGATCACATGTGGGAGCTTGTTCACCCTTTGTCCTAAAACTGCACCAATAGCATAGTCAGAGGCATCACACATTAATTCAAAAGGTAGAGACCAATCTGGTGCCATAATGATAGGAGCCGAGGTTAATTCATGTTTCAAAGATTTGAATGCATCCATACAAGCTTTATCAAAATGAAACACAACATCTTTAGCTAACAAATTGCATAATGGACGAGTTATCATTGAAAAGTTCTTAATGAAACGTCGATAAAATCCTGCATGCCCTAAGAAACTTCTCACTCCCTTCACGGTTGTGGGAGCTGCCATGTTGTTGATGATGTCAATTTTGGCTTTGTCTACCTCCATTCCTTTGCTAGAAATCACATGTCCCAAAACAATGCCTTGTTTCACCATGAATTGGCATTTTTCCCAATTGAGAACCAAATTTGTTTCCTGACATCTTTGAAGTACTAAAGAGAGATGGTTAAGACATTCATCAAAAGAAGATCCAAACACTGAAAAATCATCCATGAATACCTCAATGAACCTTTCCACCATGTCAGAAAAGATTGCCAACATACATCTTTGGAATGTGGCCGGGGCATTGCAAAGTCCAAAGGGCATTCTTCTATATGCAAATGTGCCAAATGGACATGTGAATGTAGTTTTCTCTTGATCCTCCGGGGCAATTGCAATTTGATTGTAACCTGAGTATCCATCAAGAAAACAATAGTGTGAGTAACCTGCCAATCTCTCAAGCATTTGATCTATGAAAGGCATGGGAAAGTAATCTTTTCTAGTGTTAGAATTCAACTTCCTGTAATCGGTGCAAACTCTCCAACTAGCCGTGGGTTTTATGGGCACAAGCTCATTGTTTTCATTCTTCCTTACAGTGATTCCAACCTTCTTAGGTACCACTTGAATGGCACTCACCCATTTGCTATCAGAAATGGGATATATGATCCCCACATCTAACAACTTCAACACTTCATCCCTCACAACTTCTTTCATGTGTGGATTGAGTCTTCTTTGTGGCTCACGGGTTGTCTTTGCTCCATCCTCCAAAAGAATCCTATGCATGCACCTAGTAGGGCTTATTCCCTTGATATCTGCAATAGACCAACCAATAGCCGATTTGGACTCTTTTAACACCCTAAGCAATTTATCTTCTTCATTAGGGGTGAGGTCAGAAGCTATGATAACAGGAAGAGTTTCAAATTCAGCTAGATATGCATATTTTAGATGTGGTGGAAGTGGTTTAAGTTCAAGTTTTGGTGCCTTAACAATGGAAGGAATTAAATGTGACCTTGATGGTTCTAATGACTCTAAAAGAGGTGAAACATTTAAAGGATACGGTGCTAATGCTTCCAAGGCAGCTACCACTTCCATGAGTGCATCTTCATCATCAAACTCATCTTGAGATTGAGTCAAAACAGTTTGTAATGGTTCATTAGATTGTGCCTGCAAGAACTTAGAGAAAACAAGTGAATCAAGCACATCAATGGCATAGCAATCAAGAGATGAAGAAGGATGAGAAAGAGACTCAAACACTTTGAATTGGACGGTCTCTCCTAGCACGGACATAGTGAGTTATCCATTTTGCACATCAATGATGGTCTTGGCCGTGGCCATGAATGGTCTTCCAAGCAAAATAGGCAACTCTCTATCATGTATAGGTGCTTCTTCCATGTCTAACACTACAAAATTCGCAGGCAAGATTAGTTTATCAATTTGAACTAGAATGTCCTCTACTATACCTCTTGGATATTTCACGGATCTGTCCGCAAGTTGTAGTGAAATGGTGGTGGCTTTCAATTCCCCCAAACCTAGTTGGAGGTACACGGAGTAAGGCATTAAGTTGATGCTAGCACCCAAATCAAGCATGGCCTTCTCTACTTTCTTGTCCCCTATGGTGATGTTGATAGAGAAACTCCCCGGATCTTTGAGCTTTGGTGGAAGTTTCCTTTGCAACACCGCACTTACATTCTCCGACACCACTACCTTCTCATGTGGTCCATACTTCCTTTTGTAATTGTTTAACTCCTTGAAGAACTTCCCATAAGCCGGCATGTTCCTAATGACATCAAGCAAAGGTAAGTTAACATTCACCTTACTTAGAATATCAAAAATCTCTTTAAATGACTTATCCTGCTTGCCCTTGGCAAGTCTTCCAGGGAATGGTATTGGTGGGGTGTAAGGCTTCTCGGCCTTGTGAAGATTTGGTGCTCCATTTGAGGAATTAGCATGACTTGGTTCCTCATTTGGTTTCTCATTTCCACCTACATTCACATGATCAAATTCATTAGTAACTTCATTTCCAACCCTATTATCAATAACCTTACCATTTCTGAGTGTAGTTCTTGCTTTGGCTTGCTCTTGGTTCCTTTGGAGTATCACGAGTTGGCTTGGAAACTTTCCAACCTCTCTTTGGTTCAAGGCATCTGCAATTTGTCCCAATTGTGTCTCCATTTTGGTTAGGGCAGCAGAATGTTGTTGGAAGGTGCTATTTGTGGCTTGTTGGAATTGCAAAGTGTTTTGAGCCAACAACTTAACCGTATCCTCAAGTGTAGGGGCAGGTTTTGGTTGGAAATTTTGGTAGTTGTTGTTGTTCTTCCATGAAAAGTTGGGATGATCTCTCCACCCCGGATTATATGTATTTGAAAATGCATCATTTCTTGGCCTTTGATTGTAAGAATTCATGAGGTTCACTTGTTCTTGAACAAACTCGGGATAGGCCTCCCTAGATGGGCATTGATGAGTAGGGTGGTTTGGTATGTTGCAAATGGCACACACTTCATTTGGTTTTGGCACCATATTGAGCACGGATTCAAGCTTTCTTTCTAGGTTAGCTACCTGCAAAGAAAGATCATGATTAGCATTTGTTTCATATACTCCAAGTTTCTTACCCCTTACATCTTTGTGTTGAGCATTAGATCCCAACATCTCATAAATGTTATATGACTCTTGAGCATTCTTTTTCTTCAAAGCACCACCTGCGGCGTTATCAACAGTTGATTGACATGTTTGGGTTAATCCATCATAGAAAATTTGCATTTGTAAGTGAAGAGGTAACCCGTGGTGTGGACATTGTATCAAATGTCCTTTAAAACGCTCCCAACACTCATTGAAAGGCTCTCCATCATCTTGTTTGAAGTTGAAGATTTGTCCCCTTAATGTGGCTGTCTTTTGAGTAGAGAAAAACTTCTCCAAGAACTTCTTAGCCACGGCATCCCATGTGGTGAGGGAGCCCGGTGCTAGAGTCATCAACCAACTCTTGGCCTTATCTTTCAAAGTGTAAGGAAACACCCTCATCCTCAAATTTGCTTCACTTACTCCCTGCAAAGGTAAACCACTCACAACATTGTAAAACTCTTTAACATGAGCTAAAGGATCTTCATTAGGTATGCCATAAAATGAGGGAAACATATGAAAATGTGAAGACTTAAGATCATAGTTTCTAGCTTCGGTGGAAAGCAAGATGCATGAAGGGGAATTTGGTATGATTGGCTGTGCAAAGTCCTCCAAGGCTCTAAGTTCATCTTGGTTGCCAGCCATCTCTTCTCTTTCCTTATGAATGTGCTCAGAAGTTTCACTTGTGGAACTAGATGAATTTGCTTCTTCTTCTCGGACAAAGGATGAACTAGTTGGCTCAAAGTTGTCCAAAGTGTTGCCTTTTAAACGTTCAATTCTTTGGCCCAACTCAACAAGTCTATGTGACATATACTACCTAAAACAAAACAAAACAAACAAGTTTGAATCAAAACTCTACTTAAAGTGAAAATAACAAGGTTTAAATAGCAAAACAAGCAATTACAAGGGACTGAAATCAGTCCCCGGCAACGGCGCCATTTTTGTTGGAGTTTTTCCTTCCTAGTGCTACAAACATGTTGAGTATAAGAACACAAGTAAGGGTGTCGAATCCACAGGGACTAATTGGACCTATATAACCACTTGTTTTGCAAGAACCCTACTAGAAACTAGAACTAATCAATTTAGGCAGATTTGATGTTGTATCTTGTAACACACGGACATGAAATGAATATAAGTAAATGACTTAACAATTAATGTAATGATGTAGAATCAAGGGAGTTGAGGCTAGAGATTGTATCAATAGAGAGGAGGCTAGGGATTCGGTTTCACCATTGCTAAATCGATTCCATGTTTGTAAATCAAGTTATGCTCAGTCATCTATCTATGTCTTGAAGTTGTTTCACTTAGATATGATCAACCATATGATGTGTGGATTTGATCAAATATTCCTAGTCATGAACCTAATTGTGATGTGCAACTTAGGTTCCTAATCAAGAACGTATTAAGTATAAGAACTGTCCCAAAACCAAGGGAACACTCGGCATGATGTTTGCAAAACATTCCCTTCAATCATTCCCATATCTGCCAAGGTTATGCATGATGTGTGCTATAAGATTGGCTATACAACCTATGATTAATTCAAATGGTGATCAAGCATTAAAATCAACACATAAAGTTACAATTAAATCAGAGAATGAAACAAGACATAGAAGGATAAAACTGAGCATTCCGATTCAACTACATGGCAATATTGCTAGGCTACATCGAATCCCTATAGGGAGATTAGTTACACTTCATGTTTACAAAGATTTGACATATAAATATAAAACATGAGTGTACATAGAATTAAGAAGAAGAACCCCTTGAAGCAAAACTGGAGTTGGAAATCACTTGGGGATGGCCTTCGGTGCAATTTCTCCAAGGTTGGTGTAACTTCTCCAAGTGTGATGTAGATGAATGTGGTGCAGCTATGACTGAATGGTTTTTGTAAAATGGGAGAGAAATGGACAGAGATGGAGTGGTTGTGTCGAATTGAAGATGGAATGAATGGAATGAATATTGTGTGTGGAGAATGTAGGTTGTGGAATGTAGGTTCGAATGTAGGGTTATAGAATGGAATGTCCCAGATTTAGATCCAAGATTGGATCTCAACAATTGTAAAATATAGGATGATAGTGTGTGTAATGATGGGGGAATTAGATTTCTGAAATGGTGAGTGCTTGGCACAAAGGAGAAATGCATGCATGTGGCCATTTCAAATGAGAATGCATGTGGAATTTCTGCAAGACAGGCTGTCAAGGGATTAAATACTCACGGCATGGGTGAGTTTGTGGGTGAAAATGTGGCTGAATGGTTTAACTAATGGGGGTGCATGTTCTTGGTGAACAAGGGGGGTGAAAGGGTAACATAATGCATGGTAAGGTGTGTTAAACCTCCCAATCTGAAACCAATGTTTTTGCCATGCAAAGAGTCACCCAATATGGCCGAATTGCACCATTTCCAATTCCTGAAATTCTAGCAACCAAACTTGTCCTCAATTCTTCATTTGGACTTCAAATTAACTTAACAAGATCTTCTCCATGCTTGAACTAATGCTCGGCCACCAAAGGTGGTGTTTTTGCTTCATTGCCTTCCAATTGATCCTAAAACAAACTTGGCTGCACACTAACACAAATTGATGTAAAATGCAACTAGTTTAATCAAACACACCACAAAGATGGCAAATATGGATGATGTAAATGCACACGAAATGTGAACTATCAAAAACGAGGGTGAGTTTGACAAGTTTTAGAATCTAAGCAAATGATAGTACATAATACGCTACTAAGATGCTAAAAATGAGTCCTCAAAAGATCAAATGCTTATTTGGTCTCAAAAGTTCTCTATTTTTTAATTTGGAGTCTATTTGTACTCTTTTAAGCATTCATGCGATAAAACTAGTGCGAGTTTGACAAGTTTTGGAATTTAAACAAATGAACGTATCTAATATGCTACTAAGATGCTAAAAATGAGTCCTCAAAAGATCAAATGCTTATTTGGTCTCAAAACTTCTTTATTTTTTAATTTGGAGTCTCTTTGCACAGTTTTAAGCATTCGTTGGATAAAACGAGTGTAAGTTTGACAAGTTTTGGAATTTAAGCAAATGAATGCACATGATATGCTACTAAGATGCTAAAAATAGGTCAGCAAAAGATCAAACGCATATTTGGTCTCAAAATTCTCTATTTTTTAATTTGGAGTCTATTTGCACAATTTTAAGCATTCGTGGGATAAAACGAGCGCGAGTTTGATAAGGGTGGAATCTAAGCAAATGAACGTATATAATACGCTACTAAGATGCTAAAAATGAGTCCACAAAAGATCAAATGCTTATTTGGTCTCAAAAGTTCTCTATTTTTTAATTTAGAGTCTATTTGCACAGTTTTAAGCATTCGTGCGATAAAACGAGGGTGGGTTTGACAAGTTTTGGATTCTAAGGAAATCATAGTATATAATACGCTACTAAGATGCTAAAAATGAGTCTTCAGAAGATCAAATGCTTATTTGGTCTCAAAAGTTCTCTAGTTTTTAATTTGTAGTCTGTTTGCACTGTTTTAAGCATTCGTGGGATAAAACAAACGCGAGTTTGGCAAGTTTGGGAATTTAAACAAATGAACGTATCTAATACGCTACTAAGATGCTAAAAATGAGTCCGCAAAAGTTCAAATGCTTATGTGGTGTCAAAAGTTCTTTATTTTTTAATTTGGAGTCTATTTGCACAGTTTTAAGCATTCGTGGGATAAAACTAGCACGAGTTTGACAAGTTTTGGAATCTAAGCAAATGATAGTATATAATACGCTACTAAGATGCTAAAAATTAGTCGTCAAAAGATCAAATGCTTATTTGGTCTCAAAAGTTCTCTATTTTTTAATTTGGAGTCTATTTGCACAGTTTTAAGCATTCGTGGGATAAAACGAGGGTGAGTTTGACATGTTTTGGAATCTAAGCAAATGATAGCATATAATACGGTACTAAGATGGTAAAAATGAGTCCTCAAGAGATCAAATGCTTATTTGGTCTCAAAAGTTCTCTATTTTTTAATTTAGAGTCTATTTGCACAGTTTTAAGCATTCGTGCGATAAACCGAGGGTGGGTTTGACAAGTTTTGGAATCTAAGGAAAGGATATTATATAATATGCTACTAAGATGCTAAAAATGATATTATATAATATGCTACTAAGATGCTAAAAATGAGTCCTCAAAAGATCAAATGCTTATTTGGTCTCAAAAGTTGTCTATTTTTTAATTTGTAGTCTGTTTGCACTATTTTAAGCATTCGTGGGATAAAACGAGGGTGAGTTTGACAAGTTTTGGAATCTAAGCAAATGATAGTACATAATATGCTACTAAGATGCTAAAAATGAGTCCTCAAAAGATCAAATGCTTATTTGGTCTCAAAAGTTCTCTATTTTTTAATTTGGAGTCTATTTGTACTCTTTTAAGCATTCATGCGATAAAACTTGTGCGAGTTTGACAAGTTTTAGATTTTAAACAAATGAACGTATCTAATATGCTACTAAGATGCTAAAAATGAGTCCTCAAAAGATCAAATGCTTATTTGGTCTCAAAAGTTCTCTATTTTTTAATTTGGAGTCTATTTGCACAGTTTTAAGCATTCGTGGGATAAAACGAGGGTGAGTTTGACATGTTTTGGAATCTAAGCAAATGATAGTACATAATACGCTACTAAGATGCTAAAAATGAGTCCTCAAAAGATCAAATGCTTATTTGGTCTCAAAAGTTCTCTATTTTTTAATTTGGAGTCTATTTGCACAGTTTTAAGCATTCGTGGGATAAAACGAGGGTGAGTTTGACATGTTTTGGAATCTAAGCAAATAATAGTACATAATACGCTACTAAGATGCTAAAAATGAGTCCTCAAAAGATCAAATGCTTATTTGGTCTCAAAAGTTCTCTATTTTTTAATTTGGAGTCTATTTGTACTCTTTTAAGCATTCATGCGATAAAACTAGTGCGAGTTTGACAAGTTTTGGAATTTAAACAAATGAACGTATCTAATATGCTACTAAGATGCTAAAAATGAGTCCTCAAGAGATCAAATGCTTATTTGGTCTCAAAAGTTCTCTATTTTTTAATTTGGAGTCGATTTGCACAGTTTTAACCATTCGTGGGATAAAACGAGGGTGAGTTTGACAAGTTTTGGAATCTAAGCAAATGATAGTACATAATACGCTACTAAGATGCTAAAAATGAGTCCTCAAAAGATCAAATGCTTATTTGGTCTCAAAAGTGCTCTATTTTTTAATTTGGAGTCTATTTGCACAGTTTTAAGCATTCGTGGGATAAAACGAGGGTGAGTTTGACATGTTTTGGAATCTAAGCAAATGATAGTACATAATACGCTACTAAGATGCTAAAAATGAGTCCTCAAAAGATCAAATGCTTATTTGGTCTCAAAAGTTCTCTATTTTTTAATTTGGAGTCTATTTGTACTCTTTTAAGCATTCATGCGATAAAACTAGTGCGAGTTTGACAAGTTTTGGAATTTAAACAAATGAACGTATCTAATATGCTACTAAGATGCTAAAAATGAGTCCTCAAAAGATCAAATGCTTATTTGGTCTCAAAACTTCTTTATTTTTTAATTTGGAGTCTCTTTGCACAGTTTTAAGCATTCGTTGGATAAAACGAGTGAAAGTTTGACAAGTTTTGGAATTTAAGCAAATGAACGCACATGATATGCTACTAAGATGCTAAAAATAGGTCAGCAAAAGATCAAACGCATATTTGGTCTCAAAATTCTCTATTTTTTAATTTGGAGTCTATTTGCACAATTTTAAGCATTCGTGGGATAAAACGAGCGCGAGTTTGATAAGGGTGGAATCTAAGCAAATGAACGTATATAATACGCTACTAAGATGCTAAAAATGAGTCCACAAAAGATCAAATGCTTATTTGGTCTCAAAAGTTCTCTATTTTTTTAATTTAGAGTCTATTTGCACAGTTTTAAGCATTCGTGCGATAAAACGAGGGTGGGTTTGACAAGTTTTGGATTCTAAGGAAATCATAGTATATAATACGCTACTAAGATGCTAAAAATGAGTCCTCAGAAGATCAAATGCTTATTTGGTCTCAAAAGTTCTCTAGTTTTTAATTTGTAGTCTGTTTGCACTGTTTTAAGCATTCGTGGGATAAAACAAACGCGAGTTTGGCAAGTTTGGGAATTTAAACAAATGAACGTATCTAATACGCTACTAAGATGCTAAAAATGAGTCCGCAAAAGTTCAAATGCTTATGTGGTGTCAAAAGTTCTTTATTTTTTAATTTGGAGTCTATTTGCACAGTTTTAAGCATTCGTGGGATAAAACTAGCACGAGTTTGACAAGTTTTGGAATCTAAGCAAATGATAGTATATAATACGCTACTAAGATGCTAAAAATTAGTCGTCAAAAGATCAAATGCTTATTTGGTCTCAAAAGTTCTCTATTTTTTAATTTGGAGTCTATTTGCACAGTTTTAAGCATTCGTGGGATAAAACGAGGGTGAGTTTGACATGTTTTGGAATCTAAGCAAATGATAGTACATAATACGCTACTAAGATGCTAAAAATGAGTCCTCAAAAGATCAAATGCTTATTTGGTCTCAAAAGTTCTCTATTTTTTAATTTGGAGTCTATTTGTACTCTTTTAAGCATTCATGCGATAAAACTTGTGCGAGTTTGACAAGTTTTAGATTTTAAACAAATGAACGTATCTAATATGCTACTAAGATGCTAAAAATGAGTCCTCAAAAGATCAAATGCTTATTTGGTCTCAAAAGTTCTCTATTTTTTAATTTGGAGTCTATTTGCACAGTTTTAAGCATTCGTGGGATAAAACGAGGGTGAGTTTGACATGTTTTGGAATCTAAGCAAATGATAGTACATAATACGCTACTAAGATGCTAAAAATGAGTCCTCAAAAGATCAAATGCTTATTTGGTCTCAAAAGTTCTCTATTTTTTAATTTGGAGTCTATTTGTACTCTTTTAAGCATTCATGCGATAAAACTAGTGCGAGTTTGACAAGTTTTGGAATTTAAACAAATGAACGTATCTAATATGCTACTAAGATGCTAAAAATGAGTCCTCAAGAGATCAAATGCTTATTTGGTCTCAAAAGTTCTCTATTTTTTAATTTGGAGTCTATTCGCACAGTTTTAAGCATTCGTGGGATAAAACGAGGGTGAGTTTGACATGTTTTGGAATCTAAGCAAATGATAGTACATAATACGCTACTAAGATGCTAAAAATGAGTCCTCAAAAGATCAAATGCTTATTTGGTCTCAAAAGTTCTCTATTTTTTAATTTGGAGTCTATTTGCACAGTTTTAAGCATTCGTGGGATAAAACGAGGGTGAGTTTGACATGTTTTGGAATCTAAGCAAATAATAGTACATAATACGCTACTAAGATGCTAAAAATGAGTCCTCAAAAGATCAAATGCTTATTTGGTCTCAAAAGTTCTCTATTTTTTAATTTGGAGTCTATTTGTAATCTTTTAAGCATTCATGCGATAAAACTAGTGCGAGTTTGACAAGTTTTGGAATTTAAACAAATGAACGTATCTAATATGCTACTAAGATGCTAAAAATGAGTCCTCAAGAGATCAAATGCTTATTTGGTCTCAAAAGTTCTCTATTTTTTAATTTGGAGTCGATTTGCACAGTTTTAACCATTCGTGGGATAAAACGAGGGTGAGTTTGACAAGTTTTGGAATCTAAGCAAATGATAGTACATAATACGCTACTAAGATGCTAAAAATGAGTCCTCAAAAGATCAAATGCTTATTTGGTCTCAAAAGTTCTCTATTTTTTAATTTGGAGTCTATTTGAACTCTTTTAAGCGTTCATGCGATAAAACTAGTGCGAGTTTGACAAGTTTTGGAATTTAAACAAATGAACGTATCTAATATGCTACTAAGATGCTAAAAATGAGTCCTCAAAAGATCAAATGCTTATTTGGTCTCAAAACTTCTTTATTTTTTAATTTGGAGTCTCTTTGCACAGTTTTAAGCATTCGTGGGATAAAACGAGTGTAAGTTTGACAAGTTTTGGAATTTAAGCAAATGAACGCACATGATATGCTACTAAGATGCTAAAAATAGGTCAGCAAAAGATCAAACGCATATTTGGTCTCAAAATTCTCTATTTTTTAATTTGGAGTCTATTTGCACAATTTTAAGCATTCGTGGGATAAAACGAGCGCGAGTTTGATAAGAGTGGAATCTAAGCAAATGAACGTATATAATACGCTACTAAGATGCTAAAAATGAGTCCACAAAAGATCAAATGCTTATTTGGTCTCAAAAGTTCTCTATTTTTTTAATTTAGAGTCTATTTGCACAGTTTTAAGCATTCGTGGGATAAAACTAGCACGAGTTTGACAAGTTTTGGAATCTAAGCAAATGATAGTATATAATACGCTACTAAGATGCTAAAAATTAGTCGTCAAAAGATCAAATGCTTATTTGGTCTCAAAAGTTCTCTATTTTTTAATTTGGAGTCTATTTGCACAGTTTTAAGCATTCGTGGGATAAAACGAGGGTGAGTTTGACATGTTTTGGAATCTAAGCAAATGATAGTACATAATACGCTACTAAGATGCTAAAAATGAGTCCTCAAAAGATCAAATGCTTATTTGGTCTCAAAAGTTCTCTATTTTTTAATTTGGAGTCTATTTGTACTCTTTTAAGCATTCATGCGATAAAACTTGTGCGAGTTTGACAAGTTTTAGATTTTAAACAAATGAACGTATCTAATATGCTACTAAGATGCTAAAAATGAGTCCTCAAAAGATCAAATGCTTATTTGGTCTCAAAAGTTCTCTATTTTTTAATTTGGAGTCTATTTGCACAGTTTTAAGCATTCGTGGGATAAAACGAGGGTGAGTTTGACATGTTTTGGAATCTAAGCAAATGATAGTACATAATACGCTACTAAGATGCTAAAAATGAGTCCTCAAAAGATCAAATGCTTATTTGGTCTCAAAAGTTCTCTATTTTTTAATTTGGAGTCTATTTGTACTCTTTTAAGCATTCATGCGATAAAACTAGTGCGAGTTTGACAAGTTTTGGAATTTAAACAAATGAACGTATCTAATATGCTACTAAGATGCTAAAAATGAGTCCTCAAGAGATCAAATGCTTATTTGGTCTCAAAAGTTCTCTATTTTTTAATTTGGAGTCTATTCGCACAGTTTTAAGCATTCGTGGGATAAAACAAACGCGAGTTTGGCAAGTTTGGGAATTTAAACAAATGAACGTATCTAATACGCTACTAAGATGCTAAAAATGAGTCCGCAAAAGTTCAAATGCTTATGTGGTGTCAAAAGTTCTTTATTTTTTAATTTGGAGTCTATTTGCACAGTTTTAAGCATTCGTGGGATAAAACTAGCACGAGTTTGACAAGTTTTGGAATCTAAGCAAATGATAGTATATAATACGCTACTAAGATGCTAAAAATTAGTCGTCAAAAGATCAAATGCTTATTTGGTCTCAAAAGTTCTCTATTTTTTAATTTGGAGTCTATTTGCACAGTTTTAAGCATTCGTGGGATAAAACGAGGGTGAGTTTGACAAGTTTTGGAATCTAAACAAATGATAGCATATAATACGGTACTAAGATGGTAAAAATGAGTCCTCAAGAGATCAAATGCTTATTTGGTCTCAAAAGTTCTCTATTTTTTAATTTAGAGTCTATTTGCACAGTTTTAAGCATTCGTGCGATAAACCGAGGGTAGGTTTGACAAGTTTTGGATTCTAAGGAAAGGATATTATATAATATGCTACTAAGATGCTAAAAATGAGTCCTCAAAAGATCAAATGCTTATTTGGTCTCAAAAGTTCTCTAGTTTTTAATTTGTAGTCTGTTTGCACTGTTTTAAGCATTCGTGGGATAAAACAAACGCGAGTTTGGCAAGTTTGGGAATTTAAACAAATGAACGTATCTAATACGCTACTAAGATGCTAAAAATGAGTCCGCAAAAGTTCAAATGCTTATGTGGTGTCAAAAGTTCTTTATTTTTTAATTTGGAGTCTATTTGCACAGTTTTAAGCATTCGTGGGATAAAACTAGCACGAGTTTGACAAGTTTTGGAATCTAAGCAAATGATAGTATATAATACGCTACTAAGATGCTAAAAATTAGTCGTCAAAAGATCAAATGCTTATTTGGTCTCAAAAGTTCTCTATTTTTTAATTTGGAGTCTATTTGCACAGTTTTAAGCATTCGTGGGATAAAACGAGGGTGAGTTTGACATGTTTTGGAATCTAAGCAAATGATAGTAGATAATACGCTACTAAGATGGTAAAAATGAGTCCTCAAAAGATCAAATGCTTATTTGGTCTCAAAAGTTCTCTATTTTTTAATTTGGAGTCTATTTGCACAGTTTTAAGCATTCGTGGGATAAAACGAGTGTGAGTTTGACATGTTTTGGAATCTAAGCAAATGATAGTACATAATACGCTACTAAGATGCTAAAAATGAGTCCTCAAAAGATCAAATGCTTATTTGGTCTCAAAAGTTCTCTATTTTTTAATTTGGAGTCTATTTGTACTCTTTTAAGCATTGATGCGATAAAACTAGTGCGAGTTTGACAAGTTTTAGAATTTAAACAAATGAACGTATCTAATATGCTACTAAGATGCTAAAAATGAGTCCTCAAAAGATCAAATGCTTATTTGGTCTCAAAAGTTCTCTATTTTTTAATTTGGAGTCTATTTGTACTGTTTTAAGCATTCATGCGATAAAACTAGTGCGAGTTTGACAAGTTTTGGAATCTAAGCAAATGATAGTATATAATACGCTGCTAAGATGCTAAAAATGAGTCCTCAAAAGATCAAATGCTTATTTGGTCTCAAAACTTCTCTATTTTTTAATTTGGAGTCTATTTGCACAGTTTTAACCATTCGTGGGATAAAACGAGCGTGAGTTTGACAAGTTTTGGAATCTAAGCAAATGAACGTATATAATACACTACTAAGATGCTAAAAATGATTCGCAAAATATCAAATGCTTATTTGGTCTCAAAAGTTCTCTATTTTTTAATTTGGAGTCTATTTGCACAGTTTTAAGCATTCGTGGGATAAAACGAGCGCGAGTTTGATAAGGGTGGAATCTAAGCAAATGAACGCATATAATACGCTACTAAGATGCTAAAAATGAGTCCTCAAAAGATCAAATGCTTAATTGGTCTCAAACGTTCTCTATTTTTTAATTTGGAGTCTATTTGCACTCTTTTAAGCATTCGTGGGATAAACTGAAGGATTATTTTGGAAGATCATGTTCATTTAAGCAATATCATTAGCATGCAATTAACAAATTAAAGGCGGAATCATGCTTGCATATACTTAAAAACAAAACATTACCCATGAATGTTCAAAGCCTAGTAGATTGGTGAACCTTTAAACAACTCAAAACAAAGTGAGTTGAGATTTATACCTTTGTAGATTCCTCTTTGCTTAAGCAAAGGCTAATCACCCAAAGAGAGGGCCTTCATTCCTTGCATCTTAAATCTAGGGATTTGGTTGGATGAAAAGGTTTCTCTAAGTTCCCAAAATTGGGAACCTCTAAGTCTCCACACCAAGGCAAGATTTTAGAAGAAATGAGTGACCTTGAGGAATAAATATTGCTAGATATTTCCTCAAGGTGGCCGGCCATTCTAGAGAGAAGGGAGAGCATTTCTTCTCTCCAATTTCCCCAAAACAAAAAACTTAATGAATTTTGGCTATAAAGTCAAATTTATACCTTAATTCATTTGAGTGGCAAACTTGTAAATAAGTCCAAGTTTGCTACCCTTCACAATATGGCCGGCCTTAGGGAATAATTTGGGCAATTTGGTCTTTGTGAATTATTATTCATTAAGTTGTCATACAACTTAAGTTAATGGACTTGACGTTCGAAGCCCATTGGGCCTTAAGGTCCAAAACCATCCCGAGGTCTTTAACGAACTTATTCGTTTGATTAATAATCATATTATTTAATCCTTGCCATAAATAATTAAACCATTTAATTATTCTTACTCATCTCCGTTGAATCTTCAATCTTTACCTTACACGGTGTACGATCCATTAGGTTCCTTTTAGCGAGGCAGTGGGCGATTCAAACTCTTTTAAATCGATTGTGAATTTGAAACTAACTTTCAATTCTCCCTTTAGTGTTTACACACGTTTAGGGCTTCCACAAACCATGAGTGACACCTAGCAGCATATCATGGTTACCCAAGCTAATCAGAAGAGGTAGAGAACCTATTCAGTTTAGGATTACAAATGCAATACGGTCCTTCTCTAATCCAATACTCTTGACCACATTGTTTGGCTTGATAGTTTATTCATGTCTACTATCCAATGTGAATCTCGTGCTTATATGATTACCTTGAATGTGATCTGGAACGCATTCCAACATCTCATTCATACTCTGGCCAGAGATTCTAAATCATATCATAGAGTATTCTCCCTCAACGGTTTGAAGGTTAGAGATCCCTTGTTGCGCATTCACTTGTCTCCATGACTAGATAGCTTGACCCCAACCATGCCGTGGACACTCCAAAGGAATGCCATTTGACACGATCAAAGATCAAGGACCTAACCACAAGACAACTATGATGCCTCAGGTCAAAGGACTAATTTGCATTATCCTAACCATGAGTTCTCATGTGACATGAATATGAGAACTCGTCGTTGATCGTGTTCAGTGAACTCATTCTCTATTGAGCACCTACGTACTTGTCTTGGTGTCACTCACACCGATGACTCGAGACTAGTCACTCTCCCTGAGAGAAGACATAGCACGTACTGATCTCAACGGACTGTCAATGCCCAATTGACAATCCTATGATCAGGAACGTTTAGGATGTGTCTACGAAAGAATGGTCTCATGAATCTAACTATTTAGATCGCATTCTCCCAATCACATATTCCTTGGACTTTATCGTTTAAGCATATAACATTTATATGAGACCGCTCAAACAATAATCTTTGCCCTTGATATTAAACTAGATTAGTTTAATCATGTGAAATGTCCGTAAAGTATCATCATATGATTGGTTTTAGGGCACATTTCCAACAATCTCCCACTTGCACTAGAGCCAATCAGTTTGGTCATCAGTGATGATACCTCTTCTGTAGTCATTTCATAAATGGCTGAGTAGTAGGCCTAGACAATGGATATCTATATGTTATCCATAGAAGCAATCTTGAGATTAACAACGTCACCATTATACATGATTCCCAATCATGCGGTTTAGTCTCTCATATGAGTTCGGACCTTGATGAGACCTTGATTCCCTGGCTTGAGCTATCGCCCCATTAGTGTCATACACTTTCTGGTTGGAACCGAATAGAGAGTTCATAAATGAACTTTCCCATCCAAACAACATTGTTGTAAGCTTCTATATGGCAATATATTTTGCATTCATAATGGAACACACTAAAGTCATTACTTTAATGTTTCCATCCAAATATCTCTTTAGTCATAATAAAGAGATATCTGTTTATCTCTTCATTCATAATGAAGAAACATCCAATGATGGATTAGATTCATAATCTAATACATTTACGCTTCCATTACGTTACTCTAATTCTTTCTCAATCTTTGAGGAATCTATCCTTTAGTATTTCTTAAATACTTAAGGACTCACTTGACAGTTGCCATGGTTCTGATCCTGGGCTTGCACTGATATCGTCTTGTACCGTTCTAGGTACAACTCATATCAATGTTTTTCATACAATATGAAATACATAAACCACCTTTCTGCGTATGCATAAAGGATTCTATTTACGCATTATTTCTTTGGGAGTCAAAGGGTACATTCCCTTTTGAGAAGAGCAACTACTTAGTCTCACTAGAGTTGTCCTTCAAATTGAAGTTTATCATCATATGAGAAACTTCCTAGCATCTCTTGTCTATGATAGACTATATCTCCCATATTTATTCTATCGTTTATAGAATGTTTAAAGTCATTACTTTAACGAAGAAGTATTCATTTCATTTCCAAAAATTAATATATCATATATATATTTAAATTTAGGAATATGATAAACTCCCACTAATCTTTTGTAAACAAAAGATTCATTTACATCTTTATGAGAAATCAAACGATTTGATCTTTCTTCATAAGACGCTTGTAGCTCCCACTAGCTTGCTAAGATCCATGATGGATGGATCTCTACAACTTACATGTCTTGTGATTCATAGTTTTAGACATACATTATCAAGACTATCTTAATAATGGTTTAGGAAACCCATATTATGTCCAAACATTAAATCACCATTTAGTTGTAGCTAGCAATCCTCGAATTAATTGAAACTAAGACTATATCAAAGACGGTTTCTTCAAAGTCAACCATACTCTTTGAGTGTAGTTACCTTAAGCTACCAATTAGCTTTTAAGGTTTCATTATTTCGAGTCAAATGGTATTTTACCATTTCCTTGAGTATATATCGTATATACACTCAATGTAGTCATAAGGATTTTCATTCTTATTTCTTTCGAATTAAGAGGTGCAACTCTATGACATAGTCATAAAGTTCAAACCATTCAACTAAGACGGTTTATAAATCCTTCTCGACTACCTTGGAGCTTGTGGTATAGGAACTAGGTTGTTATATTTGTTGATCACTTTCTTGTCTCTTAAAGAACCCATTCTTTGAGTTCTATCTCTCGTTCATTTGCGTTTAGGCAAATCATATTGTAAGATTACAATGAACTACCCAACAAAACAACATTTGTCAGTTGGTTTATAGAAGCGATATCCAAAGGTTAATTTAAGGATATCCCACAAGATTGTTATCAAACAAATATTGCTCATTAGCACACAACCCCAAATCTTAACATGCTTAAGATTTGTCTTTCTTTCCAACTACATCTTTATGGAGTCACGAAAATTTTGGAAGATCTTCTAATTCACAATCACATTGTTTTAGAAGTGTATATATATTCTATATATGGGTATTATATAATAATCAACGAACTAAATCATATTTGAGTACGTTCTTCTCCTAATGGAGAAATTCATTATCTTATGATGCTACCTTCCTTGACATCTTTCAAGGAAACGTATCTAAAGTGTTACTTTTCCTTGGATCAAATCTAAGGAGGTAAATACTTTTAGACGTCTTACTCATCAACTTACATTTCTTGAATTCTTTGAAACCTTTTGCAAAGTATTCGGACTTGTGTTTATTCAAAGTAAACTATAGTCCAACCGAGAATGATCTTCGGTGAATGGCATATAACATGAGTAGTATTATGTTGTGGACTAGTGCCACTAACATCTAAGTGAATTAACCTCAACAACTTTGTGATTCTTTCTTCTTTCCAAAAGAATAAAGATTCGAACATTTCGCCTCTATACAATTTTAACAAGAAGGCATTGGATCCGGATCTAACGATCCAAAGCATCCATCCATAACCAACTCGTAATTTATGTTTTTAGAGGTATCACAACTTAGTTGGGATTAGTCACTACCTTGCAACCTTTTGGGTTTTAAGCATCGTTATATTCTAAACAGTTAACACTACCACATCATCTCTACTATAGAGACAATTAATTAGATTATAATAATCTAATCATTCTTATTTGGTAGTTCATATGAGGAAGTAAGTACAATCCGCTTTCGCAGAGATCTATATTTTATTCACTTTCCGAATGTGAAGTACTTTCTCTTCTCTCATTAATCTTCTACTTCTTATTAGCCACACTTTTACAACGATTTGTAAAACATAGTTACTAATACTGAATCAAGCATTCAAGTAGAAGAACCAACTGCTTTGAACAATTCAAGAACATTCTACAACACCTTTGAAAGGTGTGTTCTTGACACTTGCAAGACATTTCTTGCAAATACCCCTTCCAATGTCCATCCTTTCATAAAGAAAGTTTGTTCCCTTGGAGTTATTTTGTCTTTATTCATTTGACTTCTCCTTTGACTACAATAGTCATGGTCCCTAAACTCCCACTATCTCTCTTGAAACTTGTTTCAATTGTGTTTAACACATCAAACGATTTGGAGAGCGTGTGGTTATTGTTCACTATATAGTTTACAATAAACTTAGTGAATGATTAGGATAGGGACACAAAGGTGAAGTGATAGTTCACATTTCATATGCATTTATAGCATCCATATTTTGTGTCTTGGTGATGTGTTCGATTTAAATTAGTTGCATTTTACATTGTTTTGTGTTAGTATGCAGCTATGTGTTTGTTAGGAGCAATTGGAAGGCAAATGAAGCAAAAACACCACTTTTGGTGTCCGAGCATTACTCCAAGCATGGAGAGGTGTTTGATGTGTTAATTTGAAGTCCAAGTGAAGAATTGAGGACAAGTTGGTTGCTAGAATTTCAGGAATTGACAAAGGGTGCAATTCGGCCAGTTTGGGGAATTCTATGCATGGCACATGCATGGGATTCAGATTGGGAGGTTTAACACACCTTGCCATGCATTTGGTTACCCTTTTACCCCCTTGTTCACCTAGAACATTCACCCCCCCCCATTTAGTTACACCATTCAGCCACAATTACACCACAAATTCACCCATGCCGTCAGTTTTATATTCATTAAAGCCTGCCCTTGCAGTCATTCCACATGCTTCTTCATTTAAAACTACCACATGCTTGCCCATTCAACCCCATGCCGTGCCTTACCATTTCAGAATTTGAATTCCCCCATCATTACACACACTAGCTTTCCTTATTCTACATTTGTTGAGATCCAATCTTGGATCTAAATCTGAAAAGCTACTCCATCCATTCCTTTGAAGTGTAGTATTCAATTGAAATCTGAGGGGATTACATTATATAACCCTACTCTACTACACTCCATTCGACCCCCCTACATTCTCTCTATTACACTCCATAAGCTAAGAGTTCCATACACAATATCAATTCCATTCAATCCATCACTCATACATCCAAAAACACTCCATTTCCGTCCATTCTCTAGCATCCCACAAAAACCATCTCACCATAACCGTGTCACATTCATCTTCACCACCTTTGGAGGAACCACACCACACTTGGAGGATCTTGCACCGAAGGTTACTCTCAAGGGATCTTCAACACGGTTTTGCTTCAAGGGGTCCTTCTTCTTAATTCTATGTACACTCATGTTATATTTCTATGTCAAATCTTTGTAAACATGAAGTGTAACTAATCTCCTTCTAGGGATTCGATGTAGCCTAGCAAGACTGCCATGTAACTCATTTGGAATGCTTAGTTTTATCTTTCTATTTCTTGTGTCATTCTCTGATTTAATTGTAACCTTATGTGTTGATTTTAATGTTTGATCACCATTCGAATTAACCATAGGTTGTATAGCCAATCTTATAGCACACATCATGCATAACCTTGGCAGAAATGGGAATGATTAAAGGGGATGTTTTGCAAACATCATGCCGAGTGTTCCCTTGGTTTTGTGAAAGTTTCTTGTGCATAACACATTCTTGATTAGGAATCCAAGTTGCATATCACAACTAGGTTCATGTTTAAGAATATTTAATCAAATCCACACATCATATGGTTGATTATATCTAAGTGAAACAAACTCAAGAAATTGATAGATTGCTAAGCATAAATCTGAGTTAACAAACATGGAATTAGTTTAGATATGGCGAAACCGAATCCCTAGATTCATCTCCCTTAGGTTCACCTCCTTAGCTCCTTCTCTCTATTGATACAATCCCTAGCCTCAACTCCCTCGGTTCTACCTCAGTTTATTACTTGTGCTTCATTTACTTGTAGCCATTTCATGTCCGTATGTTTCAAGATACAACTCCAAATCTGTTTAACTTGATTAGCTCTAAGTTCTAGTAAGTTTCTTGCAAAACAAGTGGTTATATAGGTCTAATTAGTCCCTGTGGATTCGACACCCTTACTTGTGTTCTTATACTCAACATGTTTGTAGCACTAGGAAGGAAATACTTCAACAAAAATGGCGCCGTTGCCGGGGACTGATTTCAGTCCCTTGTAATTGCTTGTTTTGCTATTTAAACTTTGTTATTTTCATTCTAAGTAGAGTTTAGTTTTGATTTCTGTTTAATCTTGTTTGTTTTGTTTTGTTTTAGGTAGTATATGTCACATAGACTTGTTGAGTTGGGCCAAAGAATTGAACGTTTGAAAGGCAACACTTTGGACAACTTTGTGCCAACAAGTTCATCATCCTTTGTCCGAGGAGAAGAAGAAGCAAGTTCATCTAGTTCCACAAGTGAAGCTTCTGAGCACATTCATAAGGAAAGAGGAGAAGAGATGGCTGCCAACCAAGATGAACTTAGAGCCTTGGAGGACTTTGCACAACCAATCATACCAAACTCTCCTTCATGCATCTTGCTCTCCACCGAAGCTAGAAACTATGATCTTAAATCTTCACATTTTCATATGCTTCCTTCATTTTATGGCATACCTAATGAAGATCCTTTAGCTCATGTTAAGGAATTTTACAATGTTGTGAGTGGTTTACCTTTGCAGGGAGTAAGTGAAGCAAACTTGAGGATGAGAGTGTTTCCTTACACTTTGAAAGACAAGGCCAAGAGTTGGTTGATGACCTTAGCTCCGGGTTCACTCACCACATGGGATGCCGTGGCTAAGAAATTCTTGGAGAAGTTCTTCTCCACTCAAAAGACAGCCACCTTAAGGGGACAAATCTTCAACTTCAAACAAGATGATGGAGAACCTTTTAATGAGTGTTGGGAGCGTTTTAAAGGACATTTGCTACAATGTCCACACCATGGGTTACCTCTTCACTTACAAATGCAAATTTTTTATGATGGTTTAACCCAAACATGTCAATCCACAGTTGATAATGCCGCAGGTGGTGCTTTGAAGAAAAAGAATGCTCAAGAGTCTTACAACATTTATGAGATGTTGGGATCTAATGCTCAACACAAAGATGTAAGGGGTAAGAAACTTGGAGTGTATGAAACAAGTTCTAACCATGATCTTTCTTTGCAGGTAGCTAACCTAGAAAGAAAGCTTGAATCCGTGCTCAACTTGGTGCCAACACCAAGTGAGGTGTGTGCCATTTGCAACATACCAAGCCACCCTACTCATCAATGTCCATCTAGGGAGGCCTATCCCGAGTTTGTTCAAGAACAAGTGAACCTCATGAATTCTTACAATCAAAGGCCAAGGAATGATGCATTTTCAAACACATATAATCCGGGGTGGAGAGATCATCCCAATTTTTCATGGAAGAACAACAACAACTACCAAAATTTCCAACCAAGACCTCCAAATGCCAACCAAAATCAAGTCCAAAACTTCCAACCAAGACCTGCCCCTACACTTGAGGATACGGTTAAGTTGTTAGCTCAAAACACATTGCAATTCCAACAAGCCACAAATAGCACTTTCCAACAACATTCGGCTGCCCTAACCAAAATGGAGACACAATTGGGACAAATTGCAGATGCCTTGAACCAAAGAGAGGTTGGCAAGTTTCCAAGCCAACCCGTGATACTCCAAAGGAACCAAGAGCAAGCCAAAGCAATAACTACACTAAGAAATGGTAAGGTTATTGATAATAGAGTTGGAAATGAAGTTACTAATGAATTTGATCATGTGAATGTAGGTGCAAATGAGACACCAAATGAGAAACCAAATGAGGAACCAAGCCATGCTTCTTCCTCAAATGAAGCACCAAACCTTCACAAGGCCGAGAAGCCTTACACTCCACCAATACCATTCCCTGGAAGACTTGCCAAGGGCAAGCAGGATAAGTCATTTAAAGAGATTTTTGATATTCTAAGTAAGGTGAATGTGAACTTACCCTTGCTTGATGTCATTAGGAACATGCCGGCTTATGGGAAATTCTTCAAGGAGTTAAACAACTACAAAAGGAAGTATGGACCACATGAGAAGGTAGTGGTGTCGGAGAATGTAAGTGCGGTGTTGCAAAGAAAACTTCCACCAAAGCTCAAAGATCCGGGAAGTTTTTCAATCAACATAACCATAGGAGACAAGAAAGTAGAGAAGGCCATGCTTGATTTGGGTGCTAGCATCAACTTAATGCCATACTCCGTGTACCTTCAACTAGGTTTGGGAGAATTGAAGGCCACAACCATTTCACTACAACTTGCGGACAGATCCGTGAAGTATCCAAGAGGTATAGTAGAGGACATTCTAGTTCAAATTGATAAACTAATCTTGCCTGTGGATTTTGTAGTGTTGGACATGGAAGAAGCACCTATACATGATAGAGAGTTGCCTATTTTGCTTGGAAGACCATTCATGGCCACGGCCAAGACCATCATTGATGTGCAAAATGGAATCCTCACTATGACAGTGCTAGGAGAGACCGTCCAATTCAAAGTGTTTGAGTCTCTTGCTCATCCTTCTTCATCTCTTGATTGCTATGCCATTGATGTGCTTGATTCACTTGTTTTCTCTAAGTTCTTGCAGGCACAATCCAATGAACCATTACAAACTGTTTTAACTCAATCTCAAGATGAGTTTGATGATGAAGATGCACTCATGGAAGTGGTTGCTGCCTTGGAAGCATTAGCACCATATCCTTTTAATGTTTCACCTCTTGTAGAGTCATTAGAACCATCAAGGTCACATTTAATCCCTTCCATTGTTAAGGCACTTAAACTTGAACTTAAACCACTTCCACCACATCTAAAATATGCATATCTAGCTGAATTTGAAACTCTTCCAGTTATCATAGCCTCGGACCTAACACCTAATGAAGAAGATAAACTACTTAGGGTGTTAAAAGAGTCCAAATCGGCTATTGGTTGGTCTATTGCAGATATCAAGGGAATAAGCCCTACTAGGTGCATGCATAGGATCCTTTTGGAAGATGGAGCAAAGACAACCCGTGAGCCACAAAGAAGGCTCAATCCACACATGAAAGAAGTTGTGCGGGATGAAGTCTTGAAGTTGTTAGATGTGGGGATCATATATCCCATTTCTGATAGCAAATGGGTGAGTGCCATTCAAGTGGTACCAAAGAAGGTTGGAATCACGGTGATGAGGAATGAAAACAAAGAGCTTGTGACCATAAAACCCACGGCTAGTTGGAGAGTTTGCACCGATTACAGGAAGTTGAATTCTAACACTAGAAAAGATTACTTTCCCATGCCTTTCATAGATCAAATGCTTGAGAGATTGGCAGGTTATTCACACTATTGTTTTCTTGATGGTTACTCAGGTTACAATCAAATTGCAATTGCCCCGGAGGATCAAGAGAAAACAACGTTCACATGTCCATTTGGCACATTTGCATATAGGAGAATGCCCTTTGGACTTTGCAATGCCCCGGCCACATTCCAAAGATGTATGTTGGCAATCTTTTCTGACATGGTGGAGAGGTTCATTGAGGTATTCATGGATGATTTTTCAGTGTTTGGTTCTTCTTTTGATGAATGTCTTAACCATCTCTCTTTAGTGCTTCAAAGGTGCCAAGAAACAAATTTGGTTCTCAATTGGGAGAAATGCCAATTCATGGTGAAACAAGGCATTGTTTTAGGCCATGTGATCTCTAGCAAAGGAATGGAGGTAGACAAAGCCAAAATTGACATTATCAACACTATGGCAGCTCCTACAACCGTGAAGGGAGTGAGAAGTTTCTTAGGGCATGCAGGCTTTTATAGACGTTTCATTAAGAACTTTTCAATGATAACTCGGCCTTTATGCAATTTGTTAGCTAAAGATGTTGTGTTTCACTTTGATAAAGCTTGTATGGATGCATTCAATACTTTGAAACATGAACTAACCTCGGCTCCTATCATTATGGCACCAGATTGGTCTCTACCTTTTGAATTAATGTGTGATGCCTCTGATTATGCTATTGGTGCAGTTTTAGGACAAAGGGTTAACAAACTCCCACATGTGATCTATTATGCAAGCCGTACTCTCAATGATGCTCAACTCAACTACTCCACAACTGAAAAGGAGTTGCTTGCTATTGTCTTTGCATTAGAGAAGTTTAGATCATATCTTGTGGGATCTAAAGTCATTGTGTTTTCTGATCATGCAGCCCTTAGGTATTTGATGACAAAGAAGGATGCTAAACCGCGCCTAATTAGATGGATACTCTTACTACAAGAGTTTGATTTGGAAATTCGAGATAAGAAGGGAAGTGACAATGTTGTGGCTGACCATTTGTCTAGGCTTGATGAGAACCATGGAGTTGGACAACCCTTGCCTCTAAATGAATCATTTCCAGATGAACAACTCTTTGTTGTTCAAGAAAAGGAACCATGGTATGCTGATTTTGTCAATTACCTTGCTTGTGGTGTATTTAGAAATGACATTTCTTTTCAGGAAAGAAAGAAGTTCCTTGCCATGGTAAAGCACTACATGTGGGATGAACCATACTTGTTTAAGTATTGCCCTGACCAAATCATTAGGAGATGTGTCCCGGAGAGTGAGCAACAAAGCATTCTAACATTTAGCCATACATTGGCATGTGGAGGACATTTTGGTGCCAAAAAGACATCCCTAAAGGTTTTACAATCTGGTTTCTTTTGGCCTACTCTATTCAAAGATGCTTTTGATTTTTGTTCTAAGTGTGATAGGTGCCAGAAAATGGGGAACATAAGCCGAAGGAATGAGATGCCTTTGAACAACATTTTGGTGATTGAACTCTTTGATGTTTGGGGAATCGATTTCATGGGACCATTCCCATCTTCTTTTGGTTACTTGTACATCTTAGTGGCCGTAGATTATGTATCCAAATGGGTGGAGGCCATTGCTACAAGAACTAATGATCATAAGGTTGTTTTGAATTTTCTTAAAGATGTGATTTTTTGTAGGTTTGGAATACCAAGAGCTATTATTAGTGATGGTGGCACCCATTTCTGCAACAAACCTTTTGAATCCTTGATGAAGAAGTACAACATCAACCACAAAGTGTCTACCCCGTACCATCCTCAAACCTCGGGACAAGTGGAGATTAGCAATAGGGAGATCAAGAACATTTTGATGAAAACCGTGAGCCCTACAAGGAAGGATTGGTCATTGAGGTTGAATGATGCACTTTGGGCATATAGGACAGCATACAAGACCCCCATTGGCATGAGTCCATATCGACTTGTGTTTGGGAAAGCTTGTCATTTGCCAATGGAGCTTGAACACCGTGCATATTGGGCCATCAAGAAGTTCAACTTTGATTACAAAGATGCGGGCATAGCAAGAAAGCTCCAACTTAATGAGTTGGAAGAGCTTAGAAATGAGGCATATGAGAATGCCAAAATCTACAAGGAAAGGACTAAGCTCTATCATGACAAAGCCATCCTAAGGAAGGAGTTTCACCAAGGTATGAAAGTACTTTTGTTTGACTCACGTTTGAGACTTTTTCCAGGGAAATTGAAGTCTAGGTGGGTTGGACCATTCAAGGTGGTGCAAACATTCCCCCACGGGGCTGTGGAGATTGAGAACATGAAGAATGGCACCTCTTTTAAAGTCAATGGGCAGAGATTAAAGCCATACTTGGACAATGTGGAGGATGAGCTAATGTATCAAGTGGTGGATTACCTTGAATTTACAACACCATGAACAATCGTCCATGTCTTGCCTAGACATTAAATAAAGCGCTTGCTAGGAGGCAACCTAGTGCGGGTTGTATTCTTTACTTATGTTGTGACTATGTTGTTTCCATGCCATATTCTTTGCCTACTTGCACTACATTCAAATGTAAACATTGAGGACAATGTTTAAGTTAGGTTTGGGGGTATTTTGGATGGAACATGTTGTTTTTGGATAAGTGTTTCTGTTTTAGTGTTGAAAAGCATGTTTTAGTGTTTGTTTGTGTTGTTTTGGTTAAATGTGTTTTTGCTTACTAATACAAATGTATATGAGAGCTATGTTTGCAAATAAACTTTGGGATCACTATGAAAAGTTTTGTATTTTGTTGGCATGTGTAAAGTTGTAAAACTTGAAGATATGATGATAGAGGTACCATACTCAAATTCACAAAGAAGAATAGTGGAGACTACCCTAGTGAGTTATTTTGAGCCTAAATTGTTTCTTTGAGAGGGTTTAAAGTGTTTCTACTCCTATCTTTTCTTTCAATTTCACTCTAAATGATCTCATTGCTTCTATTTTGTTTGAATGCAAAGAATTACTCTCCTTTGTAGATACCATGTGTTTAGTACCATTCATGAATGAACTCAATGAGATGATGTTAGGCTATGCATGTTTTAACTACTAAATGGCTAAAATCCTATTCCTTTGTGTGCTCCATTCACCCTCTTTGCAGCCAAACACTTTTGCTTAATTCTTTCATCACCCACACACCATACTCTACCCCATTTTAGCTCAATGCAAGCCGTACCTTATAGCTTGGGGAATACCATGGTGATGAACTCTAAAGGTAGCTTGAATAATAGAACAAGATTGTGGCGTGTACCGAAGACCTATGTGAAGTGTGATTCTAAAAAAAAAAAAAAAAAAAGAAGTTAACAAAGAAGAGAATCAAGTGAAAACAAGTTCCAAATCTCCTCACCATAAGACATAGGTCTTGGACGCCAAAAATGAAGATGAAAGAATGCAAATGCAAGTGAAGAGCATGAATCTCAAAGACACTTTGGTATGCCCCAAGTTCTAGTATTTCATATCACTTCTTTCATAACCCATAACCTAAGCCGTACAGTACAATCTTGAGAAAGACCTAGTTGATCATTGAGGAAGTATTCATGGGTGATGGTAAGTATGTGTGTATTCTATATTCTTAGCATTTGATTCATTTCATGAGATCTACTCAGAAATTGTGCTTTCATTTCAAGTTTCATATGTGAGAATTTTGATTTCCTTTACATAACTTCATTCACATATGCTAGTGGAGAGACTAAAAACCTTAGGATCTGAGTGAACACTTGAGTGGAACCATGAGGAATAGAGTTGAGGCTAATTCTTTCTTAAGCATTTGGGTATGGTGACCTTGAAGTTGTAAGACATGGTGCACTATCTTTATACATTACACTTGATATGATTCTTTGGAATGGCAAGCCCTTTTGAGTTTGAGTGTAATACAAAGCTTTCATTGATTTTGATTAGTTTGTTTAAAGCATGTTTAACCAAGTTGTTTGCAGATTTTGTTGATGTTTGAGGGTGTCATCAATGTAAACCCTCAGGAGACACAACTCCTCCAACTAGGGACACCTAGGGGTTCAAAGGCTTGTTGCATATGCTCAATGCAATCGTTTAGTTAGATGTTAAATGTTTGTTAGATGTTAGTGTTTTGTGTGTTTTAATTCCAAGTTTGCTCGTGGACTAGCAAAAACCAGGTTTGGGGGTATTTGATAGTTCACATTTCATATGCATTTATAGCATCCATATTTTGTGTCTTGGTGATGTGTTCGATTTAAATTAGTTGCATTTTACATTGTTTTGTGTTAGTATGCAGCTATGTGTTTGTTAGGAGCAATTGGAAGGCAAATGAAGCAAAAACACCACTTTTGGTGTCCGAGCATTACTCCAAGCATGGAGAGGTGTTTGATGTGTTAATTTGAAGTCCAAGTGAAGAATTGAGGACAAGTTGGTTGCTAGAATTTCAGGAATTGACAAAGGGTGCAATTCGGCCAGTTTGGGGAATTCTATGCATGGCACATGCATGGGATTCAGATTGGGAGGTTTAACACACCTTGCCATGCATTTGGTTACCCTTTTACCCCCTTGTTCACCTAGAACATTCACCCCCCCCCATTTAGTTACACCATTCAGCCACAATTACACCACAAATTCACCCATGCCGTCAGTTTTATATTCATTAAAGCCTGCCCTTGCAGTCATTCCACATGCTTCTTCATTTAAAACTACCACATGCTTGCCCATTCAACCCCATGCCGTGCCTTACCATTTCAGAATTTGAATTCCCCCATCATTACACACACTAGCTTTCCTTATTCTACATTTGTTGAGATCCAATCTTGGATCTAAATCTGAAAAGCTACTCCATCCATTCCTTTGAAGTGTAGTATTCAATTGAAATCTGAGGGGATTACATTATATAACCCTACTCTACTACACTCCATTCGACCCCCCTACATTCTCTCTATTACACTCCATAAGCTAAGAGTTCCATACACAATATCAATTCCATTCAATCCATCACTCATACATCCAAAAACACTCCATTTCCGTCCATTCTCTAGCATCCCACAAAAACCATCTCACCATAACCGTGTCACATTCATCTTCACCACCTTTGGAGGAACCACACCACACTTGGAGGATCTTGCACCGAAGGTTACTCTCAAGGGATCTTCAACACGGTTTTGCTTCAAGGGGTTCTTCTTCTTAATTCTATGTACACTCATGTTATATTTCTATGTCAAATCTTTGTAAACATGAAGTGTAACTAATCTCCTTCTAGGGATTCGATGTAGCCTAGCAAGACTGCCATGTAACTCATTTGGAATGCTTAGTTTTATCTTTCTATTTCTTGTGTCATTCTCTGATTTAATTGTAACCTTATGTGTTGATTTTAATGTTTGATCACCATTCGAATTAACCATAGGTTGTATAGCCAATCTTATAGCACACATCATGCATAACCTTGGCAGAAATGGGAATGATTAAAGGGGATGTTTTGCAAACATCATGCCGAGTGTTCCCTTGGTTTTGTGAAAGTTTCTTGTGCATAACACATTCTTGATTAGGAATCCAAGTTGCATATCACAACTAGGTTCATGTTTAAGAATATTTAATCAAATCCACACATCATATGGTTGATTATATCTAAGTGAAACAAACTCAAGAAATTGATAGATTGCTAAGCATAAATCTGAGTTAACAAACATGGAATTAGTTTAGATATGGCGAAACCGAATCCCTAGATTCATCTCCCTTAGGTTCACCTCCTTAGCTCCTTCTCTCTATTGATACAATCCCTAGCCTCAACTCCCTCGGTTCTACCTCAGTTTATTACTTGTGCTTCATTTACTTGTAGCCATTTCATGTCCGTATGTTTCAAGATACAACTCCAAATCTGTTTAACTTGATTAGCTCTAAGTTCTAGTAAGTTTCTTGCAAAACAAGTGGTTATATAGGTCTAATTAGTCCCTGTGGATTCGACACCCTTACTTGTGTTCTTATACTCAACATGTTTGTAGCACTAGGAAGGAAATACTTCAACATGAAGTCCTTGTCTAGTTTCCGTCTCGTTAAGTGTTTTAACACTTCAACATTCAATGATTCATAAATCATCATAACTCCATGTTGATGGACTATTTTTGTCAACCAACCATTATGTTCTAAACATAATTACAAACATTCAAGAGTTGTTCAAGGCAACTCTCATTTCTTCATACAACGATTTGTAAGTGAAGAATCATGGCACATAAAGTGTCCATGCCCTTGTGCGTTCTTCAAAAGTTCCTTGTTTATTTAACAAAGAAACAAGCACTAATGTTTGCGTTGTTTAAGGATTGTTCAAAGCAACTCTTATATCTTCATACAACAATTTGTATTTGAAGAATTATGATAATAAAATTGTTGTCCTCTTTATGATAGACTTATCTAACATGTTCTTCCAATGATACATTATCAATAGGAAGATTGTGAGGATGAGACTACTTAGGCACATGTACAATCCATTCAAGACAATCTATGGGATTGTGGTACCAAGTTCGGAAACTAAAGCGTTCGGTTTTTCTTTGTCAAGTATTGGATAGCGTTTGCAAATATATTGGTAAACAAATACATAACGAATATAAATGATTGATTTTAAGCTATTTGATTTGGGTCTTTAAATCATAATAGCACCACCCACTATTTTTGGCAAATTCCATATCCCTCATCGGAATTCGAGAGTTTTGGAGGAAACTCTTAGTAGGTTATGGGAGGCTCACTATTACCAAGTTCACCTCACGATGATACGATGTTGGCTAGCATTAATAATAATGAGAGAGTACACTTACTCCTTTACATCTAATGTAAGAACCCATTTTATTTGGCCTCTAGAGAATGATGCCTCACAATGATATGATGTTGGCTCCATTGCACTTAGTTAAGTCATTCCCACCATGCGAGTTCAAGTTAGGGGTCCAAGAACAACCTCACGATGATACGATGTTGGCTATTCTCTTTGCCTACCTTTCACAACATCAAGTATGCATATAGAATCCTCCCCGAGTGTAAGCATGCACTTTGTACTCCCCCATGATAGGGTGAAGCCGATGTACACGTCACAAACGTTCGGACCTACCACGGTGGAAGGCCACGAAAGAGTGTTCAAAGCACTCTCACGCTTATCAACTTAATATTGGTTTGGTTGAGGGTTTTTAGGTCTCATCACATATAAACATACATTTTAATCCAATTAAAACATTTTGGTCCTATCACAACTATTGGTCCATATGATTTATTTAGTTGTATATAATACTCCCACTAAGCTTTTAAAACGGTTTTTTAAAGCAAGAGTACATGATACTACTAACATAAGGTTTGCATTCATTGATGGACTATATAGTTGCCTTAGGGCCTTAGGATGACTATGAACCTTTTATTTAGATCCAACACGAGCCTTGTGTTGAATCTCGGACTAGGGATGGTGATTGATTTTAGTTACGCGTTTAATCACATTAAGGCGTGTTGTCTTAGGGGCGTTGGACCCAACTACTTCATTTTCATGCATATCATATAAAGCAAGAAATAAGTACTTCAAAGTAAAGAAGAGCTTATGCTCTTTTACAACAATTTGATCAAATCAAATTACTTTAAATTAAAGAAGAGCTTATGCTCTTTTACAACATTTGATCTAATCAAATTACAACCAAAATCTAATCTACACATTCCCATGGTTCAAACAAATTTGAAACGGCCTTTCACATAGCTCAATTATCGTAGGCTTAGGTTCATAATCACCCTTTAATTAATTAACATTTTAACTAATTAAATTGAATGCAACATTTTTCATTTGGTTTTTGTATCCATAAAATTGATTTAAATGAAGCTAAACAAAATGAAAATCCAATTCTCATTTAAAGAGACAAAACAATTTTTGTTCTCTATTTAATTTGGGCCAAAATGTAATGACCTCAACTTATTTGGGCCATTATGCAATTAACCTCAACATTTGGGCTATTTTGCAATTAGCCACAACTTTTGGGCCATAGTGCAATTAACCACAACTTTTGGGCTATTTTGCAAATACTTAAACTTTTGGGGTCACTTTGTAAAAACACAAAAGTCCAATACTTTATGTAATCACAACTAGAACCCAAACTTTTCCACAAATGTAAAAACTTCATTAAAGGAGCAAAACAATTTGTCCTTTAGCGTTTTTGGACCTAAACGTAAAAACGTAAACTTTTGGGCCAAAGTGCAAATACACAAAAGTATCAAAACTTTATGTAATTGCATAAAAGCCCCAAAAGTACTCCCACTTGAGGGAGTGGCCGGCCCTTGGGACAATGCATGGAGTGAAGGGTTTTGTGACATAAAGTCATGCAAGTGTGAATGGGAGTTATCCCTTACACACCACCAAGATTTCTTCCAACTTAAGTAATCAAATATCTAAGATATTTTTCAAAGTTTTTGACTAACATTAAAAATATTAATCATTAATAAATATATAAAAATATCTTATAACAAAACTTTATGAAATAATTCAAAACTTTGAATCAAAACCACAAGCTTTAATGTTCTTGGCAAGAACATCAAGAACATGAAGAACATTCATGAAAAACTCAAAATTTTTCCATGATGATTTTTCACCCAAAAACATCCCAAAACCATTTAAACTTAAGGGAAATTTCATATAACCAAACTAGGGTACTTAGGGGTTCCAAAAGTCACTTGAAAAACATTTTAACAAGACAAACAAGAACCCAAAAAATCACCCTTTTAATTTGGCCGAAAATCCCAAAATTCTTGGCACCAAATTTTAGCTTCAATATTCATGCTCATATGAACTACATCTACAACATTTGAGATGCCAAATTTTCCAACAAAATTTACATTCATAAAACAAGAATAAAGCTTGTAACATTTTACAACTTTTAAATCACATATTATGAAATACAAAACCCAAAAGGATTCACCAACTACTAGACCTAGGCTCTGATACCACTTGAAGGATTATTTTGGAAGATCATGTTCATTTAAGCAATATCATTAGCATGCAATTAACAAATTAAAGGCGGAATCATGCTTGCATATACTTAAAAACAAAACATTACCCATGAATGTTCAAAGCCTAGTAGATTGGTGAACCTTTAAACAACTCAAAACAAAGTGAGTTGAGATTTATACCTTTGTAGATTCCTCTTTGCTTAAGCAAAGGCTAATCACCCAAAGAGAGGGCCTTCATTCCTTGCATCTTAAATCTAGGGATTTGGTTGGATGAAAAGGTTTCTCTAAGTTCCCAAAATTGGGAACCTCTAAGTCTCCACACCAAGGCAAGATTTTAGAAGAAATGAGTGACCTTGAGGAATAAATATTGCTAGATATTTCCTCAAGGTGGCCGGCCATTCTAGAGAGAAGGGAGAGCATTTCTTCTCTCCAATTTCCCCAAAACAAAAAACTTAATGAATTTTGGCTATAAAGTCAAATTTATACCTTAATTCATTTGAGTGGCAAACTTGTAAATAAGTCCAAGTTTGCTACCCTTCACAATATGGCCGGCCTTAGGGAATAATTTGGGCAATTTGGTCTTTGTGAATCATTATTCATTAAGTTGTCATACAACTTAAGTTAATGGACTTGACGTTCGAAGCCCATTGGGCCTTAAGGTCCAAAACCATCCCGAGGTCTTTAACGAACTTATTCGTTTGATTAATAATCATATTATTTAATCCTTGCCATAAATAATTAAACCATTTAATTATTCTTACTCATCTCCGTTGAATCTTCAATCTTTACCTTACACGGTGTACGATCCATTAGGTTCCTTTTAGCGAGGCAGTGGGCGATTCAAACTCTTTTAAATCGATTGTGAATTTGAAACTAACTTTCAATTCTCCCTTTAGTGTTTACACACGTTTAGGGCTTCCACAAACCATGAGTGACACCTAGCAGCATATCATGGTTACCCAAGCTAATCAGAAGAGGTAGAGAACCTATTCAGTTTAGGATTACAAATGCAATACGGTCCTTCTCTAATCCAATACTCTTGACCACATTGTTTGGCTTGATAGTTTATTCATGTCTACTATCCAATGTGAATCTCGTGCTTATATGATTACCTTGAATGTGATCTGGAACGCATTCCAACATCTCATTCATACTCTGGCCAGAGATTCTAAATCATATCATAGAGTATTCTCCCTCAACGGTTTGAAGGTTAGAGATCCCTTGTTGCGCATTCACTTGTCTCCATGACTAGATAGCTTGACCCCAACCATGCCGTGGACACTCCAAAGGAATGCCATTTGACACGATCAAAGATCAAGGACCTAACCACAAGACAACTATGATGCCTCAGGTCAAAGGACTAATTTGCATTATCCTAACCATGAGTTCTCATGTGACATGAATATGAGAACTCGTCGTTGATCGTGTTCAGTGAACTCATTCTCTATTGAGCACCTACGTACTTGTCTTGGTGTCACTCACACCGATGACTCGAGACTAGTCACTCTCCCTGAGAGAAGACATAGCACGTACTGATCTCAACGGACTGTCAATGCCCAATTGACAATCCTATGATCAGGAACGTTTAGGATGTGTCTACGAAAGAATGGTCTCATGAATCTAACTATTTAGATCGCATTCTCCCAATCACATATTCCTTGGACTTTATCGTTTAAGCATATAACATTTATATGAGACCGCTCAAACAATAATCTTTGCCCTTGATATTAAACTAGATTAGTTTAATCATGTGAAATGTCCGTAAAGTATCATCATATGATTGGTTTTAGGGCACATTTCCAACATAAACGAGCGCGAGTTTGACAAGTTTTGGAATTTAAGCAAATGAACGGATATAATACGCTACTAAGATGCTAAAAATGAATCCGCAAAAGATCAACTGCTTATTTGGGCTCAAAAGTTCTTTATTTTTTAATTTGGCATCTATTTGCAAAGTTTTAAGCATTCGTGGGATAAAACGAGTGTAAGTTTGACAAGTTTTGGAATTTAAGCAAATGAACGCACATGATATGCTACTAAGATGCTAAAAATAAGTCAGCAAAAGATCAAATGCATATTTGGTCTCAAAATTCTCTATTTTTTAATTTGGAGTCTATTTGCACAGCTTTAAGCATTCGTGGGATAAAACGAGGGTGAGTTTGACATGTTTTGGAATCTAAGCAAATGATAGTACATAATACGCTACTAAGATGCTAAAAATAAGTCCTCAAAAGATCAAATGCTTATTTGGTCTCAAAACTTCTCTATTTTTTAATTTGGAGTCTATTTGCACTGTTTTCAGCATTCGTGGGATAAAACGAGGGTGAGTTTGACAACTTTTGGAATTTAAACAAATGAACGTATCTAATATGCTACTAAGATGCTAAAAATGAGTCCTCAGAAGATCAAATGCTTATTTGGTCTCAAAACTTCTCTATTTTTTAATTTGGAGTCTATTTGTACTGTTTTAAGCATTCATGCGATAAAACTAGCGCGAGTTTGACAAGTTTTGGAATCTAAACAAATGAACGTATCTAATATGCTACTAAGAAGCTAAAAATGAGTCCGCAATAGATCCAATGCTTATTTGGTCTCCAAACTTCTCTATTTTTTAATTTGGAGTCTATTTGCACTGTTTTAAGCATTCGTGGGATAAAACGAGCGCGAGTTTGACAAGTTTTGGAATTTAAGCAAATGAACGTATATAATACACTACTAAGATGCTAAAAATGATTCGCAAAATATCAAATGCTTATTTGGTCTCAAAAGTTCTCTATTTTTTAATTTGGAGTCTATTTGCACAGTTTTAAGCATTCGTGGGATAAAACGAGCGCGAGTTTGATAAGGGTGGAATCTAAGCAAATGAACGCATATAATACGCTACTAAGATGCTAAAAATGAGTCCTCAAAAGATCAAATGCTTAATTGGTCTCAAACGTTCTCTATTTTTTAATTTGGAGTCTATTTGCACTCTTTTAAGCATTCGTGGGATAAACGAGCGCGAGTTTGACAAGTTTTGGAATTTAAGCAAATGAACGGATATAATACGCTACTAAGATGCTAAAAATGAATCCGCAAAAGATCAACTGCTTATTTGGGCTCAAAAGTTCTTTATTTTTTAATTTGGCATCTATTTGCAAAGTTTTAAGCATTCGTGGGATAAAACGAGCGTAAGTTTGACAAGTTTTGGAATTTAAGCAAATGAACGCACATGATATGCTACTAAGATGCTAAAAATAAGTCAGCAAAAGATCAAATGCATATTTGGTCTCAAAATTCTCTATTTTTTAATTTGGAGTCTATTTGCACAGCTTTAAGCATTCGTGGGATAAAACGAGGGTGAGTTTGACAAGTTTTGGTATTTAAGCAAATGAACACATATAGTACGCTACTAAGATGCTAAAAATGAGTCCACAAAAGGTCAAATGCTTATTTGGTGTCAAAAGTTCTCTATTTTTTAATTTGGAGTCTATTTGCACAGTTTTAAGCATTCGTGGGATAAAACGAGCGTGAGTTTCACAAGTTTTGGAATCTAAGCAAATGATAGTATATAATACGCTACTCAGATGCTAAAAATGAGTCCTCAAAAGATCAAATGCTTATTTGGTCTCAAAAGTTCTCCATTTTTTAATCTGGCGTCTATTTGCAAAGTTTTAAGCATTCGTGGGATAAAACGAGCGTAAGTTTGACAAGTTTTGGAATTTAGGCAAATGAACGCATATAATACGCTAATAAGATGCTAAAAATGAGTCCTCAAAAGATCAAATGCTTATTTCTTCTCAAAAGTTCTGTATTTTATAATTTGGAGTCTATTTGCACAGTTTTAAGCATTCGAGGGATAGAATGAGTGTGACTTTGACAAGTTTTTTAATCTAAGCAAATGAACATATATAATATGCTACTAAGATGCTAAAAATGAGTCCTCAAAAGATCAAATGCTTATTTGGTCTCAAAAGTTCTTCGTTTTTTAATTTGGAGTCTATTTGCATTGTTTTAAGCATTCGTGGGATAAAACGAGCGCGAGTTTGATCAGTGTGGAATCTAAGCAAATGAACGCATATAATACGCTACTAAGATACTAAAAATAAGTCCTTAAAAGATCAATTGTTTATTTGGTCTCAAAAGTGATCGGATCATATTTATATACATTTTACATCAAATTCACTCGTCTTTTCTTAGTTCGTTCCTTATATTTTGAGCTATTTACTTTGTTTTTGTACTTTATAGAATTTATCAAGCAAAGAAAATAAAAATAGAATAAGTGAAATTTCAAGTGTCAAATTCGTCAAAACTACCTTACTCACTTATTTTCTTTGTTTATGTTTTCGATTCGGATTGGAGTGATTGCATTTGGGTTGGTTTGTTTTGTATGAAAATTTAGGATTGGAAAATAAAAAGAAAGCAGCAACAGGAATGTGTAAGGCATGTGCGGAATGAAAATAAAAGGAATGCAAAGCTGTTAGCTTTTGAAAAGAAAAATAAAAAAATCAAGCTGGCAGCAAAGAAAAGCATTAAGGAAGGACGGGAACAAAAGAGAGTGTTGAAGTATTTCCTTCCTAGTGCTACAAATATGTTGAGTATAAGAACACAAGTAAGGGTGTCGAATCCACAGGGACTAATTAGACCTATATAACCACTTGTTTTGCAAGAAACTTACTAGAACCTAGAACTAACCAATGTAAACAGATTTGATGTTGTATCTTGAAACATACGGACATGAAATGGCTACAAGTGAATGAAACAACAAGTAATAAAATGAGGTAGAACCGAGGGAGTTGGGGCTAGGGATTGTATCAATAGAGAGAAGGAGCTAGGGATTCGGTTTCACCATAGCTAATTGATTCCATGTTTGTTAATTCAAGTTATGCTCACCCATCGATCTATTTCTTGAGTTTGTTTCACTTTAGTTATGATCATCCATATGGTGTGTGGTTTTGATCAAATATTCCTAATCAAACCTAATTGTGATGTGCAACTTCGGTTATTAATCAAGAATGTGTTAAGCATAAGAAACTTTCATAAAACCAAAGGAAACACTTGGCAGGATGTATGCCAAACATTCCCTTCATTCATTCCCATATCTGCCAAGGTTATGCATGATGTGTGCTATAAGATTGGCTAAACAACTTATGGTTAATTCAAATGGTGATCAAGCATCAAAATCAACACACTAAGTCACAATTAAAATCAGAGAATGAAACAAGAAATAGAATGATAAACTGAGCATTTCCGAGTTAACTACATGGCAATCTTGCTAGGCTACATCGAATCCCTATAGAGAGATTAGTTACACTTCATGTTTACAAAGATTTGACATAGAAATATAACATGAGTGTACATAGAATTAAGAAGAAGAACCCCTTGAAGCAAAACTGTGTTGAAGATCACTTGGGAATGGCCTTCGGTGCAAGCTCTCCAAGTGTGGTGTAGTCCTCCAAGAATGGTGTAGATGAATGTGGCACGGTGATGATGAGATGGTTTCTGTGAAATGGGAGAGAATGGGCAGAAATGGTGTGGTGTTTTGTGTTTTGGGAGTAAGGATGAATGTAGTAGTGTAGGGTTGTGGAATTGGAGAGTTTATCCGAATTGAAGATTGATCCTTCCCCCCTCAGATTTCTTTACACTTAAAGAGAATGAATGGAATAGCTTTTCAGGTTTAGATCCAAGATTGGATCTCAACAAATGTAAAATATGGGATGCAAGTGTGTGTAATGATGGGGAATTCAATTTCTGAAATGGATAGTGCATGGCATGGAGAAAATGAGCAAGCATGTGGTCATTTTGAATGGAGAAGCATGTGGAATGACTGCAAGGGCAGGTTTTAATGAATATAAAACTGACGGCATGGGTGAATTTGTGGTGTAATTGTGGCTGAATGGTGTAACTAAATGGGGGGGTGAATGTTCTAGGTGAAAAAGGGGGTAAAAGGGTAACCAAATGCATGGCAAGGTGTGTTAAACCTCCCAATCTGAATCCCATGCATGTGCCATGCATAGAATTCCCCAAACTGGCCGAATTGCACCCTTTGTCAATTCCTGAAATTCTAGCAACCAACTTGTCCTCAATTCTTCACTTGGACTTCAAATTAACACATCAAACACCTCTCCATGCTTGGAGTAATGCTCGGACACCAAAAGTGGTGTTTTTGCTTCATTTGCCTTCCAATTGCTCCTAACAAACCCATAGCTGCATACTAACACAAAACAATGTAAAATGCAACTAATTTAAATCGAACACATCACCAAGACACCAAATATGTATGCTATAAATGCATATGAAATGTGAACTATCAAATACCCCCAAACCTGGTTTTTGCTAGTCCACGAGCAAACTTAGAATTAAAACACACAACACCCTAACATCTAACAAACACTAACAACTAACTAAACCACTTTCGCTGGCCAAACGATTGCACTGAGCATGTGCAACAAGCCTTTGAACCCCTAGGTGTCCCTAGTTGGAGGAGTTGTGTCTCCTGAGAGTTTATAAAGATGACACCCTCAAACATCAACAAAATCTGCAAACAACTTTGGTTAAACATGCTTTAAACAAACTAATAAGAACCAATGAAAACTTTGTCATACAATCAAACTCAAAAGCCCAGCCATTCCAAATAATCGTATCAATTGTAATGTATAAAGATATTTCACCATGTTTTACAAATTCAAGGCCACCATACCCAAATGCTTAAGAATGAATTCGCCTCAACTCTATTCCTCACGGTTCCACTCAAGTTCTCACTCAGATCCTAAGGTTTTTAGTCTCTCCACTAGCATATGTGAATGAAGTTATGTAAAGGAAATCAAAATTCTCACATATGAAACTTGAAATGAAAACACAATTTCTGAGTAGATCTCATGAAATGAATCAAATGCTAAGAATATAGAATACACACATACTTACCATCACCCCTGAATACCTCCTCAATGATCAACTAGGTCTTTCTCAAGATTGTAATGTACGGCTTAGGTTATGGGTTATGAAAGAAGTGATATGAAATACTAGAACTTGGGGCATACCAAAGTGTCTTTGAGATTCATGCTCTTCACTTGCATTTGCATTCTTTCATCTTCATTTTTGGCGTCCAAGACCTATGTCTTATGATGTGGAGATTTGGAACTTGTTTTCACTTGATTCTCTTCTTTGTTAACTTCTTTTTTTTTTTTTTTTAGAATCACACTTCACATAGGCCTTCGGTACACACCAAAATCTTGTTTTATCAATCAATTTACCCTTGGAGTTCATCACATTGGTATTCCCCAAGCTATAAGGTACGGCTTGAATTGAGCTAGGATGGTGTAGAGTATGGTGTGTGGGTGATAAAAGAATTAGGCAAAAGTGTTTGGCTGCAACGGGGTGAATGGAACACACAAAGGGATAGGATTTTAGCCATTTAGTAGTTAAACATGCATAGCCTAACATCATCTCATTGAGTTCTTTCATGAATGGTACTAAACACATGGTATCTACAAAGGAGAGTAATTCTTAGCATTCAAACAAAATAAAGCAATGAGATCATTTAAAGTGAAATTTGAAAGAAAAGATAGGAGTAGAAACACTTTAAACCCTCTCAACGAAACAATTTAGGCTCAAAATAACTCACTAGGGTAGTCTCCACTATTCTTCTTTGTGAATTTGAGTATGGTACCTCTATCATCGTATCTTCAAGTGTTACAACTTTATACATGCCAACCAAATACAAAACTTTTCATAGTGACCCCAAAGTTTATTTGCAAACATAGCTCTCATATACATTTGTATTAGTAAGCAAAAACACATTTAACCAAAACAAACACAAACAAACACTAAAACATGCTTTTCAACACTAAAACAGAAACACTTGTCCGGAGGACCATAAAAACAACATTTTCCATCCAAAATACCCCCAAACCTAACTTAAACATTGTCCTCAATGTTTACCTTTGAATGTAGTGCAAGTAGGCAAAGAATATGGCATGGAAACAACATAGTCACAACATAAGTAAAGAATACAAACCACACTAGGTTGCCTCCTAGCAAGCGCTTTATTTAATGTCTAGGCAAGACATGGAAGATTGTTCACGGTGTTGTAAACTCAAGGTAATCCACCACTTGATACATTAGCTCATCCTCCACATTGTCCAAATATGGCTTCAATCTCTGCCCATTGACTTTAAAAGAGGTGCCATTCTTCATGCTCTCAATCTCCACAGCCCCGTGGGGGAATGTTTGCACCACCTTGAATGGTCCAACCCACCTAGACTTCAATTTCCCTGGAAAAAGTCTCAAACGTGAGTCAAACAAAAGTACTTTCATACCTTGGTGAAACTCCTTCCTTAGGATGGCTTTGTCATGATAGAGCTTAGTCCTTTCCTTGTAGATTTTGGCATTCTCATATGCCTCATTTCTAAGCTCTTCCAACTCATTAAGTTGGAGCTTTCTTGCTATGCCCGCATCTTTGTAATCAAAGTTGAACTTCTTGATGGCCCAATATGCACGGTGTTCAAGCTCCATTGGCAAATGACAAGCTTTCCCAAACACAAGTCGATATGGACTCATGCCAATGGGAGTCTTGTATGCTGTCCTATATGCCCAAAGTGCATCATTCAACCTCAATGACCAATCCTTCCTTGTAGGGCTCACGGTTTTCATCAAAATGTTCTTGATCTCCCTATTGCTAATCTCCACTTGGCCCGAGGTTTGAGGATGGTACGGGGTAGATACTTTGTGGTTGATGTTGTACTTCTTCATCAAGGATTCAAAAGGTTTGTTGCAAAAATGGGTGCCACCATCACTAATAATAGCTCTTGGTGTTCCAAACCTACAAAAAATCACATCTTTAAGAAAATTCAAAACAACCTTATGATCATTAGTTCTTGTAGCAATGGCCTCCACCCATTTGGATACATAATCTACAGCCACTAAAATGTACAAGTAACCAAAAGAGGATGGGAATGGTCCCATGAAGTCGATTCCCCAAACATCAAAGAGTTCTACCACCAAAATGTTGTTCAAAGGCATCTCATTCCTTCGGCTTATGTTCCCCATTTTCTGGCACCTATCACACTTAGAACAAAAATCAAAAGCATCTTTGAATAGAGTAGGCCAAAAGAAACCAGATTGTAAAACCTTTAGGGATGTCTTTTTGGCACCAAAATGTCCTCCACATGCCAATGTATGGCTAAATGTTAGCATGCTTTGTTGCTCACTTTCTGGGACACATCTCCTAATGATTTGGTCAGGACAATACTTAAACAAGTATGGTTCATCCCAAATGTAATGCTTTACCATGGCAAGGAACTTCTTTCTTTCCTGAAAAGAAATGTCATTTCTAAATACACCACAAGCAAGGTAATTGACAAAATCAGCATACCATGGTTCCTTTTCTTGAACAACAAAGAGTTGTTCATCTGGAAATGATTCATTTAGAGGCAAGGGTTGTTCAACTCCATGGTTCTCATCAAGCCTAGACAAATGGTCAGCCACAACATTGTCACTTCCCTTCTTATCTCGAATTTCCAAATCAAACTCTTGTAGTAAGAGTATCCATCTAATTAGGCGCGGCTTAGCATCCTTCTTTGTCATCAAATACCTAAGGGCTGCATGATCAGAAAACACAATGACTTTAGATCCCACAAGATATGATCTAAACTTCTCTAATGCAAAGACAATAGCAAGCAACTCCTTTTCAGTTGTGGAGTAGTTGAGTTGAGCATCATTGAGAGTACGGCTTGCATAATAGATCACATGTGGGAGTTTGTTAACCCTTTGTCCTAAAACTGCACCAATAGCATAATCAGAGGCATCACACATTAATTCAAAAGGTAGAGACCAATCTGGTGCCATAATGATAGGAGCCGAGGTTAGTTCATGTTTCAAAGTATTGAATGCATCCATACAAGCTTTATCAAAGTGAAACACAACATCTTTAGCTAACAAATTGCATAGAGGCCGAGTTATCATTGAAAAGTTCTTAATGAAACGTCTATAAAAGCCTGCATGCCCTAAGAAACTTCTCACTCCCTTCACGGTTGTAGGAGCTGCCATAGTGTTGATAATGTCAATTTTGGCTTTGTCTACCTCCATTCCTTTGCTAGAGATCACATGGCCTAAAACAATGCCTTGTTTCACCATGAATTGGCATTTCTCCCAATTGAGAACCAAATTTGTTTCTTGGCACCTTTGAAGCACTAAAGAGAGATGGTTAAGACATTCATCAAAAGAAGAACCAAACACTGAAAAATCATCCATGAATACCTCAATGAACCTTTCCACCATGTCAGAAAAGATTGCCAACATACATCTTTGGAATGTGGCCGGGGCATTGCAAAGTCCAAAGGGCATTCTCCTATATGCAAATGTGCCAAATGGACATGTGAATGTTGTTTTCTCTTGATCCTCCGGGGCAATTGCAATTTGATTGTAACCTGAGTAACCATCAAGAAAACAATAGTGTGAATAACCTGCCAATCTCTCAAGCATTTGATCTATGAAAGGCATGGGAAAGTAATCTTTTCTAGTGTTAGAATTCAACTTCCTGTAATCGGTGCAAACTCTCCAACTAGCCGTGGGTTTTATGGTCACAAGCTCTTTGTTTTCATTCCTCATCACCGTGATTCCCACCTTCTTTGGTACCACTTGAATGGCACTCACCCATTTGCTATCAGAAATGGGATATATGATCCCCACATCTAACAACTTCAAGACTTCATCCCTAACAACTTCTTTCATGTGTGGATTGAGCCTTCTTTGTGGCTCACGGGTTGTCTTTGCTCCATCCTCCAAGAGGATCCTATGCATGCACCTAGTAGGGCTTATTCCCTTGATATCTGCAATAGACCATCCAATAGCCGACTTGGACTCTTTTAACACCCTAAGTAGTTTATCTTCTTCATTAGGTGTTAGGTCCGAGGCTATGATAACAGGTAGAGTTTCAAATTCAGCTAGATATGCATATTTAAGATGTGGTGGAAGTGGTTTAAGTTCAAGTTTAGGTGCCTTAACAATGGAAGGGATTAAATGTGACCTTGATGGTTCTAAAGACTCTACAAGAGGTGAAACATTAAAAGGATATGGTGCTAATGCTTCCAAGGCAGCAACCACTTCCATGAGTGCATCTTCATCATCAAACTCATCTTGAGATTGAGTTAAAACAGTTTGTAATGGTTCATTGGATTGTGCCTGCAAGAACTTAGAGAAAACGAGTGAATCAAGCACATCAATGGCATAGCAATCAAGAGATGAAGAAGGATGAGCAAGAGACTCAAACACTTTGAATTGGACGGTCTCTCCTAGCACTGTCATAGTGAGGATTCCATTTTGCACATCAATGATGGTCTTGGCCGTGGCCATGAATGGTCTTCCAAGCAAAATAGGCAACTCTCTATCATGTATAGGTGCTTCTTCCATGTCCAACACTACAAAATCCACAGGCAAGATTAGTTTATCAATTTGAACTAGAATGTCCTCTACTATACCTCTTGGATACTTCACGGATCTGTCCGCAAGTTGTAGTGAAATGGTTGTGGCCTTCAATTCCCCCAAACCTAGTTGAAGGTACACGGAGTATGGCATTAAGTTGATGCTAGCACCCAAATCAAGCATGGCCTTCTCCACTTTCTTGTCTCCTATGGTTATGTTGATTGAAAAACTTCCCGGATCTTTGAGCTTTGGTGGAAGTTTTCTTTGCAACACCGCACTTACATTCTCCGACACCACTACCTTCTCATGTGGTCCATACTTCCTTTTGTAGTTGTTTAACTCCTTGAAGAATTTCCCATAAGCCGGCATGTTCCTAATGACATCAAGCAAGGGTAAGTTCACATTCACCTTACTTAGAATATCAAAAATTTCTTTAAATGACTTATCCTGCTTGCCCTTGGCAAGTCTTCCAGGGAATGGTATTGGTGGAGTGTAAGGCTTCTCGGCCTTGTGAAGGTTTGGTGCTTCATTTGAGGAAGAAGCATGGCTTGGTTCCTCATTTGGTTTCTCATGTGCACCTACATTCACATGATCAAATTCATTAGTAACTTCATTTCCAACTCTATTATCAATAACCTTACCATTTCTTAGTGTAGTTATTGCTTTGGCTTGCTCTTGGTTCCTTTGGAGTATTACGGGTTGGCTTGGAAACTTGCCAACCTCTCTTTGGTTCAAGGCATCTGCAATTTGTCCCAATTGTGTCTCCATTTTGGTTAGGGCAGCCGAATGTTGTTGGAAAGTGCTATTTGTGGCTTGTTGGAATTGCAATGTGTTTTGAGCTAACAACTTAACCGTATCCTCAAGTGTAGGGGCAGGTCTTGGTTGGAAGTTTTGGACTTGATTTTGGTTGGCATTGGGAGGTCTTGGTTGGAAATTTTGGTAGTTGTTGTTGTTCTTCCATGAAAAGTTGGGATGATCTCTCCAACCCGGATTATATGTGTTTGAAAATGCATCATTCCTTGGCCTTTGATTGTAAGAATTCATGAGGTTCACTTGTTCTTGAACAAACTCGGGATAGGCCTCCCTAGATGGACATTGATGAGTAGGGTGGCTTGGTATGTTGCAAATGGCACACACCTCACTTGGTGTTGGCACCAAGTTGAGCACGGATTCAAGCTTTCTTTCTAGGTTAGCTACCTGCAAAGAAAGGTCATGGTTAGAACTTGTTTCATACACTCCAAGTTTCTTACCCCTTACATCTTTGTGTTGAGCATTAGATCCCAACATCTCATAAATGTTGTAAGACTCTTGAGCATTCTTTTTCTTCAAAGCACCACCTGCGGCATTATCAACGGTTGATTGACATGTTTGGGTTAGTCCATCATAAAAAATTTGCATTTGTAAGTGAAGAGGTAACCTATGGTGTGGACATTGCAACAAATGTCCTTTAAAACGCTCCCAACACTCATTGAAAGGCTCTCCATCATCTTGTTTGAAATTGAAGATTTGTCCCCTTAATGTGGCTGTCTTTTGAGTGGAGAAAAACTTCTCCAAGAACTTCTTAGCCACGGCATCCCATGTGGTGAGTGAACCCGGAGCTAAGGTCATTAACCAACTCTTGGCCTTGTCTTTCAAAGTGTAAGGAAACACTCTCATCCTCAAGTTTGCTTCACTTACTCCCTGCAAAGGTAAACCACTCACAACATTGTAAAACTCTTTAACATGAGCTAAAGGATCTTCATTAGGTATGCCATAAAATGAAGGCAGCATATGAAAATGTGAAGACTTAAGATCATAGTTTCTAGCTTCGGTGGAGAGCAAGATGCATGAAGGAGAGTTTGGTATGATTGGTTGTGCAAAGTCCTCCAAGGCTCTAAGTTCATCTTGGTTGGCAGCCATCTCTTCTCCTCTTTCCTTATGAATGTGCTCAGAAGCTTCACTTGGGGAACTAGATGAACTTGCTTCTTCTTCTCCTCGGACAAAGGATGAACTTGTTGGCACAAAGTTGTCCAAAGTGTTGCCTTTCAAACGTTCAATTCTTTGGCCCAACTCAACAAGTCTATGTGACATATACTACCTAAAACAAAACAAAACAAACAAGATTAAACAGAAAACAAAACTAAACTCTACTTAGAATGAAAATAACAAAGTTTAAATAGCAAAACAAGCAATTACAAGGGACTGAAATCAGTCCCCGGCAACGGCGCCATTTTTGTTGAAGTATTTCCTTCCTAGTGCTACAAATATGTTGAGTATAAGAACACAAGTAAGGGTGTCGAATCCACAGGGACTAATTAGACCTATATAACCACTTGTTTTGCAAGAAACTTACTAGAACCTAGAACTAACCAATGTAAACAGATTTGATGTTGTATCTTGAAACATACGGACATGAAATGGCTACAAGTGAATGAAACAACAAGTAATAAAATGAGGTAGAACCGAGGGAGTTGGGGCTAGGGATTGTATCAATAGAGAGAAGGAGCTAGGGATTCGGTTTCACCATAGCTAATTGATTCCATGTTTGTTAATTCAAGTTATGCTCACCCATCGATCTATTTCTTGAGTTTGTTTCACTTTAGTTATGATCATCCATATGGTGTGTGGTTTTGATCAAATATTCCTAATCAAACCTAATTGTGATGTGCAACTTCGGTTATTAATCAAGAATGTGTTAAGCATAAGAAACTTTCATAAAACCAAAGGAAACACTTGGCAGGATGTATGCCAAACATTCCCTTCATTCATTCCCATATCTGCCAAGGTTATGCATGATGTGTGCTATAAGATTGGCTAAACAACTTATGGTTAATTCAAATGGTGATCAAGCATCAAAATCAACACACTAAGTCACAATTAAAATCAGAGAATGAAACAAGAAATAGAATGATAAACTGAGCATTTCCGAGTTAACTACATGGCAATCTTGCTAGGCTACATCGAATCCCTATAGAGAGATTAGTTACACTTCATGTTTACAAAGATTTGACATAGAAATATAACATGAGTGTACATAGAATTAAGAAGAAGAACCCCTTGAAGCAAAACTGTGTTGAAGATCACTTGGGAATGGCCTTCGGTGCAAGCTCTCCAAGTGTGGTGTAGTCCTCCAAGAATGGTGTAGATGAATGTGGCACGGTGATGATGAGATGGTTTCTGTGAAATGGGAGAGAATGGGCAGAAATGGTGTGGTGTTTTGTGTTTTGGGAGTAAGGATGAATGTAGTAGTGTAGGGTTGTGGAATTGGAGAGTTTATCCGAATTGAAGATTGATCCTTCCCCCCTCAGATTTCTTTACACTTAAAGAGAATGAATGGAATAGCTTTTCAGGTTTAGATCCAAGATTGGATCTCAACAAATGTAAAATATGGGATGCAAGTGTGTGTAATGATGGGGAATTCAATTTCTGAAATGGATAGTGCATGGCATGGAGAAAATGAGCAAGCATGTGGTCATTTTGAATGGAGAAGCATGTGGAATGACTGCAAGGGCAGGTTTTAATGAATATAAAACTGACGGCATGGGTGAATTTGTGGTGTAATTGTGGCTGAATGGTGTAACTAAATGGGGGGGGTGAATGTTCTAGGTGAAAAAGGGGGTAAAAGGGTAACCAAATGCATGGCAAGGTGTGTTAAACCTCCCAATCTGAATCCCATGCATGTGCCATGCATAGAATTCCCCAAACTGGCCGAATTGCACCCTTTGTCAATTCCTGAAATTCTAGCAACCAACTTGTCCTCAATTCTTCACTTGGACTTCAAATTAACACATCAAACACCTCTCCATGCTTGGAGTAATGCTCGGACACCAAAAGTTGTGTTTTTGCTTCATTTGCCTTCCAATTGCTCCTAACAAACCCATAGCTGCATACTAACACAAAACAATGTAAAATGCAACTAATTTAAATCGAACACATCACCAAGACACCAAATATGTATGCTATAAATGCATATGAAATGTGAACTATCAGAGAGTTTTGACCAAGGGGGCTTAGAGGAAAACAACAAGGCACGGACAAAGGAGCAACTAATCAAAGCTGCGGGGGAGGGAAGTAGAAAGAAAAGCTTCAAGAGCTCAGGGCAGCGCCCATTTGAGGAAATAATAAAAAAACAGAAAAAAAGCAAGGAGTGCCAGCAGGACGGTGTGCACTGAGGCAAGGAATAAAAAAAGAATAGGAAGGCAACATACAAATATAGCTGCCAAGAGGCAGCGCCGAGGAGGTGAAAAAGGTTGAGATTGCAGCGGCTCAACGGAAAGGAAAAAAAAAAAAAAAGAAGCAGCGTTGGTTTTAAGAGAGCTGCCTCTGGGCAGCGCGCCAAACAGGGAAGTGAGAGAGCTGCCTTTGGCAACGTGAAGCAGAATACACGGTGAGAAGCTGATTGGAGCTGCGAGGCACGAGAATCAGTGGCTCAGAAGGGGGAAAACAGAGGCTGCCACGTGCAAAAGGGGGAGGTGCACAAGCTGCGAGAAAAGCCAGTAGCAGCTAGGCACAGAGTCAGGAAGGCAGCACGGTGCAATCAGACAGGGAGCTCACGGTGGTTTGCACAGCTAAGCACAGAGAGCTCGGTTGTGATTTCATTCGGTTTTATCTCTCAAACTTATATTTTATTTCTGTTTTAATTTAAGAATAATGTGTAACTAAATTTGTTTTGGCTAGAGGTTAATTCAAAGCCATGAATATATTTGTAATATGAATTGATTACCTTCAGTTGTGATTTCTGAGTTGTGAATTTAATTTGCTTAACTGCTTGATTGATAACTTATTCTTGTATGTCGATTAAGGATGCATACTTAGTTTGCATGCATAAATTTGATGCTAGAATATAAGTGAACTTCACCTAATCGTTATGAACTTATATTCATGAGTAGTGAAGGTTGCTATCCACAATCGTGTTAAGTAAATTCTTGGCAAGAGTATCATGCTTTTCATAGTTACGAATGCCTCGTCAATGCTTATAGTTTCCACAAAGCTTAATGATCTTTAATTGTATCTCTATTGTGCTTTTCACGTAGGGGACTTTTGAAGAATGTTTTGAATTGTTGTATGCGCTTTTCCGTCCAATTCAATAACTTAAGGAAAACTTGAAGATTAAAAAAGTGTTGTTCACGGTTAATCTGGAGTGTTGAGATTTACAATTTATTGAAAGAACAACTGAAAATTAATTTACGTTGCATATGTGTCATGTGTGGAGAAGAACCCTGTAGCTAGTCCATCACCCATCCATTCACCTTAATTTTATGTTTTTGTCAAATCTACAAGTTATTTAGGTCTAGTTTACTTCTCGTCAAAACCAAACCCCCCCCCCCATTGTTAAATTGTATTATTTAGTTAGATTTCATTGTTTTGAGTCATTCTAGTGTGTTTTGAGTCATTCTAGTTTGTTTTGAGTTGTTAGAGTTTTTAGCCTAGTTTTGTGTCCTTGAGTCTTGTTTAATATTTTTAAATCAATTTAGAGTAGATTAGCAATCCCTCCTAATCCCCGGCCTAGAACGATACCCTACTTACATCTTTACTACAACTGTCAAAAAGAGGGTTAAATTTGTGTGTGGTTTTACAACCCACCAAATTTTTGGTGCCGTTGCCGGGGATTAGCAAATTTGCTAATCCCTTTATTTTTGTTTGTGTTTATGTTTATATTTATGTTTATGTCTTTTACTTTTGATTTTTGATTAGTTTTCTTTCTTTGATTTTAGGTAAAAATGGAGAAAGACATGGCATTTGCGACCATTCAAGCTCAATTGGCGCATCTCACTTCTCAATTGACTAATAATGCTGAAAGGACCACAATGCCAAGTGTTCCTACATTTGATGTGCGCTATGGGCAAGGATATTAAACTCATCAATGTCCTCAATTTTCTGCAAATGAAGATGTTTGGGGATATCAAGGCCATAGCCAATCAAGGGGCAACATGTTTTCCAACGCTTACAATTCGGATTGTAGAGATTATTCAGATTATATGTGGGGAGAACCTCAACAAGTTCAACAAAGTGGATATTGGCAGCAAGATGAAGCGTTCTATTCAAGACCTATGCAGCCACCACAGCCTCCCCCACAACAATTCCAATCGAATCAAAGTATGGCCATGAGTTATAATGAAATTCTTGAAGGACTAATCTCTTTGACGCAGGGTTCACAAAAAGAAGAACAATTGCAGCCATTGGAAGAATCCTATCAATGGCCATATGAACCATCACAGCCATCACAACAATCTGCCAAATTCAATTCAGGTACGTCTTTGGATAATGATACGTTTAATAAGTTACTCATCTCTTTGAATCAGGGAGTAGAAAATCAATATAAGGAGATGCAAGATCGAGTCAAAAGAGTGGACGAATTGGATATGCAAGTTGGGCAGATTATGGAATTCATGGCACAGATTCAAGATCAAAGTGAACTCTCCAACTCCAACATTGTAAATTCAATAGGAGAAGTTGAAATCGATGAAGCCATCACTTTGGAAAGTGAATTGGAGGTTGAAGCTGTCCCAGAACTATCCAAACATAGCCCAAACATGGATGAATTGCTGCTGCAAGAAGAAGAGGAGGAGGATGACCTGGGCAGTTTAGAAGAATTCTTGCTGCAAGCTCCTCAAATCCCTATGCTGTCCAACTCAGGTGAGGAAGTTCTAAACTCAATTCATTCTAACCCCATTCCACCAAATGTCCATTTTCCTCGCAGGTTTTTGATTCCAAATATCAAAGAGAGTGAAAAAGACATTGTGGAAGCTCTTCCAAAGGTGCAAAGTGATATCCCAATTCTTGGTGCACCAAAACAAGTACCCGATGGTGTTGAAATGTTCAAAGAACCTTGCACACCAAGAAGTGGGATTCAAGAGAATGAAGTGGCTGTCGAATATCAAGAATACATCAAAGAGGCTGTGCATGAGACAATTAAGCCCAAAGAAGTTGAGTTTGATGACACGGGACAAGCCACAACCATCATAGTAAATCTGGCCAAGTTCAAAGTCCCTGAAACATTCAAGGACGTGGTGTTTGTCATTGAGTTTGAACGAGCAAGTAAGCCATCTTCTCCAATTTCAATTTTGTTTTCCCTTAACAATCTGATTTTGATGAGTCAGGCACCTCCATTAGAACTTAGACCGTTGTCGGATCATTTCAAGTACCACCGTCCATTCAAGGATAAACCCATGCATTTGAATAAAGAAGGGAGGCCTAGGAATTGCCCACAATCAAATTTGCATTCCTAAACCCTTCTCTTTCCTGCATTTATTTTGCCATGTTTAGTTAATTATGTTGTTTGTTTGATTTGTGTGAGTTTAAATTTAAAACCTTTAGGGGAATATTTAGTTGAAGTGTGGGGGAGGATAAATAAGATTTTGATTTTCGTGGACGTTTTTACATTGATTTTGGATTTTTTAGAAATGATAACTGCTTGAAAAAAAAAATACAAATAAAAGCAGAAATATTTTACAATGATGTGTAAACTAATAGCATTCATTGGTCATTGGTCAGGTGGTGCTTCAGAAGTCGACGGAGCTCCGGAAAGACGAAGCGCCAGAGTTGGATTCTCTGGAGCCTCAACACTTGGTGCAACTCTCGATGACGAAGGCAACATAAACCTCGGGAGTAACGCCATAAACCTTTGATGATCACTTTGAATCTTAACGTCCGACTCCTGCAGCTGGTCCAGCTTCCTCTTCATGCTGGTCGAGTAACTAGTTGCGAGCATGTGCAAATCCTTATTCTCGTTCCTGAGTCCTCTGACCTCTTGCCGAAGACTAGCCACCTCAGCCATCAGTGACTTAACCTGACGAGATCGGGCAAGAAGGCGTTGGCCCATGTTTGAAACTGAGCCTGCACACTGGACGCTAAGAGCCAGAGAGTCCTGAACAGCCAGCTCGTCTGACCGCTTGGATAACATCCTATTGTCTCTTGGAGTAAAAAGATTTCTAGCAACCACAGTAGCAGTTATATCGTTTCTCATCATTGAGTCCCCAACTATAAGAGGACCATTGGGGGATATGAAGGACGGATGCCAAATGTTGTTCGGAGAAGACAAGTCATCGTCTTCCCCGAAATTCAAGTTAAGGCGACAGTCAGAGGGGCAAGATATTTTCAGAAGGTGTTGAGAAAGAGGAGATCGTAATGATTAAGATTGCAAAAGTGCAAGAAGAGAGTTTTTTTTTTTTTACAGGAGGGAACTCAAGTGTGTTGTGGAGCAAAATTAGTGCCTCTGTAAAAAGAAGAAATTGATGAGGCACTACTCAGAGATCGAAGAAGCAATACTCAGAAATCGAAGAGGCGTCCGCTCGCAAATCGAAGAGGCGTTCCTTTCTCCAAAGCCATCGTCCCTTTCTCAAAAGCCGGACTCCTTTATCAAAAGTCGGGCTTGCTCAGAAACGACGAGCCGATCCACGACTTTTTCGGACGTGTCGTCACTCCTCACATGCAACTTGCAGCTTTGCAGGAATTGCGGGGTAGCTTTGTCAGAAAGCGCATAACCCTTACTGTTCATCCATCGATCGGCTGCCGACAGAGTGATAGGAGCATATTTATGCTACTTAGTTAGTATATTTTCGTGTATTTCCTTAGCTATTTATTGCTTATTATAGTGTTTAAAGTCATTTTCGTGTGTTTTTAGGTCCAAGGAGCAAAGTTGGCAAAAAGATGCATTTTGGAGCAAATCTGGGCTTAGAATGGATTGCACAAGCTTTGGGCAAGAAGATGGACGAATTTGAAGTCCAAATGGAGCTAGGAATATGTTTCAAGGTTGGAGAAATAAATTCAAGTCAAAGAAGATAAGGAATCAGCTCAAAAGAAGGAGAATTAACCAAAACATTATCCAAACAACCTTATCTTATCTTATCTTTTCCAATCTTTATCCTATCTTAACCAACCTTATCTTATCCTATTCTTGTCTAAACTTAATTCCTGGGACAATGAGGGTTTATTTTCTGATTGGAGTACATTTAAATTAGGTTTCTAGAAGCCCTTATCCTCTCCTACAAAGGTGTCACACCTTATCCCTTGTTTTTCTAGGAATCAGCCACAAAACAACCTTTCTAGAAGGTCTTATCCCTTGTCCTACAAAAGTGACGCCCCAAACCTTTCTAGAACTTCTAGAAACCTGATTATTCCTTTCCCCCTTGGTTTCTAAAAGCCTTAGCCTTTTCCTTCAAGGATTGTGTGTTATTATCCTATACAAATTAGGCCTTTAAATCCTTTTCCTTTGCTACATAGGGGCTGCGAATTTCAGCCTATAAATACCATTGATAGGAGCATATTTATGCTACTTAATTAGCTTGTTTTCTTGCACTTACGTAGTTAGTTATCGTTTATTATAGTGATTTAAGCTATTTTCGTGTATTTGTAGGTTCAAATGGCAAGTGAAGCAAGAAAGTGCGTTTTTGTGCGTTTTAGAGCTAAATTGAGCTTAAATGGAGTACATGCATATGGAGCACCATGGATGGATGAATTTGGAGCTAAAATGAGCTAAGGAGTGAAGGAAGATGTGAAGAATGGAAATCAAAGCGAAGGACGAATGAAGAGTCAAAAGTGGAAACCGAAGTTTCTAATTTTGGAAGTTTCTAATTTCGAAGGTTTCCATTCTTGAAGAGTTTCTATTCTTGGAATGGAGGTGTCCTAATCTTTTCTTGGGCCTATGTTCATGCTGCACCATCTAGCCTTTTTCCCTCTTGGATTTTAGATTCAATTGGCCATTTTCCTTGTGGATTTGGGTTAATTGGGCCATAAACCATCTCCCTTATGGAATCACAAAATGTGCCGCACCTAGGGCCTTCTAGAACAACTTTTGCCTTGCCTTGCAAGGCCTTTCCTTGGCCCTTATCATCTCAGCCACACCCTAAACCCTAGCCCATCAGTTGTGCCGCACAAAACCTTCTAGAACCTCCCTTTGCCTTGCCTTGCAAGGCATTACCCCACCTTGTGCCGCACCCTAGGCCCTAATTTCTGTTTTAATTCTAAATTCGTAAAAACCAATCCCCCCTTTATTTTAAAGTGTTAGATTAGTTAGAAATCCATTTAGTTTGTGTTTTTAAGAGTTTTGAGTCAAGTTACAACTTAATTTTGTCAAAATTAGTGTTTGTGCTCAAAACTGCCCAGAAAGTGATTCTAAGGCAGTTTTGAGTGTTTCTGGGCTGTTTTGAGTCTTTTGCTTTGTTTAAGTGTTTTAAACTCTAGTTTTGCATTCTTTGAGTCTAGTTTAGTGTTTTACATTGTGTTTTTACGTCTTTGAGTCAGTTTCACATTGATTAGCATCCCTAGTTAATCCCCGGTCTAGAACGATCCCTATTTGCTCATATATTACAATTGTCATCCATAGGGTTTAATTTGAGTGTCAATCTAATTTTCATATCAAATTTTGGCGCCGTTGCCGGGGATTAGCAAAATTGCTAATCCCTTGTATTTTTGCCGTGTGTTTTTAGTGTGATTTATTTTATTTTCTTATTTTGTTTTGTTTTCTTGGTTTAGGTACTAGTGCATGACGCAGAGTTCTCAAACTGTGCATGCACGTATCTTGGACTTTAACGACGATTTTGAACGTGATTTGAGACAAAAGAGGAGGCATCCCGAACCTAGTGAACCTAGTTCAAGTTCAGAGGCCGAATCTGAGTTTGAAGAAGTGGAAGAAGAAGTTATGGCAGCGGACAATCGGACCATTAAAGAGCTCTCGGCCTCGGGGTTGGCCAATGCCGCACCATAATGCATTCAATACCCCGCGGCTGCCCTAGGCAAGACCGCTGAGTTCGAGTTGAAGTCAAGCTTGTTGCACCACATTCCAAAATACCATGGGCTGTCCATTGATCAGATCATATTTATATACATTTTTACATCAAATTCACTCGTCTTTTCTTAGTTAGTTCGTTATATTTTGAGCTATTTACGTTGATTTTGTGTTTTATAAGAATTTATCGAGTTAAGAAAATAAAAATAGAATAAGTGAAGTGTTAAGTAATAATTTCATCTAAACTATCTTGTCTGTTGAATTATACTTATCATTTGGAAAATAATATATATATATATATATATATATTTATATATTTAAACATAATTTGTTGTGTGTGAATGATTAAAAGGATTCGGTGGAAACAAAATGATGGAAGGCAGCATGTGGGGGGAGTCCTCCACCGAAAGACATAATGATGAAAGGCCACACACGGATCAATTCTTGATAAGAAGAACGAAGAGCACAGAGGCGCCGGGGAGTGAGGCGCCCCATTGGGCAGAATCAGAGAAAAAGAAAAACCAAAAAAAAGAAAGGCAGGAGGTGAGCGCCCATTTTTGAGAAGTTGCCTCGGGGCAGTTGGGCAGCCAAGGAAGGAATTGGGAAGAAAGAGGGCTGCCTCGCTGGCAGCGACAGAAGAAGCAAACACGGGCAGCGAGCTATTGGGGAAACAGAGAAACAGAGAGATTTGGACAAGCTGCCATTTGGCAGCGCCCAATTTGGAAAGCGTGGGAATAGCTGCGGAAGCAGCGGGTGAGTGCGGAAGAAAACAGAAGGGGGGAGAAAAACAGAAAACTGGCGTGCAGGCCTTGGAGTCCATCACCGAGAGAGAGCAGCACAGGAGCTGTGCCATTTGGCAACACGCCAAGCCTCAGGAAAGCAGGCAACACGCCAAGTGGCACGGTGCAAACCAAATTTGCACAGAGAGATCACCAAATTTGCACAGAGAGATCCTTGCACACCTTATTTCTGTTTAATCCTCCAAACTTTTGTTTTTATTTATATTTTAATTTATAAATAATGTGTAATTAGTTTGTTTGGCTAGAGGTTAATTCAAAGCCATAGATATATTTGTAATTTGAATTGATACATTCAGTTGTGATTTCTGAGTTGTGATTTAATTTGCTTTTTAGCTTGATTAATAACTTATTTGTGTTTGTCGATTAAGAATGCATACTTAATTTACATGCATGAATTTGATGCTAGAATATAAGTGAATTTCACCTAATCGTTATAAACTTATATTCATGAGTAGTGAAGGTTGTTATCCACAATCGCGTTAAGTAAATTCCTGGCAAACGTATCATGCTGTTAATAGTTACGAATGCCTTGTCAACACTTATGATTTTCATAGAACTTAATGATTTTTAATCGTATCTCTATTGTGCTTTTCACGTAGGGAACTTTTGGGGAATAATTTGAATTGTTGTATGCTGTTCATCCAATTCAATAACTTAAGGAAAATCTGAAGATTAATTTAAGCGTACCTAATTAATTTGGGGTGTTGAGATTTACAATTTATTGGAAGAACAACTGATGGTCAATTTAGATTGCATATGTGTCTTGTGTGGAGAAAAACCCTCTAGCCAATCCGTCGCCCATCCGTTCACCTTAATTTTATGTTTTTGTCAATTCTGTTATTTATTTAAGTTTAATTTACGTTTCTTCAAAACCAACCCCCCATTATTAAATTATATTATTTAGTTAATTTTCATTGTTTTTAATCTTTTAATTCAATTTCCGTCCAATTAATTTCCTAGTGTCTAGATTGAGTTAATTTGATTGTTTTCATTGTTTTGAATCATTTTAAGTGTGTTTCGAGTTATTAGAGTTTTTAGCCTAGTTTTGTGTTTTTGAGTCTTGTTTAATATTTTTAATTTAATTTAGAGTAGATTAGCAATCCCTCCTAATCCCCGGCCTAGAACGATACCCTACTTACATCTTTACTACAACTGTCAAAAAGAGGGTTAAATTTGTGCGGTTTTAAAATCCCGTCATCCATGGAAGATCCCAACAAGCATCTCAAGAAGTTCGAGGTGGTTTGTTCGAGCATGACACCCGTCAATGTCGATGGGAACATTCTGATGATGAAGTCATTTCCATTCTCACTTTTGGAAAAGGCGAAGGATTGGCTTTACGAGTTAGCACCCGGAACGGTTACATCTTGGGATAGTATGAAAAGAGCTTTCTTGGAGAGATTTTTCCAAACTTCAAGAGTCATTCTCTTGAGGAAACGGATTAGTGGCATCCAACAAAATCAAGGTGAATCGTTTCCTTCTTATTATGAACGTTTTAAATCAGTTGTTGCTTCATGTCCACAGCATCAAATGAAGGAGGAGCTGTTCATTCAATACTTCTACGAAGGACTCCTTCCCATGGAACGCCAAATGCTTGATGCCTCGGCGGGAGGTGCATTGGTGGATAGAACTCCGGGGGCTGCAAAAGTTCTAATTGCCAACCGAGCACATAATGCACAACAATACGAAGGTGTTGGACAAAGAGACCCCCCACGGCCACAAGTGAATGAGGTAAGTTCTACGCCCGATATTCAATCCCAATTAGCTAACCTTACTTCTATTGTTTCTCAGTTGGCCGAGGGAATGAAGATACGTGGTCCAAGTGTTTGTGGCGTGTGCTCTATGCAAGGACATGCCAATGATAATTGCCCTCAATTGATTGAGAATGGAGGGTGGGAATCTGCCAATGCCGTGGGTTTTGGGAGCCAAAATCAACCACGCCATGATCCATACTCAAACACCTACAATCCGGGGTGGAGGGACCATTCAAATTTCAAGTGGAGGTATCCTCAACAACCCCAACAACAAGAAGGATTTAGGCAGCAACCACCAGGCTTTTATACAAAGCCGTCCGTCCCCAATCAAACCCAATTGCAATCTGCCCCAACAAACTCAGGTATGTCTTTGGATAATGATCAAATTGTTAAGTTACTTACTACTTTGACACAGGAAGTACAAAATCAAAACAAAGAGAGGCAAATCCAAGACAAAAGGGTGGATAACTTGGAAAAGCAAGTGGGGCAAATAGCGGAATTCATGGGGCAGATTAGAGAACAAGGCAAATTGCCTAGTTCAACTGTTATGAATCCTAAAGGAGGCTTTGAAACCGTCAATGCAATCATGTTGAGAAGTGGTACACAGGTTGGAGCCGAACCAAAATCATCCAAATCAAGTCACGATGAGGATGACAAGTTGCTACAAGAAGAGGAAAAAGGAGCACAACCCACGGCAATGGAGGATCCACCTTTGCCGCACCCATCTCATACTTCTAAGCCGTCCCAAACCACCAAGGTAAGTGATGTGAGAATTATACGCACACAAATTAAACCCTCTTTTGACAATTGTAGTATATGTATAAGTAGGGATCGTTCTGGACCGGGGATTAGGAGGGATTGCTAATCTAAACTAAACTGACATGGAAACACAAAAATAAACTTAAAAACACTTAACAAGACTCACAAGACTCAAAACAAACTTAAAAGACTCAAAACAGCACAAAACAACTAAATAGACTCAAACTAGACACTAGGGATGACTTTGGACGAAAATTGGTTTTAACTTGACTCAAAATACTCAAAGAACTAAAAGAAAACAGATTTTGACTCTATAAACAAGATTTAAAAGCAAAGGGGATTGATTTGACGAAATTTGAAACTTAAACAAAAACTTTGTAATTAAAATAGATTGTAAAACGAATTTGGGTGAATTAAATGGATGGAAGGCTAGCTAGGGGGTTCTTCTCCACACATGTCATATTTGCATACAAAACGATTTCCAATTGCTTTTCAATAAACCATGAATTCTCAATGCCCCAAGTTAATTAGGTTCACTTAAATTAACCTTCAGATTTTCCTAAAGTTATTGAATTGGATGATTGCATACGACAACCCAAAGCATTCCCCACAAGTCCCCTACATGATTGCATAATAGAGATACAAGCAAGAATCATTAAGTTCTATGAAAATCATAAGCATTGACGAAGCACTCATTACTATGATTGCATGAAACTTATGCCAAGAATTTACTTAACTCGATTGAGATCATCAACCTTCACTACTTGTAAATATAAGTTTGTAACGATTAGGTGAAACTCCCTTATATTCTAGCATCAAATTCATGCATGCAAACTAAGTGTCGACCCTCAATCAACATACACAAATCAGTTTTTATACGAACGAATAAGTAAATTGAATTCACAACTTATGAAACGCAATTAGAGGTAATCAAATCATATAGCAAGCATGGACATGGTTTTGAATTACCCCCTAGCTAAGGGGGGATTTAGTTCCTCATGATAGCAATTAAACAAAGAAAACTAAATTGAAACATTAAAAACAAGGATAGACAACACCTAGAAAAGCTCCAGCGATTCAATGCTTTGAATGGCATTCACGACTCCAAGTGGCACCTTCTCTTTCCTTCCTTGAATAATTGCGGCACAAGAGGGATTTTTGTGTGGATTTGTGGTGGTGGATGGATGTAGGTGAATTATGGTAGAGGGTGGTGTAGGGGGTGGTGTCCAAATGGTGCAGCAAAGGATGGTATTTATAGGCTGAAATTCGCAGCCCCTATGTAGCAAAGGAAAAGGATTTAAAGGCCTAATTTGTATAGGATAATAACACACAATCCTTGAAGGAAAAGGCTAAGGCTTTTAGAAACCAAGGGGGAAAGGAATAATCAGGTTTCTAGAAGTTCTAGAAAGGTTTGGGGCGTCACTTTTGTAGGACAAGGGATAAGGCCTTCTAGAAAGGTTGTTTTGTGGCTGATTCCTAGAAAAACAAGGGATAAGGTGTGGCAACTTTGTAGGAGAGGATAAGGGCTTCTAGAAACCTAATTTAAATGTACTCCAATAAGAAAATAAACCCTCATTGTCCCAGGAATTAAGTTTAGACAAGAATAGGATAAGATAAGGTTAGTTAAGATAGGATAAAGATTGGATAAGATAAGATAAGATAAGGTTGTTTGGATAATGTTTTGGATAATTCTCCTTCTTTTGAGCTGATTCCTTATCTTCTTTGACTTGAATTTATTTCTCCAACCTTGAAACATATTCCTAGCTCCATTTTGACTTCAAATTCGTCCATCTTCTTGCCCAAAGCTTGTGCAATCCATTCTAAGCCCAGATTTGCTCCAAAATGCTCCAAAATGCATCTTTTTGCCAACTTTGCTCCCTGGACCTAAAAACACACGAAAATGACTTTAAACATTATAATAAGCAATAAATAGCTAAGGAAATACATGAAAACATACTAACTAAGTAGCATAAATATGCTCCTATCAGTAAGTCCAAATTCAAATGTTTCTAGTACTATTCCATTGAATGTGCCCTTTCCTGGTAGGTTTTTGCAATCAAAGAAGGAGGAAGAGGACAGTGACATTCTAGAGACATTTAAGAAAGTCCAAATTAATATCCCGCTCATTGCTGCAATAAAGCAAATTCCAAAGTATGCGAATTTTTTTAAGAAGCTTTGTATATCAAGGAAGCGAATTCGAGAACAAGAAGTGGTCCAGGTAAGTGAGAATGTTTCAGCTATTTTACAAAGGAAATTACCCCCTAAATGCAAAGATCCGGGTAGCTTTACGATTCCTTGTGTTATTGGCAATACAAGATTTGAACATGCCATGTTAGACTTAGGTGCATCCATTAATGTCATGCCATATTCTGTTTATGCATCTATGAATCTAGGAGAACTTAAAAATGATGGCGTTATCATTCAATTAGCCGATCGTTCTAATGCCTATCCAAAAGGAGTTTTGGAAGATGTTTTGGTGCAGGTGGATCACCTAGTATTCTCGGCTGATTTCTACGTGCTTGAGATGGAGGACTCGGGCCACTCTCCACCCATGCCACTCTTACTTGGAAGACCTTTCATGAAGACAGCCCAAACCAAGATTGATGTGGCTAAGGGAGCATTAACAATGGAGTTTGGTGGTGATATTATTAAGTTTAAAGTTCCTGAATCTGTTAAGAAATCTAATGATGTTCGTTCTTGTTGTGCCATAGATGTGCTTAAAAATTTGGGGCAGGAACATTCATCCGCACCAATCAAGAAGGATGTGCCTATAATCACCATCGAAGAGGGGATTGGAGTGGAGCATAAGAAACACGTCGTTACTCCCCAAACATCATTTCTAGCCGAGAGCACCACCCTTGCTGCCCATTTTGAATCTTCCTCTAAATGCATTGGTAAGCCTCCTCCTTTAATTCAAATTCCTATTTCAACTAATAGGTTATTGCCTTATGTGGTGCAGGTACCAAATCGAATCCATGAGAGTGGGAGTGATTACTTTGACGTAGGGAACCTCAATGCCAAAATCTGGGACCATCATTATCCACTGCCATACATAGACCCAATGCATGAGTATTTCAAAAAGCATGTCATGGAGGATGTACCCTTCTATGCCGTGGACCCTGGGGAAGCTTAAACGGAGGTATCGTCCGGCTGGAAAACGTTAAAGCAAGCGCTTCTTGGGAGGCAACCCATGTGTTGAAACACGAGAAGAAGGAACTTTCACTCCAAACCCAGATTTGCGTCCCTAACCTATCTCTTTCTTGCTTATAATCTGCCATTTGTGTTATATTTGCTAGTGGTGTTATTTGATTGTGTTTTTGTGATTATATGTTTGAAACATTAAGGACAATGTTTGGTTTAAGTGTGTGGGGGGGGGGGGGGTAAACAAGCTGTTTTTGCATGAAATTCGTAGGATTTTATCACCTATCACTTATAATGTTGTTTCTCAATGTTTTAAGTGTTTTTAATATGTTTTGATGTATTTTAGTGTCATATAACAGAAAACCCAAGGAAAAAATCGAAAAATTTTGAAAAATACCAAAAAGAGTCGTTTTTGAGTCGTTTTTGTGTCTTAGGGTACCTTCTAACACAATGATGAGGATTTGGTTTTTAATTGCATAACTGTGAAAGAAAGTTATAAATATGGATGAAAGTTTGATATGCTCTTTGGTTTATGCTTAGTTGTAAGTATAGTTCATGAATTCACATGTAATCAAAAGAAAAAAATTAGTTTTTGTAACATGCTTGAAGGAAGAAACTCAAACTAACGCTACAACCCTGAAAGACTTGAGCTTTTAACATTCTTTGAAGAGTTAATAATCTGTGCATTTGTTGTCTTCTAAAGTCGTTGCATGATCTCATTATTCTTTGCTTGGTTACTACTTAGAAGGCGTTTCATCATTTAGTTCCAAATACTAGAACTCACGCCTGTTTCATTCGAAGCATAAAATTGATTAGCATAACACATAACAAGATGAAGCTGTTTAGTAAACCAAGAGCCAAATAGCCGTACCCCATGTTCATTTGTTTTGTAGGTTTAAACCCCGTTGAGCCTTATTTAGCCTATATTCTTTGTTAACCCACGTTATCCTTACCTAGCCTAGAATATGACCATCCATACCCTCGTTCTTAAAGCATAGTGAACATGACTCAAAATGAATTCCTTTTGATTGTTCTTGTGTAGAAAAACAAGTGTGGGGGAAGGAATTTATGTGTGTGAAATTGTGCCAAAAACATGAATTGGGCACGAGAAAAGAAAAAGAAAAGAAAAATGTGAAAAGAATGAAAAAGAGTTCAAAATAAGTGAGAAAGAACTCACAAGTGTTGGTTGTTGAAGAAAGGGTCCAAAAAGTTGAATTAGACCCTAAGTATTGTGTATTTCACCCCCCTTGTGTGTCTAAGTGATGTTCTGCACTCAAAAGTGAATTCTAAGTGTCAATTTCATTATTTGGTCGCTATCACTTTAAGAACTTTTGTTTATCCTTAACCTTTCTTTGTTAGCCAATACCCCTTAACCCCGTTACAACCCTTAACTTCTATCTTGAGCGTTATGTATTTCAATATGTGGAGTTTGGGATTGGTTTGAGCATATGGTGTCCCTGGTTCTCGCATCTAAGTAGTAGCATTCCGTTCATGAGATCATATCTATACATGCTTAATAATTGCAGAAAAGTGCTTCCTTTGTTATAACGTATGTGAGTGTTCGTTTTCATGATTACATCAATCTTCTCACATATACCTAGTGTAGGGAGTGTAGTTAGAAAATCTGTGTGAAAATAAGAGTGTATCCGGTAAGGAATTGAGTGGATTCTCTAAGGCATGTTATTACGTCCATAATGTTATTTTAAATGATTAAATGTGAGCTAGTGAAAGGTAACTATGATTAAGTATATGCTCAAGAGTAGGGATGACTAAAATCTGTGGGAATGATGATCTTTGACATGTTATGTACCATTGGAAATCCCTGAGGCGAACGTTGGAAGGTTAAGTTATGTTTTGTGTCTTTGTTTTGCTCGAGGACTAGCAAAAGCTAAGTGTGGGGGAATTTGATAGGAGCATATTTATGCTACTTAATTAGCTTGTTTTCTTGCACTTACATAGTTAGTTATCGTTTATTATAGTGATTTAAGCTATTTTCGTGTATTTGTAGGTTCAAATGGCAAGTGAAGCAAGAAAGTGCGTTTTTGTGCGTTTTAGAGCTAAATTGAGCTTAAATGGAGTACATGCATATGGAGCACCATGGATGGACGAATTTGGAGCTAAAATGAGCTAAGGAGTGAAGGAAGATGTGAAGAATGGAATTCAAAGCGAAGGACGAATGAAGAGTCAAAAGTGGAAACCGAAGTTTCTAATTTTGGAAGTTTCTAATTTCGAAGGTTTCCATTCTTGAAGAGTTTCTATTCTTGGAATGGAGGTGTCCTAATCTTTTCTTGGGCCTATGTTCATGTCGCACCATCTAGCCCTTTTCCCTCTTGGATTTCAGATTCAATTGGCCCTTTTCCTTGTGGATTTGGGTTAATTGGGCCATAAACCATCTCCCTTATGGAATCACAAAATGTGCCGCACCTAGGGCCTTCTAGAACAACTTTTGCCTTGCCTTGCAAGGCCTTCCTTGGCCCTTATCATCTCAGCCGCACCCTAAACCCTAGCCCATCACTTGTGCCGCACAAAACCTTCTAGAACCTCCCTTTGCCTTGCCTTGCAAGGCATTACCCCACCTTGTGCCGCACCCTAGGCCCTAATTTCTGCAAAAGCCCAAGCCTAATCTGATTTAACCTAGGGTTTGCCATGCCTATATATATCCCCCTTAAGTTGCCGCAAAGGATTCATTCATGAATCACCCCCCCATTTAGAAATTCAAGCAGCCGCTCATTCCCCCTTCATTTAACCTTTGCCGTAAGCTTTCCACCACCATCCCTAAATCTGCCGCAACCTTTCATCCAAGCCACCATCCTTCCACCGTGCGCCACCACTCAACCAACCATCACCGCACCTTGCAGCCACCATACCACCGTGTGCGCCACCTTTGGAGACTAGAAGGATAGTGCACCGTGCAGTCCAAGGGGGAGAAGAAGGCTTATGCAACAATCTGCCACCATTGGAGTGTTTGGAGTTCTTTCTCTATTTGTTTCTGTTTTCATGTTTAATTTAATTCGTTGTTCAATTATGTTAAATATGTGGAACTAATTTCTTTTTAGTTAGAGGCGAATTTGAAGCCATGGACATATGTTGGTTATGATTTGATTTACTCCAGTTATGAATTCATGAACTTTGGATGTGGTTTACTATTCTGTTTTGATTAAGAACTTGTTTATGTATGTGGGTTGAGGGTCGACACTTAATTTGCATGCTTAAACTTGATGCTAGGATATAAGGGAATTTCACCTAATCGTTATTAACTTATATTTATGAGTAGTAAAGATCGCTAGTCACGATTGTGTTTAGTAAACCCTAGGTTGGATTAACATGCGTATTCCATAGTTATGAATGCTTAGTCGTTGTTTATGATTTCCATTGAACTTAATGATTCTTGTTGAATGTCTCTATCATGCGTATTCCATAGTTAGGGACTGTGATGAGGAATAATTTGGTTGCGATGCGTATTCCATTCAATTCAATGAATTTAGGGAAATCTGAGAATTAATTAGTTCAATACAATTAATTTGGGACATCGTCATTCATGAGTTTGTTGAAATCATAACTGGGAATCAAGTTATATGCATATGTTCATGTGTGGATAAGGAACCCTCTAACTAGTTTCTCCATCCATTCAATTCATCAAAATCTGTTTAGAATCTGTTTTGTTTCCAAGTTTCTATTTTAATTCTAAATTCGTAAAAACCAATCCCCCCTTTATTTTAAAGTGTTAGATTAGTTAGAAATTCATTTAGTTTGTGTTTTTAAGAGTTTTGAGTCAAGTTACAACTTAATTTCGTCAAAATTAGTGTTTGTGCTCAAAACTGCCCAGAAAGTGATTCTAAGGCAGTTTTGAGTGTTTCTGGGCTGTTTTGAGTCTTTTGCATTGTTTAAGTGTTTTAAACTCTAGTTTTGCATTCTTTGAGTCTAGTTTAGTGTTTTACATTGTGTTTTTACGTCTTTGAGTCAGTTTCACATTGATTAGCATCCCTAGTTAATCCCCGGTCTAGAACGATCCCTATTTGCTCATATACTACAATTGTCATCCATAGGGTTTAATTTGAGTGTCAATCTAATTTTCATATCAACCATCCTTTGCTGCACCATTTAGACACCACCCCCTACACCACCCTCTACCATAATTCACTCCACAATTCAGAAATTCGCCCAAACCTCTCCTAAGCCTTTGCCGCAGCCACTAAACACCCTTCTCCCTAGTTTTAGGTTCTTGCCGCACCATCTACCTCCCATAAACACTACTACATCCATCCATGACCATTCATCCATGCACCTAAACCCTTAGAACCTGATCTAGACCCTTTGCCGCACCAAGGAGGAGGAGAAGGAAGCTTGGAAGTTCATGCAATTCAAGTTCGCATCGTTGGACTTTCTAGGTGTTTCTTTTCCTTTGATTTCAATGTTTAAATTTAATTCTCTTTGTTTTGTGCATATGAGGAACTAAACCCCCCCTTGGCTAGGGGGGATTCGAAATACATGTTTATGCTTGCGATATGATTTGATTACTTCTAATTGCGGTTTCATAAGTTATGAATTCAATTTACTTATCTATGTGAATTACATTGGTTTGTGTGTGTTGGTTGAGAGTGCACGCTTAATTATCATGCATAAATTGAATGCTAGGATATAAGGAAGTTTCACCTAAT